>JANVCC010000021.1:40683268-40728180 GCA_025345505.1 Todiramphus chloris collaris
CCACCCGCCCGGGGACCGCCACCCGCCCGGGCACCGCCACCCGCCCGAGCACCGCCAACCCGCCTGGGCACCGCCACCCGCCCGGCCACCGCTGCGGAGCTGCTCCGACCGAGTGACACTTGACCCCACAGCTCCGTTTTCTCTTTAACTCAGCCCCCAGAAGTCAAGGGGTTCTGCACACAAGTCTATGAAACGCGAGTGTTTGCATCCCCGGTGTATGGGGAAGGTGGGTTGGTAAGAAAAACCACGCTACACCATCCAGGGTAGCCTTCAAACACAGTGCCAGTCGGCAAGCAGTTTTCCATCATTTGGAATTGGTAGGAAGCGTTTTGTTGTTCGTGGTTTCTTTCCCCCCTCCTACCTTGTTCTTGCTTTTGAAATGACATTTGTGCCTCCAGATGTTCAAACGGGTCAATATTCAAATGTTCTCGGCAATGCTGTCTTTATTGTTGTTGATGTTGGAGATGAAACTTGTCAGCAAAAGTTTGCAAGTGTAAAATAATTTGGTGTTTGCTGTGCTATGAAACATTTTTCTAGCAAATGGTTTTATACAGGTTGATATCTAAATCATATCATTTTCACCTTCTGAGAATTATGACTGCTTTTTTAACCTGGAAATATGTGTATTTGATGATTTAACAGTTACGTTTTTAAGCTAATTTAATGTCTTAGGATGTATATAAAAATAAACCAGTAAAAAAAGAAACATCTCAAACCCTGTCAAACAGAAACAGGATCTGCACTTTCCATTAGTTCAGTTCCTTTATTTTTTTGACCGCACATCATCCCCGTAGCCCTCCCGGTCCTGATCTGAGCACTCCTGGGGCTGCTGTGGGGCTACCTGAGACTAGGTAGGAAGGCATGCTTGCGTTTTGGCCCCCACTGTGCAGACCAGGGACCCAACTGCAGGATGCCACTTCTCCTTTCCAGAGGAGACCGGGGTGACAGGAATGAATGACTGCAGGGGCGCCCCTCCATCTCACTCTGGTCACGATGTGTGAGTCCAGCTTCAGGAACTGGGAGTCTCACGGGTTTACCAGTTTCTGTGTGGCCACTCTGTCTGCTTTGCCTGGCAGATCCACTTCCCTCCTCCACCTTTCCCAGCCCAGAACTGCAGTTTCTGTCCTCGTTTCTCTGTGTGTTTTGGAGAAGTCAGTCGGGCATGACGCTTGCCATGTTGGAGAGCAGGCTGGCTCCTGCAGTCTAGCTCGCCACTGGTGCATTTTTAAACAAAGGACTGTAAGTGCTTCAAGCAAGAGGGAGGGAGAGTTTGCCAGTCCTTTGGTAGCAAAATGGTTTTAGTTTACATACATTTGAAGAAGACAGTTTTGTGCTTGACAGCCGGAGCTAGAAGCCCGAGGAATGGGTATTTTTTGTTGTCGGATCACTTGATATATGACAGGAACACACACACTAGTAATCAATAGCTTTAAGTCAGACAGTGCTTAGAGGAGGGACTGAGAGCTACAGCATCTGGGGAGACACTCGATCCCAGCTTCCCAAAGTTATACAGAATACCTAAATCCCACTGAAGTCAGTAGCCCTACATAATCCATTGGGACCTCGCATGAAGATCAGCTCCAATGTTGTAATTATTTTTCCTCTCTGCTCCAGCAAGTTAAAGGTGGACTGGGCCAGGCTGACTCCAGCAATCATGAGCTGGATAAACAGCCCATGGACACGTATGAGATTCCATGACTTCCCATCCGTGCTGTATAACAATGAACATTGCTTTCTCTGTCTTACATGCTTTAAGAAAAACAAAACAAAACATACCATGGGCTGCTTTCCCTCTTCTCTGTAGACCAGAGTCAAATTCTTGTAGCTCTGCCCTTCTTCCCTCAAAGGCCCTTGCCCCAAGACTGGTGGCACAACAAACAAGGCTTTTCTAAATAAATACAGGCAGCAGAGAGTTCTTTTGCCAGTCCCATCCTTTCACCAGCTTTGAATCTAGAAGGGCTGCTCCCTGACAGTTGTCCGGCCAAGCCTAAATGAGCTGTGTCAGCTTGGATTTGGACACTTTCCTTCCTGGTCCTGGGCATTTTCTTCTGCCGTCATTGTAGGGCACAGACAAACCAGGCAGCTGCCAAGGGGAGTCAATGGCCAGACCTGCAAAACGGCTCACTGCTGCTTTTCCAAGGCTACGGAGACAGATGGCCCATTGTGGCCAAGGCCAAGGCTGCGTTTGCACCCAGAAGGAGAGGCATCCTCTCCCTGCACAGCCCCTCGTGCCCCATGGAGATTCCAGTAGCAACCGCCACCTACCCTCCACTTTCTGTGGCAGAAGCAGACTCACCAGCTGCGCTCCTTGTTCCTCACTGTCAGAAAAGCCAAATGAAGCCTTGTCTAACTTTTGACCAGCCTTGAGCTTGACATCCCAGTGGGGACATCCTCCCTGCGATGCATCACACTGTCTCTGAAACAGCACTGGGCCTATTGACATCCCTCTCGTGCCCTGGCTTGCTGAGTGGAGGATGAAGGCAGGGGAAGAAAGGTCAAAAAGATCAAATAAACAACATTGATGCAGCCCCACAACACTTCATTTAAGGGAACAGTTGCCTTTTTTCCTGTGTCATCCAAGCAATATGAAAGCAAGGACCAAAGCACTTTCAGTGCTCTTGTGCAAACAACCACTGGCTGCAAAAGCTTCACTTGCACAGGGATCCTAGTGCCAGAGTTGGGGAGCAACAGCTGTCTGTGTTCACCCCAAGGCTCCCTGCCCTTCTGATACTCCAGCTCTCCATGGGAAAGGTGTGAGCTCACCTCCCAGGCTTGACCAGCTTGCTGGTAATGACATATTTTTCCCTTCTGCCCACATATGCTTCATCTCAAGGACTTCCAGCTGAAAATAGAGGGTGAAGGAATGACCTAGCTGTCTATCCAAAATTACTTTGGAGAGGAAAAGCCCTTTGTGTGTACTGTGGTTTCTTAGGATTTCTTTGTGTTTCTGTGATGACTGGAGGGCCCATTTGAGGCTATATTAAGGGCTGTGCCAGCACTTCATGAAAAGGTGGATGTATCCTGAGGACTGTCCCAGAAGAAGATACAAATTACTGAAAGCATAGACAGCACATGAAAATGAACATTTACTTTTTGGCAGGGGGGTTATGTAAATAAAGTAAAAATTGGTTATCTCTGATTTCTGTACAGTCATTGTTTCTTTCACATACCGCAACTGAGAAGGCAATTTGAAAGCGGAGGAAGAGCTCACTTCTAATACTGTGGCTGAAACCTATCAGTAATAATAGAAATGGATTTTCTGTCTTCTTAAATTTTCAGGTTAGGACTTGCTATCTTCTCAAAAGTCCAACGCAAGTCATTGGGCTCACCTGGATTTGCACAGTCATGGGATAATTTAGGTTGACAGTGACATGACCAGGTCATCTAGTCCAACCTGCTGCTCAAAGCAGCACCAGGTACATCAGGTTGCTCAGACCTGTGTCCAGTCAAGTTCTGAGTATCTCCAAAAGTGGAGATACAACAGCTTGTCTGGGACAACTATGCCAATATTTTACCACTCTCAATGACTTTTTTTTCCTGACATATAGTCAGAATGTAACATATTGCAGCGTGTCTTTCTTCTGATTTTGTGCAAGAAAATCTTCTCTATACCTTCCCCTTTGGTATCTGTAGTCAACCGTAACAGTCATTTCACCTGAACAAATCTCGGCCTTTTCTCATATGCCACATGTTCCAGCACCCTGACTATCTTGGTTGCCCTCATTTGGGCTCACTCTCATATGTCCCAAACTGGAGACAATACTGTAGATGTGCTCTCACCAGTCTCTGAACAGAGGGTAGTGATCACTGCCACTGACCAGCTAGCTACGCTTTTGTTGACAGAGCTCAATATATGTCTGACTGTCTCTGTAGAAAAGGCACACTTTTGCCTCATATTCAACCCACTCTCCAACAAATCACGACCCCCAGCCTATACTGGTACAAGGAGTTACTCTGGTGCAGATGCAGCACTTTGCTTTTGACCCTGTTGAAGTTTGTGGTTCTTGTCAGCTCATTTCTCTGTCCTGCTGTTCTCCTTCCAAACAGCAGCCCTGCACTTCAGCTTATCAGCTGCTCTCCCTAATTTGATATCATCCATGCATTTGCTGAGAATACACTCAGTCCTATCATTCTGGTCATGGATAAAGATATTAAGTAGTTGTGTTTAGCCCAGAGGGGCACCATTGTTCCATGACCTGGCTGACAGCTGGCGTTTGTACTGCTCTTCACAAACTTTCAAACCCAAAGATACAGACAAATTTTAGCTCACCTTATTGTCCAGTCATGCAGTCAATATGGGTCCAATTTGACTGTAAGGATACTATCATCGATTGTGTCAAAATTCTTCCTAGGGTCAACATCCACTGTTCTCCCATTGTCCCCTGCACAAATCATCTCATTATAGAGGAAAAGCAAGTGGGTGAGACATGATCTGCCCTTGTCAAATTCTTGCTGGCTGTTCCAAATCGCCCTCTTGTCCTTCGTGTGCTTGGAAATGTTCTCCATAACCTTTCCAGGGGCTGAAAGGTGAGACCTACTGGCTTGTAAGTCCCTGGGTCTTCCTTCTTGACTTTCTTCAGGAACACATTTACGACATTTTTTTTTTTTTTTCCAATCATCAGGAAGCTCCTCTGATTACCATGACCTTTCAAAGATGATAGGGAATGGACCTGCAGTCACACTGGCCATTTCTCTCAGTCCCATCCAATGAATTACATCTTGTCCTATTGACTTGTGCATGTCTGATTGACTTAGGTGCTCCCCTTTGCCAAAGGTCCTGCTGCCACAACTTTGCCATGTTTTTTACTTCCATAGACTAAAACTACAAACAGCTGCCTACCCACCCCACAGTCATACTGGCAGCCATTAAAATCAATGGGAATCCTTCCTTTGCTTCCACGTTGTTTGGACAAAACTTTGTGGCTTATGAGTTTTTTGACATCTAATCAGGAGTGAAAGTTCAATTACAGAAAGCAGTGGGGAGAGTTTGAACTTTTGCCTCTCAGGAGTACCATAGGGCTCAGTCTTCATCTTTTGCTGACCGATGTCCCAGCTTTTATTTTGCTTTTTTTTTTTTTTTCTTTTCCCCAGCAAAAAACAGGAAACAAAGTAAATACTTTAAACCATGGAACGCAAAATCCATTCAATTCCTGGCTAAGTAAGGAACCTCTTTGTCAGCTCCAGGCCTTCTATCATGCCATTTCGATGCTCTATGGAATTGTATACAATCTTCATTGTCCTCTCACCCTGAAGATCACATAATTCTGATGCCAATATCTTGGTTTTGAATTACCATGCAGGGATGCCTGGATTCCAGGAGTAAATGGCTGCTAAAAGGAGAGACATATCTAGGAAAAGCAAGTAGTTGTGAGTTGTTAGCAAGCACACACACAGAGGAGATCACTTTGAATGCTCAAAAAGAATGTATGTTACTTTCCTCAGAGTGGAACTGAGATTGAACAGTTCTTAAATCCTTACAGGATAGGGCTCAGTAACACCATATGGTCTTGGTTAAAATTATTTTATATTGTAACAAAAGCAAAACCATCCCACTGAAAGCAGACCTTGGACCAGTTATCTGAGTGCTGCTGAGGGAGTAAGAAACCTGAATTTGATTTCCTGACCCACCATAGTGCTAGTTACTTTGTCAAGATACCTTATCTGTGTACTTAAATAGCTTTGAGAATTTGGACTTTCATTTCTTCATCTGTAAAATTATGATGTTGGCAATAACACCTCTGTGTCATGAACTACTTGGATACTGTGCTACTGGTAATCCTATCAATATCATAGTATAAATTAAATAAAAGTGAAATTACTTTGCTACAGACTGCTTTATCCTAGCCTAAATGCATCCCTTAAGATAAATAGCTATTTTTTTTCTCATTTTTCATGTACAATTTCCTATTCTCTAGTTGTATTTTTCCCCTTCTTCCAGTAAATACTGCCAGAAGTCACAGCTTAGAACCAGTCTCTTTAACTCTGAGGAAAACAGGACTTATCCTTCCACTCCCTGACTTTTTCCACTTTAAGAAGAACTACTCTGACTGTATCCATGTAGAATAATACAGCTTTTTGATACATGACAGAAAAATATTATATTAATTTCTATCACAGCTCAATGTACTGTCTGTATTTTACTATTAGGAGCATAAGGCTTTGTTCTGAAAATGAATTTAGCATTGAATGAATTTCCAAAATTATAGCCATGATACGGTTGGCCATGGTTGACTATTAACTGTGACCACTGCTTGGCTTTTGAATAGGATGGGAACTGTGCCAGGGAAGTAATTATTCCAAGTAAAGAAGGACTCAACTGTTTAGAAGAACAATTCCTATTGTAAAACTGCATCTATGGTTTCTATGTTGCTATAATCATTTAATGCAAAAGCAATGGTGTGGGATAGATGGAATAAGGGACCAGTGGTCAGAGTATCCAGGTTCTGTTCCTCGATGTGGTGTCCCTTTTTTTTTGTGTCTAGCATGGGTGATCACTGTTATCTTGTCTCCTTGGAGGGATGTTTTCTGATTAGCTGTGGGTCATGTTCTTGATGATGTGTGGAATCAGTGCTGAGGTACTTGATAAAAACCATCCATTTTTTTCTCTTCTTGAGGCCCATTCCAATCTTGGCAAAACCAAACAAACATCTTGAAACATGGTTTGTGACCGAAGTTCAAGCATTACTTGATTAGACAAGTTGGAGAATTTTTCCTGTTATTAGAAGGGGGTTCAGAAACCACTCCCAAACTTAAATCTGCTCCTAATATGGGTCTCCGTGCTTCTGAGTGAAGCACACCAAGATTAATAAGGCATTATAAAGTCTATTTTTCATTCTCAGTCATTACTTCAGTGTAAACAGATTGCAGTGCTTTGCATAGGGAGGAGCGTCAGCTTTGAGAGCTGCTGAGCCATCGAGATCATAATTTCAGTTTCTGGCTGTGGGTAGACACACACACACAAATCCCCCTTGCAAACAGAGTACAGCCTGAGCTGCAAATATGAATGTCATTGCTCCGTGCTCATTTTCATTTCTAGCCAGTAAAATAATTCACTATGTCAATAGTACACGGGAGGCATGGATGCTAATTTACATTCCTTTGTAAAGGGTTTCAGATGATTATACTTTCCTCACAGCCAATCCTATGCTAATGAGAACTCTCTGATTCCAAAACAGTGCCGGGATTAATGTTCGTGGACTCTGCACCAGGGTAAATGACCTGTGGCATAGCTTTAATTAAGGAAGACAGCCACATAATTAGAATAACAACGGCTTACTATCAATTTCTGCAGCAAGTCTCAGCCCCCGGGTGATACGTCATTTGTGTGCACCGCCTGCATGTGGGTGGACTACTACATGAAAGGCCCAGAAAAGAAAGCTTTGTCATTTCTAAATGGATATTACATAAACTGCACCCTTTGTAGAATTCCTGAAGCAGCAGTTGCAGCTTATTATTGCAAGTAGAGAAACAGAAGCCAGGATTGCACAACACAGATCTGAGGAGAGATTTGTATGAACTGATCCCTGCTCTTTTGGTCTTGCCTTTTTGAGCAGATGTAGTAAAAGATTTGGTGACGTTTCAGCCTTGGAGCTGGAAGCTCTCTGGAAAGTGGATTGCATGTTAAAATATCTGGGTGCCTGGCCCCACTCACCTACTCTATACTTCATATGGCATGTTTTTCAGTCACAGAGCCTACCCTCGGTATTTTAGGCTGAATTTTTACTTGCCAATTATAAAAACTCCTGTGTGAGCAGGGAGCTGGTTAGAAACATAAGTCAGCATTATCTATTAGCCATTGTGCTTTTCAGATAAAGCTTTGTATGAGAGTGATTGGCTCTCAACAGCCTGGTAATAAAGAAATCGGATGTGGACCCATCTCTGGCAGTGAGTAGCTTCCTTTTGTGTGTTTGCATGGCACCATAGCCAGTTAAAGGCCTGCTTTTCAAACATAGCATGTGGCATCAAACTTTTTTACCACATAGATTCTTTAAAACTGCTTTTTAGAACCATTCCCCTGTCCAAGCTCCAAATCTGGTCTTGTAGTAGCTCCTGTGGGCCTTTGTTGTCACCTAAGCTCTCCTGACATCTCATGACTAGGGTATCCTGCCAGCTCTTGTTCCAGTGATCCTGGACAACTTTACTGTTCTTCTGACCCTCTCCCGTCATCTCAGAGTATGTCTATTTCACTGCCTTGTCAGCCTGACCAACTATCCCATATAGTCACAAAGCAAAAGGAACCTTCAAGGGTCATCTCATCTTATCCCATGGCAGAATGCACAATGATGGCAGATGTCTAACTTGCTCAAAGAAAACATTATCTGCAGTCTTCCTAGAAAGTCTATTCCATTGTTTCACTCTCCTTCCAATTAGAAAGTTTTTTTCCTCATGTTTCAATGAAATCTTCATTGCTTCAGGTTAAATCTTATCCTATCTAACACAAATGCTGGAAGGATGATTAATTAATTTGTTATTTACAGAAATCTTTCATGTCTTGAAAACAGTTACCATGTCTCTTCTCAGATGTTTGGTCATTCTCTTTGTTCTCCTTGATGTCTCTACAATTGATTCATATCTTTTCTTAAGTGGACTCTGTTGCTTTTGACTTCAGCTTCAAATTTCCCTGGATTATATAATGTTAAATTATTTTTTTTAATGTCTGTGCACACAGGAGCTTGTAGACCCTACAGAAATAAAAATACAATTTTGTTATAATTATAGCATGTAACTGTATCAAGGACAAAAATAATTATGGCAGCATCTTAGCTGTATAATGACATTTCAGTGAATAAGGTGGTACAGAGATAAATGGAAGCAGACAGGCTTTTCATATGATATCCAGATGAGTTGCCCCATTGTCAGGCCTTCAAATCTTAAAAAATAACATTTCAGAGATCTGGTTACAACATGACACAAGACTGACTGATGTTCTAATTAGTCTGGTGGACAACAGGCTTGTTCCTACAGAACAGGAAGCTAATTATTTTTGCTTATAATAAACTCTTCAGATTTCACTATTAACATCTGCTCTTTAGCATTGGCCCAAGCACAACATACAGACAATGAATAATTATGTTAACACCCCGATGTTAGCAGAAGCAGGGTTTTGTTCTAAAGTAAGACTTCATTAGTCAACACTGTAATAAAGAACAGAGAGTTAAGTGCAATAAACTCAATTATGAGTTGTGTAACTGTGATTGCTTCATACAGAAATTCGGGGAGCCTGCAGTTTGTTTTCCTGATCCTCTGTGATTGGGATAGTGGTTTTGTGTGAGTAGGACAGGTCTTCACTACAGACCCAGCCCCAGCTCTCAATCTCTGCTTGGCTTGTCTGTCTACTGAGGGTGTAGAAAACAAAAGTTTGCTATGATATAGTGATATGGTCTGGCAAATAAGTTTTTCCTAAATGACATATTATTGTGTATTAGCTGCCTAGTACTTAATACCCCATGTCAAGTGTTTACTCCAAGGCAGAGTCAGAAGTTCCATGATCTGAGACAGTCTTATGTTCAGTGCAGGGTAAGAGAAAGGATGTAGAAAAGTACCACAGGTGAGTGTGTGCCCAACCCCTTACTTGTATGTCCATAATGGAAGTTAAGATTAATTTACATGACTAGACACAGGTTACCGCCAGATCTCTGCTTTAACTGAGCTGAACTCACTTCCTTTTCAGATCACTTGGGTGATGATAGCTCTGCTTGTTCTCTCCCACAAAGGACAGACAAATTCTCACAAGATTGCCTGTAGAGGACTCCTGGAGGAGTGGTTTCCAAATGTTTGGACCAGCAGATCACCAGTAGTCTTCAAGCTTTATGTGGATCTGTGGCTCATCTAATATGAAAATTAGTACTATTTACTATTTGACATCATTTAGCAGATCAGTTACATACCTTACGGACCATCTGCTCAGTTTGTGAGCCAGGAGCCCTAACCTCTCAGGTCAAAAAAACGTGGGATGTGCCCTGAATACACATGCACAAGTACAAAAGCATAGAGGATAACAGAGGGATGGTTTGCCACAGCCATGCTCACTCCTGCATCAGGCTATGTCATATGTGAGCAGCCACTCCCTTGGTTAAGTGGGAAATAAAAACATGTGTGCACTGTTAATATGGGGAAGGAGGTAAACAGAGTATTTGCGGATGTTCAGTTTTTGTGTACTTCTTCTTACACCAGAGCAATCTGCCCTTTCCAAAGTAAAGTTTGGGGTTTTCTTTATTGAGGTGTGTGTACCTGCACCTCTCATCTCTTCAGGATTCCCCAGCTTTCATCTCTGCTTCTTCCTTGCTTTAGGCCATATGCATGACTAACCTGTCCTTCCAGCTCAGATATGTTAAACGCGACTCCTCCCTGAAACCATCAGCTGCAGTCCTCAGACCTGCCAGGCCCTGGTGTGTTTTAACATGAAGCTCCCACCTGGTTCCTTCCCTATCCACCTTTGCTTGACACATTTACAATTCAGAGCGGTGGTGTCTCTCCCACCCCAGGATGTGCCATGCAGGCCAGGGGGTCCTCTGATCTGCTGACAGATGGAGTAGGTAAGGCAAGTCACCCAGGCACTGCAATGTTGCCCCAATTGCACCCTCTTCAAAGGAGTGCTCTTAGGGTGCACGAGATCAATCAGGAGCATCTGGAGCTCCTCACCATCCTGTGACCCAGGATATGTGCCAGCAGGAGGAAGTGGGCTGTGATGCCATCTCAGCTTCTGAAATTTGGGGTGGAAGTAGTTGGCAGACTGCTGGACAAGCACATTCAGCCACTTTGGTAGGCAGAGTTCACTGCCCCTGCGGTGCTTCTGAGCAGTGATAGCAACATGGATGGGCATTTGGGCAGGATATCTAATTGTGGATCTCATTTATAGACACATGACCCTGCCAGGAGGCCACTTTAGTGCTAATTTGTGGTGCAGACCAGGTGATGTTCAAGAGATTATCTGAAAAGTGTTGCTTAGTGAAAGAAGCTGTCTAATAAAGTAAAAATTATCTTATCTTTACTGGGATACTTTCTAGGAGATTGCTTTCACTGAAGACTCACTTTAGGTCTATGAAATATTTTACCTTGTGAGGATTAGAGAACAATTACCCCAGGTGAAAGACACTAAAAGTTCAATTAGTCTCAGCCTGCAGGAATCTTTTACGATAGAGGAGGTAGGTGAATGATGGCTTAGAAGTGCCCTTTTCTGTCCAATGACTACGGGGAGCTTAGTCTGACTAGCTCAAATATATATGCCAAAAGTTAAATAAGCCAAATCCCACACTAAAAGCACAAGAACCAAATCTAAATCTAGGCTATGGATGTTCCTAAGTCTCCCACTGCTGAAGTGATATGATCTTTGTGTTGTGGGGGTATGTCTATAAATACAGATCCATTTTCCAGTACTATCTTTTTAATCTGCTCTGAATTAAGAGATCCATTCTCCTTTATTTCTCCATCTCCAGATTCCCTGCCATACCAGGCAAAAGCTCTTCCTTCCCTCTGACCTCTTACAAAGCAGAAAGTCTCTGCATGTGACAGACACATTTCCCAAGCAGCTGACTTGTTCAGCCCTAAGCCAACCAGCCAGAGGATCCTTCTTCTGCTCAGCTCCTCAGGAACTTGCTGTGGACAGGCAAAAGAGAAGGGAAATGTCATTTGGCTACTCCTTCCATGCCACAACAGGGAAGGCATCAAGGGAAACGAATTAATGGCACCCATTTTGGAGATACCGAAACTAAATGAAAAAGCCAAAATCTCATGAATATCTTGCTCCTTCGTACATTTTAGAGCCAGGACAATGTCTATTTGAACACATTTGCCATGTCTTTACTGTTGCCCCCTGTTCTCGGGTCCCTGTGGAGTCTGGCCACTTGTCCCAGTGCAGGCAGGTGTTAAATGTCACGGGGTCAGGGGGGGTCATTTCTCCCCCACTTTGCCTTGAGACTGCCATGGGTGTGGGAAGGAAAGGGCCTCTTGGGCTTTTGCACTGATCCCATAGTTGACTCTGTTCTCTGTCGGAGGAACAAAACATTGGGCTGCATCACATGTACAAAGTGAACTGACTGACCTCCACTGTGGTGAGACATCTCCATGTTGCCCAAAGCTGGGCAGGACACTATTTACTCTGAATTAGGGAAAATTTTGGTTTAAAATCATTGCTTCATGGGAAGCAGCAAAAACAGATGAGGAATACACATTACTGAAGGAGGAGGGTAAACTATGCCAGTATAGATTGTATTTGCCCTGATTTCATTGTTTGACAACAAGATGAATTACCTACCACATTATAAAATCACTCTCCCTTCCCCTGAAGAAGTTAATTTGATATTATGCTATATGTGTAGTAGGTTCTATGTTGAGATAGCGCTGGAGAGGAATGTTGGACTTTGTGCTTTGTGAATCAGCATTTGGTACCTGATGGTTTGTTTAAAACGAGCACTTTTTAGGACATATCTGTGTCTGTATTTTTTTTATAACAGTAAATAAAAAAAAAAGTGTGAGGAAAAAAAGGTTATGATAACATCAATCCTTAGGAACACAAAACCCCCTATATAAGCATCTAGAATTGATCCTTGTAACCATTCCCTAACTGTGACTATTCTGCCATTACCAGAAGACACCATTTCAACCACCCATTCCAGAGAAAAGTGGTGGGATGAGTTTCAGGGTTTTTCCTGCACTGGGTAAGTGAAGTAGGCACACCTGGACGGGTAGTTTTCAAGAGTAAAAGCCCGTGTGAAATGGCAACCAGTGTAAGCTGTTTTGAGGATGTGTGCTCTTGTCTTGAGATAGAGGTGGGCAAATCTCCCTTCTTCCTCAGTGGCTCCATTTCTCTCAACCAAACTGGCAGTGGCAGAAATGATAAGGCAGGACCAAACTGGAGATAAACTGAATGGAGGTTGTTTTGGGTTTTTTTTTAGTTTCTGTTATTACCAGGATATGTGAACATCTTTTGCATTGTACTTTGCCATGTAGAATAGTGCAAAAGACTCTGAAAACCGGTAGGAACTCTGTTAAACCACAATGATGTTTTTTCTCTTGCATCTTCTTTGAAATAAATGAGTCCATACAGAAACAGGGCAACAAAAAAGTACTTCCACTTTCTAAAAATACTATTTTCTCTCCTTTATCTTGCATTACAGCATTGAATGAGAAACAACTGTGCTGCCTTTCAGGACAGTAAGAGTGCTGGTGGGATTAACCTTCAATCTAGCACCCTCCTGGTTTTTCTCTTTCCTTGGAACAGGATACAGTGCCAAAGTCACCTCTGTTTGAAGAACAAAGGACAGGATGATAAGCAATTTATGTTATGAGTACTTTTGCAATGCTTTCTCATCACAATTCCCGACATCCCCACATGACTCATTCTGCCTTCCTGCTCTAAGTGCTACTGGTCCTACATGTGAAATTAAACTCTGGAAAGTATTTCACAGCAAGAGGGGTTTGTTCTTCTTGACTTCAAGCTCTTCCTTTTGTTAGGAGTCACGCGTTTAGCTTGTGCTTAAAGGCTAACTGGTTTCACTTGCTAAACCTGCTCTTATTTATAAGCAAAGCTGCTCTTGCAAAATATGAATCATCAAAGCTCAGAGACAGAAAGGGTAGATGAGGTTACCCACTCCACTCCTTTGCCAGGGCAAGCCCATACACAGCTGTCTATTCTGTGTCCGGTGTAGTAAACATTTGAAGCAATAGGATACGCAGCACTTCTTTGGGAGACATTTGGCTCACAAAGAAAACTATGACTTTTGTCACATTTCACCCAGTTTTATCTTGCCAGATTCTGTAGCATCTGTAAATGCAGAACTCAGTATCAAACTAGTATAATTGCAAAGCTCACAAAGAGGAGAAAACAAATGGTTCAACAAGGCACAGGTGCTGTGTTAGGTGTAATAAAATGTCTGAAAAGGCTGGGTTTTTTCTGAATCTACACTAACATCTTATCCACTTAGACCTCCCTGCCATTCTTCCATCTGCAGAATTCAGTGCAGTTTGTTAGAATTAAATCAGGGGTTTTGTTCCCGTGGTCTATCCATGGGGTTTTTTACTTCTCCTCTTAAATCAAACCTAACAGAGAACTCATTTTACTTGTACTCAGATCAAGTTCTCCTTTAGAAAACACTGTTCATTTTTCAGCACCAGTAATGTGGGGTTCAATTTACTTTTGTCCTGCTCTGCTTTGGATACATTGGATTCCCTCTCTTTCATTACAGCTGATTTAATCTCCTCCTTTTCCCTGCTTGAGACATCTGGGAGCAATTGGAATGAATTTATACTCCTTTTTGGTTTCACACTTTTGCCTCATTTTCTGATGTTGGCTAGACGAATGGAGAGTTTTGTATTTTCTTTTCTAGAGCTCTTAGATCTGTGACAGCTTCAATTTTTGTGTGTGCTGTTGGTGTGATTTAGGAGTTCTGTATTTTTCCTCCATTAGCTGTCAGTGTCAATCTTTTCCCTGTGCCAGAAATGTTCCCTTCCTCCTATGACATTAGCTGTAATATATGTCACAGTTTGCATATTGTTTAGAAGTGTGTTACAGCTTCAGTCTGACTTGCTATGAAAACTCAGTTATCACATTTTGCTTGTGACTTCACTGAGCCAAGCTCTTATGTGTAAATATAGATTTAAATGCATGGGTACATTTAGATAAAACAAATGGTCTTAACCATACATTTCAATATACAGATAAAGAAGCTTTGCAGAATTGAAACTATACGCTATAACAAATGGTTTGAAACACAGGACCGTGAGTCTCATTTTTATTTTTGCTCATCCCAAGGCCCTTTCACAAAACAGGGTAACTGGAAATTAGAATTTGCAATCCCTCATTTTAGCTTGAGCATAATCAAAAGACTCAGAACAATAAAATCAACCTCAGACATCCTGGGCAATAGAGTGGCATTGGTGAAGCAACACCAGGTGGAGTTTATTAAACTGTGACTTCTTATTGAGGTCTGCAGCAATTAAGTGCTCTTAGCAGATTGGAAGGGCTGGAGGGTTTTTTTTAGCTGTTTTTTTTTCCTGTGCTGTTTATTAAATCATAAATCTGGGATCATAGAAACGCATACTGCTTTCACCACATTCATTGCATCTTGGTATGCAAGGGAAGGTCAGCAATGGCTCTTCCAAACAGAATTGCACTGTACAGGAATATGTGTTATTAAATGTAGTCTGAGAGTGATTTGAAGAATTTTGCATTAAGAAAATACATGCCTATGGTAACTCAAGTACAGAAATACATATATGCAGTAAATATATGCAATTATATATACAAGTCTCATAATGCCTTGAGAGATCCAGTCTGCATCCTTCTGTGCTGTTGATGTATGAGTAATGTAACTCATATTTAAAAAAGGCTGATGTGTCCATTTTTGGCCATGCTGGATTCCATAGCATCCTGCAGACATAGATGGATTAGTGTTTGATCTCATTCTGTTTTCTAGGTGGCACTGGCAATCTGTGCTATAAATTCCTGTGATGCCTGGAGGGTCTCTTTTATTTTATTCATTTGAGTCTCCTACTAGCAGTTCTGGTTCAAGCTACAAACCTGCAAAGCAAACCAATTTGTAACCTAGACAAATTGCAGAACTGTCATCCCACAAAAGGAGCCCAGGAGGCAATGAGCATATTCTGAAGCCCTTCAATTCAAAGAAGAGCAAAGAAAGAAAACATGCTTAAAAGACAAGTATGAATGTTTTATTTCTCTTAATGCTGTCTTAAAGTGGAGCCATCCCACAGGTAAATCAAAACAATTAGGAACAATAAGTTCCACAACAGGGTATACCATTTATTTGCAACTGTCTAAGGTTAGAAACACTGCCTCTGCCTTGTAATGGATTGGGACAGAACCATGGTATTCATTGAGGGATAGTGTACACAAGTACATATATGCACACACATATGCATGTATATGAGTGAAAATGGATGTGTATGTATGTGTATGCATGAGTTTATAGGTGTACATGATTCAAATGTGTCCTGACATGTATGTTTATATATCTGAGTCAAGTAAAACAAATTTGTGTATGTACATGAATTCCAAATATATAGTTGCATATCTCCACTTACTCTCCCTGTGGACATTTGGACATCTCCCTGTGCTTATTTTCCAAGATCCACTGTCAATTAAAATGATAAGGGTTGGCTCCTCTTCTCTTAGAATTAGGACCAATAGCTTGATGCTGGTTCTGATACCCTGGGACAAATGCGGTCCTGTATCTGTGGAGGAATGACTCCAAATGCTGGCATATAAAATAAAACAAAAAAAAAGAGAAAAGTTACCACCATCCTTAGTCATGTACTTACATACTAAAACTGCATCCATTTTTGTAAAACAAGAAGTCCAGCAAATACGATCCAAGTAATCCATCCAATGTACCACCAGCTGATGGCAACTCGGTACAGACATAGCTCCCTGTCCATACTCCACCGTGCCTGTGCAGCTGAGCAAGCAAAGCGACAGCAATGTAACATAAATGCTGCTCCCTTCAGTACTGTCACCCTGGGTAGTTTCCCAGACTAACTTAGTCCTGCCGGGAGGATTTCCCACCCTTCCAAAGGTACAATTGCTTCTCAAAATCACCCTCCTCTGCATTGTACACCCATTCACAGGGTGAGGAGCTACAGAAAGAGCACACTTCTAGCCTCATCTTCACACTCGCTAGTCCAGATGTGTTTGCCAGACTTACTCAATCATACAGGACAGAGCTGGCTCAGAAGCTGGTAGCAGAACTGCCAGGGAGTTTCAGAACATCTGTTCAATCAAAGCTTTACACCTGAGTTTGCAGGTCTTCAGGAACTGGGGGAGTTGTTCTCTGTAACACCAGCTGGTTTTTTGTCACAGCACTTAGATGGAAATAGAGCAACAGCATAGATGTGACTAGGAGCTATCAAAGGATTAGCAATAGCTTACACACAGCCTCAAGCTCCCCTTGCAAGTACAAGCCCTGGCTACAGGAGATAACACTAGCAACATTTTTCATTTTAAAATGGTCGTGATGCCATGACAGAAATTCTCACTGGTAGATAGTGCTGATGTATGATGCATTTCCTGACATTACTAGTAGGAATTGGATGGACAAAAGGGCCACCCATTTTGAAGCACTGCCTTTAATCTCCCAACTGTAAGTGCCCATCTAATATTTAATCTCTCAGTTGGAGTTGCTCTGTAAGGACAAACAAATTCCTGGAATTGTTCAACTTGGCTCTGTTCCATTAAGGTGCTGGACAAACATCATCATACTGGAAGCAGTGTCTGGTTGATATAATAATTCAACAAAAGAGCATTTTCTTCTGTGACAAACTAGGATGCAGGATAAGCTAAATAATGTATTGAAAAAACTAGGACCAGAGGAAAGCAAGCCAGCCAGGAGAAAGTCTCAAATTCTTCAACATAAATCAAGTCTCAGAAGGTGAGAAGAAACAGTGGCAAAGCTGGAATCTGCAAGGGATGATCATTATGGTAATTGTGTGGATAAGAGATAGATGGATAGATGTGTAGTGGAATGATCTCTTTCCACTAAATACCCTTTCCTAACACTGGGACAAAGTCTGTTAGCATCAATGGAAAATTTCCTATTGACACAGTGAGCCTCAGAACAGGCTTATCATTACTATCTATAGACAAGTATTAAACATCTAGCCTTCACTAATAGTAAAGAGATAGTACAGCTGTCTACACTGCTGTAAAAAGGTACATGTGGTTCTGTCTCCCATTAGAAATGAGTTTCATTTCATCAATATCCTTTGGACAGAGAATCCCAGGGTTGATTTAATCAAGTGTCGTGAATTTCCAGGGAAGATGAAACTACACAGAAGATGGAATATTCTTGCAGCTGCTTTCTAAGACATAACCCAGAGGATCAGCTCTGCTGAATGCTAGCAGGGCTCAGTACCACTCCATTCCGGATTTCGGTGCTGTGCAACAAGCTGCTCCATTGCCGTGAGATTAGGGGTGGGAAGAAGTGAGAAGGGCAATCCCAGTTACCTCCCAGTAAAAGTTCAGACCGTCTTTATTTTCAATTATTCCATTAAACTTCTTTACCCTTTTGGTGGCCCTGCTTTCAGGAAATGAAAATGGAAGCTGCTGCCACTTTTGAGCCAGGTCATTGGTGGCTTTCAATAAACAGTCCCTTCTACCAGTGCCAAATATCATAAGAAAGGGCTATTGTGAAAGAATAAGTCAAGGTGAGGTAGACGCTCTGGCTTAATTGCTGTGCCAGCTTTGCAAAGGCTCTTCTTGTAATCGCAAGACTTGTTTTTAAATCATGACAGTAGAGAGGAGGAAGGACTCTCCATCTCATTTTCAGGAAACAGATGGAGGCCTGGGCTCATACTGTAGTTCTTGATAAATTGTACAGGATACTGCTGAACACCCGGTTCGTGGACTGCATTAGCCTTGACAGATCACTTTTTCCAACAGATAATAACACAGCATTTAATATCCTTGCTCTGCTTTGCTAGATCTCTTCCTCGGGAGAGGCTGAAACCCCGGAGAGCTGACAACAAGGTCCTGATGGCCAAGGAGTTCCCGTGGCTGCCATGCACACCACTGCCTCTCCCTGTCGAAGCAAGCCCAAGGGCAGGCACTTCGTCTTGTCCTTGCAGCAAGGGCCAGAGGATCAGTAGTGCGTGTGTCACCCCCATCCTCAACCACGTGTTTTCTTCCTGTGTTTATAGAGGACGATTATATCTCTTATCATAGTGGATCATGGAGACACTTTTGAGATAGACAGGAGTTTATTGTTCTTTAGGTTGAATAAGAGGTCCAAATTACATGGTCCATTTTATATTACTCCCCTGTAGGCAATATCAATACAAAGGGACAAGAGAGCACCTGCCCCTAAATGTTTATATTTGTGATGGTTAGAGATTGGATGGAAGAAAGGCTGGTGAGCACAAAGATCTGCTAGGACCTTCACACTGAAGGTTTCCTTTCACTGAAAACTGGGATGGAGAGAGGGAGAAGAATGTGGTGGCCCATGCCCCTTTGGGAAGTCAGACACAGCTGGACCTGGCCAGAACTCTCCTAGGTCCTCCCTCTTCTACACAAAGAATCAGAGGATGAGGAAGCTGCTTCAGCTGGATGGGACCTGGCCCAGGTAACTATGGCACTTACCCC
The DNA here is from genome assembly GCA_025345505.1 of Todiramphus chloris collaris. Lineage (NCBI taxonomy): Eukaryota > Metazoa > Chordata > Aves > Coraciiformes > Alcedinidae > Todiramphus > Todiramphus chloris. Next base: position 40,702,359 of record JANVCC010000021.1, read on the forward strand.
TTGTACTGGTGTGTCCAGAGGTTTCCCATAATTGCTACATGGATGTGGCCTTTACAGTTTATTTGTCCCCTCGTGCCAGGTACTTAAAAATACTAGGATTCAGAGTGGCAGTAATATAGTATATCCTCATCCTATCATCAGGGTATCTGAGAGTTTCAGCTCCTCATTTGGCACTATTTGTTGTGACAATTTAATAAAATACTACAGTAGATTACTTTTTTTTTTTCATGCTTCTCTTAATGTAATGCTGAGCACAACTGAAAGAGTCAAGACATGAACTCAAAGGAAAAGTTCAGAGGCTAAGAGCAGCTTTTAAGCCTTAGGAAATGCTGAAATGGAAGCAAATCAGGAATTGTCAAATATATAGGAAACGATTTCTGGTTCAAATTCATTGAAGACATTGTAATTCCTCCAAAGAAGTCCATTAAATCAGTTAAGAGTGGCTGCACTGAGTCAAATCAAAAGCTCATCAAGACGGCATCAGGTCTTTGACAGTTATTGGTAGCAGCTGATGAAAAAGAATAAAAGAAAGAGGACAAGCAGAGGGGATCTACCTAAACTCTAATAAAATCTGTACATTAGGGACTTCTGGAGCCATTCTCCACAGTGAGTCAAGCTTATGCTTTTAGGCCCAATGTTCACGGTCTCTTTCATTGACCTGTTTGTATTTTTGGCATTCCAAAAGTTTATGGTGGTGAATTTATGGCAGCAAAAAAATTTATGGCAGTAACTCTCCTCAATGAATTATGGGCTGTGTGAAAGAGTGTTCCCTTTAGTTTGCTTGAAATGTTCTGCCTGATCATTTAATTCAATGTCCCTTGTTCCTCCCCTGCAGTGAGCAGTTGCACACTTTCTGACCTACCTGGAAAGATGCATGATTTTAGATTTTACCTTATTCTCTTTTCCAGACTGAAGAATCCCAACCTATCTACTTTTTCCATAAATAAGAGCTGATCACCTTTTTTGTCTCTATCTATGCCTTTTCTTATACTTTGACTGTAAGGCCCTCAAGAATGTAACAGAGTCCTGCCTCATGTGAGTGTCTTGCATGTGAGTGTTGCCTTCTTCTGTCCTGGCTGACATTACAGTCAGTCAGGAGGAAAGCACGAGATGCAGAATTTCTGTAGGTAGAATTTATGCAAATGGGTACAGTTTCTGCATTGCAGACTGGAAAAAGAGATAATTTTGCCATCTCTGCCACTCCACCAGTGATACCGTCTATTTCTAGTTCCTACAAGCAATGCAGCAGCCCAGTGACATTGCATTGTTCAAGGTTGGACGGGGCAAAATTAATAGCAGGAGATACTTTAATGAAAACCGAGCACCAGGAAAGCAGTGATGTGTTTGGATTTGCTTTATAGTCTAAGATGCAAAACAGGTAGGAATATCCTGGACCGATTCCAGCTATATTGCACAGTGGTGTCCAAAGATATCAGCACTAAAGAGCCCTTTTATTTTCCAAGCCATGCCTCAGTAGTCAGGAGAACTCGTTCGGTGGGCCTGAAGCCAAAAGGCTCAACTGTCTGACTTTATGAAGCTGATGTTTACTGTCCCTTGTATCACAAAGCTGCTGCCTGGAGAGCAGCTGGCTGGAGGTGTCTGGAACAATCCCAGCCACCGTTTCATAAGAAACTCTTTCTACGTCTCTGCTTTCCCACAAAGGCTCATATTTTATGATTGCTGGTGGGCAGGAGGCTGATGAAATGCATAGCTGATGTGAAAACATAAAAAGACAAGAGGCAAAATTTAAAAATTATACCAGTCATGGTTAGGCCTGTGAAATAAATAACACACATAGTCATTGTGCAAGGAGGAACAACAAATTCACTGCCCCCTCCACCAGCTGGTTTCCTGTCTGTGGTGTAATGGGTGGGAGTCTGGGTGGTAAATTTACACCTCACTAAAAGCCAGATTATAAATTCATTGTCCTCTCCCTTCCTCCCCCTCTTCTATGTCCTCCTCAGAGTTAAGAGCTGGATTGTATCAGAATCATTTTAACTACATGCTTATTTTAAAAAATCCTCAGACTTCACTTTGTTGTGCCTGAGAGCCAAGGTTTTCTGAAACAGATATCCCCTTTGTATCAGAAATAGGGTGAAATGCAATAGTGTCAGCTTTGACACCCTAGCAACTGTGAACTCTACTTCTCTCCTGGTGGTCCCTTTCATTTTGGGTGCAGGAGCTCAGGAGTGAAACCAAATGAGCCAACACCTTGCTGGTTCCCAGTCCCTATGGAGAAATGTGGGGTTTGGATAGTCCATGCTCTCTGGCAGACAAACACCTCCCAAAAACAAACTGAAAAGTGGTGAAAGCTAGTGAGTCAGTAATTACTCATCCCCGTCAACATTAGCCACATGCATGCTGCCAGCTCTGTGCCATCTCCTTTGCCCCTACATCACAGGTTGGGGAATCTCCTGGAGGCTTACAGACCTGCTGTATGGCTTTCACCTCTGCTGACAGTAGCCACCACCGTACGTGATCTATAGCCCACCTGCACAGATCTGTCTGGGGATGAGTGTTGCAGCTGCCCCTTCTGTCCACAGTATGCTCTAACGTTGCCCAGGGGTCACTACTACTCACCTGCATCTTGAAGCTGACCTGAAAGAAAGCGGATTTCCAAGGTGATTTCAGAAGTTGTGTTGTCAGTGAAAAGCCAGCTCTGACTCTCCTCTGATGCCAGAAACAAAACAAAACAAAACAAAACAAAACAAAACAAAACAAAAATATTGCTTAGGATCTGAGTCACAGGTGTACAAGGGTCAGTTTATTCCTCTCAGTTTGTTAAGGATACCTCACTTTGCTATGATCTGAACACCGACAGGAAGGGAAAGGGGCTGGGAGAGGTCCTATTTGGTTTTTGACACATTGGAGTTGCGCAGGTAAGAGAAAGAGGTGTTGGATTTTTTGGATCACTTTCTTCTCCACAAGAGATGTAGAAGACCCAGCAGCCCCATGCCATCACACAGTGGAGGTATTTACATAGACCATGCTCATCTTGGGAGGTAGGTCTGAGCTGCTTGTGAGCCCACCTGCTGACAATCTTCTATCAGGTGAGAAACATGGACAGGGTCCCATTTGTCTAGAAAGATTTCCTCAAAACTTCCCGAGTATAAGGAAATAGGGAAAATAGAGAAAAAAACCCCAATGTTTTAGAAAACCTACAACCTCCTGGGGCTACCTCAGCTACCTGAATATTGCTGTGCATTGCAATGGTGAGACAATTGTCAACAGGACTGCTCCTCAGAGACAAACAGGCGACAGTGTTTATTTCAGTGGTTACAGAGGCAATCTGTGTATATGATTCATGAGAGATAACGCTTATCTACTGGGAACTTCTTTGAGTAACTACAAATTCATTCCAGTTGATACATTCACTGGTGATAAGAGTAAAGGGAAACCAAGTGCATGATTTTTATTCCTGTATGAGTACTTGTGTTTTGAACATAAAGAGACGTGAAGATGCTGCTTTGCAACCTTGTCTCCTCCCAGGGACAGAATGAAAGTACAGTTGCTTTTAATTGAGTAAACTGTTGTCAGTGCACAGTCCAGAAGTCTCCAGCTACCCTGGCACATGTCCAGGCAAATAAAATTGCTCTACTTTGAGCCTGAAGTGTCATTGAAGTGTGACATATTAGCAAGAATATCCTTGGATGTAAAATATATGTTGACCTGTGACTCAGCAATCTGTGGAGCAGAAAACTTTTACTCTGACTTCTCATATTTGCAGTCTGGGAGAATCTCAGTTTCTGGCATCATGGACCTCATCTCAGCAGTGAAATTGCTCTCTGAGCAGCCTTCTTAATTACATCACATATGTCCCTCTGCTCACCTTCACTGGTAATCACCCAAGCACCTTGTGGCTAACAAGTAGATGCAGTTTCTGCTTCTGTGGGAAGAGCCCAACATACTTGGGCTTTCTGTAATATAATGAAGGTTTTTTTTGTTCTTTGTATAAAGTTGACCATGGACGTCCGCTTTTATTTTGTATTTCATTCCAGCTCACCCACCTGTTCTCCTGCTCTATAGGGGAAATAAAGAAAGTAGGTTGGTATCTGATAAGCCAGCACTTCCCAGGCCAGCACTGGCTCATCTGCAGTCTCAGGATTTTTGTTCCTGTACACAGCCTTCAGACATGTTCAGTGCTACGCTATGCTACGTTACTTTATGATATTTATTCTATTCTATTCTATTCTATTCTATTCTATTCTATTCTATTTTCTATCCTATTCTATTCTAATTTTCTTGCCCTTGTCTGGATGTTAGGTCAGCTAATGTGTACTTCAGACACTGTAAATTAGATAAATCAGATGTCTGTAAATCAGATATTCCATAAATGCGTTCTCCGTGGCAAAAACACACCTCTTCTTTCCCACCTCCTAACTAAGGCCTCATCTGGAGTGCTCAGTGCCACTGTGGGGATGCAGGCAGAGTCCTTTCCAGCTGGTGTGCTGCTGATTCAGTGGTACTTACAGGAGCTGCACCATCCATTGCCAGCTGTTCTGTGGATTAGATACACAGGAGTTGCCATGCCAGAACAGGCCGCTGGTCCATCTAGTGGCTAATGTAAGATTTTTTAGAGAAAGACATAAAAGGCTTATAATGAATCCAATTAGTCAATATTATACCAGTGGGGGATATTTCTCCCTGACCTCAGCTGGTTATCAGATTATGTACCCTGAAGCATGAGGATTGATAGCCCTTGTCGTTTCAGTGTATCCGGAGTAGCCGCAGATGCTCTATTTATTCACCTTTATGTTTAGGAACAAATTCAACTCATACACAAGAGCGTGCAACTCTTCTAGTTTCAGTGGTGTCAAACTAGCACTGAATCAGATAAATCTGATGATCGAAGACATGTCTTTGAACATGGAAGAATAGTGTCAAGCTTTGATTTTTCTTTCCTCTGCACTAGAAAATAGATCTGTTCCTATAGAAGAGCATTGCTTACACTGCAATTTTCTTAAGCAGATTTTTTCAACATGCATGGAGAAGTTAAAAAAAAAAAAAACAACAAAACCAACAAAACCAAACAGCTGGCATTTACTGAGGCAGACTTTACACAGGACTGAGATCAATCACGGGCAAGTAAACCTCAAGTGCCTACTATAATATTGATATGTACCTCAGACTTCAGTGTTTTTTAATGCATTTTTAATGAAGAAATGCTTTTTTAGAAACACAATGTGCCCCTTCAAAATATTGCCATGATATTTCCTCATGAATTTACCTGACTTTTAGAAGTAAAGCAACAGAAATAAAGCTAGGTATAAATCTCCCCCCCCCCCCTCAGATCTCAATATTTATAACAAATGTGACTCCACTTTGTGTGAAGGGAGAGTATACACGTGTGTGTGTGTTTGTGCACTTACAGATCTGGCATCAGCCTGGCCTGCTGTCTACAATGAGGGTTTGCTGACAGTTGTACACAGGGACAAGTTTCTATGATAAATTTAACTGTTCCTTTTCGTAGTGTTCAGGGTGACTCACTGGCTGGTGTGTGGGAACGTAATTCATCCTGCAGCTTTCTCCTAGTTTTAGCTGTGATTATTACATTGAGGATTCACTAAGTTACAAATCAAGTCCTGTACTGATCGCCTAAACCACGTGGTTTTATGTTTACTCCCCAGTGGGGATTCACCCAAGTCATCTAAGGGCTTTAAGCAGAAGCACATGTAAAATATGTGCTGCTGTCTTGGGAGAACACCCATTTGTAAAAGTTGTGTTTTTTGCATTACTGACACATTCATTTTTTAAAAGGTAGAGAGGCAACAAGAGAGGTGCTGTATGAACCAGAAGATGAAGTGTTTTCTACAGAAACTGCCTCTCATGCAATTAATAGTGAAACATTTGTTAATATCTGGTGAACACCTGCATATACTATTCCTAAGAATAACATTTAATTCCAGTTTCTCCAGGAGAAACATTACAGAACCATGCCTCTTTCCTATGATGTGGTACATTTGAAAATAAAACAAGAGCCTGGTGCTTGGAAGAGTTCCTAAAGCTTTCTCAATTCATCATTTGTCCGTCTTTAATGTCTCAGTTTATTCCCCAATATGTCATTGTGTTGCAATGCTTTACTGCAGCTGTCGCCCCCGCCTTCACACAGAGTTTAAATGACACGTTTCTACTAAGGCCCCTTGCAGGGCTTCAGATGGTCATTTACACTTGTGCCAAGGGGGATGCACAGGATGGGTATTTGCATCACCTGCCATTAACACAGAGGAGCACAGTGTCCTCAGAATCCCCTTCCCTGCTGGAGGAGAAAGAGAGGGTATTCTAGAGAACCGTGCACAGGCCAGACATGTCCATGGGTGCAGGGGATGGATGGTATATCCTGCTTACACCCACCCTCCAGAACCCTGAATAGGGGCCCATTCACAGCAGACTGTTGCTGCCATCTGGTTTGGGTTGCCTCTCTGTGGCAAGCTGGGCAACAGAAAAACTCTGAGTTTGGTTATCACCTGGACTAGGACATGTCTGGAGTGTGCCTCCAGATGAGGAACTTGGAAGTATGCCCAGGTACAGTAATATAGCTACAACTGTAGAGTATCTAAATGAAGCTAGCTCCTCTTCTGAATTACCATCTGGAGGAAAGTCTCTCCTTCTGCATTGCAAATTAAGCCTAAAAGCTGGAGACAAACAATAACAACCCACTATAACCTAGCCATGAGAGAAAGTAGGGCATTTTGACTCGCAGAAGTTTTGGACACACTTTCTATTGGTGTTGTTCTGGGATAATGCATCAACATCTGGGATGCTCTTCTAGTCTGTGGCTCAGCTGTGTTGAACCCTCTTACTCTAAAAAACAAATGAACAATCAAAATGTGGACTGAAAATCAAAGAAGATGCAGGATGATGTCTATTTCCTTCTCACAAGAATTCACCTTCCTATGCTTTTTGAATATTTCAAAGTGTTTTGGCACTTATCATCCTGAAATGTTTGTTTAGTCTCTGGCAGTTAATGAAAACTCATCAAATGAAATATTATATTGATACTTAGATGCATTCTATCTCTATTAGTAGTTCTTCTCTATTCATTTTCACAAACGTAAGGCTGAGGAGTTGAGACTTGGTTTCTGATTTACATACCGTCTGTTCCTAGCACAAGGATTTGTATAGAGGACGAACTTCAGCATATGAATCCTGAGCAGAGTACCAGTGAAGCTACTGAAGTGACCCCAGACATACATTTGTCCCCCGGTATCTACTTCGACTTTTTGCTTATTTACAAAATATTTGGCTGAAAAAGCCCTTGGCTTCAGTATGTCTAAAGTTCAGTTTATTTTTACTGACTTGGGTCCTGCAGGACTCCTAAGGATTGCAGGCACCAGACAGCTGTGTTTAGCCTTGTCTGTTACAGTAACATCAAGGAAACCTATCATAACTGGCAAGCCTTCTAAAAACATGAGTGCTCATGGGTTACAAAAGGAGAAAACAGTCAGATTAAAATAAACTGTTACCAGACAAAGAGACATACAGGCTTTTCCCCTATAACTTCTAAAAAGACAGGGAATTTGCTTTGATCAGACTTTAAGGTGAGAGCAGATCTCCTGGAAGTTATCTTCAAGCTAACAAAACAGCGATAGGCAAGTGAGGAAATGGAGCCAAGATATAGCATGTTTGTTAGAAGACAAATATCTGGCCATTGTGACAATCTCTTCAAAGATCTCCCAGAGAGGACGTTATAGAAAGAGTCTAGCTGAGCCCTGAACAGGATTTTCATTATTGCACAATTGGTCTGTTTACATGGCTTTGGATTGCATAGAAATACTCTCTGGAGGAGACACAGAGACACCTGATAAGTCAGCCACCTCTAGTTGGCTTTCATCTTGCTGGGACAGAGTCAGAGTATAGAGTGCAAGTGATTTAAAAAAAAAACAAAACAACAAAACCAAAACCACACCAAATGAACCAACCAACCAAAAAACCTCACTCGCTAAAAACCATGCAAACCCCTCCTTCACTATTGATCTCTACTGAAGAGTTGATCCACTGAAGGATTTCCACATGCTCATGCCCAAACGTCTGGAGACAACAGAAGAATGAGCTTCCCAAAGGAACAATTCATGCTATGGGAAACAAGACTACAAAACCTGAAAAGGTGTGGATAATTTGTCCCACTGGGTCAGCTTTACCAGGTCAGGCTGGACAGCGTACTCAGCTGGAGCCAGGCTACTCTAAACCCAGCTTGACCAGCCATTTGACAGAGGGTTTGTGTTAAGCACCTGGAAGACCCTTGTCAAAATGAGCCTTAACTTTTCATGGAGTGGCTCTGGGTTTAGAACAGAGTGAAATGAGAATTTGCAGGGAAAGAGTGTGATTGCATGAGCCTGCATCCAGAGGGGGAGATGAAAAGTCTCCCTACTATGGGAGGAGCAGACAGGTCTGTCACCAAAGCGGGAGGCACCTCTGAGAGTGAGCAACCCCATCTCTAAAAATATGCCTAGGAGAGATGGGATGAATCACTCCTGTGGAGTCCCTCCCTCCTTCCATTGTCTGCAAGAGAAGCACAAGCAACATTTTTGACTCAGCTTTTATACCCCTAAAATCTGAGTCTGGTGGAACAACTCAAGGAAAATGGCTTATTGCCCCTGCAGCTGCCAAGGCCATGATGTGGATAAGCAGAGGACTCCACTCGACTGTGTTATTGGTCAGAGCTCCCCCACTCAGCTATATTTAGAGTAAAGAAACCCAACAGCACAAACAGGATTTGTGCACGCTGTTATCTTGTTTGTCTGGATTTTGAGTAGCAGCAAATTGCTTGACAAGACATTCAGAGGAAGGTGAAAACAAGCAGCCTCCCATCTGGCATTTTTCTGATAGTATGGAATTTTTAACCTTAGAAGACAGTGTAGCCTAAAGTCACATGGAGAAAAATTCAGAAGTGGTCATAGTTCTGAAAGAAATTGGGTGCTTGTAAGCTGCTCATCAGCAAGGACTTCTGCTTAGCACATGATTTCCACAGTGCAGTTTTGTCCTAGATGTGTTAGGTACAATGCTCAGATAAGAACTACAAAATGTAGATAGCAAAAGGACTTTCTATTTGAACTTGTGTTGGATATGCTAAGGATAACTCAGGTCTTACCTGGTGTATTCAGGATAAGGGAGAGAGTAAATGCCAGTAAAAAGGAACGTGCCTTGCACATCAGCTCAGAACATTTTAATGTTATGTGCTGCTGGCCAAAGTCTAATGACATTGTCCTGAAACCCTCTAAAGGATAGACTGATATTCCTGAAGGTAGTTTGCCTTCTGGAGCCCCAGAACTCCTTTGGATGCTGCTGGTGTTCAGGAGATGACCTGGACCTTTCAAAGCTTGCCATTTATTGGGTCTGATGCCAATCTATGATAGTGAATTAATATGCTACTAGTCAGTCCCAATCTTGCTTAAAAGGTGTTTTCCTCAAATTTCACACAATGTCTTACTGATTCTGTATTGTGGAATAACGTAAAGAAGGGCATTTTAATGGTGTCATTTATGTAGTCTTTAAAGTTATGTCAATCTTTGGCTTTGCTTCCTATGACTTGGCAGCAAGACTCTTTTATTTCATTCTTAATTTCTCCCAGACACTGAATCTGCGCTGTCAAGGAAGTCATTGAAAGTTGTCATATTCCCTGACATGGTGTATTGTGGCCCTATCACTGCTTCAGAGCAGGAGCAGAAGCAAAAAAAGGCATCAGAGGCATCATGCGCACTGGAGAAAGCAGTGAATCAGGGCTCTTTGTCTAGTCAAGCACCAATAGCTAAGTTAGGAAATCAAGGCAGTCCTCACTTTCCTTCCCAGTCTGATGGCCTGCACAGACATCTTGCAGTTCTTCCTATGGTTTTCCAGTTGTATGTTCCTCCTCAGGTTCCTACTTCCTTGCCCTTCAGACCTTCCTCCATCCTATCTCATCTCATCCTGTCCCAACCCACCCCTGCCAGCTGGCCCCAGGCAACTCAAATGACAGGATCAGAAAGAATAGCCCCTCCCTATCCAGGTGCAAAGCGGCTGCTGTTCCCTCACCTTTCTTAGCCAGCCATCACACCCACCTCCAACTGCCGCTAAGCAAAGCAGCATGAAGCCAGTGGATTTGCATAGATCTGTGCAAGCTTTCTGTGAGGTCTGAGTGCCTGAGTTTCCCTTTGGGTTTCGGGTTTATGTGGAGCCAGATCGTGGTGGATATCAGCAATGTGTGGAAGTGATGTGTGTAGTCACTTCTTCGTGCCAGGCTGGGTATTCCGCTGATGGATAATTCACTGACTACTTATAAATATTCCCTTTAGCGGGACTAAAATTATTGTCAAGACTTTGCTGCTTTTGGCACTCATACTAGTGAGGGAAGTGTCTGGTATTTAGTCTATGGAAGAAATGACCAAGGCAGTGGTGAGGGTAGTGGTGGTGGGTTTATAGTACCAGTTTTCAAATAGAATAAATATGGTCAGGTAGGAGAAGGACACGCTCTCCATGTTGTTGAAGGACAAAATAAAATGGAGATTTTGCTTAGGTACTAGGGGAAGCTTTCTCATGGTAAAGATGATAGTGCAGCCATGGAAAAGGTTATCAGGGAAAATTGTGTTGCCTCCATTATGGTGCCAGAGCAGGAGGTGGCAGAGGTCCAGCACAGATTAGATCAGTATCTGCCTCTGTTGTGAAACAGGCAGATGGACCAGGTGACCTCTCAAAGTCTCTTCTAGCCCTGTTTTCTCTGACTCATTTATAATGAATAGCACCAAGAAGCCACAATTGGTATATTTTTGGAGGCGGTATTAAGATGGGTAAGAGAGGACTGCTATCCAAGAGAACCTAGAGTCAGCAGAAATGAGACAAAATGTGCTTGGAGGGAGAGGGAGGCAGAGAGAGGAGAGCCAGGTTTCCTGAAGCTGCCCAATGGCAAGGCAGTGGGGAGGAATCTATGCCTCTGCAGTCTCTCCTAGTGACTGTCTGACCAGAGGCTGGCCAGAAACATTAAATTTCTAAATTGCTTGTGGGTCTGAAGTTCGGTGAGTTTTACACTGCTTTCAAATACTTTGAATATTTTTGCACACCCTATCAGAAGGCTACAGAACATCCCATTCTGCCTTTCAGAGGCCAGGGTAATGCCCTTCAAATCCCTTATCAAACCCATAGCACACAAGGTTTCGCCCAGATAGCCCCAATGTCAGATTTGCAGGTGATGCTTTTCTGTGCAGGAGCCCAAGAGCTGAGGCAGACATCAACCTGATCTGATGAAACCAAAAAAGTTCTTTCTCCATCCTTTTTCCCTTTTCACCACGGGAGAGAAACTGGCTGGTTGTTTGTGAGCTGAAATCCCAAACCACATAGAATACTGTTTTCACTGTGAAGGGGCTGCTGGAGAACCAGTCTGCAGCAGCAGCAGCTGCAAAACAACTGAGGCTGCTCCTTCATGTTCATTTGTGTAGCGGGGAACATTTAATAGATTAGGGAAAATAATATTTATATTAATCATTTGATCTTGATCTGTTTGTGCTCTAAGTCCCAGTTACGACCTGAGGGTACTTCCACAGGCTCAGCTGGAGTGGTCACATTTGACATTTGAGTTTGGAGTATAAAAAGCCAACACACAGGCACAGGCACGTGCGTGGAGGCAAGCACGCCTGTGCCTGGTCATTCTCTGTCAGCAGGAATGGCAGCTTCCAGAGTGATGTTACCGCCTGGAGTCGGAGAAGATGGAGGGGACCTGGTAGGAAGTGTGAAGCAGAGAACTTGTCTCCCCATCTCTTTATTTCCCCATCCACAAGATGAGCGATGTCCAGCCCTGTGCTTACCGGAGGGGGGTTAGAGGTAAGCCACGCTGCTGGCCGTGCCAGAGACCCTGAGTAGCGTGGGCAGCTGAAGCCTACGTCATGCTCCACACCAGCATCTGCTCTGCTGGAGCAGCGAGAGGAGGATGCTGGCAGGTAGCACAGCACCGTTGACACGACACACCAAGCCCCCGCAGCCTGCAGCTGAACGGGCTCTGCCAGATTGCCCGTGAGCCAGCAAACAAATCAAGTGAAATCGTCGGCGTCTCCAGGCAGCTCAGCCCCTGCAAGTGTTGTTTTTATTTCCAACGTCAGGGGAGCAATGCTGAGGTTTTGCAGAGAGCTTGCCTTTGTTCACTCCAATTTCTTCTAGAGACACCAGAACAGCCTTTCCCAGCACTGGCTTAATTGCCTTCTGTGTGAAGAAAGCAAAAGCTGTCTAATTAAGGAATCATGTAAATAGATTTTTTACCCTTTTTTTTTTTCTTTCTAGGAATTAATCTGACTCACCAAACATGATGTACAGTCAGTCATGGCTACAGCTCTCTTCTTTTTACCCATTGCAGCTCACAGCCCTGCACTCTCTTCGATCTGTGAAACCATAGAACCAAGCTGGTCCTTGGTGACTTTCCAGTAGCCCCACCAGCCATTCCAGAGCTTCCTTGCAGGGCCATGCTCTCTCCACAGCAGGCTCACTGTTAGGAGCCCACTGTTCTTGGTCTGGCTGCTCTGCGTTTATGTGGGGAAGCCCAGGACAGCTTGAATAAACTCTTTCTGTCATTGATTGATATTTCTGCTTTAGTGGGCAGTAGTGGCATTCTCTGGGTGAACTCACGGCCTGGGGAAGGACAGAGTATCCTCTAGTCTAGCTGCTGTTTGCCATTTGGTATTGATTAGTGGCAATGAGTAATAGGGAGAACTAAGTCCATCCTCTCCCCTGGGAGCTGTTGGTGTTATTTAAAATAGCAGAACAACCAAACCAAAACCAGGAGCAGACTCGTAGGGATATCATCCCTCTCAAAACCAGCACCACAGTAATCCTCAAGCCTTGTAAATAACCTTCAGCATTGTACATCAGCCTGTTTGAACTAACAGCCATCCTCAAAGAATGCCCCAGTCGATAATTTCTGGTTACTTCCATGAGTAAAAAGTGTTTGCTAAAAGTGCCTTCTACACTAAGGGGAGCTTGCAGATACAGTGTCTTCAGGCTAGAAATTAGTCGTTCTGGAAGGTCTTTAATCCACCACAAAGTCGTGGGAAAATTGGCTCCCGAGGAGATGACAATGGGTTGTGTCGTGTAAGCTCCCACAAATACCTTTGTGCAGTGGACTGAAAGAAACCATCCCACAAGCCCATGTGGACTGGAAATGGCAGTTGGTATTGGTATAATAAAATCTACATGGTATGTGTAAATTTGCCACCTCATGTCATCAAGGACAAGGGAAGGCCCTATCAAGGACAGTTTGGTTATGTGCGTATGATGGCTCTAGCAGAACACCACTGACAATTCGTAGGAAACACACAAGACTTCTAGAAGAAGAGAATCAACATCTGTCTGACTTCCCTAACTAGTGAATACAAACCCTGCATATGACCCAGAGACTGTTGGATGTAGTCAGTCATGGCTACAGATTAAGCACTGAGTGCTTTGTATGGTTCCCACCTGAATGCCAAGTGAAACACATGCATCAGCCAGTGAGGAGAAGCTGCTCCCTGTTGCAGTTCTCAACAAACAGGCTATCAACATGTAATTGCTTCAGACATGACCTGCACAGTGGCAGGCCTGTGCAGGGCAGCAGGGTACCTGCTGATAACCAGCGATGGATGAATGTCCATGTGCAGTGCCATCTGGCATAGCTGGAGCTGGCCTCAGCCATTTGTTACTCTGAAGTCCTCTGTGTTTCACTGGTTCTCCAGGAAAGATGAATTGACAAGCTGAGGGCATCTTGGCTAAATATATAACAAAATAGCCTCTGGATCAGTGGCTTGACTGCTAAGGCCGTTACCCTTGAACATAACTTCAGAAAGGTGTTTGTTTGGTTTTTTTTTTAAGTGACTGAGGTGACAAAGGATTTTGTTATCTTTTTAACTACCTTGCTGCATGAAACTGAGAAGTCATCTAAGCTTTAGCAGCACTAATTTTCCAGATGCAGGCATTAATAATAATTATGATACAGTGATAAGAAAATCGAAGTTGTTGAGATGTAATCCAATTTCAGGCCTCCATGTAGGGCACAATCCACATTACTTAAGTCTAATTAAAGATATTTACTTGGCTACAGATGAAAAGGAAGTGATAAGATGATAGTATTGACACAGATACTTCAAGAAGAAGTAGGGGTAGAAATAGTTTAAGCTGGCATTCACTGCACAGAAATATCTGTTAAATCTCAACCTAAGTATTTGCCAGTTGTTGAGCCAGTTGTTGCAATGGTACCATCTTCTTGGGGTGTTAATAGAGGTTATTAAAATATAAAGTAAATATTTACAAATGATATTTTCATAAACAGGCACAATGGATGCACATGCAAAAACTTGTTTGAATGGAAACAGAGTGGTTGCAGACACAGCGCAGCTGCTAGTACACATGAGAAGCTGCTGGAATTTACCTTGAACACAGAAATGTTCATTTGCATGGTAAAATGTTGGCTTCAAGCAAGCACCTGGATTTGAAACTATTAATGGGTCCAGTGGGTGCTATTCCTGTCACCCAAGCACTCATGAGGCAAACCTACAAAGTAACTGAGAAGTCTTAGTAAAGGGTTTTCTTCCAAGTGAGTTTTATGGTTTTATTTACCATCTCATCTTGGAGCTTTTTTGAGTTATTTGACCATGTCTCTAGCTCTTCAATAAACTCCCAGTAGTTCTGAATTATTCTGGGTTTTGGTGATTAGAATTTGCAATTCCATAGTAATAGGGTATTCACAGGAACTAGAGTTTCAGGAGCGCTTGGCTCAGTATCTGATGAGAGTGGAGAGGACCAGAAACCACCATATCACCATTTCTTTGGGAAACACTGGGATTAAATTGAGGCAGGACAGTCCCTTTTCCCACTCCTGTGCTGGCAGGACACCTGACCAGCTGTATGTATGTCTCAGAGTAGGAAGCCAGTGTGTGACCAGGGATTGTGTTTCATCCCGGCTCTTGAGGATGCCAAGTTATGCCACTCTGTTAGAGGTTTCATTTTAGAAGTGAAACAAATAAAATAGTGATATTAACTTCCTGCCTTGCAATACTGCTTTCCACATACTCCACACAGAGAGTTGCAATTAACAGTTGTAAAGAAACGAAATGAAATTCTGAAACATAAACTCTTTTCCTCAGGTCTAACCTCCCTGGCAGAGATTATATTTATTATCTTCCAGAGGGGTGATTGCCAACCACTGAAACAAGTTCCCACACATCTTTCCCCTCTCCACACCCCTCTCTTCTGCAGACATAACATAATCACAGTGGCATGATACTGAGGCTCTAAGGAGCTCGATGATGAAGATTTATTTGAGCTGAGCAGTGGCTGCCATTTCACCAGCACACTCAGGCTGTGTGTATAGAGCACTCTTTGGGAAATGCCACTGGAAACATCAATCTGAAGCAGCAAAGTCTACCACGTTCAAGAAATCCGACAAAATCTGTCCTTGCAGGCTCTGCTTTATTTCTACCCATGACAAATTGTTATAGAGAGACAATATAAGGTGTCAATGAATCATCTTCTGCTTTTGCTGTTGTCCCAAGCATGGAGATAGTCTGCAATAAACAGAAGTTTTCTTTTGGTGATTTAAATTGATGACTCCATGTTTAAGCTTCTGCAACAGCCATGGAAGGAAACATTCCCATGTCCCAGAAATGGGAGGCTCCTGTATGGGTAATATTTGAAGATGTTGATAATTCTCACATCAAACGCAGAAATTCCACCTCAGCTGCACTTCTCAAGCCTGGAGAAATCCCAAAAGTTGAAGACAGAGAATAATTCCAGTCTCCCAAGAACCTGCTCCCTTTTAATAATGTCTGGGACTCAAATGCTGCTCATCTGTAGATAATATTAGTGGAAGGAAGCTGAATTCTGTCATCCAGGCATGGAGCCAGTAGCATACCTGAGCATCACACACAGGTCTGGGTGAAGAATGTGGTGCTTCCTGGTACTCGGAGGCTCTGGAAGGTGCTAGATGACTTTAATTTCCAAAACCATTTTTGAGTACTGGATTCCCTCTTGTACCATACTGCAAGTTAGCCTGTTAGCAGATCATATTCTGCAAGAGTGTATACATGTCTGGAAAGTTCTTCAGGGTCTCTTTGACTACAGGGCCCATTGCCACAGGTACTAGAGTGAAGTGTTGCACGTAAGTGTTAGACACAAAAGAAACGTCTAGAGTTTCATAATCATTTTCCAAGTCAGTCACACTGACATTACCTGTACACCCATATTCCAAAAGTGGGGAATGGTCAAATATCCTTTTGGAGTGACCAGGTGGCGCCTAGAGCACAGTGCCAGGAGCTCACCATAAACTCATGGTGTAGCTTGTTGGTTTGCCTCCATCACCTACTCTGAGCAGATCCATCCTGGGTAGATGTCGTGTTTTAAGTCCAGCCAGCAACTAAGCACCACATGGCTGCTCACTCATTCCTTCCCACCCTCCCAAGTGGTCTGGAAAGGAAGGTCGAGATAAGGACAGTTTAATAGAAAACCACAAGAGACAAGAAACAACAGTAATAACAATAATACTAATGAAATAATATATAAAATGAATGATGTACAACACAACTGTCCACCACCAGAAACCCTCTGCCAGGCTCACCTGAACTTGATATACTTCCTGGGGCCAGCTCCTGTCTTATCAACAGGATATTGAATATCCGCTTGATTGGGCTATCCTAGCTGTGGCATCTCCCAGCTTCTTGTGAAAATTAATCCTGTCCTAGCCAAACTTAGGACATCAGATAATTTACACAATGTTTGAGGAGCCCAGTGTCACAGGAGGACCCTAAGAAGTACATAGAACACGTCCCAACTTTCTGTCTTGTTGCCTTGCCACTATGACTGTGTCCTGAGCCTGTCATGCACCAGGAATTGCCCATCTTCATGGCTCTATGCTGAATCACCTCCAGCACTTCTTCTCTCTGCCGGGGGAGTGGCCTGGTAGCAAGGGCCAGGTTTGTAGATCAAATCAAAACACATATCAACAAGATCTTGGTCTTCTTAGTGTCTGTTTCAAGACTAGATAACCTTTTAACACTTCACAGTCATGTTTAAGTGACATATGTATGTGTGTGTGTGTATGTGTGAGCTTCACACGAGGCTTTGGAAGACCCTAGAGTGTTGGAGGATGATGAGAGGGTGAAGGAGCTCCTTGTGGCACTGCTCATGTCTGCTCTGTAGCAGAGAATCCACACCACATTGTGGACACTCTACTAGCCCATGTCCAGCTCAGCCCACAGTGTAATTTTTAGTTCACTTTAGAAAGTATGCTGTGTGCAAAATAACATATATAGGGACTGAAAGCCTGTCAAGTAGCAGGGAGGCTCTTTAATTTCATGATATAGAAACATCCTGTTAATGCTAGTTATTTTTTATGCTTTGGAGATGTATTCCCAACCTTAAAAAAAAAAACCAACAAAACAAAGCTTTATCAGTCAGGGAACTATGCATTGCCTTGCCAGCTTCTAGCCTGCCTCCTGCCCTTCACGTCCTCTGCACACAGACCCCTTTTACTAGGTACCCCTTAGAAGTTTGGTCCAAATCAGTGTGCATCCTCCTTTTCTCCAGTCCTCTCACCTCAGCACCATCTAGGAAAAAAGTGGTTCATCTCTTACCATTCTATTTCTTCTGGTGACATTGAAGTTGTAATGCTGATGTAGCTTCCTTTGTACTAAGGTTCTGCACAGCTGTATCGAGGGAGCTGTCAGTCATGCTCCATGTTTAAAAAGTGATGGCTCAACAATGTAAATGTGAAGCCTAGAAACTGGGAGAGACAACCTGGAAAAGTCAAGGAGGTGGTTTGGAGCTACTGTTGTGTCCAGGGGCAAAAGCAAAGTTCATAATTAAGTATAACCTTCCTCAAAGACAGTGGATTTTGGGCTGTGATAGAGTTTTCCATCTCCAGGATATACATGTCTTTCTGTTTTCTTCATCTCTTTTATGATCCAGTAGATCCAAATCCATTTTCCTCTCCATTTTCTCTCAGAAGAAATATACACACTTACTTTTTTTGCTCTTTTCTTCAATGTTTGTCATGCTCAGGGTTCTGATTTTGCTACAGTAAAGAGATATACGGTCTAGGAAATATCTTAGAAACAGCACTGGGCTTTTAAGAGGTTGATCCCTGGGACTGTGTACAAAAATTTTTGACAAACCAGTAATAGTAGTAAAAGACAAAAACTAATAATAAGAAAAAGCTCAGAGTCTCACAAACTGTTTTTAAAATGTTTAAAATAAGGGGACCTTCTGGGACACAGGGAGCCAAGAGTTGAAAATGGATTGACATTTCTGTGTTTCTTTTTTGACACTGCTAGGGTTGATTAAGTGATAATTGGGCTGGAGAGTGCGCCAACAGTCACTGCTTCATCCTACTCCTTTACCCCCTCAGGACTTGTCACCACTGAATAAAGGGTAGAAATGATATTAAAAAATGCCTGCAGTTTTGAGGCAGTGTAAATTAAGAAGCTTGTGCTTTTTAATGCTTTATGGCTGATTTGAGGCAAATCAAATTTCCAGACTGATGTTTATTTATTTATTTATTTCCCCCCAGAAAGGAAAGGAGATTGGGTTACATACTCTTTTCTAGTGGGGTTTAGAGTCCACAATGCTGGTGCATGGACCTTAGCTGTGTCTGCATTTCTGTAGACTTAATAATGGAGGTACACAGATGTTCTCCACACACAGAGTGCCAAAGAAGGGACAAATGTCAGTGTATAATACTAGCTGTCCCACAGGACAGGCAGTGAATAACGCAATGCTAACAATCATTTTTCAATATATCTTCTGCTGCACAGTAGGATTTCCAATCAGGGGGGTGTGTGTGTGTGTGATATTTTAACAACTTTGTTTTGATTCAGAAAAAGAAACCTTTTTTTTTTTTAAAACATCTCACAAAAAGAAAATTCCATTAAAGACATCCCCCACTGGTTGGAGTAGTGTATCATTTAGGAAAAATTTAAATATCTGCTTAAAAATTCCCTAATCACTTCATTCCCAAGTGAATTTCATTTTATTTTAATGTTACTTAATTTTAGATTCCTTCGTGAGGTTTTTAACACAACTTCTAATTTTGTGACATTTTATGTACAAAACTGTGATACTTACAAAGGAAAAAGCTTATTCTATAGTAGATAGAATGTTATGAAATATTCAGAATGTAAATAACTCTGATTGGATAAAACCCCTTACATTCTAGAAGTTTGTGTCTTCTATTGATTTGCAAATAAATAATTTGTTGCATTGCTCAGGGAAAAATTAGCTCTGAGCACAACATCTACAGAGGTTTTGTCTTCTTATTTAATTAAAATATGAGTTAGGTGCATGAATATCAATTATGTGAGTGTGTCTGGTAGCAGCTGTTTCCAATTTCCTAGTGTTCACTCACTACCATTACCCATGTAGCTACCATTACCCGTGTAGATAATGTCATAAGCTCCTCGGCCATTTTTATCCTGGCTTTTCAGGTAAACTCTATGAAAATATTAAAACTGATAATCCCTCCATAGCTTCTGTAAGAGAAGAGCATGGGAATGGCAAACAGAACAGAGTATAAATATGGCTTAACTAAAGGCATGATACAGTTTGAGCAAATATTTGTACTTACCTGACTCTATGTATGCCCCATCCCTGGGAATACTCAAGGTCAGGTAGGATGGGGCTCTGAGCAACCTGATCTAGTTGAGTATGTCCCTGCTCATTGCAGGGTGAGTTGGATCGGATGACATTCAGTGGTCCCTCCCAAACCAAACCATTCTATGATTCATTCTACTAGTAAATTCATTCTACATGGTAAATTCACCATTGATTTTTTTTGGTTTTTTTTTTACATTGGTGATTAATTATCAACCCTGTAGCACCTTAGTCTCTGACACACAAGTGAAGCTCATTTCCTTTCTCTCGTCTGAAATGACCAGAGCCTAATACTGAAGCCTTCCTTCTGTCTTGGATTCCACATGCAGGTGTCCTCAGATGAAAACAGAGTTATTATAAATCATATTTGAGGACTTTGGTCACAAGGATACAGGCTACATTCACATGATACTAGCTTAGAAACACTTTTGTAAGACCAAGCCAACAGTACCAAGAGCCTGACTCCTCTTTACCCCTGGCTTTCCACTGATTTTTGAATCATCAGTTTTCAATGGCCAACTTCAAGCTGACATTTGCTTATATGCCACATTACCCATGAACAGCTGAAGTGGGACTTCTCACACCTGATTTCTGATGTCTACAGTACAGGATTTTATCTCCAGGGTCACTGGTGATTTTTCTCAGAGCTGATGGAAAAAAAACAGGTATGTCTGCAGCTTGCTTTGGCTCTCCTGCCTGCATTTACATTCCCCTGCTCTTTAATATGTTTTGTTCCCTGAATAACAAATGTGAAACACAGTGATGTAGATGCTGCATGTAACTTCCTAACAGGTTAGAGGAGAAGAGTCATATATCCCCAGCTACATCTTGGCTACTACTTGGCTACTACTACCCCTTGGCTGCTACATTGAACTGTATTTTTTGGAATCTTTTTCTCCAAGAGGTGGTTTGACTTGCATGTTCAACTTGTTCATGAACCATGCAAGTCAACAACCTACAAGCACCTTGAACATAGTACTTTCTGATGGATGCTGCCCCACCAAGCTAGCAGAGCTTCTGAGAGGTGAGGAGAGACTTGGCACTGTAGGAGACTCCTAAAAGTGCCTCTAGCTACCACAGCATGAACAGCACCCGATGCCACTGCTTTCTTTACTTAACAGTAAAGAAAGGACAGGGCTTGTAACTCAACATACCATAAGGAGGCATTTCTATTTAATTTTTCATCTCTTTTCAATTATAAATTTCACTGTTATGCTATTAGCATGCTGAAATGTGAAAAATACAGCCAAGAATTACCTTCAGCTAATGTAGCTGTTGGTTTACTCCTGGGAGAGGCAGGACTGAATAATTTATCTGACGTTCCTCCTGAGTAAGAAGAACATATTTTCAAAATCAAAACTCAAGATAGCTTTGTGGTAACAGTGTTGAGATTCCTGAGATAGTTCTGTGCTAGTGCCCTGGCCGTCTGACTGATAAACCCCACTAATGTTGCTCTTGGCACCCTCTGTCTGGCTGGCAAGTGGGTATATTCCTCTCAATGGAGCATTTTTCCAGTACCAAAGCTGAACTGGGAAATGAACCTGGGGGCACAATTCATCTGCCTAGCGCCTGTGGAATGCAAAAGGAATTCAGACATTTAATTCCCTGGTAGCTCTCTGGAAAATCCCTGCCTTGCTGCTCTTGGTAGCTTCAGCATGTAACTCTGAGCAGCTGGCATCACCAACAAGCACCAGAACAGCTGGGAGAGTGAAAGCTCATGGGGCATTTTCTTTGCAAATGCTTTGTCATGCAATGGAGATGCTATTACAGGGACCTGCTATTTTCCTGGCAAACCTGTGACAAATGCACTGAGTATCTTAGAATGTACACAGAAAAAAAAAAAAAAAAAAAAAAGAAAGACAAAAGTTAAATAAAGGAAGGATATGGTTGAGTACATCCTTTGTAAAAAAATCCTGGCCATTTTACCAGGAATGGCACGTTGGGTTGCGGTCTCTCCTGTTGGTACACAGCAAAAAGAGCAAAAGGCACATGCCCCTGACCTAGATGAGACCAGTCTCATCATGAATGAGAATGGTATCACCTTAGCACCCCAAAATAACAAGTATTTCCATGTCTAGGACGGGTAATGAGACATATTCATTGGAGCTGTTTGCGTTTTCTTTTTGTTATTAAGTGTGATTCTCTGTGTGTATGTTGTAGGAAATGCCTTATTTATAGAACAGATTGCAATATGAGATTGGAATACGACTTCACCAGGTGGGAAAGCATTTTAGCCTAACAAAGGTTAATGACTTGCTGGCAGTTCAGCCAAGTCATTATCAGCGATATCTGTTTGCTACTAGGATGGGAGAGGATGGACTCTGCCCTCCAAAACAGACATCAGAGTCCCTAGAGAGGTGAAGGCAGACACTAGCCTTGGGGCAGGAGTGTGGAAAATGCTTCCTGGATAAATTAATACCAATAATCCCAGGAGTGAAGAGTGACTTGAAGTTGAAGAGAAGCCCAAGGGACCCCAAGGAAGGGGAAGGAAATGAACTGAGATTTCTGTCAGGAAAGAATATTAAAGACATGAAGCTTAGGTAAGAAGTGTGTCCTTAGGTATGGCTCATTAAGTGAGAGTGAAAGAAGTCTTCTTGGAGCTGATCTTAAGATAAGCAAATAAGTGCTTGTGCTTTTGTCTTCTTCCCTTATCTCTAGGTCCTTTCAGGGTTTTGTTTGCATTTGGGCTCTGTAAATAAGCACAAGTTTCTGCTATGTGTTAGACTGGTGTTAACGATGATGAGAATCTGTCTGGCAAACAGCAAGCTATTCCCTGTTGCATGGCTGTTGCAATCCTTAACCTTAAACATTGGTGCCCCAGCTGTACCCTGAAATTCACGGCTTTGGGCATTTCGATGGAAAAAGAGAGCTTCTCCACTGTTAAGTGCAAAGGCTGCATGTTGATGAATGAGGAGGGGGATCTGTTTGGAAGAAAAGCTTTTCAATGACCTGTACTAGCCAGGAAAGTGCATAGCTCTACAGTAAAACAGTAAGAGAGCGTCCATAGTGCCATGGTTTTAGTAACAGACATGTTGGCAAATAACACTGCCTTTCAAGTAACAAGATTCCAATGAAATGAGTAATCATGTAAAAGTGGGAGATTGGCTGATTTCCTTTCTCTATGACAATTTTACAAACAACAATTTTTCATGATGCCATGGTTTTGCTCATCAAGTGTATGACAACATCTTTAAGGTGGGCATGGCTTCCTAACTCTGCAAGACTGTCTATAAATAGAAGTGCTTTCATTTGCAGGTGAGGAGCTCACATGGAAATGCCTCTGAAAAAATACAACTGTTCATACCTGTACTGTTGATTTTGTGCACACACACACAGTGTGATATTACACTGATATCATGATCCCAGCCAGCCAAAACTTCAAGCTAAACCTTGTTCCTTTCTACCTTATTTGTCAGGGACATGTCAACACGTGTCAGCTGAAGTTGTCCCACATGACGTTATCCATGAAAGCCAGGTAGTGTTTCTGGCTGGAATGGGGTTAACTCTCCCCACAGAAGCCCATATAGTGCTGTGCTTTGCACTTGTGGCTAGGAAGGTGTCAGTAACTCACCCATGTGTTGGCTGCTGCTGAGCACAGCACCAAGACTGTCTCTCCAACACCCCCCAAAGCCTAGGAGGCTGAAGGTGGGCAAGAGATTGGAAGGGGACACAACCAGACAGATGATGACAGCTGACCAAGGGGATATCCCATACCATACCATGTCATGCTCAGCAACAAAAGCTAAGGGAAAGGAGGAGGAGAGGTGCATTTGTTATTAAGGTGTTTGTCTTCTGAAGTAACTGCTATGTATACTGGGCCCTGCTTCCTAGGAAGTGGCTGGACATCACCTGCTGATGATAAGTGGAGCATACATCTCCTTTGATTTTTCTTTGTTTCTGCACACAAAGTTTGCTTTTTTTCATTAGACTGTTTTTATTCCCCCATGAGGGTTTTTTTTTGCATCTAATTTTCTCCCCCTGTCCTGCTGAGAAGGGCAAGTGAGAGAGCAGCTGATTGTGCACTTGGCACCCAGCCAAGGTCAACCCACTACACCGCCTATGGTACATCTGGTCCTGGGTGAATGAGTATGGTATTCGTCCTGTTCCCAGATGAGTGACTGGGAACAGACCTTGTTCAGAAAGCCAACTTAATTTTTTTTTACTATTTTTTTCTTTTAATTGAAAGCAAATGCATGGGAGAGGGAGAACATCCATCCTGTGTTCAGTGGAGCAAGATTGTCTATATAGGACTGTATCAAAGTGACACCTGACTGTATTACCCACTGATTCCTTCTAACCTCATGGCAACAGTGTAAGTAGCCACTTGTACTAAAAGGACAGACAGAGAAGTGACAAGAGGGGGAACCATCCCCTCCTGCAGATCTCTTATTGTGACCTCATGGAAATTCTCAAGAACCCACCTATGCCATTGTGTATTTGCCCTGACCAAAAATACGAAGAACATAATAGGATCCATTTTTAGCTCAGTGCAACTGAAGCTATGTAAATCTAATAATGTTAGTGGCAGTATTTAGTACAGTGACCTGAAAACCTAATCCAAATTTGCCACTTTGTTATCAATTGGTTTGGAATTTTTTTTTTTTTTTTCCTTTTTATCATGCATCTTCTTTAACCCAGATGAATTGTTGTGTGATTAAGGGACCTGCTCAGGAACAGGAGGTGAGAAATTTACCAACCCCACAGATAAGTGAAGTACAATTCACTGAGTAATTTTAGCATCTTGGTGCCTCAGGTCCTTTATTTATTCAGAGATGGTATTTTCCCCTTCATTTCTCAGAGGGGGTTGCATAGAATGCAGGGGACACCTGCAATGGCCTTTGATGATTTCAGCTGCTACAAAACTCAAAGTATTAATGGATCCTCAACATTTTGGCTTGATGGAATGAATTGGTTAGAAAAAAAAATAACATTAGAAAGTGCATATTCCATGTTCTGAGCTGTCCTTAAGGTCTATATTGTCATTTGAACATGTACAGTAAGTAAGTGAATGTGAGAGTGTCTGTGGCTCCTGGGCACCTGTTGGTTTCAAAGTCAGAACCAGAAAAGGCATATTAAAAGACATGACGTAGTCCGTTTATTTTGGTCAAGAGTTTTCAGCTGTGCAATTTGATTTGCCTGTGGGTGACAGGTCACACTGGACAGTTCCTTATTCAGCCTCAGTCTTCTAATGTTGTAGATCACAACCTTATCTTGTTTGTTCCACAACCCTCTCACAGTGCACCCTCCTGCACCAGCATACAGTTGCTTTATTTTTAGATAATTAACCTTTTCTTCTGCCAGCAGTAGATGAAATGCAGGGCTTCATAATTGATGTGCTGTTGTCTCTGACTTGTCTACACCCCTGCGGGGGCTTTCAATCATTGTTAAGGCTGGAGTCTTGGTCTGAATCCACGACACAGAGCTGCCGTATTATTTACCTTGAGTAAGAACACAGCAGAAATCGATGAAATGAATGATTATTATTACCCAGAACTGACTGGAATTCAGATACTGAATGGTGCACTGAAATGAATTTTTAAAAAGGCAGAGGTGCACAGCGGCCATGTAACGCCAAATTACACTCGAAGGCACAGCTGCCATTAGGAGGCAAACATCTGACTGTAACAGAATTTTCAGTGCCTAGTTAGCAGGAAAATGTGAGAGATTTTATTGACTAAAAAATTTCTCAGGAGGCATGCGGTTAAAGCAAGCACCTAAATGTCAAAATAAAAGGCAGTGCCCAAGTCTTTGAGTAGACCCAAGAAGATAAGCCATGTCCTAGGGAGGTCCTGTCCTGAAAAGCCTAATTTTAACAAGCAGGTCTTAGAAATTAAAGTACCGCTCGCAGTGATGTTGTCTGAATGTAACTTTTATTCTGGGGCACAGGGGCTTTTTTAATCTGCAGATCATAGAAGGGTGGGGGTTTTATGATCTCTGTAAGTAGTATGTGATTCATGAATGCACATCATCACTCCTTAGCACTTGTGAAGACTTGTAAAGTTAGAGTGACTTGGGATTTCATCTGTTTTTTCTAGAAAACAGAGATCTGTTCTGAAACTGTCTCAGAGTCTGACACAGCAAGTGTAATGCAGTATGATGTGCAGCAACCCCAAGATTTGCTGATGATGGTGTTCCCTTAATTTGAGTTACTACACTTTGCTTAGAAGTAAAAAAAACAATATGTGGGGGCGAAAGACAGAGGGAAGTCCTTTCCTTTCCTTTCCTTTCCTTTCCTTTCCTTTCCTTTCCTTTC
>JANVCC010000021.1:40728190-40780575 GCA_025345505.1 Todiramphus chloris collaris
TCCTTTCCTTTCCTTTCCTTTCCTTTCCTTTCCTTTCCTTTCCTTTCTTCGGCCATGGACAGAGGATTGCATAGGCTGTGCCTGGATTCCTTTTCAAACTCATCATTGTCCACAGTCCTCTGAACACGACTGTACTGCAGCAGTCAGGAGCTGTGTAGGCTCACAGTCTTGGTCTACTGGAAAACCAAGGTGAGATTATGTCAGAGACGCTGCTGATGCCCAGGGGACCTAATGGCAGTCCTTGTTTCTGCTGCATGCAAATGGTCATTCCCTAATGCAGGGAAGGGGAAGAGGACTGTGGTCATCTGGCTAACACCGTACCACAACAGAGCCCTTGCAACTCACCCATAAACTTAAATGCCCTTTACTCTTGCCCTTCACTATGCCTCTGCAGAGCACGTTTGCCAGCAGCCGCCGAGATGTGGCTGACTGCAGCCACAACCCAGTAAAGGCACCAGATGGGAAAGCAAGCAGCTATGTGATCTGCTCTCCATCACCTCCAAGTCTAGCTGTCTTCATCTCCCTGTCCACGCCAGCCCCAGTTCAGTGCCAACGCGCAGTGACAGGGAGCAACTGTGCAAAGAGGAAGGGGAAGAGGGCTCCTCACCTCAGCCTTGGACTGCACAGCCGTGTCTGGGCTTTACTGCGCCATCCAGGAGCATGCCTGCCTACACCAAGTAATTGCATTTTGTTGTGGCTGTTATAAAATACATTGGAAACATGTGTGGCTAGGAGGGCACATTAAACTCCTGCATCTCAGCGTGTAATTTTTTTTTTTCTCTTTTTGTTTTGCTTTAACAGGCCAGAGGAGACATTACAATGAGGAGCTGTGTCGCTCTTGTAGTTTTCTGCTTTCTTCAATGGGCTGGGGGAGTGTGTACCAGGGAGGGAGCAAACCGAGAGCTGGAAACGTTCAAAGGGAGGGTTTTCATTTGTTGAAGACCCCAAATGCCAACCCACAGTAGCACTCTCTCCCTCTGGGACATTTTCCAGTGACTCATGAAAAGGGGGTTAATTTCTAGGGGAGCAATAGGGCAATACCTGCTGTGAAACAGTCTTTCTCAGGCAGTACTGTGTGGATATTTTATCTGTCAGAGTCACATTCCCATTGCTACTCATGGGACAGGTTTGCTGCATTGCCCAGGGCTTCTGGCGGTCTATCTGAGGGAGTTATCTCTTTGTTATGGGCAGTGACACTTAGATCCTGATTCTGTATAAAGCACCTAGGAGCTACCTGAGGTTTAGGAGGATCAAGGCCTGGGTTTATGAACAGGTCCCATTTCACCTTTGTGGGGTTCCATTTTGTGCAGCCCTGAAATCAGGAGCTGATCGAGGAAAGCAGCACGATATGTCAGGCTTCATTGTCACCCTGGTTCATGATAAAGGATGATGATCAAGAAGCCCGGTTCTCACAGTTTTCAGCTTTCATCAGCCTTTGTGCACAAAGCAGTGTTTAAAATGTTGCTACCACCCTCCCCTGCAAATAAGAGAAGCCTGTGCCTCCCTGTTTATTCAGGGAAAGATAACGATCATGAACGTTAGGCTGGGTTTAAAAGCCTTGGAATTTATTAGGGAAATTGACTTCAGTTTAATAGGAAAGAAGGGGAGGGGTGCAGGGGGTGAGAGGAACGAAAAGGAACTTTCAAACAAAAATGTTCCAAGACCTCTTATTCATGAGTTTAGCTTTTGCCTGGTGAGCTTAAACAACTTTCCATTAACATTCCTTATTGAGCACTGTAAATGGAAAAAGCAAATAAACATTAGTCCGTGGCCTGATGTGTTGTCAGTGATGCTGTTCATGACTTTTTTTTTGCTCTGTCAGTGAGAGGGAAGGTGCCAGCAGCACTGCTAGTTGCCAGCCTGGTCAGACCCTGTGCTGTATCTCTGTGCAAAGCAGGCAAGAGAAAAAGCTTTGTTTCACCTTCATGCTGCTCCAGCTGAGGACTGATGTGGGGGCTTATAAAATGCACCCTGAAGTAAATCAATGGTTGTCAAAGGTGAGCTTTCTGCCATCACATTCTGCCTACAGCCCCTTCCCTGAGTTGGTCAAGCTCTGCTTTGAAAAGCCGGTGGGGTTTTCTGGAGTTCTCCATTCTCAACTGAAGACATTCAAAGCTGTAATGAGCAAGGATATCTCTTTATTTTCCAGTCTGCAATTTATTGACCTACTTGTTATTATGCCAGGATTCTCCATAGTATTGTCTCTCTCATTTGCCCCCTTCTCCTCCTCACTGGCTTGAAATACGTGGACATCAGTTACATCCCTTTGCAAGTCTTTACACTGAAGTAGCTAAACTCTTCTAGACCCTTCTTATAAAAGAATGTCTCATCACCACACCCAGCTCCCTAGCAGGACTCAGCAGACTCGTTTCACCAAATGCTTTACCCACCATTCTCATAAATACTTGTACTCTTCATCTCTTGGCTGGGTATTTGTCCTACAACCGACATTGCTTTTTCCATTACTGTATTTTCCTTTGCCTTGCTTTCCTCTTCCAGTCTGCTTAAAATTATGTTTAGGAAAGATACTTCCAGTCTCACTCTTTCATCTCTTAGTTTATATTTCTTCTTAGCAGAAACAACAGCTGAAGGTGAGTAAAAGAAACTTTCTTATGCAGAAAAGATTACTTTTAGGAACATCCCAGACCTTCTTCAGTGCACTAGTTGTTTTGAACCACCTGTTCTTCAGAATTCCATAAGCCTTCTTTTCTCTCTGTCTGCACAGACCAGCCCTTGTCCTCCTTGAGCAGCCTATGAAAATCCTAAATCTTCTGGCAAGAAGGATATACAGTTTCGTAAATTGGCCTAACCTCTGGTTTCATACAAGCTCTACCACTGGCTAAAATCTTTGTGATTCTTATCACACTGTTCAGCTTTACCAAGCAACATCCCTCTTTGTCCATATTGAGTGACAAAAATTGGGGAGGAAGAGGAAGAAAAGGATATTAACCTTATGTTTATGTTTTTTGTGTGTCAGGCTATCTGGAGGGAACCCCTAGTCCAGAATAGATTGGGAAAATCATATCAGGGCTGACTGGAGTTAACATAGGATGAGCTCCATGCTGTAATATTACTTGGATGGAGAACACAATTATCTTACAATGGGTGAGGCCAGAACACCTGGAACCTACATGAAAATGCATCATCAGATCTCAGATGATCTTTCTGTATAAATGACAACACAGACAGTTCAGCACATCTGTCTATACTATCGTGGTTTTTTCAGTCGATCTGTTGTTCCTAGCTAGTAATGTACCCTAATAATGGGTTCACACAAAACTTTCCTCTGATAAAACTCTTGCCCCAGATTCAGGACAGAAGAGGCAAAGAATAAAGATATCTTTCTACTTGTTCTTGTTCATATCCCAAGGAACCCAGAGTACTCAGCAAGTGAAGTATGTGTGCCTTTGCTGGAAATGATTGTACTTAAAATACCTGCTCTGCATTGTTTCATAAAGTTTCTATCTGAATTGTTTCTTTCCAGTGGGGAATTATAACATCTTGTGAATTCAGGCTTCCTAACTGAGGCTGGAGTCTTCTTCAGATTCTTGACATAAAAATTTAGGCATATGAATGTAGGTGTCTTCACAAGAACAAGGCAACAATTCTCCCTATATATTTAATGGAAAGCCAGAGCTTAATTCAATTGCTTCAGTGTAGGTTTCTCATAGTATTTATGTCGCCAGAAGTCATCTAAGACATCTTCACTAAACTTACAGATATGTCACAGTATCTACAAGAGCCACGCTTTTCTGGAAAAGTATCTCAAAAGTAGGTGGCATCCTCAAGGGCATCTTAGTGACCCTGGATGCCTACACTTCAGTAACAGAATCGTAGCAAAAGAATGCAGAGCTATTCAAGTCCCCTACACTAGGCACCTACACTTGTCCTCCAAATAGCTCTGCAGACTCCACTGGATGTTGCTAGTGGGCAACAAGAGCTGTCATGCTGGTGGTGGCAGGAGCTCCAACACCCAGCTCCCATGTGTCTGTGCATGTTGAAGACACCTAAATAACCTGCGCCTGGGGCTGAATGTCAGTGCACATGCTTAGCTTAGAATGGAGGGCTTTGAAGGGGCAGTCCAGAGAATACATTAACTGCAAAAAGGAATCTCTGCTGCTGAAATCAGATGCTTCCAGTGAGATGGTATTTCTACGGAGGAGTGAATGACAAGGGGAGGAAGACAGAGAGAAGAAAGCAGGAATAGATCTGTTGTACAGGATCTTGGGTCATTATAAAACAGCTGAGCATAGCAAATATTTGTGATTGATGAATGTGGGAGTCAGATACATTTCAATTAAAAGACAGTATAAACAATGGTAGGCTGGTAAGTAAGATTTTTTTATTACTATTATTATTTCTAAAAAAAGTTAGCTTTGTTGAATGGAAGGAACTAATTATCAAAGACAGCTGATCTCAGGATTTGAATGTGTCTGTGTATGATTTTTAACCAACTACAGAAATACCTTAGACTTCTATTCCAAGAAAGAAGAGAGAAAAACAAGTAGAGAAGCACTACAAACATAACTGGATTAATTACCCAGGAGTAAAGAATCCCAGGAACAAACAGGGAACAGAGCAAAAAAAATGGGAAAATAGAAGCAAGGAAACTTTCATAGAAGTTAGAGAGGTAAAAACAAGAGTTTGCAAGCTCCAAGTGAACTACAGGCTTCAAAGTTTGTGAGAAAAGGATGAAGTGTTGACTGGTTATATTAAAAAAAAAAAAAAAAAAAAAGAAGAAGTAGTAAGGAAGTTGAGCATTATTGGGTGAACATTAAAGACCTTATAACTTTGTTTCCAAAATCTAAGTATGTTGCCTCTGTTTTCAAGAATAAGGGGTGAAAGGCAGCAGTTAATGCAAATGAGGCTTTCTACATGGAGCTCGGGTGCTTGCGAAACTATGAATAGATAACCTCTATCACAGGACTTTGAAAGAACTGGCAAATGACACCAGGCTTGGTACCAAAGTTTTTCAATAAAATTCTAAAGTTCGAGGTGATATTACAGAAATGGAGAATAGCAAAGGTAATACCCATGTTTTAGAAATATGAAAAACGTGACATGGGAAACCATAGGCTTGTTAATCTGATCTCAATCAACCACAGGTCCTTGAAATGAAATAAAAGAACATGGAAAACATGTAAATGAGAGAAATGCATCATACCAGACTGAATTGACCTTTCTTTGATAGGATAATTCATTATCTGAGACAAAGAAAATTAAGTAAATCATACCTATCTAAACTTAAGTAGAGCATTTGAGAGGAGGCTATATGGATGATTATTAGGTGACCTGGAGAAGGGGATTAGTAGAGGAAATGTTACAGAGAATGTGATGAAGATAAGACAAAAATTGAGCTAGTATTGAAAGTAGAGGCATTATAAGGTAGGCTCTCTCTCTGATGTGGCTGGTGATTTGAATATGTTTTAACAATGCAGAGGGAAATCAAAGTATCTTAATAAAATGAGGTCTGATTCAAGAGTACTTAGGCTCTAATAATGAGAGTTTCTGCTGTCAACTGAGAGCTTTTCTGAAGTGAATGGCTGAGAGAAGGGACAAGTGACTAGAAGCCATCGAAGTGAAGAAACCTTGAAAAAGACAAGTATAGATATCAGTATGTCCAAAAAAAAAAAAAAAAAAAAGGACAGTATGCCATTGTAAAAGTCATTAGTGAAATTTTAGATGCCATATCTCCATTAACTACAACTAGGATTTTTTTTTTAGCTTAGTTAGACCCAGGATGCTTTACAGCAAATTAAGTGTATTTTGTTCAACCAGCGGTAGTTTCACTCACCTGGGTTATCTTCACATGACTTAGATTCTCTCTTTCACGCACATCCCAGTAAGTCCCACCAGCACCACTTGGCAATAGTCTGTCACCTTTGTCCCACCTCTGCTTTGTGAATGCTTTTTCTCTCAGATACCAACCATGACTTGCCTGGGTAACAGTAATCCATAGCTGTGGAGCTATGTGGAGCTAATCCATAGCTTCATATCTGTAACTTCAGTGAGAGTTATTTTAAAAGTATCCCCGCCACTCCTACGCATTGCATTACAAAGGGCTGAAGGCTACAGTGCATCTGAGGCATAAGAGTGACTGTGAGCTTGGCTGGTTCCCACTCAGGCTTTTGCCCTTCTCCTTTTCTCTTGCTCACCTATCATACTCTGATATGACACTTCAGGGAAAACAAAAATCCACTTTGTCTGGCTTTGCAGCCTGTTTGACTTGATCACATGTTGTCATAAAATCATCCTAAAAACTTTGCTGCCAAAGGTTACTGTTAGTTGTTCCTGAATAGAAGAGAAAGACAAAGGATGTTTTCAGATTTTAGACCTTAAATTGAGACTCTTGAGATCAGACCAGAAATAACTATGCAATCACTGCAGATTAAATTAATGGTTGGCACAAGCTTTGGTGTAAATTACAGGAGATTTGTCTGTAGAGATCTGCCTCTCCTGATACAGCGGTCTTCTTAAAACAAAAAAAGCATTAGAATAGAAGCCAGGAGCAAAACTTGGCAAAACTTATCTACAAGGAACACAGGCCCCACCTAAGGACAGTCTCTTGGAAGCAGTGATGGGCATCCATTGCAAGTGTGTTGTAAGGAGAGCTAAAAACGTCACTCTTGCTTGTATAAACAGGTTGGTGATGAGTAAGAAACGTAATTCACCCCTGTGAAAGTATATGTGGTGCTGGTAGTCACAACTTCAGTATGGTTGTCATAAGGGAGGAGACAATAAAGAAAAGCAATAAAAAATTACTAAAGGGCTGGGAAAAGTTCCTGCAAAAGAGAGGCTGGAAATTTAGCAAAGAAAGGATGGGAAAGTGACTGTACCAGAGTGTACGATTATATGGAGACAGTAAAAGGTGCTTCCAGCCATTTGCCATATGAGATAGGAAAAGGTACTTGAGTGCAGGTCCCCGACCTCAGTGCAAATGTCCATGTGTAAACTGGTGTATACAGTGCACATGTGGCCCAACTGTATGATCTAATGGTTCCTCTTAACCCTAAATTCCGTGAATCTTTGAATCATACTGCAAGGACTTTTCTCCATGCAGGGTTCCCATCTCTCACCAGAAGACAGTGAAAGTCCTCTGGAAGGCTTTCCAGTGATTTCAGGGGCTGTGGGCCAGGACCACAACATAGTTGTGACATACAGAGGGAAGCAATAACTGTTTGGAGAACTATCAAATAACAACAGTGACCTGAAAAGTATCAGTGCTCCTAAGGCTGTGAAATTAAGATCCTGAAAGACAGATCAGTGCTGTCTTTCCAACCAAGAAAGACTTGGGAAACCTCAACCCTTACAGATGCTGAGTGGCATTCTGGGGCTCTGCTGACAAGACTATGAGCAGCTCTGAGGGAATTAGCTCTTCACAGTATTTTCTGGCAGGCAGCTTAGGACCAATCTCATCTATACATTACCTTTGATCTGAAATTTCTTTTTTTTTTTTTATTCACTGCATTGCCATTTCCTCAGGTGAAACCATATGGGCTCTGTTGTGCTGCACAGCTGGGGAGATGTGCTTCCCCTCTCAGCCCTTGCACAAAACCCAAAGGTCAAAGCAGTTATGAGCTCCTCACTGGGACTGGCTTGCTAATTATCAACTTCAATTTCATGCACTGTTTTTATCCATTTAACTTCTAAAGAAAGACTTTCATGCTGTATTTCACAGAAAAATTCCAGTTCATGCTCACCGGCTCTTCAAATCGCCTTTGCCACAAGAGCAGAGATGTATTTTTTCAGGAGGCTGAGAGACATCTCTGTGCTGAGCTGTTACATTCACTGTTAGGTGCTATAACAGCAAGAGTACATTGCATCTTCCACCCTCAGGGCTTTAGAAGAGCCAGGAACTTCTATCTGCCTCATTACATGTGTGCCACAGAAAAAGATAAGGATGAAAAAAAACGCAGGTGCAGATTTCTCCATCCAAGTCCTACATGAAATGCATGAGAAGTGGCAGACAACCCCTGATGTGGTCAGTGGTAGGAGATGCCAAGGAAGGATGTCTTCTGGAGGGCTCACACTCCACAGCCATTTTGCTTTTAAATGATATGCCAAATTTAGGTAATTGAATTAGGTGTTAGAGGTAAGTTTGTACATCATGCAAGGACAAGAACAGCATTAAGAGTCTAGTGCATCCCCACCCCATAAATTACACCAGATTTTTATCAAACTTGCTTCTTTGATGAATGTCTTCTTAGGACCATGCATTTGACAGGGCAGGATGTTCATTCCTAAATACGCAGATGTTTTAGCCCTGTTCCCTGGGTGCTGTAAGGAGAGGGAATTGATTCCCTGCAGCACTGTGGTGGATGTGGCCGATAAAGATTATGGGTAACCTCTGTCTGACAGCGTTCACCATCCAGGCTTGTGACCCTTATTTTCCTCCATTATGTCATCAGGATGATTATTTTCCCCCCATTCTGCCTGAAGACACATTTCAGATCCAATCCATCCCAGATGAAATAGCTCAGCTTGGTCTGGCAAAGAACAGCCAGAGGTTTTCATTACACTGAATGTTTAACTCTGATGTTGAGTATCTGAATGAACCCTTTCTTTCTCTTCATGTCTTCAAACATATTGCAACCTCATTAACACCATCCTGCTCTGTCTCCTCACCGCAGAAGGAGCCCTTGCCAACAGCATCAGCAGCAGATAGTGGGAAAATCTCCACAGGATTTCTTCCAATCAAGAATATCAAGAGACAGAGAGGCTCCTGCTGCTCCCAGGAGGAGCTCCTTGGGTGCTAGCACATCCAAAGGCTAACATGTCCAAGTGCTAGTGTGGGATGCATGTAGGCTTGAAGGAACTTGGAGCTGGGTTGTGTCTGCACATATGTCACAATGATGCCACCTTTCTCTGTTGGGTGGTCTTTACTTGGTTTCTTCCCCAAAAAATTTAAACAGAAAGCATCAAAGTTTTGTCCCTTTCTGTCTCTCACTGCAGAAAAAAGGGACAAGCACAGAGAGATGAAATAGCTCAGTATCAAGGCCTCTATGGTTTCTTATTTTTTCAACCAAACCTCCAGACTTTGGAGGCTTTAGTAAATCCTGCTTTTGCATCATTTGAAAGCAAAAGTAAGAGTCCTAGGGTTTACCTATGACTTAACTGCTCAAAAGTGCAATTTTGTTTCCCTTAAAGTTCAGACTAAACAGTTTCAAGACTCCAAGGAATTTATCTAAGCCTTGCCAGATTCTGAATAAATCATGTTAAAAAAAGTTAAATAATCTTTACTAAAATGACTGCCCATCCTGCTGCCTGAAGGAGAGGTGTTACCAGGGGCAGCTAAAACCAGAGGCATAATTGCTTGGTGGTAGTACCCCCTGACACTCCATGGAGTGCCTTTCCCCTCCCTACTGAGTAATACTATTTGAGATCCTACTGCAGTCTCATTTTCTGTGTATACAGTTGGGGAATCAAGGATGAAGGAGATGCAAAGTGTGATGAACTGCTCCTGAAGATGACCATTGAAAATTGCAGTCAACCTGGTGCAGCCCACTTTCCATCCAGACCTGCACCAAGGGTTAACAAAATCAGGGTCAATCACAACAGTTCTCCTGTATGCTGCTGTTCACCATCTGCTGCCCGTGAAAGAAAGGTTTGAAGCTTTAACTGCAACAAGAAAACCTCCCCTACAAAGAAAACACAGAAGCAAAAAGGTGAGAGCTTAAGCTCTGACACCAGTGACTCCTAGCCGTGTCTCAATAGAGGAGGCAAATTGTCTGGCCAGAGTTCTATTCAGAGGTGATATCAAGTATTGATTTATTTCCAAGAAACCTTAATTACATTGTTCAAAGTCTTGAAAAAGAAGGACTGTTTTGGAGTTATCAGCAACCCGAGACCAGGCAGTAGATAACAAAACCCATCAGTGATTCTGAGCTGTTTTAATACACTTCTTGATCTGTATACACTTCTTGATTTGTTTCTCAGAAAAACAAAACAAAATAAACAAACAAACAAACAAAAAAAAACCCCAACCCAAACAAAACAACAGAAGACAATTATCACTAGATATGCTCTTTCAATCTAACTAACCAGCACTGTATGCTGGCATCAACTTGTTCCATTACCTCCTCACGTTGTTGAGGCTTTATGCTTCACTTATCTGAACAGATGAGCAGATTACCTCTGCTTCCAGAGCACCCTTTGGATTTTTATGGTGTTTTGAATTAGTGATGCAAATCTAATTTTGCTGAAACAGACCTAGACTCCATTACTGACGGAGCAGTTTCTGTTTGGATTAACAAGGCTGCATTGTGTCACTGCCTGATGTAAGGTGCA
The DNA here is from genome assembly GCA_025345505.1 of Todiramphus chloris collaris. Taxonomy (NCBI): domain Eukaryota; kingdom Metazoa; phylum Chordata; class Aves; order Coraciiformes; family Alcedinidae; genus Todiramphus; species Todiramphus chloris. The sequence continues at coordinate 40,738,478 of JANVCC010000021.1, forward strand.
GAAGTGCCTAATTTATCAGAATGCTAAACGCAAGAGCCTGTTGCGGTTTCTCTCTAGACTACAGAATGTACATTTGCCAGACTGCAGATGAATTCTCTTCATCAAACACCTCATTACACTGGCAAAGTGAAGAGAAATAGCAACTTAAATACTTCAGGAATATACTGGTTATACATTAAGCCATGAGTCAGTAGCCATAGAAATCAGACAAGCACCACAGCGTATCTTTTGTTTAATAGAAAATCAAACCAGAAAGAAAAAAAAATATTCCTGTGAAGTTTGAGATGTTGTTCTGGACAGAAATGAGCACGAGGGAAGAGGAACGGTGTTGGTAAGGAGTAGTATTGGTGAGGAATTCAACCTATAACTACTTTGGGGTACCCGAGAGCATTTCTGAGGTGTGCACTCCTACTCTGTGTTGAAATGAGACACAGGCATGTGCCACCTGTCCCCTCCAGGGTCTGGTGTCCCCAGTGGGTGTGTGGGCATGTAGGCTGGACAAAAGCTCTGCCAGCGTCTGAAAAAGACTCTCATCTACACTTCCAAGGGAATATGATCCCACAGTATCCCCCCCGCTATCACACTGGCCAATTTAAACAGAGACCAAGAAATCAAGGTTTTCTTTCTGTCTAAGTAAAAAGCTTTCTGAGTGACCTTGTAGAGTTATTTGTTCTTTCATATCTGGTCTATCATATGTAAATCAATGTGGATAATTTTCATCTACTGAACAGAAGTGTTTGAGGTGAAACAAACATTGGAAATTAGAGATGGATATACCAGTAGGAGGAAGCACCTGAATACACAGGAGCAATTTTTGGGGTCTTGCAAATCAATATTCCATCCCTTGTGAGGCTTTGTCTATTTGCAGTGGGATTGACAAAGAAATCGAGGACTAAACTACAAAATATCTCTGTGCAGTGGGGAAAATTAATGATCCCCTTGGCACTGGAAAACAAGGAACAGGATACAGGTCTATTGAGGCTTCAGAAATGATATATTATCTGTAAAGCCCTCCTCTTCCTCAGAAGAATCATTACACAGAAATTCTGCACATCTCAAACTAGAAAATGCTCCCAGACCAATCTGGAAAGCCTCTGTTAATGTTTTAGTTGCAACCAACAGGGAATGGTTGCCGAGAATCAGCTGAGCAGCTGCCCCACCTAAGCTGGGGTAGGATGGCAAACTCTGAACTTGTGGTTCATATGCTGTAAAGCTCTCCTGTGGTCAGGACTGATATACCTGCCGCAATGCATAGGAAATAACAATGCAGTGGACTGCTCTGTGCAAATCCAGAGCTGTTATGCAAGACTTACTTTTCCAGAGAACTGTAAACTTCAGTGAACTGTGTGCCTTCTCTGTCTGTTGTTGTTTATGTGCCTATCGATTTATCTATCCATCCAACCGTCCATCCATCCACCCAGAAGTAACTCACAGCTAGAGACTTCTCAAATGCTGTACAAGTGTTCCCATGTCCCTGTTTCCATTCTCCCAGGAGTTATTATTCTGGCAGTTCACAAAAATCCTTTGTGAGTCTCCATAAAATAAAGAACTTAATTGTGCAGAACAGATAGTTATTTGCTGGTGGCACTCTGCCTACTGGTTATGAAGATGGCCAAAAATTACCAGCAACTTAATTTTGGGGTAAAGTTTGCAACATATACTGTGGATTTTTATTTCACTGGAACAAAAGTCACTGCATTTTCAGAATGTGTTTTCATTTCTGTGTACTGGTACCATCCACATAACCAAAGCAAAATGCTACTGCAGCAAACCATATAGGGTTATAAACAACAGCAAGAAAAAGGATCTTGCTGTTAGAGAAGTGATGAGATCAGGTATAGTTCAAAGCCCTTTGTTGTTTCTAGTCTGCCCTACAGCAGACTCTATAAGGATGCTAGAGCAGAGGGGATCCTCAAAGATACCCAAATCTCACTTAAAATCACTTAAAAGTTCCTTACCCATACAGAAACATTTGAGCATCCCAGAAAGTCCTGCCTGCCTTCACAGTGAGCTTTGAAGACCTACCCTTGAGGGTCCTTGGCCCAGATCCTTAGACACATATAACACCCACTGAAATGGGACTAAACAGGAGTTAGTGAGGTGATGAAGTGAACCTTTGGTGTCAGTTCCTCATCTTTACTGTCCAACTCAAAAAGGTATGGGGACATAAAATTGGGACGCTACCAATCACACATCATTAAGTGAGATCATCATTGGAGCCAAACCTAAGGCACGCAGATCTAATGATGCATCATTCAAAGAGAGTGTACAATAAAATGTTCTTGATCTTTGAAGGTATTATATGCTCATACACTTAAAGAAAAGAGTGTCTTAAAGGATGCACAATTATTTTAATGATGTTCCTAAACTGGATCTGGACAGGTGCAAGTGGCAAGTTTACTTTTGCAAGTGCTTCAAACCTTACAAAATAATTATCTTTTTAGACTTTGAATTTATGCTGAGAACTTTAACTCAGTTGACACCCTGGCAAATCATGCCTGAGTAGAGTAAATTCTAATGACTGTGGAGGTTGAACAAAGTGGTTATCAATTTCTGCTTGGTGGTGGCTAGAGATGCATTTTATCATTAGCCAGGTTTAACCTGTCTGTGCGGGGGATTGCCCTCAAGACCAGTTTGTATTAGGCAGAATTAACTAAGCATGAGCTGGCTCCTCTTCTTTCTTGTATCTGTTATGATTTCCATTTGTACCTATCCTGAGCAGAGGTACAAGACTATCCAAGCAGCAGCGCCACTTTTCTTCACTCATTTGGTCTAAGTACAAATGACTATATGAAATAAAAAGTCAGAAGAGTTAGGCCATATCTCACATGTTGTTCTCAGTTAGTCCATATCTCACATGTTGTTCTTAGTTTAAAGGCTCTGAAGAATAAATAAAAAATTGTGTTTTCTGAAACACTGAGTCTTATCTCAAATGCCCAAGAGGAATTTCTCTGTTCCCTTCCTTCCTCTCCTACAGCTTCTGGGCTCAACTGCCTGAAATGTTTCTTATCTCTGTTCCTAAAATGGACTGTATCTCCTTCCCTCCTCCTTTCTCACAAACACTCGCATGGCAGTCCCCCTCTGTGACAGGAAGCTCCAGAGGGGTCTGGTTTCATGAAGACTGGATCAAGGCACAAGGATCAAGTTGTTTAATTGCTGGTCTGAATTCACTATGGACTCTGCTTTGATGATCTGGAGGTTCCTTCCAACTTGAGCGGTTCTCTGAGATGATGATTCATGTGCTATGAGGGGAAACCATGAGCCGTCGACCAGGCTGTCTGCAGGGAAGCCGTCACTTCACAAATTGTCTGCGATCACGCTCCAGCATTAACCAAAAATGTGCATTCAGATCATTGCACACAGAAAGTGCAGGCGGAGGCACAGCTGCCTAAAGTCTGCCTTTTGGAAAAAGGGTAGTGTCAGCCCTGAGAGAAATATTGCCTGGCACCTCCTTCTTGCCAGTTCCTTAAACCCTGGGAGAGCTGCCTCCGTTGCAGCCCTGGGAGCACTGCAAGCTGCAAAGACATACAGGACTTCTCTCAAGTCAGCTACGCGTGGATCTTATCGCCTTATCAAAACGTGGGAGTTACACTGGGTGCTGTGGCGTGCGTGCTAGAAAAGTGGCTGAGGGAAACAGTCCACTTGTAAACACTCCTAACATCCCCATGTCCAAAGCAGCGAGGAATATATGCGCAGAAACCACTTATGCTGTGGACAGGGAAGGAACAACAACAAATAGCCTCAGGGCTTGCTTTCATACAGTTTAGAAGCAGACTTCCTGTGCGATAAAGAAAACTACTGGGAAGTTTACAGTTTGCTGCTGACCTCCTCATACCTCCCTGTTCCCAGAAACTTCAGCAGCGATTTGCAGAAGGGACCAGCTCCTCTCTCATGGCCCAGGTGCCTGCATTTGTGTTATGTTCATTAACGTATTCATCACCGAGACATTTTTCAATCTCCTGTTCTGATGATGATATAAATGTTAAGTCAGAAGTGTAAAGGCACCAAATTAGATAAGTGGTTCCCTTCATTTGAGGATGACCTGTGATTCCCAGTCTGGTGAGGAAACATGATATTCTGCAGAAGATGGAGAAATAAGGTTACATCAAATCATTTGCTAAAATCCTTTTAAACTCCTGTTTTGATTTGGAACAGAGAAGCTCATTTAAATTCATCCCATTTCACCCCTCGCTAATTTTATTTATGCTTTACTATTTTCAAATAATATTTAACCAGCATGTAAGCAATAGATGTGCAGATGGTAGATGGATAGAAGGATAATTTATGACCGAGAGCAAGCTATAAGCCAGCTTTACCAGTTGTAAATGATGCCTTGTGTGTTTCAGACCTTTGACACTTTAAACTCTAGTCAACATATATGATGATTTAACCCACGAACCAATTTCACCCTGAAACAATGCATTTCCTCCATTGAAGTGTTTCTTAAGGGAATATTTAAAGTATCATATAACTGAAAAATCCTTTTACTTAGCAAATAATTCCAGATTTCCAAAACCATGCCAAATCAAGGTTGTACTGGCAATCCCACATCTGCTTCATAGGAACCATATTTCTCCTTTTTAAACTAGATTTTTTTTTTAAGTAATCATAAAATATTGGAAATGCAAACAGTGCGCAGAACAAAAATGTTCAAGCCTTTCTTGGGAAAATAAAAAGTCCATACAGGTAGCTGGACATATTTTCAGATATATATGGACGCATGCCATTATTTCATGGAAATGTAGCTCTGGAAGGGATCTCAAGACATTTTCTGGGCTGGATGTTCTCAGACTGTGGGACATTTACCACTGATGATATATAAAGTCATTTATAGGATGTTTACAAAGGCAGACACCTATTTCTTGAGATAAACATATTCTTGTAGGTAGTTGCAACAAAGTTAGTAGATAATGCTGAAAACATGGGCAGCATTAAAGATACCAGGAGTGTGGGAGAGCGATGGGAAACATGGCACCCATTTGAATTGGGTGGGTATATGTGCTAAGAAGAGGTTAAAAGGCCAGAGGTAACTCGCTCATGACACTGTTGCAACACCAGAAAACTCACCCAAAATTCTCTTAGAAGACTGGTCCTTAACCAGTTCTTAGAACATCCAGTGAAGGTGATCACTGTATTACTTTAGCCTTTTTCTTTACAATGCCCTTCCTGTTGATGCCATATTTCTTAGAGTTTGATGTACAAAAGTGTGATGTAGATCATTCGGACAGGTTTCTCTGTGAGAGTCTTCCTGGACTGCATCAATTTTCTTGTCTCTGCTCACGCGTCTGTGAGCAACTGAGTGTGTCTGGTTTGGTGTCTGTGCAGTGGCAGAAGTGAAGGTCTCTCGTCCAGCCCTCATCATGGCTCTCCCCTGCTCTTCTTCTTCTTTTCCCTAGGCTTCTGTGAGCTCTGCTTCAGTTTTTGTCACTGGATTCAATACCTAAACTTCTCAGGGCTGGAAAACCAGCTCAGGTCAGTGCATTCCCCAGAGGTCCCTCAATTTACATCTGAGCACAGTGATACTTAAATGCTGTTACGTGAAACAGCAGTTCTGTGCAGTGGCTCTGCTTGCAGACGACATACCAGACCGAGTGACCAGCTCAGTGAAGTCTTTGCCATGGGTATGCAGCAACTGCAGCAACCCCCGGCCTTAGTGGGTGTTTCAGGGAACTCAAGGTACGTTATCTTTGCTCTCAGAAAGCTGTGAGATATGATACATATCTATATGGAGAGACAGGACCAACCACTATAAAGACAGACACAGCAAGAGGTCAACTTGATCATTCAAACCAGATACAATTGTTTTCTAACCACTATCTCTTCTTCATTCAATTCTTCTCGCATTTGCAAACTTCTGATGTCCTTTTCTGTTGTTTGAGTCACCGTCTGTGTCTGTATTTTGTTTAAGCACCTAAAAGTGCCTTTTTCTCTGTTTAAAGAAAACTGCATTAATATCTAAGCCTAATTGAGGATTTTTTTTTCTGCATTTATTTTCTTTCAGTAGCTTTTAAGCGCAAGCCTCGGTCTCACTTTCTCCTTTAGATTCTCTTTTCATTCTTCAATTCTGATAATTTCAGTCTTTTCTAATTTTTTACTCTCTTAACATTATGGGTTGCATTTATGAATACTGAACTCGAGTCAACTGGCAGTACAACTACATTTCTTAACTACCTTTTGCAGACTCTGTGATATTAGTTTATAAGCCGAAAGCTGCTGCACTGCCCTCTTCTCTCTGTTTTACCAACAGCAAAATTTGACTCATTTGCACCTGAGATTGTGTGTGTTGCAAAACAGTATGGGAGCAGAGCTTGTCAGAAAGTGCTTGGGAATGCTATTTCAAATCAGTTGTGGTGCTTTGAAGGCTTTACCCAACTTATGCTGTGCACCCACTATTTTACTCAGACCTACATATTTTCAGAAAGCTTCACTGACGGGAATCCAGGGATGGGAATGCAGAGATCTGTAATGGGTGCTCCTTGGACCCAAGAGAGGTTGGCAGCAGCTCTTTCCATGAGTCAGCCTTGATGGAAATGACGGCCAGGCTCTTTCCTTGTCCTTGCTGTGACACAGCAATCCAGGAGGTAGAAATGCCAACATCACTCATAAGTCTATGTTCATCATGTCCATCCTCAAGTGGCTGGTGGAGATGAGATTGCTCAGCTCAGCAGCTGCCTTTTTTTTTCCTGCCAAGTGGAAATGAGCCCAATGGCTTTCATGAAGGCAGGTTTTACCTTGGCTACGTCCCTTTAAATCAAAGCATTTGCAATGCAGTAAAAGCAAAGTATAAGTACAATGAAAGCCAGGAGTTCCTTTCAATATGGAAATGTTTCCCCAAGTGACTCAAATTAGATTTTGTAAGAAGAAGTCCATAGTTCCATGAAATTTATAGATGCATTATAAAAAAGAAGTATATTGCAGGTTACTTGATTTACTGTTGATTCTTTGGGCAGCACTCAGTAGAATAAAGAAGGAATGTGATTTGGAAATATACTGGAGGGGATTCAGCAGTATGCTGGCAGCATCAAGTTTCATCCAATTTGAGGGGATTTTCACTCTCCTTGGATACTGTAACTAGCTGGGCTTACTATCAAATTACATTTTGCTGGATCTCCTGTAAATCCGAGAACTAGTGAAAATAAATGCAAATATAGTGACTTTTGCCTCATTCACGCTCCCATTAAGCTTTCAGTTATTCTGGCATAATTTGTTTCTCTTTTACCGTCTCTGTTTTTATGGGTTGTGTATGGAGACCAAAGCTCCTATACTTTGGGAGGACACACACAAGAACAGTCCATGGAGACGTAATCAGAAGAGCAACATTATTTGGATTTCAACCAGTCTGCAACTAATTACTGGATATGTGCACATGTGTAGGTGAAGCTGGCCTTAGGTGTTAGGGCTAAAGCAAGGCTATGGGAGTTCTGAGTGTATCCAGGCCCATGGTCAACACCTTGCATTTGAAACCAGGACACCCCCACGTAGGAGCTACACTAGGTTCATGTGTGCTTTGTGCTGGGCACAGCATCAGAGACAGGCAGCAGCAGGTTACACAGTCGGTATTGCTGTTCCATATAGTGTAAACTGGCATTAAAGATTAATGTGTGTCTGGGTGACTCTTCCTGCCCGCTGTGGTGGATGCGTTCAAGAAAAAACAAAACAAAACAAAACAAAACAAAACAAAGCATTTCTTATTCATGGAAGGTACCAGAAGGTAACTGTGTGAAGAATGAGGATTATGGATGAAAGGTCCATAAGAACTGGTACTGTCCCAAGCTTTGTCTAGTAAATGGTGCAATATTTGAGTATTGGCTTTTTCTGTAAACCAGAGTGGACGGACTATAGTTCCTTTTGAGTTTACCATCACATTAATATGGATGTAAATGTCCATCCACCCGGAGCAAACTTGCATTGGGTAGCTTGTGCAGGATAAGCAAGTGGCCATCTTCGCTTGTCTGTCCAGACACATCCTCCATTCATCCTTTCACCCAGCCAGAGATTTCTCCAAGCCTTGCAAGCCAAGCCAAGCTCACAAAAGTCAGGCTGAATGCACATGGACTGTGGTTGTGGGAGGTATGATTATAATTATAATAGATTATTATAAAATAAATTATAATTATATATTATTCATAACAGGACCACCCTGTAACCAAGGCAGCATGTATCCTTGCCCCCTGCTTTCTTTCCTCCTCCACTCTGCAGGTTTTGTAATGATGCTGTTCTGCATAACCACTTGGACTACTTCTCATCCACATCCCCAGCTAGATCCATGGAGAACATACAATCTGGTGGATGGGACACTGTCAGTGAGGAAGGTGTGGTTACAGGCTTCTCAGATCTTTGTATCATTCCTTCTACTTTCCCTTCCATCACTCAGATTGGAAAATACCAGTGTTTCAGAGGCAACTGCAGCCACAGGAGCGCTGAACTTCTACTTTACAGAGCTCCCTAATGAACCCCAGGTTTACCCAAGTTCTGCTCTGGGAGAGTAAATACAAGTCTGTAACTGTTTTCATTGAAAAACTGTCCTGCATTAAAAAACCTGTCATCTGCAAACAGAGAATGGGAGATAAACTTCTCTTTAGAGTTTCAAAACAAATAACAGCTTTGCCAGACAAAAACGTGTGGAGCATGTGAAGCCAAAGGACCAGGAAGGCTGTACGACATGTTAAGACCATGAAACCAGCAGCCTGTTTTTGCTAGACAGAAAGGTTGTCTCCCACAGAGGCAAAGGAGCCTTATCCTAGCAATCACACACAGCTGTCCTTGCCTAACGTAGCATGCAAAAAACGTGCAAAAAGCAAACCATGAAGCCTGCGGCAGAGATATTGGTGAGCAGAAGCTTGAAAAGGCTGGGTGCTTGTTAATCTTTAACAAGCGAGTCCTCATCTGACTGGTGTTGAGCTTTATTTATCTAATGCCTAAATTCACCAAGGGAAAAAGGGCTCTTTTTATTAGCCTACAATAAATAAGTAAAGAGAAGGAAGGACCTGGAAGAATGTTGATTGTATTCTGTTTAATAGTAAAGGAGCCTGTTCTACACAGGATTCCCTTTATGAGATGAAGCAGTATTTCAGAGTGACTTAAGCAAATCTTCTTACATTGAATACAATGGTAAAAGAGGTAAAAATTGTCCATTCCGGGGTTTGCAACTGGGTTTGAGTACTGTCTTCAAATTACCATTTTTGCCAGACTCATCTGTGGTGGAACCTAGGAAGAAGTGAGAAGGCATGGTTTTGAGCCAGAGGTAGTTCAATTTTAGACAGGAACTCATAGTTCGAATCTGAGGCCAAACCATGCTTTAATGGAACATTACTGTGGGAAATTTGTAGCTTTTCTAGCTACGTTTAAATAATCAGACTTCTGTCCCATTCTGTGGAAAATATAAACTTATCCCTTCTACTGAAACTATTTTTTGTGGAATTCTACTGGTTTGTTCTCCCAATTTATGCAGCAAGGCAAAGATACTCTCCATGTGGGATGACTCCAAAATCCTGTCTGACCAGACTTTCTTTTAAACTGAAGTAGGCAACAAGTCTCAAACAAATACAGTGGAGTACAATCCAAAGTGCTGTATTCAGGGTTCAGATTTTAGGGTTTATTTGAAGTCTTGTGATGACCTAGCTCAGGCAGAGTGAGTGTCACAGCTGTTCATGTCATCTTTCATAAAAAACATGTCAAAAGTGGGACCACAAATGATCTTGCTTGGAAGCAGTCTGTGCTGTGGGACACAAGCCCCTGCAAAGTGGGATGGAGAAACCTCACCCCTGTCAGAGGGAGAATCCTCCACTCCCGCCATCTGCTTTAAAGGGGGCTTATAAAAATCATTGCACTTAATGAAGCCAGGAGTGCTATTTTTAGGCCACAGCACTAGGAATTCTGCTAGGTTTGTTTAATACAGAACAGTCATTTCCTTTAGAAGTCTGTGAGTGGTTTTACAATCTGACTGCCCATCCATACCTCAGCCAACGTGTTTGGGGTTTTTTTTTCGGCTTCTGACTTTCATCTTTTCTGGTTGCTGTGGTAATAGCAATACAAACACCTCCAAAGGATGAGATACTTCCCTTGGAAGAAGAACGTCTTACTGTATGCACCAGGACTGCAGAAATGTTTAATGTAATTTTGACCACATGGTACGATAGTTTGGTGGGTCATAAAGCAGAAAACGCCATCTGGGGCCAAGGTCACGTCAGCTCCATCAAGGCAACACTATATTTTATCCTCTTCCATTCTGAAGACCAGATTTTTTTTTTCCTCACTCAGGCCAAATCAGGAGTATAACTTACAAAGAATATTTTGCAATCTAAACAGCTATTTATAGATTAAGTAGAGTATTTACTGCCAAAAGAAGTTTCTCCTCAGATTCAATCACCTTGATTATATGCTTTCAGAAACACATCCCAGCCCTTTATCCTCCTTTTCATAGTGTTTTCCACATAGGAGGGTGAACAAAACATCTCAGTCCCTCCACAGAAGACTGATAGCTGTTAGCACACACCATAAATGCAATTCCACATCTGATGAAACTGGCGGAGACTGTGCAAACAACTCGATCTAAGTGTAAATAGGAGATGAGTGCCAGGACCCAGAGAGGGTCCTGCAAGGACTGCATGGTACCCAGTCCTGTCCTCAGGCTGCTCAAACACAACACTCTTTGATAACAAACATGTAACACAAAATGCTGGTTTCCAGAGCATATCTAAAATGATCAACAAAGATCTTGCAATGGCCCTGCCTGGGAATCTCAAACTTTGTTCAGGGGAGCGTTTCTTCTGGAGCTTTTGCATTAGTTTCTTGTGGAAGGGAATTATTGGACTACAGTTGTACTTGGGGCTAAAAAAGTTTACTGCAAACAAATACTCAATTTGAAGTCAGGAGAAAAATCCTTGCAATATGAAGAGATGCAGCCTCATCCAGTGTAATCTAGTGTCCAACCCCAGATGCTATAACTTCTCTTTTTCAGCATGCAAAGAGTTAAAACGATATGCTTTCAAATGGCCCTAGCTGCAGTAACACCTCCTCCCTCTCTGGGTCCTTGCCCTAGATTCTGGCACTGCAGCTGGCGATGAAGACTCCAAAGGAAAACAGAAAGAGCAGTATTATTAGCATTTGGAAAATGTAAGAATAAACTTTGTTCCCTTAGAGAATCTCTTGAGTGACACGATGGAAAAAAGCCTGAGGGCATGTCTTCCTGCACCCTCTTCCTCACCACCAGTGCAAAGGCCCAAAGGCTTCCAGTGGAATTAAGTCTACATTTCGTGTTGCACAAGCAGGGCACATCTTGTGGAGATCTTTCTTAGCTATAACACGTTCATCTAACTGGTGCTGTTCAGTAATAGGGAATTAAGTTCACCCTGTGCCCAGTTTAGGAGCAAATATTCTTCATCCATCTTTGCAGTTATGAGGCATCATTTTATAATAAATTCTTAAAAAAAAAAAAAGGTGAAATATTTTATTCAATATAATCTCCAAAATAGAAAAAAAAAAAAAACCAAAAAACCAAAAAACATTCTTGGATATACATACATGGAAGTACAGACTGTATATTACTAATATATTTACTGTCTGTGTTACTTCAAGGCAGATATATAGGGTAAATAATGAACATGCTATTTTGAAAATAACTCTAAAAGTATCTCCAAGAAAGTTTCAGTTTGGCATTGAAGTACTTGTAAATCTCCTTAAATATTTGTGAAAATGACAGTTTGAAGGTGGCTTTTCTTAATTTACTTGGAAAAAATTTTAGTAACAGCGGCTGTCCAAACTTGCTGCAAGACCCCTCTCCACAAATACACAACATCTACTGAATTTTTTGTTGTGTTATTTACACACACATCCAGTTGCTCTTGCAATCCTATCACATACTGCATTATACAGACTGTTGGGTTTTTGTTTTGTTTTGTTTTTAAAGAGCTTTTGGTGTTTCTGAGAGGGATAATGGCAAGACTGAAATAGAAAAGAGAAAAATTGATGTGCTAGTGCTCAACACAGCAGTTTTGTAATTACTGTGAGTTCACTGCTTTTTAAAGATCCACCAGAAAACTGATGCAGAGCACAGAGCAGTTCAGGGCAAAGAAGTAACTCTGATTTCATATGCATGCAAATATTTGAGAGCTGTGCTAGAGCAGTATAGCTGATGACTGTCCCCAGTTTAACCACACCAAAGGCCACCTTCACCATCAATTTCTGGCCATTGCTTCTCACAGTCCCAAACCTTGAAATCAACACCCTGTGCCCAAAGGCACCACAGTGACGTGGCACTGAGGCATCCCTGCACAGGGGCTCCTGCTGCATGTTCACAGTACAGACCACAAGTCCACTTCTCTGGCCAGCTCTCCTTTGCCATGTGAGCATTAATTGAGCGGAGGTGAGAGAGGCCAAACCATCAGCACCCTGTCTTTGATTGGCTCCTGACACTTAACTTTGCCAATGGAGAACATGAGGGACTGTAAGATTAGGGGTAACTAACTCCAATGATATCTAGACCTGTTTAGGAGTTATTAACCCCTTGTGAGTCTTCCGGGATAAAGAGGATCTTTATTTAATCAGTGCTTGAAAAAGGGTTTGTGATGTGGCTGGATGTATACAAGTTGTCACTTAGACTATTCCCTTCACATTGCTGCTGGGACATACTGAAGCAAGTCAGTTCACCATCTCAGAAGTACTGGAGTACCCATGCTGGCTAGAAAGGGCTCCAGATTGTTCTGAGAAATTCGTTCTGGGAATCAGCTAGTTTTGACACATAGAGCTGATGAATTCCCTCCAATATTCACATTTCTGTCTCTCACACAAATGCTGGTTTTGGCAGCATTTTATTCAGGCCTAAACTTACCTCTCAGTGAGATGTATGAACATGATGGCAACATTTTGCACCTGCTGGGGAAAGCAATGACTAACACCAGCCATGCTGCAAAAATCCCTACTGCCACCCTGGTGCTGTTACTGGCTCCAGTTATTCCACACATCTACTTTACTATTCAGCTGTACCATGCAAACTTTTTGCTATCCAAGCATATCATGCAACTTCTCTGCTGCTCTTGCCCAGACCCTCAATAATCGCCATACTCAGGAATTTTCCTGAGTTAAGAAGGGCTGCAGACCACCTAGAGCCAGTTGGAGTTTTCTGGATCTACTGGATGGAAAGGCAAAGAGTGGGTAAGTGACTGTGACCGTTCATGCATAAAAGCCCTTAAATTTCCATGGTGTGATATTTTGGCAGCATCACTCCAGTGATCACTCCCTCATACAGCAGCCCTTGTGCCTCCCAGATGGAAGTGCTCTGTCTCTCACAGCCTCTTGTACAATGATCTGGAAAATCACCCAAGATCTCTTTTTAGAAGGGCTGGTTGCTGTAGAGCCACTCCATGCATACAGAAGGAGAGACCATGCTCAGGTATCTCCTGGAGGATCCATGGAGTGAGATGAGTCTTGAAAGAGACTTTGGTTCTTAGACAAATGTAATAAGAAAATAACTAGTATATTCCCCCATTTTCTGAGGGCCTCTGCTGGATCAGCAAGACCACATCCAACTACTTCCACTAGGAATATAACTGCTTTAGGAATAACAGAAAAAAAAGAACTTAAAAGAGGGAAAGAGAAATGTTTCCAGAAAACATAAACAAACAAAACAACACAAAAACCTCAAAACCACAACAAACAAACAAACCCCAAACAAACAAACCCTACACAAACAAAAAAACCCAACCAACCAAAACCAACAACAACAACAAAACAACAGGAAGAAAACAAAGCCTTAAACTCTGGAAAGCAAAAATGAAACAAGTGAGCCAGAGTCATACAAACATTAGTCTTAGTCTGTTGCTGAGAAACTGAGAATGTGTCTAGTCTAACTCCCACTAGACATGAGTGGTGGGTTTCACAGGAGGAATTAAGGCTCAGTAAGAAGCAGCATTAGGTTTAAGAATAAATTTTCAGATGGAATTAAGATTAAGGCATTGAATCATCTCCCAGAATACAATTTTGCTCCCACCCCACTGCATTTCCCGCATTGTCATAAAAGGTTTTTCTTATATGAAAGCAAGAGCAGTCTGAAGACCATCAAGGAGTCAGCTTTGTAGCATCTGAGCATGGAATAACCTTCACATACTTTTCTTAGCCATCCAGATGAGAATCAACACTTTCAAAGAAATAAAAAGATTTACAGATTAGACATCCTTATATTCCCACTCAGGTATCCTTGCATTCCTTCTCAGCCCTGTCCTAGCTCAAACACCTTGGAGAACAGCATCTAGGTAACCATAGTGAAAAGTGCCTTAAAATGATTATACTCATAGTCAAACAGCTGCATGATTCTGGCCTAGTCCTAATGAAATCTTCCCAAGTCTAGTAACCTAAAAATAGAAAGACGAAAATAAAGAAGTAACAAAATAAAGACATCCACCTACGCAAAATTAGTATTGCCTCAGAGAGAGGAGAATTTGTGCTTTGCAGATAGATGTAAATTCTGTTTCTCCGGGAGACTGGGCCTTTGTGTCAAAAGTTCATTGTTATATTTTTAGACCCAGACACTGAAAGGTGGGGCCCAAATATAAACCTCATTGTACTTTGGCAGGAAACAGGAAGCAAATTATACCTTAGAGAGGTCAGACTCAATTTGAGTTCTCTGGACGGCTGGAGTTTGTTTGTTTGTTTTTTTGTTTTGTTTTTCCCAGATGTTATAGTTTTCTCATCACCTTCCTTCATGGGAAGTTTTTAGTGTCTCTTTATGTGAATATTACAGTAGTTACAGTGTGGAGGGGTATAAAGGATTTAAGTGACTTTCTGGAAGAACATCAAGGTTGGGTTAAATAACCACTTTGCTGTTTTAACCTGGGTGTTCTGCTACTGCAAGCCTGAAGTCATCTTTTGTGAGTCAAGGTGTCAATATCCACAGTTGAACTTTGCATGTTCTCTGTATTTTGTCTTGGTACCTCAGGGCTGTGTCTTACTCATAACAGCAAGTGCTGACAGGTGCGTGAGCACCTTTCTCAAAAGCACAGACTGGATCAGGAGTTTGTGTTCAGGACCAGTTCCACCCCACCACTGGCACTACATGCCTCTGGCCACCTAAGCAGCTGTGTTTGTAAGGGGACAGTGTGTTTTCCTGTGCTCCTATGATCCCACCAGGACCCATCCTCTTTCCACGGTTTCATTTTTATATTTCTTCTATCTGAGCATTGAAGGGGATTTTCAACTTCCCCTGTGTGAGAAACAGCCCATGGTAATAAGGTGTTGATACGTTTGGAGCGCTACCTGCTGCTATAATAGAAATGATTAACGGTGATAGATCATTTTCCACACCCACATGGATAATAGCATCTCTCCTGGGATGGCTGACAATCTAATTGTGGCAGAATACAGGGAGGCCTGAAGCACATTTCATTAGTAGTTATTGACTGGGGTACTCTGTCTCATCCTTCAGGAAGAAAAAAAAAAAGAACACAACAACAAAAAAAACTCAACAACGAAAAAAAACATTACACAAACCACCTGACAGGAAAAAGGAAAAGCGTGCACAGTACTTTGTAAAAATCAGCACAGCCATAATTAAGGATAACAATGTAACTGCAAGTTGGTGCGACTGATTGGCATTCTCTTGTTCCACCGCACACGACAACACATTTTCCCCAAGAGGCATTTTTGGAGGTGCAAAAGTTCACCTGAAGCCTGGTAATTCACTTTGAGACAGGACTGTGATCACTTAATGGACTCTTCTTGTGCTGGCTGCTATGGTAACTGCTGCATCACGCTCTCCATAGACTTGTTTTCAGAGGAGAGTGTAAACTGTGAGAGCAAATCTCAGATGGGTTTGTTACTGGAACTGAAATCGCAGGGCGGCTTTGCAAGTCCACACATGGTCTTGGCCCACTTTGCTCTCCTTTTATGGACATGTTTGCTCATTTGGCTTAATTTTAAACTCAGTCCTTCATCATTGTGTGCTCAAAAACACTTCTTAGAATTGAAATCTTTTGGGTTTGGGTTGGGTCGGAGGAAAATGTAGGAAGTATAAAAAAAAAAAAAATTGCACGGAATAAATCCTAAAAGATGAGACAAACAGAGTAGAGATTGGGTTAAAACATCCAGCCCATCTGGCCTGGACATCAGGCTCAAAGCTGCAGAAACAAAGCCCTCTCCAAAAACAAGGAAAGAAATGTCCTCAGCAGCTGGGAAAAAATGCTACCAAGTCTTACCAAAATGCAACCAAAGCACCGGTGGGCAGGCAGACAGTCAGGAGCAATGGTGCAGAAACCTGGGAACAAGGATTTCTCATCCTTCAGGTTGGTGCAAGCTTTACTGTGAAAGGTGACATTAGCCATTCCCTGGTTGACCTGTCTACAGAATGGGGCAAGGCTGGGTGTCAGGTCACGGAGCAGGATGGAGGATCACAGCACATGTGAACAGGGAAAATGCAGGGGAAAAGAAAGGGAAAAAAACAATTGGGGAAAGGACAAGAGAAAGAGAAGATGTGGGAAACTTAAAGTGGATTTCAGCAATCTGCTAGAAGCTGGCAAGCGTGTTCCTGCAAAAGGATGGGTGAGTCTGGGCTGAGGTCAGACCGTGGGAGACATGCAGGATAGAGGTAATAGCAGAGGATGCAGGTTCATGTCTGGGCAGGAAGCAGACCTGAGGGCTGTAAGGGGCCTCAAGAAATCAAGAAGGTTATTCTTCTGCCCACAGCAGGACCCTCCCTGTCAGGATCATTTGATGCAGATGCATGTTTGACTCATTCTTAAACATCTCCAGCAGCAGATGCTCCCGGACTTTAACAGACCTTCTAGTGGTTCATCCTCCTCTTCATTAATACGTTTTCCTCAGAGCAAGTGCTGAATCTCCTGATTCTTTCCCATATGGATGAAGAGAACAGATCGATCCAATCTTCTCAGCAGTGTTTGAAGATGATTTAGTCTATTTCCTTGTGTTCTTCTCTAAGATTTCTTTAAATATAATGGTAAAGTATTCCAGCTTATGCCTTACCAATGTGCTTCAGAAGAATTATTTCATGTAAACTGTATTTGTCTCAGGTGACTTTATACTACCCTTTCTTGTAACAACATAATGTTCTTGACCCACGGTCAGCTTGTGATCCACCATTACATTCATATATTCCTCTCCAAAACTGCTACCACCCAATTTTCCACCACTGTATATTCATATAGTTGATAATTCTCACCTGAGTACAGTACCTTTTGTACCTGCTGAATACCATCTGGATTTTTCTTTTCAGACCGTTTCTTCTGTTTGTTAAGGTAATTATGAATGTTAACTTTTTCCTCCAAAATATTTGCCATCACTTTGATCTCCAAATTTAACGTGTGGCCCTTCTAGTCTCTCATCTTTTTTGTTAATGAAAGTACTGAACAGATGTGATTCGAGACAGACCCTTACAAAAACCTATTAAATCCTTCCACTTTAACATGGATCTAAGGATAACTTCTTCTGGGCAAAATGCAGAAGAAGAGATATGAGAATGAAGAAGAAAGTAGAAGTAGGTCACTTAGTGTGAAAAACCAGGGCGGGAAGTGGTGGGGGGGGTGGGAGATTGTGGGGTGGGGGTGGAACAGAAGTAGTGTGTGTGGGGGTGGCTGGTAGAGTTAAATGCATAGGGAAATGGACCATGGTGAGATACAATTCCCCAAAGCCATAAGCTTAAGATACAGAAGTGAGTGAAAGGAGTAAATCAAACAGGCTGAAAATCAAAGGAGCCATAACTGAACTGGGGAGTTCCCAAAGTATTTGATAAAATCAGTTAATCAAATAATATTTTTTTTTAAATCAATACAACCATCACCAAAATACAGAACTTATATGTTGTGACTGTTAATCAAAAGTAAAACACTGTTTAAGAACAAACAGACAGGTGGTGGGCTAGTCATTCAACTAAATTAGGGAGATCTGGCAAGGGTAACAGTGCTGGAGCAGCAGTTCATGCAGGCCAGGGTTGTGCTGTTCTCTGATGCCTGCATCTTCAAACCACTCCATTTATGTCCATGGGACAAGTCCAGGGAGAAGGCAACATGGTGTGAGTAAGTATCCTGTAAAGCAGAAAGCAGGAGAGTGAGTGACTGCAAGTCATCTGATATTAGCTGTCAGCAGAAAATAATAGCTGCTTTTCTTGTAGTTGTCGCATCTCTTCAACCTGCCATATAGAAAAGTTGGGCTGTCAAAACAGTTATCAGTGCCCCTAGCCTCGAGGGAGACAGGCAATGGAGAGATAGGGTGGTGTATCTGGCATGCTGCCCTCTGCCTCTGCCCCTTTCCCAGATGAGTCTGTGAGCTCCCGGGTCTGCTAGGAGTTTGAACATTAGGCCTTAGCTAAGCTGCAGTAGCTGGGATGTCCTGACCATCCTCATCACATGGTGTGAGCTATTTAGGCATTCTGCGCTCCACCCTGTATGATGACTTCTGAGGTGGCAAAAGCAACACAGTGTGAATGGCAGGGCTGAAGGGCTGGCAGAGCTGGACCACCGTGATGAACTCTTCCTGGGGTATGTCACCATGTCTGTCACTGGAAGGGTGCAATAACGGGTCATCAGGCAGGCATTAAGGTCATGGGTGCAGAAATGATCATCCCAGCATTCTCAGGAACATGCATCTGCTCCTGACTGTCCCAAAACGTGTGGTAACTCAGTGAGGACAGACCTCAGCCACTTGGGGTTGGCCCAACAACACAGTCACTGCTGGCAATTCACATGCTCAGCTCCTTTTGCTCACCACACACATGGAGCTTGTTCTGATGCACATTATCCAAAATAGAAAGTCCTCTAGCAACATGATTGTCTCTGGAGTCACATTTGGGCCTCACTCAGGTCAGCTCCTGAGACAATAGGCTCATCCTTCTTGAAGACACAAAGCCCTCTTCCTCAGTCTACAGGTGGTGCCAGCATCTTGCAAGCTTTCGGCTGTACAGAGCAGATGAGATAAGATGCTCTTCCTGCCTATTTTGTTAGTCAGAAGCTTCTTCCCAGGTGCTGCTGACAATGACTGCTGTCATGTTGTCCCTCCATGGAAGCTCTCCTGGTGGGGCAGAGCAAGAGATGTGCCTAAGCCCTGGACTGCAGCTGCAAAGGCATCTATGGATGCAAATGGTGTTACACAGGGGTGAGGAACATGAGAATGATGCTGAGAAAGTATCTTCTGTGGTGGTGAAAGAGCCTTCAGGGACTCTGCTTCTTTGCATTCTTCCAGATAAACATTTGGAAAGGGACTCCTCCATTCTGGATTATGCTGGCAGCTGACCACTGCCAAAAAGAAATGCCATACTTGCTGTTTCAGAGACCTCGAGCTTTCTATCATCCTCTATCCTCCAAAATAAAAAACATATATAATAATACAAACAAACACGGTCTAGGCTTTTTCAACCTATATTTTATTCTTTTATGCATGAGGTATGCCCCAATGTACCAAAAAGAAAAAGACATATTAACCTGAAGCATTCATTTTTCAAGGTACCTGGGCATGGTTTTCTGCAAGAGAAATATGAGCCTGAAGCCATCTGTTATTTCCTGTGAAATATCTCCCCTGCACTTCTTACTTCCTTTACACATGCAGAGGAAAAAAAAGGCAGCTCATGGCCACCCGCACTTCCAGCTCTGTTTACTGATCTTCACTACTTCCTCACAAGACTCTGCCAGAAAGGCAGTTTAGCTGACTACAGGCAGTTCTCATTAACCCCCCCCCACCAACCACCCTTGCAAAACAAGATGCAGAATGGAAAACTGCAAAGCGTGATAGCCAACAAATTGCAGCAAAGCAACATTTTAAGAAACCTAAGCAAGGCGCTTTTTTGCAGCATGCCCCCATTGATGAGCAGTTTCTAATGAACTGCTTTTTACCAGACCAAAGCACAAACATTTGTATGTCTGCAAAACCATTTGTAGTATCTCTTGAAAGGGCACTTCCTTCCTCCTGTGTCCCCGCTGCTCTTTGATAGTCTCCACCGCATTCATTAATTAACTGACTGAGGGCACTGACTCTTCTTCTTTCTCCTTATTTAAATTGTTTGCATTTCAGAGAGGCTAATAAAAGGCAACTGTGGCAGTGCTGTAAGCAGAAGTGAAGCTATGACATTGCTACTGCACTTCTTAATGCCTCCTTTGAGCTGCTTTTGTGTTTGAAAGCACAGCAAGAGAGATGGGAGGGCACTTTTTCCTCTCCGTTCTCCTTAACCATCTTGGCTATGGGGGAAACCTTTGTCTCAGATGGTTGGGCAGCTGGTTCATTTACGTGCTTGTATAGCTTATGGGTGAGATAGAAGGAAGCACACTGTGGGTGCTACATTGCATAGGCAGCCTGGGAAAGCAGGCTGCACTTCTGCCCTACAGGAGGTGGAGGAGCAGGCAGGCTGTGTGGCAGGTACTCCCAACATGGCCATGCTCTGCTGATTCCCACGGAAAGAGCCACTCTCCCCTCTGAGGCATGGTGACAGCAAAGTGTGAGCTGCACAAGCTAGGTTCTGGCTCTATTTCATGGGATCACAGGATAATAGCTGAGGTTGGCAGGGACCCTGGCTCAGAGCAGGGTCAGCTACAGCAGGTTTCTCAGGGCTGTGAGGTTTTGAGTATCTCCAAAGATGGAAACATCTCAGCCTCTCCGGGCAGCCTGTGCCAGTGTTCAACTACCTTCATAGTAAAAAAGATTATTATTCATAGGAATTTCCTGTATATCAGTTTGAGCACATTGCCTCTTGTCCTGTCACTGGGCATCACTGAGGACAACCTGGTCCTGCATTCTTTACTCCACCATCAGGTATATAAGTATATGGATAATGCCTCTTGAGGCTTCTCCTCTCTGGGTTCAGCAATCCCAGGTCTCTCAGCCTCCCCTTGTATGAGCTGCTACAATCTCTTCATCATCCCCATGGCCCTTCATGAGATATTGCTAACAAGGTTGCTGGTGGCTGGCAATCCAGAGCTCTCTGTATTCTGCCTTCTGATCAGCTCCTCTTTTGCTCTAACTACTCTGTCAGGCTGGAGAAGCCCAGCAGAAAATTGCTCATATGTTGATGTCTGTATGAAATCTTCCAGCCCGTGCACATGACGCTTCCCTGACAACATGCCAGAGTCTGATCACTCGACTTGCTTTTTGTTTTCCTTTCTCTGCCAAACTCACAGACTCAGCAGCCACAGAAATATAACCTCCAAGGCATGAAGTCAGGTTTTTTGTAAAGACACAGAAATAAGTGTTCATTTCTTTATTCTTGTTTTGGCAAGTGACGTTACTCGTTGCTCATATCCCCTACTACTTGTCTCCACTGGCAGTATAACAAGCAGTGAGCTGGCTCCCTACGTGCTCAGAAACTCATTCCTTTTTTGAGAGTAAACGTTGCAATCACTGAGGCACCTAAGTCAGGCAGCTCTTGTAGATGGCTTGGAAACAAGTGGGTGATCTTCCTGTGCTTTATTTCAGTAGAGGTACCTGTGCTTCTTTCTCCTTTATTGTTCTTTGTCTTTTTAGGTTAGAGTTTCTGCAGAGCATCTGTCTTCTACTTAGTACTAAAAAAATCTGTGATGTTATGATATTATGGGATATATACGATATGTTATAAAGATGTATACTTACATATGTGCATACACACATACATACACATTATGAAGACTAGCAACCAAGATACAGGTTCTTTTTCCCTTGAGACATTCCTATTAGGAGCACACAGAGTTACTCCTGCCTGCCTTTTCTTAAATGAAATGACCAAAACAGGCTTCTGAAATTGTTGCCTTTATAGAATAATGGTCATGAAGTAGGGGCAGCTTCAGGACCTTCCAGGCTTCCTGTAAGCCATATCTGCACTGGCTGCAACGGTATCTATAAATACAGGTGTTCAGGAAACAAAGTGGGATGAAGTTGCACATTGCTGAAAGTCCAAATAAAGGCAAGTCAGACTGATGTTCTAAGAGGATGCAGCTTCATGGCATTCACATTTCAAAGTTTTCAGGTAAAAAAGGCTTGGTAGTTTGGTAAATAGTGTAATAGCCCTGGAAAACTCTGACAGATTTTCCCAAGATTAGGAGAAAGAGGGAAATGAGAATGGTTGGTTCAAGCAGAAAGTAAATCCCTTACTAGTCAACCTTCCTGATGGGAAAGGAAATTATTATATAGACCTGGCCAGGGAGGGTCACATATTCCATCATAATAATTTCTGTGGGCAGAGACCCACAAACCTACAGTATGAAGGGACAGATGGAGAGACCACCATGCCCGCTCGAAGGATTACAGTCCACTGCTTTATAGCTATATGCTGCTTTGCCAACCCCTCTGAAGTTACAGCATTTCCATAATCCACGTAATACACCAAAGAGTTATTAAGTTTGAGTAAACCAAACAGCAGTGGGTGTGACAGCCGTGTGGTAAGGGCTTGACTCAAACGTCTACCACAGAACTTAAGTTTCTCATATATTTCTGTCCTTCTCAGTGAGGACAACAAGCAAGGCTGGAACTTATTGGTCAAGGGCTCAGTGGGGCTGTGTCAGGATGACTAAACACTTGTCCTGGCTGTGGCACCAGTCCCTGACTAATCTCTCCATGCCTGAGGTTTCAGTCTTTCCAATTGCTTTGTTCTCAGGAATTGCTCACAGTAGGAGAAGAGTAATATTGTTTCTGGAATAATTCCCCTAGACTTCAATTGATCCAAGATTTGGCTAAATGTGTTGTAAGTGATATAGCAATACAAAATCATGAGGAAAAGTGGGAATTTCATTGAATTTGTTACAAACAACTGCTGTCTGCAGGCTGCGTGTGCTGACAGGATACGGTACAGTTTCTGACAGTATAGATTGGATGTATCCTCTCATTCTGCAGATCCTGGTCAGTGAGTCTTGTAGCATGAAGTGACACGCATGTTTAGTTGTTTTCAGGAGCTAAATCTTAGCTGTGATGTGGAAATGCTCAGATGAGTATTATGCGGAGCCATATAAACAATGCACTTCATCACAAAGTCCAGAGACAGGTGAAGCACAGCACAAAACTACTCTTGGATGTCCTGCTACTTATAGACTGTGTCCGTTCAAGCATAGGAAAGCCTCTCTTCCTGGGGTAACTGTTATTCTGTAAGCTCTCTGGTGTTAACTTGGCTTTAATAATTAACTCCACCTATTGATATAGCTGGTTTGGTTTATTTACTTTAGAAACTGGGGATTTTTCAGATGCTTCTTGGAATAGCAGCTCTCTGCCCAGTAAAATGTAGGATAGCTGGTAGTTTCCAGGGGCTTTTCAGGGACATTTTGCTGTACAATTATCAGCAGAATTTGTGCTTGTAGTCTCACCAGTCCTCATTTTACAGTATGAAAGTTTGTTGGCTGATAGTTCTAAAGTTGTGGCAGTAGGAGAAAATGCATAAGTAAGACCCTTGTTTTCTTGTGTGTAGATGATGTCTTCAGGTAATTATGGCCCAAGTTCAGCTGTTACAGTGCACAAAGTAAGTATCCTACAAGTAACTAAATCTCATTCTATATTAGACCAAAAGAGAGGCTTCTGAGCCAAAGAAGTCTTTCCAATGGAAATTTTCTTGACAAAATATATGACCCCTCTCTATAAGAATTGTTTGTCTGTGTTTTTGGATCATCACAGCTATAATAACTCTACTAATAAGCTTTATTTTGCATTGTAAACTCTGGTGTCAATTTAAGTCTTGAATTGAGATTCAGATGCTGGAGGGAGTTGACTTCTAGCTAACATATGGAATGTCTCATAATGAACTAATGCCTGATTCAGCCATATGATTAGCTACAATCTGTGAGGAACTACCTTTCAGTAAGTAACTAGAAAGACTATTTAAGCCTTTGCCTGTGGTTTGTTTTGCTGTTACGCTCTAAGGTTTTTGATTCTCCTCCCCCCTTACAAATGCCAGCTATAACAAGTCTTACTTTGACAGTTGCTTATTCCTTTGCAGTGCCTTTCAGCTCACATCTGGGAATGATGGAGGTAAAAACCAGCAGTTGTATGGGAGGAGCTATTATGCTGACTTTGTTCTTAAGAATTCTTTGATATTCTTAATGAGATGTGAAAAAATACTTAAATATGAAGCAAAACTGTTCTGAGTACATTCCCATCTGCAGGTCCCCTTAGATTCTTCCTGAAATGTGGGAATGCAAAGAAGACACTGAGTCTGGACCATCAGACACCATTATGCTCTTCTGTTACGCAAGAAAATGATTGCAAGGCATGTTCATAAGGAGATCATCATTATACAATTAAAGTGAAACTAAGATGGTGTTTGGGAGCATTTAAGCTGCCATTAGAAACTGAAGCTCAAGCTAGTATCATATTTCAGCAATGTTCTGACACGAGCCCTGAAGGAAATTGCCCTAAGTGAGTTTTGTCTGGATCTATATGCTGGGACATACAATAGAGCTGATTACTGGCATTGCAAAGATGCAGTGCCAATAAAATATGCAAAAGAAGAGTAACTCTGTAACACAGATAATTCTTCTGTTTGAGCCTCCAGGCTTGTTCTACCTATCTTGCAGTAACTTCTAGCTTAAGCTCTATCAGGCATGAGCAAGAGAATTTCCTTCATTCACTCTTACTCGAAGCAAAGAACATTTCTTTCCAAAAACCAATCCAATCTTGATTTGGAAATTGCCAGTGATAGAAGAATCAACCACAAGCCTGGATAAATGTTTCCATTGGTTAATTATCTCTGTGGTTAAAAAACATTCCTCATTTCTAGTATGAATTTTCCCAGCATCCACTTTCAACCATTGTATCGCATTATGCTTTCAGCTACATTAAAGAGCCTATTTTCATATTTCTCTTATCAATAAAGGTGGGATTCAACTTATTCAACTTTTGCTGTCAGGCACTCACTGCATAATCTAAATTAATTCAGTAGGTCACTCAATGCAGAGTGACAGCCATCCCTCATCCCTGCTCCCTGCTGCTGGCAGGCACATCTACTTTTTGTGACATAGATGGGCATTGATGCACCTTCACTCTGCTCCTGTTTGACACTGTATGTGGACCTTGTGTCTGGATGACTCTTGATGTGACCCTTCCATGTTTGGTCATGCACAGAAGAGAGGTTTTGTACAAGTGATGTCCCTAAAAGGGCAGTAACACCTCCAGTTTCTTGTCTAGTGTCCTTGAAATCCCGGATATATTCAACAGCGATTTGATTCCTGTGTCCTGCTTGTTCAACATTTACTTGGTATCCCTCTAGCTCTGTTAGATTTTCTAATAACTGTGCAAGTCTTGTGATGACAGACAAGCTGTCTCCCACATCCTTGTTAGTTTTTCTGCTCCGGACTGCTCAAGGTCATTTGGTGATGTTTGGCCTGGCACTGCCTATGCAGTACCCCACTCTTTTCCCCATATGGATGTCATATCCAATGAAATGGTTGATGAAGAAAGCTAATCTGGCAGATTTCAGGGCAAACGTGCTGTTCCAGAAAGGGTGACTGAGCTTTCTCTTGAGGATAGAAGCATGATTTCCTCTATCAGAGTCCTCAATCCACAGTTCCCCAAGGCTTTCATTTTCCAAAAACATCAAGAGCTATTGGAAGAATTTCCTTCTCTTTCCATCCCATCTCAGCCCAAAACCACTTCCATGGTCTGCTTGTCTCCTTACTGAGAAAGGAGGATGTTTTCTAGAGTTTTACATTTCCATCTTGCAATTTCATACTGGCTAAGGGGGAAAGAGTGGTGTCATTCCTTGACTCCGTTAATGGGAATCATACTGGTGCAGTAATACTCTTGCAGATTCACAGCAATTCCATTGAATCAGGTAACTACGCTAGGAAATATCTACGATAAAGATCTGAATGACCCTGGAACTAACATGTCCATTTCTGAGTAGCATATTTTGCAAAAATAATATTTAAAAGGTGAAAACAATGAATGGAATAGTAGTACTGCAATAAGAAGAAATAATTCAGTGATGTGAACTTGAAGGTTTCTGCCACCTGTATTCTCAGACTGATGTGAATAATCTTTCATACTTTTAGTCTCAGAGATACATCAGACACTGGACAAAAAAAAACCTTCTCTATGTAAGGAAGAACCTCCAGCCCAGGAATGCTGAAAAAGATTATCTGAGATTTGAGTCCTTGTGAGTAAACAGAATGGGGCCTACAAAACACTGGTGTGGTAATGTGTCGCTTCACCCAGTTGCTAATGGCAAGGGCTTCCGCTCTAGTGGCAATGTGGCCCTTGAGACCCCACTGGAAACGTGCTGCTGTTTACACAGAAAATCACCCTGAATCTGTACGTGTGCTTGTGTTTATGTGTGTGTGTGATCGCAGGCATAGATCGTGATGGATAGCTATCACATTAGCAGAGTACTTTCAGCACTGCTCATAGAAGCAGGGATGTGCCAAAAGCTGTGATGCAGAGGGAACACGTCAAAGGCTGAGTGAGAACAGTTAATCCTTCATGTCTATGCTGTCTTTTCCGCTGTAATTGCCTGCAGGAATGCTGCCTATCACCAGCTCTGGCACTGTGTGTAGGCAAAAACTGAGCCAGGGGATCTCAGATCACCACAACTCCCTCCACAAAGGCTACTGCACTGTGATGGTAACATCCTGCAGCTGATGCCAGCCCAACCTGGATTTGTGCTGCAGTCAGATGCCATGTTCAGATGGCGACATCTGTGACAAATCTCCATCTCTGTTCCCCAGACAAGTATCAGAGCCTCTGATCACCACAGAGTAAAGTCCTGGGTGGCATCATGGTTTGGTGGCAATCCCCTAACAGGGTTGAAACAAATTACCCGGACTACTCTGAGATTTAAAGACTATAAACTCTACCAAAAATGGGATTTAGGAAGATTTTTGGGGAAAAGCTGAATATTGCCTTTAGATCTGAACCTCTTCTACTTGATTGTCATGGTTTGATACTGAAAGGCAATACACTGGGCAGAGGGATTCCCTCTTTACCCACAGAGATCTGAATTATGGGTCTGACCCTTCTTCACAAGAGTATTTATGCTTCACATTTATCCAGAACAGTTTCAGAGCTTGCAAATATTTGAACATGGTGAAGCTGGAATAAGACTTTTAAAGATTTGTAAATAATTTAGGCAGATAACTCCCATTCATTTAAAGTAATTCTCTAGGAAGCATTGAAAAATAGCAGTCAGGGTTTTCAGGAGAAATCTCCGTGCCAAAAACCCTCTACATAGCTACTGCCAATGCTACCGTGGAAATAATAACACTGTAAGATTTCAAAATCATGTTTATAAGCAGGAGCCACTATGGTTCAGAAAACTCCAGTGATTCACCAGCATTGTTGTTATGGTTAATTTTCCTGGAAAAGTACATTATTGCAGCAATTCCTCCTTTTTGTCATCACAGTGTTTATTTCATTATCTATTTGTTTTTACTGCTGGATCTTAGTTTGGCACAGAGATTCTTGTATCTAAAAAGGGGTTTAAAAACCATCAACATTTTGAAACATATTCAGATTGCCAGGGGATTTTATTTTTGGCTTTTAGATTAACATTGTGTTTTTGTACTTTTTAACAGCAATGAGCAATTCTCCCTCTGAAATAGCAGTGTTTTTAAGTGACGTTTCATCTTTTGTGGCTGTGGTCCACTCTTTTGTAATGTGGGAAATGCCCTCCCTCTGAACTGTGTGAATGATACGTCACATCCTCCACAAGTCTGCTTTTTAGCAGAAAGGAGTAAACACCTCTGAGGTCCCAAGGACATGTTTTTAAAACAGTGTCCGGTACTTGCAAGGTACTTCGTGATAATGATAGCTGAGGAGTTAGAGAGAAAACACCATGTCAGAAGAGAGCTGATGAGGGCAGGGTAAGAGGAGCAACTTGGAAGCAATAGCATAAAACAGAGAAAAGGAAAATTACAGCTTAATTGCCTAGAAGCTGCTAGAGTGACAACTAAGCCTCCCAGGGGGAGTGTTGAGAGTCCCAGAGGATAAGCAGTAAACATAGGCCTAGACAAAGCACTGGAAAATGAGCTGCTTCCCAGCAACCCTCCTGCTACGCGATGGAGATAGGATAGGATAGGATAGGATAGGATAGGATAGGATAGGATAGGATAGGTGGCCTAAAATGTCT
Organism: Todiramphus chloris collaris; assembly: GCA_025345505.1. Taxonomy (NCBI): domain Eukaryota; kingdom Metazoa; phylum Chordata; class Aves; order Coraciiformes; family Alcedinidae; genus Todiramphus; species Todiramphus chloris. The sequence continues at coordinate 40,766,484 of JANVCC010000021.1, forward strand.
CAGAAGTCATCTGCAAAGCATCTCTTGAGGAAGAGAGCAAGCAGAAGATTGTAGCCAGTCCCTCTTGTTGCTCCAACCCCTGCCTTCCACCCCTTTTCCCTTCCCTCCTCCTGTTGCTCACTTCTCCACTCCCTTCCTACCCTCCCCCGTAAGGACCCTCTTAAGCAGCTCTCTGTGTTTGTTGTAAGTCTTTCCAAAAAGCTTGATAGCACAGCGACAGTCTGGGTTATCACAGCACACAGGAGGCATCAGTATCACTCATATTGTCATCACTCAATGATACTGGCTGGCACAGCCCTTCATCACTTGCAGCTTGTAAGATGGCCACAACTCAGCTTAAGGTTTTCCTGAGAGAAAAAGGGTATGGACTTTAGGAGAACGGCCCTGCCATCACAAGATGGACAAGACACACAGGTGCAGAATGCTCATACTGTCCTCACTGCATACATCTGGATCTGTGCTCATGGAAAACACAGGCCAGAATTTTCAGGTTTGTGATGGATGTTTTCAAACATCCATCGGAAGGTTGATCCCATGTGACATGGACACCTGGGGAGCTTGGAATGAGGAAAGGTGCAGGATAAACATCCTCCTTTTCCATAAAGAAGAAGGAAGGTACAGAGAGAAGACATCATTAAGAGTGACATCAAAGTTTTCTCATCCAAAGGCAATCTCTCTGGGTCAGATTCCTCTGAACAAATAAAGACGTCTATGTCTAGGCATCCTAGGTCTCTCAGCATCAGCAGGAATAATAAGCACATGTAAAGGCTGAGTTCTCATCTGTAGATAAACATTTCAAATGTGCCATATATTCCTTTGCATTGACTCAATGGGGATTCAGGAGTGATTACCTCAGATGTAAATAGTTGTGTTGTAGACGTACAGTGACAGGTGACATGAATCCTGCCTCCATGCCTGCCTCCATGCTTTCCCCATGCCTCCTGCTTTCCCTCTTCACTAGGGCTACAGGCAGCAAACCTTAACACCGCTTATGATTCAATAGTTTAATTTCCCTGCGTATTTCAGTCCATTTTTGATTCATGTCTGGACTGTGTGACTCCTTCCATGCCACTCCCTGTTCATAGAGCATTCCTCCAGTTGGGGTTTGACAAATATCCTGATTCTTAAAAGAACTTGGAGCACACCTGCCCTGTGAAATACTGAAGCTGCAGTGGCCCCACCCTGAGCAGAGTTTGCTCAATCCTGTGCTGTGCTGCTGGCATTGCCAAGTGAGGACCTCATCTCACCTGTACTTCACCAGTTACTCATTGTGAGAAGCCGCTGGATCCTACAGACAAAATAACAAATCTGCCTCTTTAAAACTTGGATAGGACAAGTCATTTCCTTTTACTGAGTGGAAGGTAGGGGGGAAATTGAACTATGAGAACTGTCTTGTGGCTGTCATTAGGTGAATGGCTTCTGCCAAAATGTGGAATAAATTGCTCTCTGTGGCCACTGAAGGTAGAATGAGAAGGAATATACTAAAATTGCAGCAAAGGTTAGCTGTTAGGGAAAGATTTATGAAGGAAAAGATAGTGGGGGTCTGGATTACATTTTTTAGATGGCAGACACTGCTACAGTTGTTTTCAAGACCAGGCTTGAGAAACATGTCACACAGCAGTCACAGCTAAGGAGCAGGCTGATAGGTTACATGGCGGTCCATGACCTGTTTCCCTCAAGTAGATAAGTATCCAAATGCAATGAATCACAGGGCAGGAATCCCACCTCATCCTGGGGCAGGACAGGGGCAGAGGGGGAAGGTTAGCATTTAGTGATGTAGTTTTGTAGCCAAGGGCAAGGTTGTTGTCAGGATCATGGCCCTTTTGATTTTTAAAGAAGTTGCTTAATTCGACAGAGCTCACAAAGAAAACTCCAGCTGACAATAGTTGAAGTTCAGGAGAGGGTACAGAGTTGATGAGAGAGTGAAAAAAAAAAGCAGATGCATTTATGGCTCCTACTTTTTGCTCCAAGAGACACATGAAAATACAGATCTGCCAGGTGATTTTGTCATTTGGAGAACAGTTTTTAAAGTATTCTTTGTGTATTTATGAGTTGCATCCCATTCCTATATGTCAAAGAGCTGCCATTTGAACAGGCTTGCAGGTAGTCTGGTGAAATATCTGGTTTCACCTGGGAAATCCAGGTTTCAAGTGAGCACAGGAGGTAAGATGCTACCAGAGCTTGAAGTAAAGACTACAGCACTAAGTCAGAATGGTTCCCTGAGTTAGAAGATAAGGTGAGTGCTGTCTCACAATCCATTTCCCATTCCCAACCCAGGAACCACTTCAAGCAGCATCTCTTCTCATCTTTTTTTCCTTTTTCCTTAGTCTCATGAAAATTCCTATGTAGATTCAAATGCTTTGTCAGGACCTGATATCCCTCCTGACCAAAGCTGAGCCTCAAAAAAACGTAACATTTTCACCTTCTCCAATGGCTTCTGCAGCCCACCTCAAACACCATATTGCTGCATCTAAAGTGGTAGCAGTAACAAAGCCTCGTGGGGCAACATTATCTAAGATTTATCTTCATGGACTTCCTTTACAGCCATATTGATATATAGCCTTACCCTGGGTCCACACAACACTCTCATTATGTGTCTAGACATCCTCTGTGTCCATGTGCTATCTCAGTGATGATTTAATGAGTACTTTTTCTGTGACAATAGGAACTTGATGTTGTGATAAATGAAATCTTTTCCATTCCTGTTTTCCTCAGGGACCTCCAAGACCGGTTCGATGTCTACTCCATGGAGCTGACACATGAAAGTCATCTCACACTTCTGGTTCCCTACAGTCACCAAGACAAGGAGATCTTTCCGAACATGCCCTAACTCCCTTCTAGCATATGCTTAGCTTCTTTCCACAGAAACACCTTTGCTGAGTCACATCCTTGTGATGAGCTGGGATTTGGCCAGGAGACACACCTGGAAATATGAACTGAGATACATGCAAGGGTATTGACCTAGCAAGCATACTTTAGCACTTGCTCTGGCACCCTGTAAATCTGTCAGATGATTATTATACTACATTTTACTCTTCAGGCAGTTACCCAGTTGCTCATCTCTAAGGTCCAGTCTGGCCTGTCCATTTCTACAAGCTAAGGGGTAGGGTCCCGGTACTGTTCCAGAGTGGTATTCCCTCTGGAGGCAAAGCTGTGCTGCTTGTGTGTGAGGAGTGATGTGCGATGTCCCTCACATGGAGTCAGTGATTGATGACAGCAGCCATATTGCCACATGCCATAGCTGTCTCTGTGGTGCCATGGTGGGTTGTGTGGCCTAACCCACACTGTCTGCACCAAGCCATTCTGCTGCCTCCTGATCAGAAGGTTACACAGAAATATTGTGTGTGTTGTCCTGCTACAAAAACCACACTACCAAGAGGAAACGATCAACCTGAGGGAAACAAAAGCCTTGGGACTGAATGGAAGGGGAGAGAGGCATACCCTAGGCTGGTTCAGTGCTTTGTCCTTATGCGTTAGGGCATACTCAACCTGGAATGAGTACAGTCAAACTCATCCACATAAAGCAATTCACACAGTCTCTGAAGTTAGTGAGCTGTAATAGTCCAGGGACACACTCCTTCACATCACAACTTCTTGGGTATCATCACCTGCACAGAGTTCTGAAGCTAGAGAGGTAGAAATGGGATGAGTTTCTGCCATGTGCAGAGTCAAACCCAGCTTAGTCCAGACTCATGGACCTGGGCAGATTCAAGCACTACTGTAACGATGCACCCCCCTGACAGTCCTGACAGGACTGGTAGCAGAAAGCCTTCTGAGAATGGGGTATGAAGCAGCTTCAGGAGAGGTGGCAGGAGAGGGGAGGACTATCTAAGGAGCTGGCTGAGCCAGGCAAGTCAGGTGAGGCAGTGAATCAATGCATCATTCCTTGGGCAACCACAAGAAAACTCCTCAAGTGGTTACCCTTTGCAGGCAGGAGCATGTATCTGCACAATGTACATGGATTTCTGCTGGGGGTCAATCCCCTCTCAGGACCGAGTGGATTAGTCAGAGGTGAATCAGGTGTTTGCAGTCCTCCTTGCTCAAGTGTTTTGGAGTATAGGAGGCAAAATATGAAGTCTGTTTGTATTTTTTTCTATATGACTGCTACTCTTGCTAGAAGCTGTAAAAACTGCACAAGGGCATTTTTTTTTCTGGGCAAATTTGCCTGCTGGGTGCACACATTAAGCTGTAAATCCAGTCTTTCATAGGAGAAAACAGCTTCATTTATAAGTGTCCCATTAAGCAAGAACATGCTTCATTATTTCTGGGGAGACCATTCTCCTGCCCGCATGTTGAGGTATCTTGGAAGCAGTATGTAGCTCTTTGAGGACCTATTATTAATTTGAATTTATTGAGTGCTGACAGATGTGCTTGGTGCTTTATGGTCACATAAGGGAACCCTTGTGGCTGCACTGTTTCAAGAGAAAACTCCCATGAAAAGGTGAAAGCCTTTTCGGTTTAAGGAGGCTGAAAGACACTATTTTGGTTTTTGAAATGCTAGCCTCAGCAGCAATCTACAGCAAAGTGCTGATAAACATTGACAGCAGCAAACACAGACTCTCTGCTCTGCAATTGGCTGGATAACATTTGCTACACTGATTCTTTCTACCTGAGCTATATCTGAGGGACACAAAGATGCTGGGTACATAGAAGTCAAATTTGTCTTCTTTTCATCCATGTAACCTTGAGAAGCCAACCTGTGGGTTGCAGGCTTTCTTTGGTCTTCTGCAATGGGCTCTGCCAGTGATAATTTAATGAGTCCCCAGTCCCATGAAAGGGAATGGCATCTCCTGTGAGTCTGTGGTTGCTAAAGAAGGTGTAGTAATAGAGAAAAAAACATATTCCCAAACTAATTTTAATGGCACTTCTAACATTTTTTTTTCAGCAGTAATGAGTCACAATTCAGCTAATGGAGGGACACTTGATTATAAAATTCTGGGTCTGGACTTGACACTATGAGAAGAGGCGTGAGTAAACCATACAGATTCACACACCTTAACACTATTTTTCTTCTTTAAAACAAAGCTGTCTACTTTCTGTGAGTAGATAATGTTTGGATTTCCCTGATGTCTGTTCATGAGATTTTTTCGTTAGCTTCTTAAAGTAAAATCTCACCAAAGTCTTTACCTCATGACAACAGCGTAGAGGTATTAACAATACTTAAACAATTATAAAGGAAAAGAGCAAATAGACATGCTCCCTTGCTGCGGATGGCAGGAGAGATGAGATCCAAAAGGCCCACACACATATATGATCTTTAAAACTAGTGAGTCAGTGATACATGGGATGGAGTCCAGGAAACCATCCCATTAACCTTTTCCATGTCCTTAAGCTTGGTGTGTGATGGTGAGGGTGATAATAATTAAAAGAAGAATCTGTTATGTTTGGGGAGGTGACATGGCAGAACACTGTTGGGTTTTATTCTTTCCCCTCCCACAGGTTAGATTACACTATAGAGAAAGAATTTACCCAAAGGCAGATAATGCTTAAACCATTTAGAAATAATTAATAGACACTGGAGTCATTGCATAGTACAGAAAACTGTGTCCTGAAAGGCTTCACAATAACTTCCCTTGTTAGAGTAAAGGATGTTTGTTTAGGTTCAGGTGGTGCTTCTGACTAACTAATTACTTAGAAATGAGGTAGCTGTGCTCTTAAGGAAGTCAGAAATGCACAGTGATGAGTGCTGGGCAACACAGACCACATCATTTTTTAAAAATGCAATGCAGATAGCTTGGCAAATTAGTTTTGCAGGTGGGGGCAGCAGGTCTGTTTGCTTCTTTAAATGTCTTTCTTTTGTATTTTATAAACATCAAAAACAGCTTTACAGTTTATCTTCAGAATTGACTCCTTCCTTTTGTAACATTATGCATTAAAGTAGCATCTTAGAGACAGCTTATGTCTTGCTCAGGAACTGTGAGGACCATCCTTCCACCCATGGCCAGCAACAGGATCTCCCATGTCACTCATGAGTGATCACCATTCCTCTTGGGACCATGGGAACATCAGGAAAATAGATGCTCACCAAACTATGAGTTCCCAGGGCAGCCCCATAAAACATGAAAAGTCATAGAATTATAGAATCATTTAGGTTGGAAAAGACCTTCAAGACCACCAAGTCCAAACATTAACCTAGCACCGCCAAGTCTACCACTAAACTATGTCTCTCAACACCACATCTACATGTCTTTGAAATACCTCCAGGAATGGTGACTCCATCTCTTACCTGGGCAGCCTGTTCCAATGTTTGATAACCCTTTCAGTGGAGAAATTTTTCCTAATGTCCAATCTAAACTTCCCCTGGTGCAACTTGAGGCCATTTCCTCTTGTTCTATGTATTGGTACCTAGGAGAAGAGACCAACATGCACCTCACTGCAATCTCCTCTCAAGTTGTAGAAAACAATAAGGTCTCCTCTGAGCCTCCTGTTCTCCAGGCTAAACAACTGCAGTTCCATCAGATGGTCCTCAGAAGACCTGTGATCTAGACCACTCACCAGCTTCATTGCCCTTCTTTAGACACACTCCAGCACCTCAATGCCCTTCTTGTAGTGAGAGGCACAAAACTGAATAAAGTATTCAAGATATGGTCTCAGCAGTGTGGGGTACAGGGGTAGAATCCCATCTCCTCACCCGTGCCTCATGCTTATTTTGGCCACCCATTTTTCCAGGGCACGGGAAGTTTATCAGCTTGGCTGCTGGCAACCCTTGCACCCCAGGGACATTGCAGCTGGCACAAAGAGAAGCTAAATCATCCCCAGCTCCTTCACTTGCTAAACAGCACTGTGGGGGAGGAAGGGGATGCATCCGATCCCAAGGTTTAGCAGAGGAGGTTGGGAAACTTCCCTTTTTCCCTGGGACTCCTTGCAGCTTGCAGGCGTAACACCCAACCACGTCCTGCACTAGAGCCACAGCACAATGGAGCATCTTCCTGATGGTGCCGCTTCCTACCTCATGCTGCTCACAGCTCTGGCACACAAGTCTTGGTTTGGCTTGAAGTGGGAAAGGTCTGTCCCGCTGAGCTGGGTTGTAAACAGGGGCTTAGCCATACAGGAGCAGGAAGCCAGCTTTCTGGATTTGCTTCTGTTGTTTGCCAAATACTCTCTATTCATGGGAACATGATGAAAAACATTTCTGTGAGTTTGTGGCTGTCTAGTTCCTAGCAAGCCATTAATGTGAGGGAGCAGAGAAAAAAAACCGACCCCAAAACCCAAAAACCTGGACAACTTACAGACCTTCTCTATAGCTCAAATAGAGGCTTGGTCTAATATGTCTAATTGGCTGGAGCAGCTCGCCATTTCCCAGACGGTTACTTATGTGCATGTAACCACTCTAACTACTATGCCTGTTATTGCTGCTGTGTTCCTTTCTTCTTGGCTGACAAGGAGCAATGAAACTGCCCAGGTTTGACATTACAAACCAGGTCATTGAAGCCAGAGCATGAATGTAAAGGGCAATAAATACCCTGCTAATCTCTCCAGCAACACAGAAGCAATAGCAGCAACTCTTTGCTCTAGAAAACTCAAGATGGTGTTCATTAAGTTGGGGTTTTTTTGGTTTTTTTTATTGGAGTTTACATCATTCCAGTTTTAGAATATATATATACATTTGTGTCTGAACATTTTGCACTACTATCGCAGGACCCTATCTTTTTCCTTGGACCCCAAGACTGATTGCCTGTGACTCTGACATGTCACTTAACACCTCTCTGTGACTGAAGTCTCTGTATGTGAAACAAGCTTGACACATTTTATTGAATTCTGGCTGTTTAGGCTATTAGGCTCTTCAGTGTTAAAGGACTTCTACTTCTCTATGGTATCCAACATAGTGACTTCCAAGCTTGCTTCACATCTCTGAGGGAAAATGTAATACAGAGAATGAACCACATTGCTCCCTTCAATTAAAAAGTTCTGGTCTGCTGACAGACAGTCAGGCATTTTAACAGTCAGTTGTTAGGAAGGTTGTAAAAGTTGTCTCCATTCTCTTAAAAATGCCTATATTTATTATTATTATTATTTATGAAGGTTAAAGATTTATGAAGGTTTATGAGTGATAAGGTCTCTGAGGGGAGATATTCTCGCTCTCTACAACTACCTGAAAGGAGGTTGGAGCGAGAAGGGGACAGCCTCTTCTCCCTGGTGACATGTGAGAGGACCAGAGGGATTGGATGCAATCTGTGTCAGGGGAGGTTTAGGTTGGATATTAGGAAGCATTTCTTCACCAAAAGGGTTATCAAACATTGGAGTGGTCTGCCCAGGGCAGTGGTGCAGTCGCTATCCCTGGAGACACTTAAATGGCATGTGGACCTGGTGCTCAGGGACATGGTTTAGTGACGAGCTTACAGTGTTGGGTCAAAGGTTGGACTGGATGATCTTGAAGGTCTCTTCCAACCAAAGACATTCTGTGATTCCGTGTTAGTATTTTAATATTTTATATTCAGCCTGTCCTCAGCCTCCTCAAGTACTCCTATCAACCTCAGTAAAACTGTTCATTGGAAGGCAGATCTGGGATGCCTAGGCAATATTTTTATCCTCATACCACTTGAGTATTTTCCAAGAGAAAGGTTTCAAGCCAGGTTTCACCTGCTTGGCCCAGTACCCAGCAGGGCTGGCATTACAGACCACATAGGCCTCCCTGTGAGAGGACAGCACAAAGAATGAAAATTTGCAAAATAGGTGCAACCTGGATGACTACAAGGCCAATTCACTTTCTCTGCAGATCAAGCTTTGTGATTTCCAGACACAAAGCAGCATTGCCAAGTATTATTTAGCCAAATGCATCCATTTCACTTAGAGCAAGACCCTTCTCTTCAGCATCTCAGCATCTCTGAGGAGTGATTCCAGTCTTTGAGCTGCTGTTCAGATGTTCCTCTCTTACTCCTTTGAGTATACAGGTATATATTGGAAGCTCCTACCTTTAGCATATCAGTTAGGTGAGATTGTCAGAAAATCTTTTCCCTTCCCTTCCCTTCCCTTCCCTTCCCTTCCCTTCCCTTCCCTTCCCTTCCCTTCCCTTCCCTTCCCTTCCCTTCCCTTCTTCCCTTCACTTCCCTCTCCTTCCCTTCCCTCCCCTCCTCTTCCCTTCCTGTCCACTCTTCGTAGCAAGGATGCCATACTTTCCTTCATTGCAATGATTTACTGTTTTTCCACCTTGTCCCACTGGCTTCTTTCTCTTCATTTATGGCATTTATTTACTTAAACCTGCACTTAGATGTGACACAACAAAATACTGCAGATAGTTTTTATCAGGAGCTTATACTGGGAGCTTATACTTACAGTATTTTAGCATTCTGAAAGAGAGACCAGGTATCTGTCTCTCATGCTTCTGTAGCATATTAGATCTGTTTACAAACTACTGGTCGAATACATCTGGTCTGGGGTCATCAAGCTGATGCTGCCTATTTGCCTTTTAGCATGGCATTTTGGTCAGAGAACCAGAAATGCTCCTTTTCCCAGCATCCCTCAAAATGATGATCTCTCTGAAGGACCTCTCCACTCCTAGGCCATCCAGTTAACCACTGATTGAGTTCACCAGCACCCTACTTACTGGATGGCTTTTAGGAGTGCTACCTATGCTCAGGTGGCTTTTCATGGTGAAGGCTTCCCTCCCCATGGCTGCAGTCTGGGTCCTGCTCCCCATGCCCCTCGGAGTCCTCTGGCATCTTCCTTTCCCATCCTGACACAGCCTATGCAGGAGCCTAGACTAAACACTTGACTGAACAAGGAAATAGCCGGAGTGTCTGTCATCTGCCACTTGTCCAAAGCAGACATGCTTGTGTGTGAAGCCAGCTGCTGGCTCACATTGCCTACCCCTCTGCCCCTCCTACACCAATACCTTCATTCTCTCTTCCAGAGCTTTCGGAAATGGAAAACAAAGATTCAGGCTGTCTTGGATCCAGGCATGAGAGCACGGCAGGATGACGTCTATAAACATCCAGAAAATAATGGCTTCATTTAACTTTCAGCAGAAGGCTTATTTATCTCTGAAGAGATTACACCAAGTGTTTCCATGCAGAGCAGAGCTATGGAGGAGATGTAAAACAATCACAGGAAACTTCTTATATATATGAAAAAAGTATTGCAAATTTCTGGCATAAAGTTATGGATTACATTCATGAGACAGTAAGTCAGATGGTTCTGTTTTACATCCCCTAGAGATCTGCCGTTTTTACAGTCATTTGGAGTAGCAATGCTTAAACAGACTGGGAAAGGAAGGTGAAGGAGAGCAGCACAGTCTGTCTCCACAGGAGCCAGCAGGTGTTGGGAGGCATGGCAAGGGGGCTCTGGCTTGCCACTCTGGGCACTGCACCCACAGCCAAACACAACACCTTGGGAGCAAGGAATGATAGCTGTAAGTAGCCTGACTGCACTGTGTGGGCTGCTGGGGTCTCTGAGGCTAATTCTGCCTAGCAAAATAAAGAGGCAGATGAAGGGAAAGCCTAAATTCACAGAGCCTGAGGCTGCAGTGGCACTCTGTTGTGTGCATGCATGCCAGATGTCCAAAGGGTCAGCAGCTCTGCACTGGAGAATGGTCTGCTTCACTGGCAGAGCAGATGCATCTTTGCCCCAGGCATGGTGAAAGTTTCCAGGCAGAAAGAGACAGTAATGTTGGTGAATAACCTTCAGGATAAAGAAATTGATTCTCATCCTATTTGCTGCAGTCTGTTAGTAGTAGGATGTGGTCCCTGGAAGTCCAGTCACTTGGAGAGTGTCCCAGGATGGTGAGGAACTTGTCCCCAATGTCCTGCTCCAACATAAAGGTATTGAACCTAGAGCAGTGACTAGTGGGTTTCTCAGACACAGAGGGGGAACCTTGGCAGCAGCATGTAAGAGGAATGTCAGGTCAACTCTACTATTAAAAATTAAGCAGACAACAGACGGACCAGGAGATACTGGAAATGCCCCAAACACAAAAATGGACTAAGAGACGTATACTGCACAGCATCTCCTGCTCTCTGATATGACTTCTATTTGCATGCAGTAGCAACAAAATCCCATCTCCTGGCACTGGGGTTTATGTTCATTTGTGGGAGATTCCTGAGGCCAAACCACTCAGTCCCTGTGTTTGTAGAGGCAAAAACCCAACCCAACCCCATAAAAACAAACAAACAAAAAAAACAAACCCAAAATCACAGTGATGCCCTGTGGGACAGGAAAAGAGTGATACGAGACAGATCATTATAGTTTCTGGATGCTGGTTGAGTGGATAAGACTTCAGGTGTTTCTGCTGAGCAATCCTTGCAATGAGGTGCTCTGTGGGAGGAAAACAGATGTGCTTCAGCAGAAACACTCTGGAGTCAGGGCAGGCAGATGCCCCATGCTTCACTCTTTGGGTGGGAAGAAGAGACAGTGAGACAGAGACAAGAAATGATCCTTCAGGGGTTAGAAAGCATATAAAGAACATGATTTGGTCTCTCTTCTGGGTTGTGTTCAGTGCTCTTATTTAAGAAGAACAAGGAACTCAAGTATAATGGAAATTCAGTTATAGTAGGGACACTCACAGGTCTACCTTGACTTAGAGCTGAGAGTACATATGAGCAGGTAATAAGACATACTTCCTGTCTTAAAGAAGTTGTGGCCCAAATGAACAAGGCAGAGAGAGGAAAGGAAGAGAAATGAAGGCCACATGAGTCTTGTGCCCACCCAGCCGATGGATGCAGCATAGCCAGAGCAGAAGAGAGCTCTGCCACTGTGCTAGCACTAGTGCATAACTGCAGACCTCCACTGCCTCCTTGGGAAAACTCTGTGGTTGAAACAATATCTGGCTTCTGAAGTCCTCTGCAGCAGATGATGTGCCTGGAGTCACAACCTCATGCACCTCTGTCTAGGCAGTCTTTATATCTTTTTACTGTGAAAGAATGGGTCTAACTAAACACTTTAAATGAGGTACTTCTATCAAGTGAAAATTCTGCATCTACAGATCCTCCCCGTCACCTGTCACTTCTGTACCTGAGCAATACAAGTCACTCAAGACTTCCAGGGCTGCTTTGATTTAGTGAGGGGTTCTTAGCCCTGAATTACAGTGTGGGGAGTGAAGGACCAGAAGGGAAAGTGAATCTTTTTAAAAGCTGTCTAAAACAAAGCAGAGTCCTTCTCTTATTGATCCTGCAGTCTGTGTTAGTTCCCCAGGCTCACGTTGTAATACTACTGTCTTTTCCCACATGCCTTTTTCAGCACAGGGCAAAAGCAAGCTTTTCCATCTCCCCCCTGCTGCAATTAAGCTCTGTAGAGGTTAAGGATTATGACTCTTGCTTATGCAGGTGTGAGCCAGTGCAGTCACAGGGAAGTCACTTGGGTCTTGGCACTGCTGCATTTTGTTCTGTTGTGCAAGCGGGATCCCAGCACACAGCGGGCTTCCCACTCCTTATTCAGTTAGTGGTTTGTCCTGCTCTGACCTGGATGTAGCAAGTGAGAAAAATACCAGATGAAACCTCGTTTAATCCTGCGTTCTCTTTTAACTACTAACCAAGCCGCGTCTGTACCAGCATGTCACTTTGAGAGGATGTGGACAAATATATCTGTGCTGAGGAGTGGCAGAGGCTGTAGTCTGCATTTAGAAATGCTGAGCAGCGTGTTTTTCTAAGCTGGCTAATTAGTATGGGCTTGAAACTAACGGCTGCATTTAACTGACAAGGCAATATGCCCTTCACCCATCCCTTGAGATGTCAGGAGAATTATTTCTTTTGAAAAGCGTGCCCGTTAACTCGTGCCTCTCTATCCGCTTTGATCTTTTCAACATAATCCTTTACCTCTGTGCTTTTTTTCTCCCTACAGAGGAAACCATGAAAGCAAATCATACTGATTTGCAAGTGGCTTTTCCTCCTCTGCCTGCTGAGTTGCATGTCTGGGTCTTCTGTGCCAGCACAGCAAACAGGGCAGCTCTGCCACCCTGGTCTCACATGAAGAGCTGGGGGAAAGGCAACACTATGGTCTTAAAGTGTTAGTACTGGTGCAACCATGAAAACATGCTGTTAAATAAATTGAACTGCTGCAAATGCCTCTGTCCTTCTCCAGGGCAGCAGAGAGATCAGGAAGAGGCAATGATTCAGCAAGTCACAATTTTCCTCCCAGGCTGTTACCCTGGGCTCTGGGATTACGCTAAAAATTGATGACCTGGCCTTTAGCTGAGAAGGAAGATAGAGTTTTCTGACAAATCTCATTTGGATTCAAGTACCGTGTAATCCTGGCACATATACACCCAGATGTTTGTGATGTTTCCCCACACAAGGGTGCTTGTTAATATTTGTTAAACACAATCCAGAGTCTAAAGGTAAATGGTATTTGCTGGGAAAGAAAAAAGAAGGAATATAGCAACAAACATACTCTGATACTTAGGGCCAAATCTTTCCCTCAGTTTGAAGGGTTCTGTACAAGAGTAGGAAATGTTTGTGTATCTCCAAAGTATCATGTATATCCAAAAAGAATAAAAAGCTTAATTACTAAACTGGAAAATACTGCATTTCTCAGTCTTGGTAGCAGTGGCAAATCTGGCCTTGCATAGGAGGGATTTAAGTGTTTAGGTTTCCCTTGAGATACAAGAGGTATCATTTTTGCAAGATAAATGTTTATCTTTTGCATCTCCAGAAATATGCTTGAAGAGACTCTTTGCTTTCACAAGGGTCTGTTTGGCTCTTGAAAAGACTCACTGACTTTGCATTTCCAAATAAGGATGCCTCTAGTTTGGCTTCCACATTCAGGGAATGGGCTGATAGTACCTGCATCCAGGAGTGCTGAGCACTTCTCTGTATTATTTACAGTTACTGCAAGCTGTGGATCTTCAGGACTTCACCAGCTCAAGTCACCAGGACTTAAATCATAGCAGAAGGGAATTATAGTCCTATTTTGAGCCACCAACATTGAAAAGTTTTGCTCCAAGCCAAGAATTGCCTGCAGTATCATACCAAATTAAAAAAAAAAAAAAAAAGAAAGAAAAAAAGGAGAAGGAGAAGGAGAAGGAGAAGGAGAAGGAGAAGGAGAAGGAGAAGGAGAAGGAGAAGGAGAAGGAGAAGGAGAAGGAGAAGGAGAAGGAGAAGGAGAAGGAGAAGGAGAAGGAGAAGGAGAAGGAGAAGGAGAAGGAGAAGGAGAAGGAGAAGGA
>JANVCC010000021.1:40781185-40854979 GCA_025345505.1 Todiramphus chloris collaris
AGAAAGAAAGAAAGAAAGAAAGAAAGAAAGAAAGAAAGAAAGAAAGAGAAAGTCACAGATGAAAGCACATTCTCAAAGGTCACACCGGAGTGTCCTTACCTCAGCAAATGCCCTGGCTTAACTTCATAACCAAATAATGCTGCTATCTGATACAGCCTAAGAAATAAACAGTTTCCTTTAAAGCTCCTGCTTCTTTCACAGCACTTCCCTGTGACACTGTAATAAAGTAGGTTGCAGCGAGTATCCTGCATGCCATGCCTCCAAATGTACCAGTTAATTACTGAGCCCTTTAAACCTAATAACAAGACAAGCCTTGTTCTTTCGACCTATTGCTTTTTGCCAAAAAAAAAAAGAAAAAAAAAAAAAAAAAAAAAAAAAAAAAAAAAAGTCTGTTGGGCAAATAAATCTTTCCAGAGAAAACAGATTTGTTTCCAAATCAGTCAACTGTGCTGAACTGGAAAGGAAGAAATGTTATTTTTTCCAGGATGAAAGCAAAACAAGATCTCTCCCTGTTTACCCTGTCTCACCCATTTCTAAAGAAGGTCAGTTTAATTCCCTCATTACTTTTTCCTGCTGTCTTATTTATCTTGAAGTCTTCTACTCTTTTTCAATTTCACTGGCAAAGCCAAGCCTAGTTGGTGCAACATAGGAGAGCACAGTGCTTTGCTCTTCACATCCATATGAAGATGCTGAACAGAGCCGTGTGAGCTGTAAGCATCCAGAGTTTTTCCTTTCTTCTTCACTTTCTTCATGCTTCTGAAAAAACATAAATCTCAAGCTCTTATAGTTGATTTGGTTTCCTTGTAGCATCTTGTTCATTACAGAGGCTCCTAAGTCTGTGAAAATAATCACAAATTCAGACTTTCCCAACCCTGTGTGTTGTGCGATGCTGAAATACAAACCCTTGTACTGTAAGCATCTTTTAATACTGATGCCTGGATCTGAGTCTGGAAGGAAGGAATGGCAGTAGAAATATGAAGCAATATAGTAATCCAGAGAAAAGCACTTTGCTATCCTCATAACAAGTAGCTTTCAAGCCTTAACTCAGAAGGAGCTTTAGGCAGCTCTGAGGGGTGACTACAATTCAGCTACAAATCGGTAGAGGCCATCAGGTTTGCTTACACCATTCTGGCTAGCATGCAAGGTGTGTTTTGCATGCCAGAGAGACAAAAGGCAGAAACAGATGCACATTTCTTTAACAGTCAGGGTCTGTAAGAGAGGGTCATTAGATCAGTTAAGTCTGATGACATCTTAACTAAAGGAAAATGCACTCTACTGAATTCTCCTGAAAGTGTTCTTATTGTGTTGGGTTGGTTATACCAGTTTAACCTCTTCTGCCCTCACGTACACTCCATTGGCTTTAGAGCATCAGCATCAAGAAAACTGCCTGAAGGGAGGTATATGTTACTTGCTGATATGTAGGTTTTAGCTTAAAAGTCTCAGATACATGATGAAGTGCCCATGTCTTATCTTCAGCCTCTTCGCCCATTGAATTACCTCATTTGTGCCTCAGGCTCTGAGCATGAAGACAAAGCTAAGGACTGGGGAGCTCTGAGGTGATGACTCAGGCATCATAACCTGATTAGATGCCTGTTCCCTGAATGCAGCTGGGCAAGTCTAGAGGAAATCTGGGTTCATGCAGTGCATGCACCAAAGACACTAGAAGAACTACCATAGCTCAAGGTTCCCTGTGAAACTCTCCAGTTGTATATTGAACCCATAGCTGGACTCAGTTCTCAATTTGGCTTCTACACTCAAGGTCACAGCCCTGTTTTACTATAAAATGTGCTACTTTCACAACTGGAAATCAATAGGGTATGATACATGGCAGTGCCTACATGGTTCACTTCTTCCAGGGCACTTCCAGTTCAAGCGCTAATGTTAAGTGCAACAGCCCTTGCAAAACAAACCAGTGCTCCTTCATGCTCCCTTTTGGTCACTAGTCAGATTTTATCTACTGTCCTGGAGATGCCAATGGTTTTATTTCACGATGTTCTTCTTTTCTGCCCAGTCGCTAGAAGATTAGTCAAGCATTTTGCTCTTTTCTGACTTTGGTGGCACAGGAGGCAGAGCTTCTGACACCCCCTGTCCCACCAGAAGTGTTGTCTCTGTTTCAGTATTTGTCCCTTTAAGAGGTGGTGCAGGGATTTCTGAAGTCACCTAGGTGTTTCTGCTGGAGGGAGAACATTACAGGATGAGGTCACCTGCTTGTTTGCAGGGAAGATGCCAGCTCATGGAACGCTGCATTACCTAAGGGGCAACAACTCTGGCAGGGAGAGGCACATCTGTTTCTACACACCGCTGGCACGTGGATTTCTGTTAGAAGTAATTGCTTTGGTTGCACTTTCTCCATACTGGATCCTGTGATGAGAACAACAGATCCCATAGTACCAAAGTTATTTAGAAAATGCTACCTACCTCATCTTAGCTCAGGCACCCACTGCTGGGATATGCAGATGGTTCTTAAATGCCATCTGATCTATTTTGATGAGTTTTATGGGAATGGATCCATGCTCCATCATAAGGACTTTCAGTTCTCTAACCCCTTTCAGACTTCTGGGCATTGTAATTTTGAGTCATTGTTAATACTAAAGAAAGCATTTTCAGAAAACCTAATAGAGTGGCTGTGAAAATTGTCACACTCCCATTGAAGTCAACAGGAGTTATTTGAGTGGGAGCAGATGGCACCTGCTTTTTCTTTATAACCAGTGTTTATTCACTCACTCTACATGTTCCTAAAATCTTTACACTGTTAGCCCTTCTCTACATAGATCTAGCCCAGCCTGCATGAAAACAACATTCGCCAGCTGTGCTTCCAAGATATTATACTGTGCAAATAATTACCCTAGAGAGAACAGCCTTGGCAGCAACTACCTGAGTACTGAAGAAATGCAAGTAGTCAAAGGGCAAGGCTTTGGAGAGTGCTGTCATAAACTATCTGTTGGAACGTAGTAGGGAGACATTCAGCAAATGTGACTGGGACCTCTGATTCTCTGCCAGCTGCCCGGTTTGGAATTACAGCCATAACAATTAGCCATGATTACTTCCCGATGTTCTTAAGTACAGTGAAAAGATCACCAGTTAGAGTAATTTCATTCTGTGATATTTAAGTGTATTGCCAAAGAAGAGTATCAGATCTCAGGGCTGAACACAAGTGATGTTGTCAGATGTGCTCAGGAAAGAGATAGGGGGATCAATATTTACTGTTTATGCTTAGTAGTTCTCCCTCCAGACATTTACTGGCAGTATCTATTAAAACACAGCCATTATTAAATAGATAAATATAATAACATCTCCAAGTAGTGCTGTAGAGGTTACAGAGTCAACCCATGACTAGTCGTCCAGCTAGTTGCCCTGTAGTTCAACCTAGACAACCTTATGACATTGCCCAATCAAAATCACAAAGAAAAGGTACATGGCCAAAAGGATCAAATGTAAATAAATTATTGGGCTTTACCTAGAAGTCATGTCTACCATTGAAAGGGCACTGGTTTAGGCTTCTAAGATCTCAGAAAAAAAAAACCAGTGATGAGCAACTGCCAAAACTGAAGATGTTCTGTATGAGCACCTTGATACTAGGTAATTGAAAGAAGTGTTTCCAGCTGAGTTCCTCTGGTGATCATAGCCAAATTTGAGACGAAGCACCTCTCTAGTCATCTTGGGATGACAGTTACTAACTGCATTCATTAGTAGTATCTGGTAGCATAGAGAATGAAAAAAAAAAAAGATGACTATACCTTAATTTTGTATTTCAGGTTTACACTTCAGTGAGTACAGGCTGAGTATTTACTCTGAAGGGATTGAATAGCCTCACAACAGCCAGTCCTCTTTTTTCATTTAAATTCTTCCATACTTCTACCTTATATCCTCAAGGCTTTCCTGAAGACTTTGGAGAGCAGAGTGAAGATGGGGTTTGTGTGGAGAGATGAATCAGTTCAGCAGACCAGCTTGGAAGAGTTGCTTATTCTTATTGGCCTCAAAAACCTAGTGTAATGTCAAAGGGCTCACCTAGAAATGTCATGACTATGTTATGCCTAGCTTGCAAAGTCTAAAGTTGAGGTGTTTTAGCCTAGGCTATTGCGGTCTGTAAATACAGTCTGTGGATACATACAGCATTACTATTTTTAAGACCCAGACAAATAATGTAAGTGATTAAATGTCTTCTAGAACACCTACACTCTAATCACTGTGTCCTAACCAGTGTTTATTTCCTGGCTTGGCTGTTGGACATCTACTATCTAAGAGGTATGATATGGAGCTGTTCAGTCTAAAGTGATCATGGAAAGCAAAATCATTGTTTACTTCCCTGACAGAACAAATGTGACTCCTGAGATCAGACTTTGGTTAAATGCTTAAGGAAAGAGCATTTCTGCCAGATCAAACAAATGCCCATGGAAACCAACTGTGGCAGAAATTAGTTTAGTTAAACATTTGAACTAATCCTCTCTGAAATTCTTTTGGCAATGTTTATTCAGCTTTAATTGTTTCATGAAAACAAAACAGTTTAAACAGAGCCTTAGAACCTACATCAAGCCCATACAGTTCATTTGATACGATTTAATTTGACCACTTGAGAGGCATAAACATTCTTAACACGTGAATTAAAGGTGTCTCTGGAAGGCATTCAGCTTTTCACTAAATGTTAAGAATTAGACAGAAGCCAAACAGAAGACAATTATAGAGAGTCGGTAATCTGATATTTTGCTATCATTACCATGAAGCTCTTTTTCACAGTAAAAACACCGTAGACTTCAGATTTGAGGAAGAGATGAGGTGTTTTTTTTAATATGAAAGAGTAGATGCTTTGTTCTTCTGTAATTAATGGATGAAAAATCTTGCTCAAATTTTCATAAGTTTAAGTTTTACAAGATCTGGAGTTAAACTGCTCCCTTACAGGATGCAACCTGATAAATTATTGTTCCCAGTGTTGCTAAAAATTGTGTGGTAGTGTAAGGTTAGCAAGTATACAGCAAACTATTCGATTTTCTGTCTTCTCTGGAGAGGGTGGGTAAAAATATAACCCTCAAATATTCCCTCAGGTCAAGTAAGAACCTTTTAACTACATGACGGTGAAGGCCCAAATTTTCTTTAACTTATATTGAAGTCAAAGGCTTCAAAGACATCTTTGATGCTGTACTGTCCAGGAAGAAGTAAAGAGTGTCCTATGGCTGCCCAGAGATGTTTGTTCTAATGGAGCAGTGGGTATGCACAGCTTAGGGCAAAAATGTTGTGCAGATATGAGGAAGTACAGGACAACCTTCACAAGAATAACACTGCCTCCAGGTTTCTGATTCCCTCTTGATTTAGCCCTGGTAACAAATGTAGCTGGAGAGATACAGCTGCTCCTAAAAGTCCCAGGCACCTGCAAAGTGGAGGTGCCAAAAAATACTGACATTTATAGAGCATGAAGCCACCTGTGGTCCAGCCTCCTCAAGACTGCTGGATCTGCTGAGGAGAAGGATCCTGGGGGAAGAAAGCACTGTGCAAGGGGGGTTGGAATCAATCATCTCTACAGGTCTCTTCCAACCCCTAACGTTCTATGATTGTATGCAATTAAATGCACCTTGTATCTTTGGCCTCAGGTAGATTTGGGTCTGGAAGAAGAGTGACATAAACGCATGTAAATGGTGTTTCAACCTAAGGGAAAGTGCTCTCAGAACTCCCAAAAGTACGTGTCCTCCTCCAGTGATTACTAGGGATATCTAAGGGCAATTAGACTACTGGCTTAAGTGACTCAGCACAGGCTGAAAGACAGGATGAATCTTGGTTCCAGAATCTACAAAAATACTTATGTAAGCCAGTGGTTACCACTTTGATTTATTATGCAAAGACGAAAAGAGAAAAACAGGAAAGAAGAATAATCTGTCTCCTGAACTACTTAAAGTAAAAGTGAAAGGACATTTGTCAGTCAGACATTTGAAGAGCAAACTCAGCATAATCCTAAGAACTGAGACAAAAAATGTTAGGAAAAAAAAATTGCTTGTGTTCATCTCTTTAGCTGCCATTCTCATCTAAAGAACCTTTTCTTGCATACTCGGGAGTGACTTGCTACAGTTTACTACCAACAAATACTAGGTGGGTGACTACTGTGCGGTTTGTCTGCAGAAAGGTGGATGTGGAAGTGCTAGAACACAGTCCAGACTTCCTAGAAGCTTATGTAAACAAAACCACAACAAAATCTTGATATAGCACTTTCTATCCCCAGGTTAGGGTGACCATTTTCTACCCAGACATCTTTTGCTTCAGACCTGGCCAAGTGGTTTTCTATCCTTGGGAAAGCCAGGTAAAGGGGAAATGTGTTGGTTGCCTAACTATGGACAAGGGGAGAAGAATTGGAGTCCTTCAAGCGTAGATACAGGGTGGAGATAGAAGGAAGGAAGGATCTCAGGGAGCTCAAGACTCTAAAACTTAGAGGGTATGGAGCTGCCAGGGTTGGAGGGAGTAGGTAGAAAAAGTAGGAAGAGAACAGAAGAATAAAGGAGGTGGTACAGCAGAGGTAGGATTCAGCAAACACTGAGACAAGTGCTGAAGATGTTGGGAAGGGCAGGTGAGGATGGGACTGGAGAAGTAACAGAAAAGTGAAGTGCTCTGAGCTCTCAGAGGTGAGAGGCTGAGGATAATGAAATCAAAAGGTAGCTCATTCCCCAGCTTTAACAAGCTTTAACATTTATCATGAGCAGAAAGACATGAAATGTGTAGGACCTCACTGTTCTCTCCAAACCCGCGACAAAATGTTGCCCACCTACAGTGTCTTTGGACTTTGATCAATGTGTTAACAATACTTTAGGTCTCAAAGGACATCACAGGAGAGCAGTACTACTCTTAGCCTATGGAAGAAACAAGACTATCCAGGGGTATTTATCATTTCTTCAGGGTAGGCTTGCTCTACAGACACCTCTGAGACTGCAGGGAATATGTGCTTGCTACTATTAACTGCAAACTCACTTGGCAACAAAAGCATAGAGCTCAGTTCAGAATGCAAAATCTCAAGTGAGAGCTTAAGCAACAGGACCACCTTGCAGTACAGGCACACAGGGGGCTTGTAGTGCCATTTTGGATCCCTGAGGGTACCCAAGAGATCTCTGCAGCCTGTCAGATACTATGGAGGTCATACGTGCAACTTTTGCATTTAGAAGAAACAGGTGAAAGCCTTGCAGGATATATTTTGTCGTCTGAGATAGCATTAGATACTGAGTAAGCTGTCTTTATAGCCTCTATAAGATTACAGCTCTACTGCTTAAAGAAGGCAAGGACTGCTGCCAAGGCCAAGCAGCACATTCTGACTCCTGCCCAGACTGCTTAGGATTTGTACACTCCTGGCTGTTTTTGTCTTGGATCTCCTCTGAAGACCATGTGGTCTTCCTGTGATCTGAGAAAGAAATACTTCTTTCTGCTTGTTGTTTTTTTCAGTAGGAAGTGTGTGAGATACCCTGATGGCTATGCCGCCGCTTACGTAAGTGATGTTTTTACAGAATGCCCGCAAACATACATCACATGCCTGGAGGTATGCTGTTAAAGGATGAGTGTGAGTACACAAAGACTGTTGGGAGTAAGGAAGGGCTGCTTTGGGTAGAGGTAGCTAAACATGGTGCATTTTTGTACATAATCTGTTTGGAAGGGGTCCACAGGATTTTTTTTTTCATAGCAATATGTATCTGGGACCACCTTATGCATGACCATTGGTCACCTGATGCAGGCGATCGTTAACATCAGATGACATTTCTAGCTTGAAATGAGTCACTGGCATTGCTGTCCACAGTTTCGTTGCAGTCAGTCTCACTAAACAAACCCTCAACTGTTTGGCTAGTTGTCTAGGGAAAAAAAAAAAAAAAAAATCTACTGCTTTTTGAGAGCTTTGGATTTCCATCACTTTTTGCTGGTCAGCAAAACCTGCTAAGCAGAAACAGAAGGCTGTGGCCCCTGCACACTGCTGTCAGTTTGGGTTGGAACGTGCTACCTTGGTGTGCGTAACCCAACCGTGAGAACAAGCCTCGCTGCCCTGTAAACCCCGCCAAGGCTACATTTTAATGCTTAATGTAATTCTTGGCCTGCCTGTCATTTTGGCAGCACTTTGACTGCAGATCTCAATTTAATACTATTATTAAATGTAAGACAAATACCATGTAAGATACATCAGTCATGAATTCCTAGGCTAGAAGTCTGGATCTCAAGAGGTGATGTTGCCAGTCACTATGCTCAGAGAGTTAAACACACCCCAGGCTACCCCAGGGATTTTTGTCTAACTTGTTCTTAAAGTTCTCCAGTGGTAGAAGGTGCTGTGGGAGCTCTGTAGGTCCCAGACCCACAGCAACAACACAGTGCCCCTGTGCTCACAAGGTGTTGATTTGGGAATCAGGAGGACTAGGCACTGCTTCCCAGATCTCTTGCTGACCTATTTGGTGATCCTTCTACGCTTCCCAAACTTATGAAAGAAGAAATGCTGATATTGACTTTACCTGACAAAGCACTTGCATGAAAAGCACTTTTGATCAAGATCTACAGACTGAAGAGCCCCTAATATTATGAGCATTTAATAGTATTATGAATAATTTAAAATAGTTGCTGGATGGTGAGGGAGGCAAATTTCTGCTGTATACTCTGTTGGTTTCACCCCATTTTTATAGGACTTTAACATGAAAGCAAATGTGTCTTTCTCATAATCAGCTTACTAAATTCCCTCTCTGATGGAAAGCCTGTAGCAAGCTGTCTCCAGTTAAGAGCTGGTGAGCATGGTGGGAGCACAGGGTCATCATACAGGTAGTCATTTGCTTTTCAGAGTTAGAAGCTTTGTATGACCCTGGGGATCCTAGGGGTGTTTTCAGAAGGCAAGCTTCAAATGCATTCCTGACTCCTTTTTCAAGAGCAAACCACAGTTACATGGGGATAGAATAGTAAAGGTATTTGATTGCCTGATGCTGGAGAGGAGATCTGCAGGAATACTTGTATTAGTGTGGTTTCAGTTATTTAATCTGGAATGTCCTTTGACTTGACTCTCCTGTCCTCCTCTCCTCCAGTACACATAGAAGAATGGGGCTCTTGGGGAACTTCCATCTCCCCCATGCAAGAATTTTGTCTCTGACACGTAGGAACAGGACTGCAGCAATAAATAAATAGCAATGTGATTAAAAACAAACGCATGAAGCATTATTAATGATACACTGGAGAGAATGGAAGTATGCTGTGCCAGAAACACCATCAGGAACGGAATGGATATCAACGGCTACATAGCCTAATGGTAAGGCAGCAAAAGGGGGCAAAACAGTGATTTACTATGCAGACAGAAATATCTGAACCTGAAGCTGGATATTTCCTTTTGATTAGTAGAGTTGTTTTGAACTAGAAGGACAGATCAGACTCAGGTCTGTGCAGGTAACCTACCTCTGTCAACAGGAACTACCATGTTTTCACTTGTTTTCATTATTCAGCTTATCCCCTGCCACCCCTTTCCATCCCGTCTATGCTCACAGCTCTTGGAGATGTTTTGACAACCTGCAGCCCATCTGTCCTTTCTTTGAAGGTATTTATTTCTGGAAAGACAGCTGGATTGTCTGGGTGCCCAGCAGAACTGTCTGTTGTGCAGGTAGGAGACTGTGAGTTTGATGATACAAGAGGGCTCTTGCCCTAAAGGCACAGCTCTTTTCCGGCATTTTTCCCATTTTTTGTCACTGATGCATTTGAAATGCAACTACCAGATATGCAGGGCTTTACTCCAGTGAGTAATTATCTGACAGCTCCTATTACTGAGCATTCATGCAACTGTGTATAGACAGAGAAGGAAACAAGTCATTTGCATACAGAGCAAATATTTTGTCATCACCTGCTGTTCATCCTAATGAGATTTTTCCAGACTCATTAGAATGATTCCATGCTTCTTAATACCCACTGGGATTGCTTTATTATTTGATAGAGGCAACAGTTGGCATATGCCACAGTGTCTTTGTATTGAAACCTCCAAAGGCAGTTAAACAAAAGCAGTGAACAACCAGTTTTGCTTCCCTCTTTCTCCTAGGGTATCTTAACGCTCGCACCAGTGACTTGTAGGCATCACAGTTAAAGGGATCTCTTTATCAGACCACTCCCACTGTCTTCTGAAGGCATCTTTTCTCTAGGGACTGGCTTGTGTCTGGCTGAAAGCAAAGACCCTGAGGCTACCTGCTCCCCGCAGAGAACCAATGGGGATTTCTGTTTTTTGACTCCCTCTGATGGTTTTAAGGATCTTGTGTCTAAATCTATTCATGATGTGTTGTTTGGGTTTTTTTTCCTGTTACTCTACCAAAAAGATATATATATATATATATAAAAGAAAGAGTTCCAATAGATAGACAGAGAAGTGATGAAATTAAAATAAAATCTGCTGTTGTAGTTCACTTCAGTAAGTATTGTAGTTCATTTCAGTAAGAAAATACATAAGATTTGGGCATGGCCCAAATTCATATAGCCTTTTTTTGTGTAAGACTTCTATACTAGTTGGTGATCTCGGGCAGAGTGCTATCAATTTCAGCAAAAACAAACAAAAAAATACAAAAAAGTACTTTTTCTCTATTGTATCAACTGTTATAATCTGAGGTGTTCCAATGGAATGAGTGGGATACAACTGCTCTGGGTGTTACTTATAACAACATGGAGTTAAAAAAAAAAAATCCCAAAGTGTGATATGTAAGTTGACAGTGTCACTTTAAGCAAATCTACTCTAGATGATTTTTGCTTTGGGAGTCTCCTTTTACAAGCAGACCTTGCCAAGAACCAGAGTAAACACTATGTTAATCTTAGATCAGCCTTTAATTTCTTCTACTTCCTTTCCCTTCCCTTCTCCTTTCTATTTCCTTCCAAGGCAACAATATTATAGACAATTTAAATCAGACATGTCCATAGCCAAACAACAAAATCACCAACAGAGGACAATAAGAATAGCAATAAATTCAACAAAGTAATTATTTTCCCGTCACACCAGCAATTACAAAAGCAAAGAAAGAACAACTGAGTGCTCTTAACCTGATATTGATCAT
Source organism: Todiramphus chloris collaris (assembly GCA_025345505.1). NCBI lineage: Eukaryota > Metazoa > Chordata > Aves > Coraciiformes > Alcedinidae > Todiramphus > Todiramphus chloris. The sequence continues at coordinate 40,792,192 of JANVCC010000021.1, forward strand.
TTAATTTTCTCATGCCATGTAAAATTAAACAGGCTAATGCTACTACAGGGAACCCTGGCAACAAGGAACATAGCTATGAGAAAGTCAGACTCATTTTTTGCTCGAGCAAAGTGGGATAGATCACTCTTCATGCTGGTGGTAGTAATTATGTGCAATGGAAACAGTGAAATTAAAGACAGATTAATACTTAGGCCGGATTTCACCATTTCAGTGATGTTAGTATCTGGTCCCATTCCTGCTAGGCTTGTGTTAGTGTGATACACACTGCTTACTTGGAGCTTCTGCAAGGCTTCTGGCATAGGTCAATGGTTGGCATAGGCTAATCAGGAATTGTTGCTTCTGTGTACAAGGTGAAGAATGAATTTGGCAATAGGTTAACTCAGAAACATTGCAACTCATATGCTTTTCATTCACACTGTGTGCTGAAACCTCATTGTAGCTAACACAGGAAGAGCCAAGTTTGAGTTTTTTTGCTGTTAGCCTGGTTTTAAACTTGAATCACTTGTTGTTCAGTCCACAGAGCATGTATATGTGAGATTTGATTGCGAAAACATAGGTGCTGGTTGGTTTGAGTATCCTACCCAGTATCTACCTGCTCCTCCTAGAGATTAATAAGTAGTTTCAAATTGTATTTGCCAGTCCTATGTGAATACCTTAGATATAGGATATCTCAAAAGAAAATTGACAGCTATGTTTAAGCAATTGAGTGGCACCTCAGCATTTGGTTCCATGAATAACTTTTCAGATGTTGCTGACCAGATTTCAGTTGATTACATAGGGAGCTTAAACACCTGGCTTATCTGTAGACACCAAGTGTACGCTACAGTTTCTGAACCATTGGCCATTGCGGTTGTCCTGCAATAGTATGGTTGGCCACTAGTTGCCTTTCCAGGTGGACATGTGCCTCCTGTAAATACTGTGTCATATCTCTCAGCCCAGCCTGAATACCTCAGCTACCTCACAGCATCTCAGATGACTTTTGTGATTTATGTGTGAGCAACATAAATACTCCTTGGAGTATATCTCAACTGTCTCTAAACAAGGTGACATTCCGGTGCTGGTCGTGAGGTTTATACCATGAATGATGGACAAGTCTGTTTATGAGAGCAAACTCAGACCTGTGTTTAATTGCAAGCACAAATAAAACCATAAAAAGTCACCACGAGAGGAGAAAGAATGGTGAACAGACACTGCAGGGTGAGGTTTCCTTCTCCATGCTTTCATGGTGAATGCTGAATAGTGGTTCCTCAGAAGAATTCCTGCTGTAAGAATACTGTCAGATACAGAGGAAGCACTGAATTTGAACCATATGTGGGGGCCCTGTGCAATGCAATCCCATTTACAGCTCCATTAATTTTAGTTTCTGTTATTTCATGTTGTAGCACTTTAATCTCTCTAGCCAAATTACCATCAAAGTCTTACCCAAATTAGCAAAGAGTTGAATTTTTCCTTTCCTGATTTATGTCAAGGAAGGGAGTCCTGATTCAGATAGGTTAAAAAACTCTACCTCAAGCCTTCTTTTAGTTCTGCAAGACTTTAAAGAGAGTTCAAAATGTTTAGATGGGTTTGCTTTTGTTTCCATTTCCTGAGGGAAGATGGAATCATTGATGTTTGCAGTATTTCTGACCATCCCCAAATCCTCTAGCCACTGCAGGGAAGGAGGGAGAGAGAGGGTATGTCAGAGAGGTCAGATAATCAGACATTTCATCCAGGAAAGGATCATTAGTGAAAGAGAAACAGATTCTGATGATGAATGCTTGGTCTTGTAGGAGGCAAGCATGGAAAATTCTGACACTGAAATGTTTTATTACTCCTTTTATTTTTTTGCTTTATTTTCCTCCCCCCCCCCAGTCTCCATATAGATCCCATAATTGGAATTCCATGGTTTTCATGATAACCTAAACCAAAGAAGCCAGAAGAGTAAAATTTACCAGTGGCACAAAACATGAGCAGATACAGAAAAGCTTGCCCTCTAGGAATTCCTGCAAATGCAGAAACTGCCTGTGGGGGAAAAAAATGAATAATGCAAGTGGAAATATTTTTTCCTTTAAACTGGAATTTGGTTTGTTTTTTAAATGAACATATTTGAAGTTTTGATGAACATATGTGAAAGCCTAAATTTGCTATATTTAATAAAATAATTTGAGTTATAATTAATGTTTTTTGTACTAATCTCTCTAGATTTAATCACTAAGTTTTGAGGAAAGGTGAAAACCACTGAATTTGTGAAAGTCATCTTAACTAAGCAGAATCTAGGGGTGTGCTCAATCAGCCTTTGATGCAAAACAGTTTGCTTTGCATATTCAGCTCCAGTTTTCCTCCACGTTATCTTTTGTACTGCAATAAGGACATTTTGGATCATCATCATAATAATAATGATAATAATAATAATGATAACGGTAAAAGCTGCTGGCCAGAGTGTGTCCTCCAGAAGAGAGCACACCCTGGAGCATATGGCATGGGACACTTGGGCAGATCAACAAGGAGCCAGGCTGGGACCCACAGAGTTTATTAGCTCAGGCTCAGCTCTGTGCAAACACTATTATACACCTCTTGAGCCCTCCTGACATTAAAATCCTAATGCTGCCTTCACATGGCACTGCACCTGAACTGCTAATCCACACTGCCCTGAGCCAGCTCAGGTCTCTACATCCATGGGATGGTTAATCTGCAGTCCAGATAAACTGACCATGGATATCTGACAGATGGATGTTTAGTCCAATATCTTATTCACTTTCAGTTGAGAATGTGTTGTAAGAATTGGAGAACCAGAAGAACTTGCTTGCCTCTTCTAGTCTCTGGGATGAGAGGATGAGCTATACTCATCTAAAATCTTGAAAATTCTAGATCAATTCAATTGACTCATTTTCATAAATGCATGCTTTTTACATAAAAGTATTTTAGGTACCCTGTCCTTTTCATCTATCACTTAATTCCAGTTTATGTGCGAATACAATCTGACATAAATTTAAAAAGAAAAAAAAAGAAAATTAAAAAAAAAGAAAAAAGAATAAAAGGAGTGGATCACCACAGTTGCCCACTCTAATACATATTATAAAAGTTATATTTCCAAATAAACATACATTAAGCTACATGACTGTTTAAATCAAGGGCTTCTCATGATGTACCTCTTACACCTTTGGTTAGCAATTAAAAAGTACAAGATGTAGTTTAAAGGAGCCATTCTTTATTTAAGAGGTGTAATTTAGTATTTACTAAGTGATGAGAATATATGCTTCTTAAAGAAAAAAACCCAAAACAAAATTAAAACAGATACTATAGACCGAGGTTCCTTGCTTGAAGATTTAAAACATGCTCACTTTTATATAACTTACTCTAAGCCTATTCATTCTGAAAACAATCCACATAGGTTCAAACACAGGATTTCTTAATTACACTTGCTGCCTTATTCTAAGCCATGGATCGTCTTGTCAGTCTTGAACATCTATATTACCCATCACTGTCAGACAACTTCTTGGAGAAAACTATCTGCATCCAATGTGACATTTCAGAAAATAAGGCTCCATACAGGGTCCTTATTGACCAATAATTGACCCAATTCAAGCCTGTAGGTCTGTTGTGTAGAACAACAGAAGCATGGGATAGTCTACAATGAGCCTCTCCATTGCCAATGTCCCTTTCTATTTTGTCCAGGGAGGGAAAAAAAAATTCAAAGCAACCTCACATGAGATCATCCATGCTTTCTTCCTGAAGAGACATCTCATTTCCACCTAAAGCTTATTCTTATTGTTTAATTGTTGCTTTATGCAAGCGCATTCTTTCAGTTGAATCCAGTATCTGATCTTGCCCTACCCTGAATGTGATAAAAGCCCTTGAGAAGGGCTGTTCCTATCTCCATCTTAACCCTGCAAAGATCCTGGACTTCTTCCAGTTCAGCACCTAGCTGGCATGTAAAACAGAAACAGCAGCAATGACAGTGATGAATGGTCTGCTCTTGGCTGTTGCCTGCATTCACACTGCTGGATATCTCTGCAGCATTTGATAGCATAAACCATGAAATCCTTTTGTCCACATTAAGGATGTTTGGTCAGCATTACCAGATCTAAATAACAATCTCTACAGAGGAAATTAGTAAACTTGTGCCTAAAGTAAGCAGACAGTATGAAGAGAAAGTCCATCCATTGAAAGAATTCACCATTCTCCCAGGACTATGGCAATCACAGTTGTGGAATTATTTACACTCAATTAATGATCAAGAAAACCTCAACAACTTCACAGATACTTTTGGCAGCTACTGTACAGCTTACTTGTTATGTAATTGAAATTATACAAGCAATTAAAAGGGCAATTATAATCAGCAAGTGAGAAAGTTGTGGAAAAATGAGATGTGAAAAGACAGCAAGGCTGCGTTTAATTCATTCTGTCTTAAACAGTCACTTGTCTAAGCAGGTTTCTTTAGCCAGAGATAAGCTGAACTGCAATGTAGTGCTCAGCAAGAAGAGAAACCACCATCTCCCCAAAGTAGGTGATTTTCAAGGATGTGGACAACTGGGAGAGCTCCAGATGCAGCAGGCAGGAGAGACCGGAGCTGAATCTCTCCTCGGTGATGGACACAGAATACTTAAAACCCTTTTTCTTCCAAGCTAACTGCAATTGTTCCCAACCTGCTCTTCCCCCATTTCTATACCAAGTTCTCCCTTTGCCACCGCACTCCACCGTGACATGGGACAAGGAGAAGTTTTGAACCAGAGCTCTCCATCAAAGCCTGCGCCATACTTGTAAATCCATCTAATGTATATAACAACATGCGTCCACCCAACAACTGCCTGAAGACTGGAGTTGACTTCCTTTAACAAAGAAAAGCAAACAAAAAAACAGAGGCAACTCCTTCCCCTTTGTACATGCTGTACTTTTTTATATGCTTGTCTTCACATGTATTTTGGAGCCTTGAAAAGACACATGAAAAAGATGGATGATTTCTGCATCTCGGGCTTGCCTCTCAACTCCACAAGCTGTGTGTTTGCTGGTCCAGTCCCCCTGGCAGAGGAGGCTATGCCTGAATGCAATCTGATGCAAAGACTTCATCTTCCCTGAAGGGTCTGAAAAATGCAAAATGACCTGTGTATGCTCCCTTGAAAACCAGGGCAGGGGAAGCCTTCTGGTATGAAATGGTGAAAATCAGAGCAGGAGAAGGAATCTGAGCTTGTACTGAATTTGGTGTTTCTTTTCATGCCCTGCACATCTCATGTTACAGGCACCGTTCGTCAGTAGCTTGAGGCAGCCATTTTCATAAAAAACTAGGCAAAGTTTAAGGAAGACATAGAGAAAGAGGTGCATGTGTGTACATGCTTTTACTAGTGCCGTTGCTGACAAACTGATTTGCTAAAGTACATTTCTTGCTTGGGGGGCCCCAACTCTCCCCCTTTTGCCACTGCAGAAAGAAAAATGTAAAATACATCTACAAAGCCACAATAAAAACATGCTAATGTATCAGGGGAGCTTTTCTCTGAGCTTCAGACTCTGAGAATCTGCCTGTAAAAACCCTTCAGTAACTTCTGCATGAAGGTTCCCAGATGAGTTACCCCAGTTAACATCAGAAGGGGTTAAGGATGAAAAAATCCCAGATGCAACCCTGGCTTTAAACCTGCCTGTTTAATTTGGGCCTGGATGCCTAAGCAGATGTGCCAGGTTTGACAGGTATTTATTTTGTGCTTCTGGGCTTGGACAAGCCAAGCACCTCTATTCCAGAAGGCTCTCATCTGCCTTTCTTACCTGCTCCTCCATTGCACTAGTTTCTTTTTTCATTGTTTCTCCAGCCCACCTCTTCAGGGTGTTCTTGGTGGAGACAAGGAAGATCTAACCCCTTCTTGTTGTGCCAGGTATGTGGGAAGACCTTTTTTTTCCTGTAAATCATGGAGACTATGTGGAAGAAAACAGTTTGCTGTGATTAGAAAGAAAACAACAAATGAGAAGGCAGAAGATTTCTGGGCAAAGTTTCTCCTGGGAGTTGCTACAAACCACAGACCCACTGAGATGTTGCTCTTTATTTAGGATCATAGAATCATTTAGGTTGGAAAGGACCCTTAAGATAATCAAGTCCAACCATAACTGACACTGCCAAGTCCACCACTAAACCATGTCCTTAAGCACTACATCTACAGTTTCTCCAGGCACTAGCATGTGTTCCTCTGTTCTCGTCAGTAAACAATAATCAGGGTATATTTTACTCTGTCCACAACTATTCTTAGGGCTTCACTTGCTATTAACCCACTGCAAAAGTGCAAGGAGCGTGCACCCATCTCAGCACATGCACAGGAATTGTGCACCCAGCACCCCATCCCTAGAGCTGCCTGCAGGCAGGAAATAGTAGCCCCAGAAACCCTAAATTTTCCTTCCCATGATGGAAACAGAATCATTACCCTCTAACACACTGACCTCTCCTGCCAGTGCAAGTGGAGTAAGGCTGGGGTTGGTAACTGTGACCTGTATGGGGCAAAGTATGTCTGTCTGGATGGGTACGGTAGCAGGCATGACCAGGATATGGTCTTTCCTCTCAAAATCTGCAAAAGTGAGACTTTGATTTACTTTAGTTCCTTACTTCTATTTTAGCTTTTGATAAAGCATACGACATTATAGCCAGGAGAGCCTGCCTCTCCCCCTGAGACACTGCCCAAGGAGCAGACAATAACAAGTAGCATTGATTTATTGCTGCAGAGGAGGTAGAGAAAGAGGAATGTAATAAATGCTGAGGAGATGAGAAATGCACCCATTCCCTCACCCCCTACACATGCACACACGCTCACAGGCGCCCGCAGCCCAGAGAGGGAGAGGAGGTTATCTGCCATGACCAGCACATTGCTGAAATTCTAATGAAACAAGAGCCAAAGCAGGTAGGTGGTGGTAGAAATGCTGAGCTTGATGCACATTTATCATCTTCAAATGCTGAACCCAAGTTGGTGAGGAATGTCAAGAGAAGGGCACCCTACCATTTGCAAAAATATTTTGTAAGAAAGATAGAACTGGCTATTTCCTACACAGAATTAAAATAAATACGCTTTATTCCAAAACAAATCAAAACCCCGCTTTGAAGGAATAACAATAAGCTTGGCAGAACAAGCACACGAATGTTTAGAAAATGCTAATTTAAAATTACTTTTGCTACCTTAATTCAGCCCCCATGTATACATCTATTATTCAGACACAATTTGCACTGTTTGATCAGACAGTATTTTTCCACACAGCTCGTTCCTTCAATACACAAATTAAACCTACTCTGTGGCTGTGGCAGCATCTCTACGTCATGTTATTACAAAAGCTACAAGTGAACGAGGCATGAGACTGCAGGGAAGAGAAAGTACAAAATTACATCCTTAGATCCTATCTCCTCCTTTTTTCCAGAGTGCTGGGAAATATTGTTCAGCCAAGCTTTTCACAGTTGCATTCTAATTGTGTCTTTTTTACTTTCTCGGTGCCTGACTTTCAAGCCCAGCAGTTTGGTTTGCAGAAGTGCTGAGCTCTCAGTCTCAGCTGAGTCAGGGAGAGCGATGCTTTGGTGATTCACAGCTTCATGTTATACTGTAAGTGCTTTGAAAAACCAAGTCCCACTGTGTTGAAACTGGGCAGCTGTAGTGCTGATTTAGCTGCCCATTTGCCAAATGACAATATCGCGATATCTTATCACAAAGTTTTGCTAAAATGAACCAAGTAATAGTTGGGGAGCACTTGTATTGACTGCAGTTGCGAGCACCATAGAAAACCCCATGAAGAAAATATTTCAGGGTTCAAAGAGCATGGTATAAATCAGGAATATACTGGAACATAGCAGATCGAATAGGTGCTTGCCATCCTTTTAGTGCAGAGCATGAGGCTGAAGGACTTAGGGTACATGAAGAAACCCCAAGCATGTGTATGCAATTAAAGGCAAAATTAAAGGGAGTTAACTACGGTTGCATGACTTATCAGTCAGGTAAACGCCACGGTGTTGAGATTTGCCGAGGCAGCTAAAGGAGCACGCCTGTAGGGTGAGATCCTGCTCTAGCAGTGCATGGGAAATGAAACCCTCTGTCGTCAGTGGTTTCACACATAAACACTGACAGCAGCAGCCTGGTGAAATTTAGGAACAGATCCGGTCCAGGCTATGGACTAGTGCTTTCTCTTGGGTGCAAAACTTTCAATGCTTACCCTTGTCCTAATCCCTTCTGCCTCACCCCTTAGGACTTGTACCACTGCAAACGTTCCCCAGTCTCAGCAATTCAGTCCCGTTTTGTAAAGTCTGTGCATTTTTGGATTGTCCTTCTAGGTTTAGTGATGGCACACTGCCTGTGTCTGTTCACCCCATGCAGGTCCTCCACTCTTCTCCCCACAATAGCCATCAATTTGAGTTGTCTCCATAAAAGCAATTCCTTGTCTGCTATTGTCCTTTCCCTCACACAACTATCTTTTCATTCACGGAGAACTAAAGTTTCAAAAGCCAAGTCACAGCATTTTTTTACATATAAGCCTTCTCCCTTGTCCTGAGTCTTGGCCATGAGCAACAGCTCTAAATGAAATTCTCCTTCTCACCCTATCTGAAATAATTCAGCCTGAGGCAAACACCTGGATTGGAAAACTTTACTCCAAGTGGTCAAATTTTGTCAACATTGTAAGTTAATGAAAAATTAAAAGCCTTAATAAAATGCAAAACTCTCAAAGCCACCTGTAAAAACCTTAAATTCTAGATAGAGTTGGTCTGCCCTGATGTTCCTAGTCTTAGACATATGTCCTGGCCATGTCTTGCAGATCTTCAGCTCACAGCTGGGTGTGCACCAACAACCCCTCTAGCCCTGTCACCCTTGTTTCCACCAAAAGGAAAGCCATCTGCAATCTGCAGTGTGACCCAGATGACTGTGACACCAGGACCTCCCCACCTCTGCTCCCTAAGTTGAGTAGACATGACCCCCAAGATCTCCTCCTGGACCCATGGGAGACCCTACTGATGTGTGCCAGCAAGGGTAATGGTGGAGTTACAGACCTCTCATCCTTGTCCCAAAGCAGTCCCACAGATAGGCAGGAGATGGTCCCTCACCCCACCAAGGGCCTGCTGCCCTGCCAGCTCCCCAGGGGTACGTGGTTGTGATCAACATACTCAGCAGGGGCTTGCACTGCTGCAGGCTTGTTGTGTGCAAGTCTCTGAAACCAGTGCCCATCCACTTCTGACAAGGTGAACACCTAGTGTTGTCATGCCTTCAGCACACTGTGTTGAACGTCAATGTTAAACATTAAGTGGCAATAAGTGAAGGTCTCCGGCACAATCCCTCAGCTCTTTCTCCTTGCTGTGGACCTACTCTTTGGCCTTGAGCGACTTGCTAAATCTTTCTGGGAACCAGTTTCCTCAGTTAATAAACTCTGTAGTGGGATGCAGTGAAGATCGATTTATTAATGTTTGTGTAGCATGGGAAGGTCCTTGAGGGGAAAGCTCATGGGAGAGCAGTATTGTTACCCTTATCTCCTCAGAGTTAGCATACAACACATCTGCTCAGGGTGACTCAGTCCCATGCCTAGCCTATTGCTTACTAAAAAACATAGCAGAGTTTCTATGGTACAATGAAGCATTGGAAATAAACCGAGACAGGGATTTATAGCTGTGTTTTCTTGCAATATGTTATAATAGCCAGTATTATTTAATCATAGAAACATGACCTGGCCAGAGTTAACTAGCTTTTCTCAGGTGTGCTTGTAAATTTAATTTGGATTCTTCTACCTTGTGCAGAAGTTGAATGCAGGCTAATGTGTGTACTGGAAAAATAACAAATGGTATTATAGTATAGAACCGGAAACATTTTAGTTGCACAGTAAAATAAAATAAAATTCAATGCGTGCAGTGTTTATATAGCGCCATTCAGAAATATATTTCAAAGCTTTATACAAACAACTTGCAAGCTATGCCAGAGCCAACACGTCAAATCCTATTAAAGAGAAGAAAGCCATTGTAAAAATAAGTTTTTAATATACATTTAAACAAAACATTCATTGGAAGAGGAGTCCACTATGTCATTATTATTAATGCAGGACCTTATAGGAAACTGAATACACAGCATAGAACATTTACCCATGATACTGTCCATATAAAGGCTGTCATAGTGTGGTTTATTTAAAAAATAAAGTGTCTCTGTGTCCTGAAAGCCCGACTGGATGGGTCTGGCTGTTCTTTTTCACTTGTATTAACCTACCAATTGAGAAGTGAAGAAAAGGAGTGAAGAGAAGGTGGGACAGAGGCAAAATGTGTGACAAACTGAAACCTTCCACTGCAGTCCCCATATTTTTTCCCACAGTATTCGGAGTCTAACACGCTTGCTACTTACTACGTTGTTTTCTCTCACCCAGTTACTGACACGTTTCCATTGATCACACATGTAGGTTTTAGCAATTCTATTCCCCCTGCACTGCAAGCTTTTGCAGTGCAGCTGAGGTATCCACCACTGCATGGTGGTCATGTGGCAGGAGAAAACATGTTTTGGGCCACACACATCCCTCTGCCTCAGGCCCCTGTTCATGGGAACAGAGGGGTGACTGCTTTTGTGGGGCTTTGGCTGGGAGAGGCACAAGCTCCCTGGCTACTGCATGATGCAGGCCCTGCCCTTCTGCCTTGGGAATTCATCTGCAGTAGGAAATAGGGGGAACAGCCCAGAAAGAAAACACTATACTGGGGATGTGCTGTTTTCTAGTACTATCAGCTGTGAGGAGAAGAGAGGACAAAAAAACTTCCCTTCAAATCCCATCTCGACTTGGTTCTAGACAGCCTTGCTGTTGCCTTCAGAAATATTTTTGCAATCAAAAATGACTAGGGTATACTTGTATTAAAAATGATTTAGGTACACTTGCATTGTATTTACCATTAAAACCCAACACTGTGTGCCAAAATAGTATGTCTAGCCTTGAAAACAGAAATTATCAAGCTTTTCACCAAGAACAGTATAAAAATATTAAGTATTGCTGACATTTTCAGATACACCTTATGAATAAATTTCTGGTTGCTGGTTTATTTGGCTTCCTGGAAAATCTGCTTATCTCTGAATTGTAATGTAGAATTAATACATTAAGGGAATTTTTAACATGTGCTTCTCAGTGATTGTTTAACAGCTTGATAATTTTCCAGCAATATTTTGTCATTCACTACTTCACATCAGCATTAACTTAAAACTAATACCAAAAGCTAGTCATTCCAAACAGCTGAACTGAAGTGGGTAATAAGGGGAGCCACGGCCAACACGTTCCTGCCTTGTGTACACTTCTAATTACGCAAGTTGTGATGCTTATTGTGCAGAAGACTGTACAGTCAGCTCTGGAGCTCTCCAAGATGACTCACTCACTCTCAGTCTGCTATGCAGCACTAACTTTTCCATATATATCCTCTATCTATATAGATACCCAGGTTTATCCTTTCTAACTTAGAGCTTATTGGTTGGGATCCCTAAATTAAAGGCTGTCTTTTCTTTAGGCTCTTCCTATAGTCAGAGCAGGGCAACAAGTGCCTCAGGAAAGTGCCTGTGCTCTTCAGTGTGCTGGTAGGCTGGTCCCCCCATTTCTCCATTGACTGGGGAAGGAGCCTTAGGCAGGGCTGGCAAGACTGAGATGTGTGTTCCCCAGCCAACCCACCCTGTCACTGCTGGTAGGCTGAGATGAGACCTTGCAAGGTGTGAAAGGCTTACCGGTACTTGTCTGGGGTGACTTGGCTCCTGTCTTAGGTAATTCAATTAAATAAATAAATTTAGACAGTCAAGCCCTGACTTCGGTGGCAGCCCCACTCTGAGTTGGAAAGGTGCCCCACCAAGCCTGGGTGGCTGCACTCAGACTTTCCCAAACTGCAGTGCCTGCAGTGGCTGAAGCACCCTGACAGTGTGAGCCGGAGTGTCCCCATCCCCATGCAGGACTGTCCCCAGGCTACTTCCACTGACAGCCCTCATTTCACCTCTCCTTCCATCACTGTGTTTTGCCTTTCCTCTTTTCCAGGGTTTGTTCCCAAGTGCTTACCACCTCCCTACTGCCTGTTTCTGCAGCTGCTGCCTCACACATGCTTCCTCCGCTGTTCCCCGTGTACACCCTCTCCCTTGAGCATTTCTCTCCCACAGAGCCTCTGCTCTTTCCCACCAAGCACTGTTTCACCTCTGAGTTACAGACAGCGCTGCAGACATTTACCAGACTCTAATTCTCTGTGATTGTGTCCTGCAGAAAGCATTCACTGCCCTCAGGGATCTCAAGTCCCTTCCTCAGTCATGGGGAAGATGAGGATTAATCATAGAGCTGCAGCACTCACTTTCGACTCCAGCCACAGACCAGTCTTTGTTAGGGAAAATGGACTGGAGTAGCCCAAGGGTGTTACAGATATCTTCATGGAGTAGTAAGTTGCCAGTGCCCTGATTTACCTTCTCAAAGCCTGCTAAACATCTGATCTCCCCTGTTCTCCCATACCACGTTTCTTGGGCAAGAAGTAGAAATCAATCTTCCTTAACTTTAAAAATCTTTAAAATGAAATGACATGTAGTCTAGACATGCCAGCTTAACATCGTTGAGTTACAGACAGGGACAAAGGGGGTGGTTTGTCACGTAGGTGTGCATTCTGCTTTACAGGATGTATATGATCCCAAAATGCCAACCAGATTGTGGGGTTATATGGCAAGTGTTCCAGTCTGCAGGTTGTAGGGCACTTGGTCCGGCTGCAGGCACAGACTGGTCCCCTAGACTTGGGATGCAGCAGGTCCTTCTCCATAGTAACAGCAAGACAGTATACCCCAGTCCTTGCCCCTTGTGTCCACCATTAAGTCTGGAGCAAGCCAGGTCGCTATGGTCAACCTCCTGTCCACATTAGGGATGAATTTATGGTCTCAGCACTATTTCTTTCTTCTAGTCTGGCCAAGGAATGAAAAGCAGGATTTCTTTCTGCTAGTCTGAAAAGACTAGAGTCAGACTTTTCAACTTTTCTGATCAAAGCACGGCAAGGGAGTTACTGCAGTTACAGAAAAGGAACAAGGGCTCGAAAGTTTGAGGAACACTGCCCTTAGGACTACAAGGAGCTCTGCACGGCCTATTAATAGCTTTGGTCTCGGTCCAATGCAGCTGTAGGCCCGCGGAGTAGGACAGTATGTCCTAAATGGTGTTCAGTTGGCTGATTACACCCTCAACTCTTATTTTTTCTCCCTATGTTACTACTCCGTTTCCCTTCTGTTGTTCCAAGCTGTTGATCGATCCAGAGCCACGGGCAGAAGAAAGAAACATATTTATATTACAGCGTAACTACTCCGTATTGCCAAGTTAAAGGCGTGCAATCGAGCAGGGCTGCAGAGGAAGGGCAGGTGGATTTCACAGCTGCTTTGTCCCATTGCTTCAATGAGTGAGCAAAGCGGTGTATGTGGGTGGGTTGGGGAGTGGGAAGGAGCAGGTCAAAGCAACTGTCTGTGTGACATACTGATGTTGGCCAGCCTGCCCCGGCACCTGTGTGCTGACCTCAGGCTGTCAGAAGCATCAGAGCCTGAATAAGAGAAAACAAACCATAACTATTTCTGCTGGAGTAGGGCAAATGCCGTTGTAGAATACTTGACACCTCTACATAGCAGAGGAAGTAAGTTTCTCTCTGATTACAAATGAAACTGGACTAGTGTGGTTACTAGTTCAAAATACAGCACAACATGGGAGGTCTTCATTAGCCTGATTTGTTAGAAATATGTCTATCTTCCTTCCTTGCCCTCAGACCATCTTTCTAGGATTGTAAGGTCTCTCCATGCTCTCGAAGGCCAGCCTCAGATGACCCACGCAGAGCAAAGTCCAGTGCCACCACTGCAAGCTGTGGAGCTCAGGCTGAGGTGGCTTGTCTGTTGGTAGTATAAACAAGGGGTGAATCCAGTCTTGCAAGGAGGCTCGGGCATACAATTAACCAACAGGTCAATGCTTTGTGCCTTTTTGGTTCCAGTCCCCAGACAGGCAGAGCCAGGTAATGAGAATATCTCCCCATTCAGAGGAGGACCCAGGGTAACGCAGAGTGATGTTCTGTGAACCAACTGTGCTGGCCTCGCATTTGGCACTGCAGGCTCTGTAATTTTCTTGGTACATCAGGACACTTTTTCAAGAATCTCTGACTCAGGTTTCACCCTGTCAAAATCCTTCTACCGAATGTCATTCTTAGGAAAAGAGAGGTTTGGCTTGAACCCAAAAAGGAGACATTTGAATCCACACACCTAGAGTCTTCTGATAGGTGTGCTTGTGGTGCAAAGAGCTGCAGTGCCCAACAGTTACCTTCTTAACCACTGTTTATGTGTTTTGAGTAGAATGGTAGCATCAGGTTATGGTAAAATTTTGAACTGCAGCTCCAAGCTCCTTTGCTTCACCAGAGCTGAAGTAACAGGTAGAGCAAGAGAGTCAGGAAGCCATGGCAGCAGCAGCAGAAATGCATGGTGGTGCTGTGGTCCCGAAATAGCAGAAGCGCCAAGGTGCATGGCGAGATCTGTCTCTGACATAACACCATCAACAAAACAAGAAAGCACAGAGCACATCTTCTGGGGCAAGCTACCAGCAGGGGAGCCAGGATGTGGCAATGCTGTGCGTTAGCCATGCTGAGATAACCCTGTAGACACATGCTCCTACACTGAGATAAATGTAAAACACTTTGTTGATGGACATGGGCTAAGCTGCTTCACATTTTCCATGGAGTAAGAGTAGGATACCCGGCAGTCACGCTGGGAGCTGTTGCTGTTTTAGGTCACACCCAAGTTTGCTACAAGGTCACTTTTTCACTTTGCCAAGCCCACACAGGGGAGAGGAGCCAACCCAAATTGACTGAAGAATGCAAACAGAGCCCGGGCGTCCTCGTAACCACCTCAGCATAACCCCGCGGGTGAAGAGTGGATGAGAAATGAAAAGGGAAAGGCAGAGAGAGAAAGTCTTCAGTAAAATAGCAAGGAGAAAACTTTGGGGGTTTTAGGAGTTGTTGGGGATTATTTTTTTTTAATATTTATTTTTAAAATACAGCTCTGCAGCATGAGATAAATGTCCTGTTGTTCCTGTGGGATATTTACGAGTGACTCATTAAATATTTCAATAGCAATGTACTGTTCCTGAGATGGAAGGATTGACAGTGAAAGAGAGCCATTGCTAAAAATTAGGAACAGGCGACAGCATGACTGAAAATGCTACTCTGCAGCCCAGTAGGCATCTGCAAACTCAGCCGATACGTGTTTTTAAGTTTGGCTTTCTTTACTGGTATAAGTTGGTGGTGGCCTCTTAATTTCCGCTGAAGTAGACTGGTTGACACTGGAAGAAGGAATGAATTTCGTTATGTGCACTAAAACAAAAAAAACCCCACAAAACAAAAAAACAACCAAACAAAAAAAAACCAAACAAAAAAAAAAAAAAACAAAAAGAAAAAACTGTAGTTTTGATGTGGAAAATGTCTTCTCACTCACATTAAAAAATACCATAATGTTGCCCCTCCCTGTAATTCCTGTACCAAGACCACACTTTGTATTTTAGGTAGAGCATGAGGTTTGGAAAGACAAAGTTCAGAGACTTCAAGAAGTGGCAAATCCATCATATCCCCTTCGGACTTATTTCAATGCTTAATTAATCGCTGTTAAGATGTGCACCATGTTGCTAGCTGAAATGTAGTTACCTTCAGCCTCCAGCCATGGGATCTTGTTATGTGTTGCCTGGTAGATTAAAGAGTCTCTACTGTAAAAATCTATGAAAAAAAATCACTTGTTACAGAATAAAAATTGGGTAAGGCATATCAAATTGTAGGTTTGTAGGTCACAAGAAGGTTTTGAGGATAATTTTGCGCTGGTTGCTCGTAACAAATGCTGACACCACATTTAGAAAAGAATGATAATTCTTCATTGTGGTAATTAGGGAAGCCTGAAGGGTCTGAATATGATTACAGTTTCAGAAGGACTGTAAGCCTTAAATTTGGAGAATAGTTTCCAGCACTATATTTTTGTTCAGTGGTTCTTCTGGGTTTCTTATCTTCTTTGCCAGGTGAGTCACTTCCAGTGAAAAGTACAATTGTAAAGAGCTCAGGGAGAATAAACAAAAAGCATGGCCTTGTTCTCCTCTCCTTCAAGTGAGCTAAAACTGAAGCCTTTGCCTGGTGAGGGATTGGACACATTTGGAACATATTCACTCCTCACGCTCTACATTCTTCTTGCAAATAATACATAATTACGAAGATGTAGCCCCAAGTGGAAAAGGCTCTTTACACAAGCTAGCTACATACAAACATTAATATTTTTTATATACCTGCTTTAGAGATATTTAACAAGTTAATTTATTTTTATTTCACTTGATGTCTGTCCCAGCATGCTAGTGGCTGGGCTCTAAATTGCTGCGTTACAGAAGTTTCCAAGAGCATTATGGTTTTTATTATTGTTGTTCTCTGAAACTCCTCCAGTTTACAGATGTCTGAGGCATCCCTTTGTCAAATCGCCATGTAAGGAAAACCAGTAACGAGGTAGTCACTGTGCAACATGAGTGCTTACATTTCCTGATGCAGGGAAGGGGAAAGCCAAAGATTAGGATGTGTGACACAGATCACTGTGAAGCCTCCATCAGCCAGAATCAGGTACCTCATAGTCTACCAGTTTGCTTTGAAGGGAGGATCTCTGCACCCTGTGGGGAAGAAAAGAAGTTCTGGTCCTCCACCATCTCAGGAGCATCTCTCCAGCCCTCAGAGTGGCCCTAAGCACCATGGTCTGAACCTGGGGCTGATGCCTTCCTGATATGCTAAATGGTCTCTACGTGAGAAGGCAAGGCTCACAGAGACACTGAGAGACAGAAGCCAAGCCAGGGAGTGGCTGTGTGATAGCAGGGGAGTCCCTGCCCCAGGAAAAAAAGGGAGTGCCAAGGCCAACTCATGCAGGTTGCATCATTAGGTAAACTAAATAAAAAATATTAGGAAATTGGTTTGGCTTAGGCATTGGCATGCTGCCTAAGGTTTTGTGGACACACTGCAGGGCATTTTTGAACCCTCTTCTCTCCTCTAAAACGGAGACAAGATACTTTCCTCCCTCAAGGACTACAAGGTAGACGCAGACATTAAAAACTCTAGGACACACCATGCCCACCTCACAGGATGGAGCTTTGTGCAGACACCTGAGTTGGCAGGCCCATGAGTGGCTCAGACCAGATGCATCACCAGCATCACCAGATTGGATCTGGATGGAAAGTATTTCTGTGACTCCATGACAGTGCTGAATTCATAAATCCTGGCCCATAGTTAGGTTTATTAACATAGGTGGGGACCTGCCTTGACATCAGGCCAACATGGCCATGATGCAGAAATCAGGGATTGCCGTGCCATACTCCCTTTGCTGTGCTTCTGGTATTCACTCAGACAGAATGAGCTCAGATCTGCCCAGAAAGGTCATTACAGGTGGCCACTTTAAGGTGTACCTTAAACCCCGCAGCTACCTTACAGGTATGTACACTTGAAATTAAATCCTACTTAAATGCTAACCACCTGTTGGGTCTTTTGGCAAAGCAGAATTGCCTCTTTTGCTGCATACTGGTCATCTACTGGAGGACACAACAGCAATTAAAAAGAGAAGGCACTCCTGTAAGGATTGGCCTGAGGAGAAACAGATACATGGGTCAACCTGGAATGAATGCCTTTGAAGAAAACACCATGATTTACATGGAATGTACCTGCCAAGCTGCTGTCAATATTGTGGGCACTATCTGCAGTATCTAAGGACCATGTCACACACAGAAAGGCTATGGAGACCCTACAGTTGTCTCTCCTGGTATCATGCTCTCACAGAATACATGTGTTAGTATATATTGGATTTCTAGGGTTGTACCGCTTAACACAGAGGAAAGAGCATGGTAGCATACCTTTTAAATTGAGTGCTATTGTTAAAGAGACTTACGAAAGCTTCACTGGGTTATAAAATATGGTTGAGCCTCCTCCAATGGGATCAGTGCTTCGAGGTACTCAGTTTAGCCCTCAGCTGTTCTTCAAATCCAGCTCATGAGCTCTGAACCTCCTGAGTTTCCAAAGCCAAGGCTGAAAATCCAAGAATGGGTTTTCAGGCAGGACTGAGCACCCCTAATTTACAAGCCAGCCTAGACTGCACAGGAGTTGTAGCTTCTTGTGGCATAGGTTTAACATGTATTCATCAGGGGCTTTAGGAACACCCACTGATAATGTCCTGCACAAGAAATCACCTGTGTGGTCATGTGGGGTGACAGAAACCATGTGTGAATCCTCTTTATTTCTCTCCATTACCCATATAGTGTGCCTGTGATTTTATTTGGATCTGAAAAGACAGTAGGTACATGGAAAGGAGAATTAATCTTTTCTAAACATCACCAAAAGCATGACCACCTGACAGCTTTTTATATGAAGAGAATTCTTGCCCACGATGGGAAACTATCCTATGCAAAATGGCAGTAAGCCATTTTTAATGAAGCCACCAAAAAAATATATTCTGTGTCCATGCGATAAAACAGAAAATGTTATTATCTGAGCCATTTGCAGACAAGCAGGTTTGGCGAGAAGAATGTATCATCACTGCAGGGACTCTGCAATAGTGCCATGCCCGCTCTGTTGGGCAGTCCATAATGTGCACACCTAACCAGGTGATGGAGATGCAGAGAAGGCAGTGATAACCCCGTTAGACTCTCCCACATACACAGATGCCTTTTAGGTCTGCTTCTGTACAAAGAGAGGAGGCTCAGTAAATGCAGAAATAGACAAAATGCTCCTGAAGAAAAACAGAAGAGAGAGACACCAGCAAGGGGCACACAAAACATCTGAAGAATGACTCCCTTGGGAGAAGAAAACTTGAGATGACGCACTACTGAAGACTCCAGTCTGGTCTGGTTTTTTTAGGATTTTGAATTCCTCCCTTCCTGACCTTTTATGAACAGATCAGGGCCCTCTTTGAAAGCACCATGAGAGGATGCATAAGTCCTCCTTGCCTTTCTGCTGGCAGCCTTCAACAGCAGGCTTCTCACACTTGTGCTAAGTGGAATCTAATGATATGCCAACAACCGCACCAATTAAAGGAGGAGATAACCCATTAAGTGGTGTTGTTTCAGAACAGATAACCTGCAATTTGGAAGCAATATGTTATTTTAAAAACAGGGTTTACTTGTCCTACCCTTACCTACCAGTCATGTCAGGTAAATAAAGCTCTTGTCTCCTAGACGACCAGGACATCCACAACAAATGTTACCTGGTTTGATTTCTGTGCTATTGTGTCTGTAATTAGGCAAAGAAACAGTTATGCCAGGGGAAAGCACCCTGACTCATCAAACACCACAAATCTCCTCATTTCTTTTCCCCTGAGAGGCCACAGGACTTCAAAAGACACAGCAGTGCTCAAGCCACTGACATTTGTACTCAGTGCCCAAGTCAGCTCAAGTTCTCCATCAGAAACTCCTGCCAGATGGGATTGCATGCTCTGTGTTTGGTTTTCAGAGAAAAAGGGCAAGCAGGTTTACACAGATGTAGCTGAGATTATGACGTGCTGCTTCTGTGTGAGAGACCAAGCTCATTTTTCCCCACAGTGAGTAAGGGTCTATGGGTATATTTTCCGAGGAATCATGCACTCCTGTTTGTTCCCTTCTTGTGTAAAGTCAATCATCCTGTACCACATCTTGCCAGCTGACAAAGGTGTAACCTGATGGTAATGCTGATGGCATCTCTGTAGGTATGTGATAACCCAAGGTTAGTAGCAAGCTTAAGATAAACTGGGGCTCAAGCCCCAGCCTGCTGAAATCTTACTCCTGACTCACTATGGAAAGCATAAGAGTAACTTCTCCCTTAGTCCCGAGATTGGAATCACTGTCAGCAGCAGGAAAACTTATTGGAAAACTTATTGTAATGTACTACACCACCAGACAAAGAGGATAAATCATGTGCGGGCAGGGGTTGAACCACCCTGCCACCTTTCTTCCCTCTTTATTCGACTGGGTGTGCGCTCACGTAGACGCAGGGCGGTGTGGGTGTGGGCACAGCAGGGAGAATGGACACGCTGTTCATGGGGCAGCGTTCTGAGGTCAATAACGTAAATACTGCTCTGCTTCCTGCGACGTTTCAACTGACCCAGACATCACTGCTTCTACCACATCCCTCGGGAGCTGCCCTTGCAGCCTGCTAGGTATTACGAAGGGTATTCAGTTTATGCTTTGCTTTGTTCACTTTAATCTAATCACTCTTGGCCATAAAAGTCCTTTAACCACACTAAACAATTCCTCTTCCTCACTGGAGTTTACACCCATCAAATACTTGTAGATAATTATCGTGCTTCCTTTAGTCATTGTTTAGCCAAGAAATACAAGTCTAATCCAACTTCTGGTGGTGTAACATTGGACATGGGAGGAATAAAGCCTGCCTAATGGAGAACATAAGGCAGGCTACTTCAGCACAAAGCTGTTTAAGAACTTCCCTCTGGCAGATAATTTACAGCTGGCCTCAAAAGAGTCATTACTAGCCAGGAGGAGGGCAAGGCAAGAGGAGCTAAAAGATGATCTGATTTAGGGTTTTGTCAGTCAGGTTTTAGCAGTTGAGACGATCCAGGACAGATTCAAGTAGTCCTCAAGCTGAGCTTTCTCAGGGCCCAGATCACTGTTGTGAGTGGGTTAACCATCTGCTAACCTTGGTGATGACTGCCTGGAAGAGTGCAAGCTGTGTCCATAATTTGTAATATGACCAAACACGGGACACTGTTCAGGCTCGTGCCCCTTTTTTGGTTTACTAGTACACACACAGCCTCTGCCTGGTTTAAGGATGTCATGACTGAGTGGAGGGCTCACAGGAGACCTGTAATGGACACAGCACTTGGTCCCCTCTCTGTGGGGAAGCTCCCTTTGGCCATTCTCACCTCTGAGGGCTCCAGGGACTGGAGCTTGGAACATTGGTCTGAAGGACACAGCCCACCCTCTGTGACTGAATTCATGTACCCATCAGATATCATATAATTTCAGTTTCTTGCCCCCATTCCCACCTTAACTTCTGTTGGTTTTATTTGGGGTTTTTTGTTCGTATTGGTTTGGTTTTGGTTTGCTTGTTTTCTTTTTTTTGTGTGTGTGGCGTTGGTTTTTTTTTGTTGTTAACTTCCAGCCCCTGTGCTTCTCCTAATGCATTACAAATATCAGTCCCTGAATTTCAGGATTATTTTTTCGTCATAGTAGGAACAGCACAAAACTTCAGAAAAAGGAGATAGAAGAGATAGGACTGGTTCCGGGACAGTCTGGAACAATGTAGAACCCCTTTTCACCAGAGTGCAGCAAAGCTTTTGTCCATGTGCATCAGTCCTCTGGCATGTCTTGATAGGAAAAATAAAGTCTAACTGGATTTGTCATATTTGAGCTTCCCCACCCACGGAAGTACACGATTGTCAGCACACTCAAGGTAAATACACGCTCCTTTCCCACATAGCATACCTTTTTACTTTTGCCAGGATACAATTGGGACCAGCTTGGTCCTGCTTTGTGCAATGCACTTTCTGGATGGATACAGCAGCTAGCTCTGCACCACTCATGGGCCATCTGTTCTGCTGGCAGACCTGTAGACCTGTAGAACTACTGTGATTTCCAGCAGCAGCAGATTTCTCCTCTGGTCTTCTGGGCAGCACTATGAAAATCAATTCTTCCAGCAGCAAACTAGAGAGTGTGATTAAGCCAAATGGTTTCCTTGCAGTCTTTCTTGGCCACAGTTGAGCATGGCTTATGGATATAATGTCATATTTCAAGATACACAGAGTACTGGTTTGGGGCTGGAGGGCTCTGTATGTCAGCCAGGTTTTGTGTATCATCCACAGAGTCTACTGAGAGGAGTGCTTGGAATGAACTAACCTCATAGCTATACCTGAAGTTTATTTCAGAGGAAACTAGCTTGTTCCTTCTGAAGAAGACCCCAGGTGAACTGTAATTAATGCAACATGAATGATAAGAGGGACCCTGACCAAGGGTAATACTGAAGAACCACCTTTTCCAAAACCATTACATGTTACCTGAGAGAGGCACCTGAAAACAAGAAAGTATTCAGACACTGACTTCTTGGGCATGCTGCTGTGCTTCTCAGTCACTTTTCAGATAGCACTTCAATATTTAAGCTAAGAATGATGAGCTTCTCCAAGCAGGGAGAGGTTCACTTCAGTGTGCCCAGAGCAGTTGTTCATTTAGTGTCCAACCTTTATTTCTCCTGGAGACATTAGTCCTTGATGTCCGTATCTTGTGGTGGGTCTTCAGACACATTGCTTGGACTCTTGCACAAAAAGACCCTAACCCCAACCAAGCTTAACAAGAAAGGATTCTCTGATCTCACAGAAGTCCTACCTCATGTCCCTCTTGCATAGCCAGGACTTGCACAGAGATGAAATTACATGATCAAGGCTCCCCAATATCCCCCTCCTCATCAGGTACAGGCTTGGGTCACTAGTCTCAGTTAGGCTTGGAAAAGCACGGGTATGACTCTAGAGTTGTGCTGAGTGGTCCTTGTGTCTCCTGCAAGCCTGGCCCTTTATATCCATCACAGTTCCTTCCTTGGCTGGTTTGGGCTGTTCCGTCCCAAAAAAACATCACTCGGGTTTGGCTTGCTTTAGTCCTTATAAATCCAGGCTGTTTATTACACATGACTTCATATTTGTCTCAAATGGCTCCATATTTTTCTGGATACTCTTTTCCCTTCATGGTCCTTAATAGTTTCCCCAAACATTTTCCTGACTTGTATTTTTTGGGCATGACTGTGTTAGGAATAGGCAAAAAAGGAATATTTGCTCTGACTACAAATGTACTGGCTTATCCAGAACTAATTTTGGTAGGAGTCTGCCAACATGGGATGTCTGAGCCAGCGCTTTTCATGCTGTCTGCTGACTTTTCTCTAGAGTGTCATTTTTTTCTAGGCAATGTGCTGGATGTGTTCACCCTGCCCAGAGGGCATACACATGTTTGCAGTAGGGAGGAGGGAAGGTGCCATCCTGCACTACACCAGCCTTCTTCCCAAAGAGACAGCAAAAAGTCTCTTTTTTTGTTTGTTTTTATTCAGTCAAATGTTCCCAGAAACTTTTGGGGCACTTGTTTATAACCACGTTGTACATACTGGAGAGCTCCTAATAATGTAAATCCATTAGGCTTAAATGATAAAAGCAGAAAATAATGTTGTATGACAGAAATGAAAAAGAGGCTGGCTATTATGGGTTAGATCTATATTTAGCACCTTGGACTCAGAAGCACTGTAGAATAGTGGAAATTAAAACCAGACCAGAGCATCCACTTCATACAAAGGCAAAAGGTAATGCAGAAGGCAGAACAAACTGTTTTTCTTTTGTCCAGAATCTCTCAAACACAGAGGAAAACTGGGGTGGGGACAAAGGAAACAGTAAGCAGCTAAGTTCAAATTGAAGTGAAACCTCGTGAGCAAAGAGAGATCAAAGATGATCTGTTTAGTTGTGTGTGCAGGAAGGGACACCTAGGACAAAGCAGCCTTCCTTACTGCTCTGGCTTCTAGGCATATGGTGAGTAAATAATACATTATTAATAACTCACAATAACCAGTCTGTTATCATCTACTCATATCAAACAATGCTGAGGAAGGAACTGTGCAAATTAAAAGCACAATATTCTTTAATTACAATAATAATGTGAGGACACTCTGCCTCTCTTACATAATATAACAGCCAAGGTAATATAAGAAACTCATAATGTGATCAGTCCCTTGTGTGCCATATTCTCCAGATGCCCCTACATAAAAAATATATGTCAATGAACTGTTTCTTTTTGTAGCTTGGTAACACCTATAGAACCTCAGCGTGGGGTCAGATCCCAGGGGCTCTGCCAAGCCCTCCTCCAAAGCAGCAAAGCTGTGTGCTGTGCAGGTGGAGTACTGGGGACACCTCATCACTCTTGTCTGCGGTGACAAGCTTTCCCTCTGCACCTGTTCAGTAACTCTTGAGCGAGGGACACTGGATTTCTCCAGTGAACTCAGAAGTTTCTCCACTGCACAAGTCCTCGATGTATTTCCAGAGGGTTTGCCTCTCCACCCAATTCAAAGGGCAA
Source organism: Todiramphus chloris collaris (assembly GCA_025345505.1). Classification (NCBI taxonomy): domain Eukaryota; kingdom Metazoa; phylum Chordata; class Aves; order Coraciiformes; family Alcedinidae; genus Todiramphus; species Todiramphus chloris. Next base: position 40,816,177 of record JANVCC010000021.1, read on the forward strand.
CAACTGAAGACTCTTGCCCAGGATGCTGTTTCCTCTCTTGTTGCAGGTGTCTTATCTCAGATGTCTCCACTAACCAGAACTACTGCAGTGATATCTACGTAGAGAAATGATGGCCACAGTAATCAAAGCAGCCAAAGTTATTTAAAATGAGCTTTTTTAAAGAGTTTGAAATCACCAAAGTACCATGAATAATGACTAAATCACACTCAGAAAAATTGCAGAAGAGTCCAATTCACCAAGGCTGAGATAATGCCCTGAGCTACATTTTGCTAGTTTCTCTCTGCAGGATAAATTCCTCCTATGAATTAGAAGCCTTCTATTTCTCAGTCTGACTCATGATGATCCTTTTGCTAAGGACAAGCACAATCCTCTCCCCCAGCCTCTTCCCTTTTAGGAGTTTATCCCAGTAACTACCATCTCAGTGCAATGCAGTTATACCTGTGTACAGAGAAACATCTGAACTTGTACAAGAAATCTTACTTACTGGAAGTACTTAAAGCCTGTGCATATGGAGGGAAAAAAACCCAAAACCTTGCAAGTGGCAGTGTGGGGTCTTTACATTCACATGTTTAAACTAAAGTATGATCACTCAGTTTAGCTGTGCATTGTAATTTCTAAAGCTCTTCCACTGTGTCCCACCAGTTAATTAGAAAATTTTAAGCCTGAAACAATTTGGGCTGTTCTATATTTAAGTAAAAAAAATGACAAGGAAGTAAACATGTTTCTGGGATGACCTATTACTATTTAAAACAAGGGTGGGGATGAAAAGGGAACAAGTGAGTGAAGTTTATATACCCTTGGGATGCAAACAAACATCTAGGGGAATAACAATGCATCTGCTGATGGTCTGAGGTCATGGGCTGTAAGTTGCTTGTGTGCACAGAGAAGAATCCTAGAGGGGAGGATCATGGATTGGGGTGGATTTCTCGGTAGAGAGCATGTGAAAAGGGTGGTTGTAGCCACATCTGGCTAGCCCTATATTAATACATAAGCATATACATAAAATTACAGTTTGTTGAAGCAAAAAAAAATCAAGATCCTATCATCTGACAGAAGTGTAACTCTTGCCTGGAAATACAACAGAGTCTGGATTGATCACTCTTTCCTGAATGCCATGCGCTTTCTTCAACATACAGGTGCATGTACTAAAAATGCAGCTGCTTAGACTGGTCCCACTTTTTTCCTCATGTAAAGCAACTCTTCTTCCAACAACCCCTTCATTCTCTCTCTGGCACCCATCAAATTCACCCTGCTACTGCCTGACGTCCTTCCAGGAGCCATGGCCTGATGGATGTCCCCCATGAGCTCACTTCTGCTGAAGCAGAGACTCAATAAGGCTGAAAGGTTTGGGGTGACCTATCCCAGTGTGGTGCCTGATGCTACACAGCTCAGGCTGTGTGGTCTCATGAGACAGAATCCACAACAGCAGGATGAGATGAAGATTTTTCTTACTCTCTCACCTTTTCACCCCTCATCCTCCAGGTTTTTTCTTCCCCTTCAGATTTATTAGCACTAGGACCAGACTGGGGAATTGATCCAGATTAAAAAAAAAAAAAAAAAAAAAGAAGAGGGGGGAGGGTTTTGACAGATGTTTCTTTAAGCCAAATCAGTTCATCAGTTCATCAGTTCAGTTCACAGTGTCATGCAAAGTGTACCAGGGAGCTGGGAGACCACAGAGCAGTGCACAGGGACAGGGGCAAGGACACATGTTATGGGTCAGGAACACCTCAGGTCATCACGGATACTGAAGACATTCTCATGAAATGACATTACGGATTTAGTTATCAGACTGAGAGGTGCAAATTGCTTGGACGTGCCTTCAGCTCCCATAGATTAGTTTTAAGCAATGTGGTTTGAAACAGCTAATTTAAAGCCACCTTGAAGAAAAACTTAAATGTTTTATAATCTATTTCTTTAGAGTATACTTTATCACGCTCTGATGTAGGCAGTTTAAATGGAATTGATCTGTTTTTCATTGTAAGCATTACTGATTAACAAAAAAATACAAGTTTATTGCTTGTTAAAAAAGCTATTGCCAGAGATTTGAGAAATACCAGCTAAGGTAACAGGTTGCAGCCACTTTTCTACAATCTTGTTCCATTATGAACAAAAGTCCTTCACCAGTACTTCTAGGAAAATAACCTGTAGAAGGTCCTAGCAAGGACCTAGAAAGGAAAGGTAATGAGAAGAAAGGTTTGGTTTTAATTATCAGCTACCTCTGATCCCACTGTTTCAGCTGGTTTCCTCCACCTTAGGTGTTACTTAAGCTGCGTCAGCTGGCATCCTTGTGTACCAGTAATAAGGCAGTCCAGTCATCAAATGCCATGGCTCCATCCCAAGTGAGTTTTCAAATCCATGCATTACACTAAAGAACACCTCAGGCCATGACGTTTTCATTAAGGCAGGGTGTCCTTTTTTTTGTACTTGTGAAACCAAGAAGGCAAAATTCAAAACGCCTGAGCAAGAAAAGGTTACATTTTCACGAAGAATGAAGAAGGATGATGTATATGCTTTGTACAGTTTATTTTTACAGTTTGTACACATTTTCTATTGTACAATTTTATTAATACATTTGCATTTGATGCCAGAGGCCCCATGAGGCTATTGGGCATAAAAATGTTCAATGTATATGAATAAACAATAGTGATATTTAGAAACTATCCCATCAGAGCCCTCATGTCCCAGTGCTGCCCATGGCCCTATTCAGGGCTTTGCTTGTGTGGGGGAGATCCCAGCCAGCTTAGCTTTCCTGGGAGATTAATGAAGAGCTCTCTGTACAAAGCTGAATCACAGCTTTTTGTATTTAACGTGAAACCAAAGGATAAAATCTCACCCAGTTTTCCAGGCAGCTGGTTGATAGCCGAATGAATTCTGCCCTCACCTGAATGGGGCTGAGTGGCCCCGCTAACAGTGCTGGCCAACAGCACTGTCTGTCATTTAGTCTTGCTAATTGTATTAGCTGCCTCTCAGCTGTTGCATGGGCACCAGCCAGGAAAGGGATAGTGACAGAAGTGATTCCCAAGAATGAGGAGTCTGTAAACACACTGACACGCGTAATCCTGCCTTGCCAAGGGGAACAGACCAAGCGACATCTGGGGTCCTTTTCTTCCATTTTGTAATCCTAGTCTCTCTCAGTCAGCTAATGGAGGTTGCAGCAGGAGCTGCTGCGAATTTGGGATGTAAACTCAAGCAAAAGCCACCTGGCTAAGTTGTTTATAGACTGGAGCGGGAGTCTGCCCATGCTGAGCAGAAGGGTTGGAGCATGGCTGTCCTGAGGTCCTTGGCACACATATCTCCTGGGGTACCCAGCACATTTTTCTTATGCCATTGCAGGCCATGGCTCTTTTTGCATCTGAATCACTTGAGGTTTACTGGTGAGGTTGGGTCCCAGGGCAGGAATGCAGAGTGGTGCCAGTATGGTTATTTTGAAGCCTGTCTGGTGATGCAGGATGAATTATATGATGATGGAGGCTGGCTGAGAAATGATTCCTCTGGGCCGTCAGCAAACTCAAACCTTCAGGGCACCCATGTGAGCAAGCTTGGTCACCCTGGAATGTGACCAGCCAGAACCCTGGTGCGACCCTTGTACATGTGTATGCCTCCCTCATACAACTACTCAGCAAGGAGCATCTCTGTCTCTCCCCATGCTGGCAGCAAATGAAGCAGTTAACAGTAGGAGGGACAAAAAGAGCCCCACATCATAAGGCATCTGGATAACAGAGGGGCTGGAACCTTCTCCAGGGATGCGGTACCAAGTTGCTGCAGTGACTCAGGCAGAGATGGGTTTTTCATGTCTCAGGCAGGAACCCCAATAATGGGGTTGACAAATGAGTTAACAAGGCTGAGAACTGAAGTCTGGGCTCAGGCTTCACAGCAGAAAGTCATCTGCTTCAGCAGCAGCAGGTGTCTGTACGTTTTCAGGTCAACAATGCCCAAGTCACACGCATCCTACTTGCATTTTGTTGAAGGCTCATTCAGCAGCTTCCCCTCCCTGAGAATTTCCCAGGGCCACAGTTCCTCCCCAGGCTGTGCACTGTCCATAAGCACATGGACCAGCTGTCAGACATCTGCACCCTGTGTCCCTGCCCTGGGCTGGCCAGGCACAAGCCACAACAGCCGTATCACCTCCTCAGCACACTGGCACCATGCCCAGGTGAGTGATGTCTCCTGGAGGTAATAAGCACTGCACGCACAGCCTCAGCCACGCCTGCAACAGGTTCAGGGTGTCCTTGGATGACCGGGCAGGGTGGTAAGGAACGAGTTTCTGCGTCAAAGAGCCTGACTCTCAAAGTGTGCCAAGTTATCTTGTGGCTTTTGTCTCACATTTCCCAGACGTGGAACAGCGGAGCACCCCAAGACACAGATGCCCTTATAATGACCCTTCCACTGTAAGACAGCACTAACGTGGCCATGGTCAGCCATAGGCGCAGGTGCCTCTTGGATCTGATCACATCTTCCAGCCCCCTTAGAAACTCAGAAGGATCACAGAGGGTACTAAATGCCATCTGAGAGCTGCCCGTGTGCTCTGGTGTAGTCCAGCCTGGCTCCATGACAGGTAACACCACTGTGAGTCTGCAACGCAGCAGCAAAGCCAAAAACACCTGCCCAAATTTGCAGCACTGTCACAGTAGGGGTAACATCAGCCCAAACACATTTTTCTCCTTAAATGGAAAATAAAAAATGCGAGAAGTCAAGGCCACACCTCCTTGACCCAGGAGTTAATTAGCTCTTTCCCGGGAAAGTACCTGGAACTAGCACGTGGCACCTTATCAAGTGGGGGTGTAAGCCGTCATCCTGACGGATGGGTTAGAGATGGAAGTTGTTGTGTAGAGATGCTTGTGTTGGCTCCACAGGCAATTCCTGGTGTACTAAATTCCTCCTGGGGGGAATTTCTTCATAAGCTGTACCTAGCCTGCTTCTGAAATCCAAGCTAGAGACAAGTGAGCCAGTCAGGGTTTAACCCAGAGGTGATGCTGCAAAGGATGAGAAGTTGGCAGTTCTATGGCACACAGGATCCCCAGAAGTTGTGGTTGTAGGTGCATGTAGCACAAGACAGCTGCAGGTTGTGTTGCCTAAAGGACATACTGTTGGGCAGGAAGAGGAGGCAAACAGGGAGTGAGACCTGAAAAGAACAGCCCTGATGATTGTGGGAAAGTGAGTGAGGTTTGGGGGATGGACGAGGCAGCTCTGAGCCATCCTTGAGAGCCAACGCTGCAACTCTTGCTCCCAGTGTCTTCTCTCAGCAGCAGGGCTCAGGGAAAGGATTGCTTCACCCATAGCCAGGGTCAATCCCCTGCCTCCTCCAGACCTCAGCCTCAGCTCTGAAAATGGTGCCTTGACCTGAGATCTTTGCAGAGGGATTAGCTTCACTGCCAGGCTTCCCAAAACTCAACATATGCTTCAGCCTTGATCTGCTTTGTGCACCGATCCTCTAATAAAGCTGTACCAAAATGTTACTACTTTGTGATCAGAGGTTCATGCATTTCCCACATGAGACTGTTGATTCACAGAGATGGAAAAGGACAAAAGGTCTCAAAAAAACCCCAAAATTACCTCTGAATGACAATACTGATTTACCACAAATGAAGAAAGATAATAAATACAATTATAACCATTAAAAGCATTCAGCCGAAAAAATTTCTCTGTTTACAAGATGAGAGATTTACCAAATGTTTATTGGAAAAGTTTTAATTTTGAATAAATGAGAAATGTTGAATGAAAAATAGATTTTCATTTTATGTAATCAAAAATTTAATTTTGCCTTTCAATTTCTCAAGTTTGTTTCCTCTTCAGATTGTCCATGTAAATTACAAATGAAAAAGAGAAAAGACTAATGCCTAAGGAGGAGGTAGAGGAGAATTTCTCCCCACCTTTTTCAATACTAAAGGAAAATATGGGAAAAGAACAGGACAAAATCCTGGGCAGTGTTCTTTCCTTTGAGCCTAGCAAAAAAAAGCAGGAAAAGAAAGGATAAAGAAAAACTCGTGCAAGAAATGGTTTCTGTTTTCAACCACATTAGTTCAACTGCAATCAAAAACAATGTTCTGATTTTTAAACCCAGAGGAATATCACAGAAAGAGATATTTTTAAACTACGTTTCATCTCACTGTAGTGACAGGGACTACACGGATTAGAAGAGGGTCTGCCAGGTATTAGGGGAGTTTGTAGGCCCATAGTAAGAAGGTGACGTGGAACATTTTGCTAGAATAGTGGCTGTGCAGTTGTATGGGACTGCTAAAAAGCTGAGCATAAATTAGTAATATAGATCAATTCCCTGATATAAGCAAGGGGTATTAGCATCAATTTGTTTCTCTTACTTAAAAAATGATGTCCCTACTTGCTGAAGGAATGCATCAGCTTTCTGCATTTCTCATCAGGAGAGGAATAAAACAGGACCTGTTTTATTGGTGGAAGAGGAAGGTTGAGATTCTGCACTGACAGGCCTGTACATGTGTGCTTTGCATCAAAACTGTATGCTAAATGTACAAAAAAAATAAGAATACAAAACTGTTGACAGTCCAAAAAAACCCAAGCCAACCATCAGAAGAAAGGGCATACAACTCAGGAGAAGGTCAGACTGGCAGGAAGGAAAGTTTGTATATTAGCTTCATTGGGTGTTTATATACATTGACAAGATCCCCCTGAAACTTTTCCAGAAGTAACAGTCTCAGCTGTCTCATCCTCTCCTCATGTGAAAAATTCTCTAGCCCCCTATCATCTTCATGGACTTTTGCTGGACTCACTCCAGTATGTCCATGCCTTGCTTGTACTGGGGAGCCCAGCACTGGTCCCAGCACTCCAGATGTGCCTCACCAGTGCTGAGCAGAAGGGGAACATCATATCCCTTGGCCTGCTGGTGACCCTCTACCTAATGCAGCATTTCTGTCCACATTTCCCACCAGGACTCCCAGGGCTGTTTCACATAGAGGCTTGGCACCACTGTGGCGCACTTGGTGGGGCATGGTGGACACCCCGAGCCCTGTGCTGAACTGGGAGTCACTGATCCCAAACTGCTCAGCATGTGGCTAGTGGAGGCCACGATGAGTCCTCATTTGCACCCCACGAAGGCACCTTCTTCTGTTGTCCCAAGCGTGCTCATGAAGGAAGGCACATCCTCCATTCCTTTCCAAAACATCATCTCTCCCTCCTTCCCCCCAGTCGCTCTAGGAGGGGGTGACCAACCTTTCATTAAAGCTCCTTCCTCTACTCACACTCCCTCCCTTGCTTCCATTTGTAGGTCTTCTTCCTGCTGCCTCTGTTCAACCAAGAGCTGGGGAACAGACTTCTTCCACCACGAGAGAAGATCTCACACTTCCCTGGAACAATGGGACAGGCTTTCCAAGGAAACATGAGAATATGAGGAGGGGCTTGTTTTAGGCAGATATTTCTGTTTGTTCAAAGGAGACAGAAAAATCCCCCTGGAGAGTGTGGACTCTGGAGTCTAAGCTCAGCACTCTAGCAGGGAGAAATTTAACAGTGCAAGAAAGAGAAGTAACTGCTGCATTAATTGAAAATTACTTTAGGGGAATATAGGTCAACAGAACATAATCTGTCCTGCAGTTTGACTGGGATACAAAAGTTTTTACCTCTGCCACGGAAACTGCCATGAGAGGTTCAGGGATTGCACATGGTTAAAATAGAGGGTTATATCACATCCTGAATGGGCAGGACTGGTGCTATCAGAGAGAGTTAACAGTCAGAGCCAGACACAGGTACAATATAGGTGACCGTCTTCCAGGAAAGGCACAAATCTTCTTTGACAAGCAGTGATATTAACAGGGATTAGGGAATGCAAGAGACACCGCCAGAACTGACCAAAGGATGCAGCCCAGGCTGCCCGGCCCTGGAAGCTTTTTAATTGAGATTAGAGGTTACATTGGAGACAGGGCTGTATTTTCAACCCACTGTGAAACCACCCATTCAGAGCATGGGTTTCTGAGCAACTGGCAGCCTGCAATATGTGGGGACTTACACCAGCACTGTGGTCCTCCCTCACCTCATGACTGGGGCGCAGTGATGGAAAGGAAGCATTGTGACTGGCGAGGCAGCTTGTGGAGGCACTGCTGCTGCTGGATTGTATTGCTTCCCAAGATTAGATGCCATCACAGCATGAGATATTCCCCCATCAGAGCTCCCTTAGCACATGGATGGCAGGTAGAGCTGCACCTTACCTTCAAACCCCATGTAAACCTCTCTGTCAGGCAAAGCTTTTCCACTGTCTCACAAGCAGTGAATCTGGTGATTTTCAAATGGCCCCTTGCAGCAAATCCCCATTGCATCCCCAAGTTTAAGTCTGGACCTTCACAGGCAGTGAACAAAAACATTTGCAAATAATAAAATCCCACGTCAGTGGAATTTATGTTTTTTAGTGTTTTATCAAGATTATTGTTTAGAGGCATTAAAAATATTTTTTCTTTTATTTTTAAAATACCATCAGGAAGACTTGCCAGCAATTGGTTTGTGCGATGAGAAGTGATGAATTGCTAACTCTTTATTAACAGCTGCTATCTGAGTATCACAATCACATCTAGGGCTTGGACATACATTTGTGACACAGTGCTGAAATTTCAGTCTCTTGAAGTCACGCCTGTGTTAACACAGACACAAGATCTTATTCAAACAGTTGGAAAAAAGCAAAATCTTCAGCTTTTGTGAGGAGTGTACTAATTTCTCTGGATAAACTCTTTAAAGCAGGCAGTTCAGATGACGTTTTAGCTGTGGCAAAGTGGGTCTTGACACAGTGGGTAAAACCCATCTGGGGAGCTGAGGAAATATTCAGGCTGAGCTTTCCTCACCTCAGCAGGGCTGTTGCTGGCACCACAGCTGCAGTTTAAAGTAAGTGTACGCTGATGGGTGTGCACATGTGTGCACACATTACCACACACGTGACGGAGGTCCTCTGTGCATTTTAAAATGCCACCCATCCATGTGATATGCTGAACGATGAAAACAGTAACACACAAAGTTACACCCTGACTCTTGTCTGCATTTGAAGCTGGTTACACCCAGCCTTTGGTTTCATGCGGTTTCAAATGAAGGTTTTCTTCCTCCTCCTTGGAAGTGGCTCTATAGTCAAACAGAAAGGAGGATAGGGAAAGAAAACACAGACAAAAAGAAGGATGATTCAAGGCACCCACTAAACTTAATCAGCTCTAGTTATTAGGTGCTTGTTATCCCGTATCGATGATATGTGGACAGCCATTAAATACATGTGTAAATAATCACAACGGCTGAGTCCCTCATGGATTTTAGCAAGAAAAATTGCCTGTGTGAAATTGCCACAGGATGTGCCTTATTCTCTGGTCTGTATTCATTATTCTCTTGTTTTAAAATTTCATTTATGTAGTCAGAAACAATGCTGTGAGATCTAGGCCAGCAACCGCACACCCTAACTAACCAGGAAGAAAAGCCAAAGCAAATATTCCATTGGATTCTGCAATACACAGTACACACTGGGTAATTATCCATCAGAAATATTCAGAGAATAACAAATACACTATTAAAAAAATAAATAATGTCAGAATCGGTCCATGAGCCATTCAGCAGCCAAATGTTGAACTAACAAATTATGATTTTGAATGAGTTGCTCGCAGGGGTCTGTTCAGTGCCATGGGGACTGTGGGTCCTTCTCCACTGCTGGTGCCCATTGGAGGGATGGCGGATGCCAGAGCAGAGCGCCCTTCCCACCAGCACTCGATAACCACCCTTCCCATTTCGGCACAGCGTTCAATGCAGAGAGCTCCAAAAACCCAGCACTGAGGATGGCAGCTGCCCTGAAAACCCCAAGCTGTCACTCTGCAAAGCAGCGCCTGGGCTTGAGCCAGCCATGTAGTGCTGGATTCGCTCTCATATGCGTGTGGACTCCCTTCAGCGCAGTACATTTGGTCCCTCCTCGGCATGCTGATATAAATAAGGTCACTTGCACAAACACACCCTGTTTATCTTTCTCACTGCCACCAGCTCTCACCCTCTCCAAATATGATCACTATGTCCCTATTCGCATGCTCTGCTCCAGTCATCCCCATTCTGGTCTTCCTCCTGGGCTGAGCAATGTTAGCTTTGCATTGCAGTTAAAAGGAATCCCAAGAAGCAGTCTTGCAGCTGGTGAGAAATGAAATGTCATGGTGGCTCGAAGGCTTAGGAGAGGGCAAGGGTCAAGTGGATTACCCTCCTCATATAGCTCACAGGTTTTCTATTAAGAAACCCCCCCTCCACTTATCAGTAAGGCGGGTTACAGAGATCACAGTTTCCTCTCAAGCTAGCATGTCCCACCTCCTCCCTCTGTCCCTGCCTCCCGCTGGCCTTCACCAGTAAAAACCTCTATGTAACTTAGTTCAAAGCAGGTTGCCATTTCTAATACCAGTATAATTTACACAGGGGAGGGGAGATGTAGTCTTCTGTGAACTCAGGGTGCAGGCTATAATGTGGTCTGAACAACTCTATGACATAAGCAGACACAGTTGTCTCTGGCTTACCTTTGAGAAAGCAGAGGTGCAAAGGCATTTCCACTGGATATGCACTGGGGTGAATGGAAGAGACAGGATCTAGACACTTTCTTCCAGGGCTGTGTGCTTTGAACTAGCATATTAGCCTACTAACAGATAAATTGATCTTAAAAAAAAAAAAAAACCAACCTAAAACCTAGATGTTATTGCTTCAGTGTATCTCAGCATTGAGATCTCACCATCTCGATGCAAAATTTTCATTGCCTAGTCTTCCATTTTCAAATGGTCTTGCCTGTACTGTTTTTACATTATACTGTCATTGCTATAGAAGAAAATCTATTACATGCAGAAAAAAAAAAAAAGAAGAAAATACTTTGAAAAGTGAAATTGAATTTTTCTAGCAATTTCCTCACTAAATTGTGGCATGAAATCCTAGATAGCTGCACCAAAGCCACTGCCGTTGATATGAATGGCTGTTGCCAGTGGATAGACATGAGTCTGTTTGGTCTCTCAAGCACATGATCTGCCCAATGTAGAGAAGCATATCTAATAAAGCACTGTGCTGATTTGTATTTAACGCTCCCGAACAGCCCATCAGGCATCCCGTAGCAAAGAGAAAGGAGAATAAAACTGACATGACAGCGGAAGATAATTTTTTCCTGAGGCAGGCAAGAATCTAATATAGCACATCAGTCAAGGGCTACTAACTGGCCAGATCTGCACTGATAATGTTTACATTGATATCACTGAAGGAATCATTCAGCTCAGCTCGGTCTTTTAACAGACCTTGGATGTGCAGTTTTTATTTACCTACAAACTTTCTGGTGAGGGATATGTTGTGAAGATTTTTTTGTTTGTGTGCTTTGCTTTTAGAAAACTGTGCTGGTCTCCATTTATGTTGTATACAGAGGAAAAACTTCCTCACAGTATGGCATGACTCCATTTCTCTGATTTTCTCTTCCAGCAGCAGTTTTTAACTCAAGTAGTTCGTGGTTATTCCTGATTTTCCCAATTTTCCTGCAGTTGCACAGGGCTGCAGCTTGGCCCTAGTCACGGAGAGAAGCCCATGCTTTGGAACAGGAGTATGGACTAGGATTCATCCATCTCCACCAAGGAGGATCTCCAGAGGAGAAAATCAGAGGGGTCAAGCTACAAGACCTTATCCAGAATCACCTTCTTAAGCCAGTTACACTTTGCAATGAGTGGAATTGAATGTTCAAAACTGGAATAATGCAACTGGGTACCCGTTTCCCAGTAACCCAGCTGAGGGCTGTCCTAGCACAAACACCTTTCAAAGTCCATGCAGGGAATGACAGATCACAGCACTGCAACTTACAGTAATAGGAGAAAACAACAGATCAAAGGTGGCCTCTTAATCTGTTTTGATCTGTGCTCCCCTATCTCTGTTCACAAGGCGTATTTCATGTGCATGGCTGGAGGGGACTGTCCAGCATTTGTGCTTTTATTGTCTAGGAGACTTAGTCTCCAGCCTGAGTTTAGTCCAACACACATTTTACCATCTGCTCTATTTCCTATGTGCCTATGAGATCATTTTTCTACACGTAAAATTATAAAGTGAAGATTCACATATGCTTACACAGATTATTTCTATTATTATTTGTTAAACACTGAGAATTTCCTTGGCACAATACAGGGCCCAGAATGGAGACATATCAAGCCCTGAAGCCATGCTTCATGTGAAATACACCCAAAATGGCTATTCTGGCTGAAAAGACAGTGTTAGGAATTTTAAACCACTTCCCTTCCCTTGGAGTTGAGAGGATTCATGATGTTTCTGGCAATGCAGCTTAAAGAACCATTCACAGAAATTTGTGCTGCAGTCATCACAAAAGCTTTCTTTTTTTGCCCATGAAAAACCTGATTTTCAGTGCAAAATATACATTTCAGCAAGTTTAAGATTGCCCATAAAGATTCTGGAATGCAATTTCAGAAAAAAAAAATGGTAATGAGAAAATGTCACTGTTCTTTTTTTAGTTGATAGCTATAATAATGCTGATGGTTCATGAAGAAGCCCACTTCTTAATGAAACTTTTAAAACTCTTTTTTCCATTTCTATTTTCCTGTGCTATTCTTCTCAGCCTACATCTCCCATATTACTTACAGCAGCTCTTGGTGAGAGCTGAAACATAAAATGGCTGAAACAAAGCTCCCTGTTCTCTTTCCCCTGGCTTCCTTTCTTGGTTTCTATCCTCCATCTTTCTGGTTCCTTGTCTCTTCTGGAGATAAGGGTGGTGACTGGATGCTGTACCAGATTCAGATGCTGTGTGGCGGTGTACATCATCTCTCACAGTCCTAGTCCACATGCAAAGGAGGATTTGCTATACTTCCCTTGATGTGTCAAAAATACAGATGTCTATATCTGTGTGACATGTCTGAAGCTCCCCTCAGAATGAGTAGGAAGAAACAGGAATGTATAAAGGGTAATTCACCTCATCCTCAGTCAGCTAGCGCTCAAAGTAGGTCAGATGAATCGTGCCTTCAAAGTGCCACACTCTGCTGACCACAAAGAGATCCTAGATGACTAAATGTTTAATGTTAGATGAGATTGATCCTGTCCTCAGCATCTTTACTTTATACCATTGTCCTCCCTATTCCTCTGTTGCTCACAGCACATGTTATCCTCCATAATGATCTTTCTTCTAGCTTCCCTTCTTATAAGAGTGGCAATGCCCAAAGAAATGGCATCTTTTCCCCAGCTGCTACTCCAAAGCAATTTCCCAGTCTGTGCTTTCTTCTGAGATATCTCACTGCCATGGTTTTTCATGGAGTGCCTTCCACAAATAATTTGTGAACGCTCCTAGCTTATATTTCAGATGTCTTCTCAAAACTCACCTCTACCAGGATGCATACACTGTAGTTTGACTAGTGCTAATAGCTAAGTGGGTGGTCTGTTGGGCATCATTAAAATACTTCCTCTTGTACATTAACCCCATCCCCCCAAGAAAAGAAAAAAGAAAACCAACAAACCTTTTAAGAGTGAAACCTGCTATTATCCTATCACCAGTATGCTAGTGCTGGCAGAGCCATGAGCTAGAGCCCCTCAAGTCTACATGGTGGGTTTATACAACGGTTTACAATAGCTTTCTGACACTGCATGAATGGCAGCATAAATTACAGTGTAGAAATAGATCAACAAGCTAAAGGGGCTTTACTTCTTCTTTAAACAGCACAAATGCTCCTCCATGGATTTAAAGGAGTCTTTTCTTCTTACTCCTCCACCTTCCTCATTTTAAGTAGGCAACAGTGAATGGAACAGTGCATGGTGAAACACCATTGCCTCTTTATCAGGTTACAGTGCTAGAGGAAAGAAAAGATGAAAATCCAAGTGAAAATCACTCCAGTTTCCAGTCTTACTCTGCCTTGGACTTACTCCTAATAGCTGAAAGGGATTAAGGTCTTAAATAATTTGCTCACAAAACCATTGTACAATAGGATCAATTGGTAACATCGGGAGGAGATGTTCAGCTTTGTTTTTCTTCAGGTTCATAGAGGGTCTGACTAAAAGACAACTATTCTCTTAGCCCATAAACAAATGCAAAGCTTAATCCAGTTGCAGGAGCTCCCAGCACAGGGTTGAGGCTTATAAGAGGGTGTTTTCTGGAAGGAGCACTTCCCATGTGGGGATGGCGGGTGCAGGCAAATACTGGCTTTGGCAGGATCAGGGCTTGTTAATCTGAAGTGTCGAGTGCTCACACATCTCATGGGAACTGGGAAAGATCTTTGCCTTTGGGAGTCACACCGTTAGCAGAATGCTTCTGCAAGAGGCTGATTGCTCACAGAGAAGTTGTTTCGTGCTTTCATCTCCCACAAAAAGGCAAAAATAGAGGTCCAGTATTAGGAAAGTCATCCTATTGGTGCAGTACATAGGTATCGCAGCTTGCATCAGGACATGGCTGTAGCAGTTGGTAGGAGTCCTGGATCAGGGTGAGCCTGAGGGGCAAGCATGAAGGTGAAAAAGTGATGAAAGTGTTAGGAGAAGAGGCAGGACAGCAAAAACACAAAAACCTGTACTACTGCACTTGTATTCTAACCTTGTGCAGACTAGGGGGAGAACATGGTCAAGCAGAAGAAAGACAACTCAGTTTTATACACGAGAGGAGGAAGCAAGTAATTATAGGAGAAGGATTAAACTGTCTGCCTACCAATCTTCAAGAGTTAAAAGTATCTATAGAAGGCACCCAGAATACCCCTTAACATCTGCAGGTTTTGCTCAGTACAACCTAGTGCAAAGTACTAAAGAAAAGTCACTGCAGTTGTTGCCAGTTGTGCTTCTGCAATTTAGAAAGCCAAGGCCAGATCCATGGGAGGATTAAGCAGTGCAAGCCAAGGACCAGCATCCATTGCTCCTATTTGTAGCTCACTTTGCAGATCTCCTTGCCATATGGGTAGTAAGAACCATCTGGTCTCACTTAGACATTTATAGGAAACATGTCCAGGTCAGAGCAAGTTGTTTCCAGGATATTTTTCTAATTGAGAAAGGGAAAGAAGTACCTCCAGAGGGAAATCCATCACATCCTAAAATAAGCTCAGCCAAATGAACCTTACTCTCCACAAATGGTAAGGGAAACCTCAGACTTTGCCATCCGATGAGTAGTGTGATGAATCCCACTCATAGTACCCGAGTCTTCCACAGCGTCACAACACCACGGCTGAAACTATGTAGTAGTTGTTACTGTGTCTTTGCAATTACAACCCAAACAGATGAGATTCTCAACATTGGCATCTTCCCTACATAACCAGCCACCCATGACTATGCTTAGGTCCATTTCAGAATTAAAAACTTATTTCTGCCTTGGTTTTGGAGGTCTGACACCTCTTTGTGTTTATCCTGATGCATGTGCTGTTCCATATGAACAGGTCCTACCCTGGCATTAAAGAGGAATGGTGCGCATGTAAGATGCCCTATGTCCTCCGTCCAGCTGAACAGTGTGGTGGCTGCTGCAGAGCCGTAAGAATCACTTTTCAGATTCCACCTAGTAAGGTTGATGTGTGCTCTCAACTCTCACCCACAGCACAAGATGTAGCCTTAAAAATGAATTGCGAACACACGCGTCACCTGAGACTTCAAGCTGCTCTTGCTGGTGTCTCATTAAGCTGCAAGGTGATAACAGTCAGTGATAACAACTGTGAAATCCACAGTGACCTGACACATCTGGAGTCAATGGGTACTTGTGAGATGCTTTTGCCTCTGGCCTTGTGCTGCCTGCATAGAAACGTGAAGTTAAAATAAACAGAAGAGCAAGAAAGGATCATTACCATGCAGGCACTGAGCGAAGAGTGCCTTTTCCCTGTGATAATTTACTCTGCAGTTTCAGGTTTGTTAGTCAGTTTGGGATCATGCTGTTTCAATGTCTTTTCCCCAAGAATAAATATGGTATGACAAGTCTCCTGATGGACCCCTGTAGACAGAATGTAAGTCTGGGTTGTGGAAGCAGCTGGTAAACACACTCCCAAGCTACAATATCCACATGACGAACCTCAGTACACACTCACACTCCATTAGAGGCACCGTCAGCATTCACCCTGTGCTTCCCACATCGGGGGTGAGGGACCCTGGGGAGCTAGGAGGAGAGCTCCTTGACATGATCCTGGGTACACTCAGAGGCAAGGACCAGAGCTGGGGGGGCAACCTGCAAACAGTGGGACTTCCCAACCCTGTTCAAAGGCTAAACCCAGAATTGGGCATTTAAAGAGAGAACAGAGAAGCAGAGGCTGGGGCTGATGCTGGTACAGTAAACTGCAAGAATAGGTCAAGCTGTCAGCTGTTATTAACCTTAGCAAAAAACGTATCTTCTAGCTCAACCTCAATTAATTTACATGGTGTTTGTTTGAGAGCCTTCTTACTACACTGTGGAATTAGTGGCCCTATCTCCAGCCTGGCTAACCCACCTGTCTCTCCTCCTGCACCATTTACACATCAGTTACATTTTTGCAGTTGACTGGTTAGTGAAAGGATGAGTGAGTAGGTGTTTGTGATAACCGATCTACATGAAGATGCCTCATTAAGCAGAAATGGACATGGGATGATATGATTTTGATGTGGTCTTGGCTAGGTTTTGAAAACATATTTTCTGCTAGAGAAGTAGTGAGAAACATGAGAAGCTAAGTCTGATCCTGTTCTCCCCATTTTAAGCCCCTTGTTTGGAGTACCTCAAAAAAGAAGCACTTACAGAAACCAAAGTTATGGTACGTTCAAAATAAAAACAAAGAACCAAATTCCTTTATTTATGGTGACCAGCATGGTGCAAGCAAGTCATTCCATCTCATTACAGAAAGGCATTATATTTCTGATAGGAAATCTATCCCCTTTCTTCTCCAAGGACTAGAGGACCTAGAACACAGATGTGTTTCAGTATTAACTAAGATGGAACCAAAGGCAGGCACCAGGGAACAGGCCCTCAAGACCACACTAGCATTGCAATGACCTCCTTCTCTTCACTCCACTGCTGCCCACTGAATTCTTAGTCCTCAGCCAAAAACCAGGATCCCCCCATAAAAGGCTTGGAGGGAGTTGGGCACCCTAGGTATGTTCCTAGCTCTTTCTAGGAAGGAGCAGAAGTCATGGACTCTGTCAATATTGCTTAGTTCCCAGCTCTGCTTTCATCCCTCCTCTGTCCAAGAGAAATCTGCTACCCAGGGGAATAGCTCTAAGTGATGAGGCTCCAAACAGCTCATCACCTGGTAGGCCAAGTTCAGGTCCTGACTCAGAAACATAGATACAGCCATCAAAACCTACCAAATTGCATCTGGTGGGACTCAAACCACAAGGCAAGACCAAGAAAAGATCTCCCACTGCTTGGGAACCTACAACACAGGTGTGGGGGAAGCCCAGACTCAGACCTTTGTGCTATTGGAGTCAGAGCAGAGGCTTGACATGGCTCTGAAGTCTCCATCAGTCATTATATATCCATGTGCTGTGGTAGGGTGAATGACTCCAAATCTCTCTCGTTGAAGCTGTTTGACTTCATATACATGATTAAATCTTCATTGGACCAAAGAGGAAGATTGATTGACTGCTCAAATATTTAGGGAAACCAGAATGAGAAACAGGCTTAGTTTAAACTGGGGGAATATGGATCCAGATGTGCACTTTGGCTGTATCTCAATACTATATAGGGCAAATTTCTAGCAATAACCTGTCCTTTTTCCTGCCAGTCACAGCAGGAAAATCTGGATCTTCAGGCCAGATAACCCTCATCAGAGACTTTGTCCAGGATCCTGCTGATAACAATGGATGATCAGAATTTGGATGGACAATTGTCTAGATCCATAGTTCAATGCAGACTGATGTCTGCAATTTCTACCTGAAATTGGACAGAAAGGAGATTTCAACGTGGAACAGCCAGCACCAACAAGATTTCTCTAGATACCCAGCTGCTCTGGATAGATGGATCAAAGAACACATGCATGCACACGGACATTGGGGACCTGCACTTTTCCCTAAAATACAGTTAACATAAATGAGGAGGAATTTCAGAAACAGCTATCTTACTAGCAGCCCAGTGCCAATAGGCATTGAGAGGACTCCTTCTGTTGTTGTCATGGGATATCTGCCTCAAGCCCCCTCTGAAAACAGGCCCAAGCGGACAGCTTTTGAAGCCTACACAAGTGACCACACTTTAGTTCTTTCAGGTCAAAAACCAGAAAGTTTGAAGGGTCTGAAACCTTCCCATAAAAGGAAAGTAAGATATCTTCAGCACTTCTGAAAAAAGAAATACCCACACTCATCCAGGCAAAGAACACATTGAATTGCATGAGAAGGAATGGGAAAAACCTTCAGGAAATAGCTAACAGTTTCCAAGTCTTTCCCTTGTTCATTTTCACAGACTCTGGCTTTCTTCAGGGGAAAAAATGTCCTTTTTAAATGTGCCTGATCCTGGGCTCTGTTCCTACAAACATTGATTCAGGGAGGTAGTTTGTTGTTATTTATTCTCAACTGACAACTGAACTGGAACAGCTCTGAAGAAAGGGTATCCCAAAAGCCCAGTGTCAACAGACATTCCTGTTCCCTGTCCATATTCTTCCTGCCCTTGGCTAATGGTCAGTTGCCACAAAACCTGCATTTTGACTTAGCTGGGATAAAAGTAGAACCAAAATTGTGCAGCACCCACATCTCTTCTTTCCACACACTCTAAAGAAAGATGTATGAGTTTGCTCCTTCATCATATATAGTACTGAAATCCAAACAGATTTGCAAGGCATTACCTAGCTGTATATCTCTGGCAAGTATGGCTGCCTATGTTTACGTATATATACATATATGTTTGTGTATACCTATGGCTTCCTAGTACACTGAGCATGACCCTGTACATCGTCT
This sequence comes from Todiramphus chloris collaris, assembly GCA_025345505.1. Lineage (NCBI taxonomy): Eukaryota > Metazoa > Chordata > Aves > Coraciiformes > Alcedinidae > Todiramphus > Todiramphus chloris. The sequence goes on from JANVCC010000021.1 coordinate 40,834,960, forward strand.
GACACTGAAGCCATCCTTAACAGAAGACCCTGTAGCATTCTCTTAAACCCTCACGATCCCATGTCTAGGCACTGTCCGGGAGGGTGATAATTCTTGCAGGCTCTACCACTCCCTGGACCAGTCCAACAGTTTTGCAGAATAGACTGCAGTCACGCTCCAACGTCCAAAGCAGACTGAGGCTTTGTTTAATTTACCAGTCTAGGGACAGCCTGCTAGATCCAAGTCACAACCGACTCCTAACTGAATGGAATCCAAAGCTCAATACAGCTGAAGGAGCCAAGAAAACTTTCCTCCAGAGACCGATGCCATTTGCTAGAGTGAGAAATGTGGGTCCTCAGCTTTTTGGATGCTTGGGCTCAGCACAGCCCGCAACAGAGCCTTTCAGTTGGTGCAGTTTTCACACTTGCAGCTCAACATGTGGCTGCACATGTTTGTGGCTAAAAATGTGCTTTCTCCGTAATGAAACTGGAATCAATAACCAATCAAGTCAGTATGTGCTTCTGTGGAACAGCTTAAAATAGGGTTTCTTTCTTTCTTTCTTAGCAACTGTTTGCAGTGAGCACAACCTTTCATTTCTTCCACAGAACTGAAAAGAGCTCTGTGATCATATCATTGCAGCACAAGGCAGCCACAAGCATTCCACATCTTCTAAAGCCAGAGAAGTACAGGGACCTGAAAGGCAGAAAAACACCCTATACAACGGGGGTGGGGGAACCCAACAAAACAGCCAACCCCCCCCCCCCCCCCCCCCCAAATAATCAAAAAACAACTTTGTGCCCATAAAGCAGCAGCCGAATTACCAAACTGAGCGATCCAGAACTAAGGCGAGTGTAAATTAAGGTTGCTTGTGTAGTATTACTTCACTCCCCCACCTCCCTCTGTACATATGCATCCTGAAACAGACTTTAATTGTAAGAACAGCGTGCTATTTTTTACCACTGTACCCCACTCTCAATGTTCTCAGCACTTGATTAATGAACATCTATTCAGTATCTTGTTTTCTTCTCCAGTGAATGATCTCATGCTTCTTCTTTACTGCTCCAACCCTGATCTGGAGTCAGAAGACTCTGTAGATCACATAGGGATGGATTTTTTTTACAGGCATTTATTGCTTGGTCAAATTTGGGTAGGTTTTCCATAGGAGGTGAAGAGGTTGGGTGTGCGATGACCCCAATTCCCTGCTCCAGACTGTAATGGCATGAGCAGTCCTCAGGAAAAGGTAACAGTGCGTTTCCCTGAGGATAATACAACATGTTTTTCTTCTGAGACGTGTAAGATCAGCTCAAGGGAGTCTCCTGGGAGGATCTGACACTGATGGGTCAGGTAGAACTGCTGGATATGAAATGGTATCCTGTGCCTTGCTCCTTGACATGGCTGAATGTGCTGTCAGACCTAATTTAATTCCTGTTGGGTAAGCTGGTACCGGTGTGCTCATGGTTATTCTTCTTGGAAAAACTGCTTCAACAGCCCTGCCTGGAGATGCAGGTTGTAACACTCTCAGTAGAGGAGGCAGCAAGGTTTGAAATAGGAGGAAAAATATGCATTGAAGTACAAATATGTTTAACAGCACTGCCTATTTTTAAAACTTCCACTTTACTCAGGAACAAGAGCCTGTTTATAACTAGTTCTCTTCATTAAACCTTTGCTTTTTAAAACATGACCGTGTCAAATATCAACATTTAACAACATTATTTGTGGAAAGGGGAAAAAAATTAAAACCAGTCACACAAATTAGATGGATCATCGAATAACTACTTGATGAATGAAGAGAAGAAATGGAAATGCCATCTGCATTTCCAGCACTCCCCAATTGATCAGCCCACTGGGAAATAACAAGGGAAGAGGATTCAATATTCTCCCTGTGTCTGTGAATCACTATTACACACCAAATTTTGCAGATCAATACTCCTTTAACAATTCTGCCACAGATGCCAGAGCTCATTAGTAGGATGTGAATAACTATGGAGGTTGGAAATCCTATTTTACTTGTCTGTCTGAAGGATTTTGGTTTCTTATCAGCTTAGCTGAGGATTTTATGACCAGATTTTACAGTCTATGTTGAGCTCTTACTCAGGTAAAATTTCCTTATCTAAAAGGGGAGTTCTGCCTCAGCTGACTCAGTAGGAACCACAGAGTCTCTTCTTCGTTAGTTATTGTCATTCCACATTGCATAAAATGCACAGGAGAGCAAACCAGCCTGACCAGAACTACTAGTGTCATTATTCTGATGTGAGACTTGATTATTCTGATCATCCAGCATTCCTTCTTATCCTTAAAAGTCCTCTCCCCCTGAAATAAAAATAAATAAATAAATAAATAAATAAATAGAAGACCACAATCACATTGAAAAATAAAAATGAAAGAGTGGAAACAAATTCTACTTGTACATTCTTAACTTGGTATTTGACCTATTTTTTTGTGTTTTTACAGATTTCTCCTTTCTGCCTCTTGCAAATGCAGATTTCACAAAAGTCATGTCATTCTGACTTGAATCCTTGGTTCAGCTCTCAAGAGAAAATATATTTCAGAAGCCAGTATGGTCCCAGAAGGGTTATGAATAGGATTTTTCTCAAATCTGGTAGTAAAACATGATACTTCCCCCTTCACAGCAGTGCTCATCTGCCCTTTAGCTCTGGGTTTTGAATGAGCTTTGAGAAGAATGCATAGGACATCCAAGTTGATAGTTGTTAGACTAATGAATCAATGCTAATCAGTTCATTTGGACAGCCAGGCAGCTTGGACAAGAGCACACAGGATCCTGAATTCATTGCAATGCAACGAAGCCAGCAAGAGACCTGGGCCTTCAAGAAAACGCTCCAGGTCCACAATTCTTCTTTCTTGATGGAACGCTCACACTGAGCACCACAGACATGGGGAGCAAAGCCTGGCTGGTGAGAGCTGACGCCTCCACGCAGCCATGGTTCACAGAGGTCATGCAATACCCTGATGCTACCAATTCAGCCAGGGGACTCACACAGGCATGCAGCTGTTCCTTGGTTAATCTGACTGACCCAACATGTTTGGTTTAGACAGTAAGCCATGCAATACATTCCCTCAATCAGATTCACTTCATGCAAAGAGGGTGTGTTAATCATAAAGGCCAGTGGACAATTTGAAGTTATAACTACTTGCCTTTGCTGCTTTGTATTGGAGGGAATGAGAAAGGGTTGATACTAAGGGGTAGAATTTCAAAGACATATTGGTGTGTTTTGTGACTTTGGAAATTTTCATTTAGCTACATTTTGAAAAAAATTTTGAAACCTGGAATAGACTTTGCAAATCCTGTGACTTAAACTCTATTCAGAATCCAAATTTCACTTTCCTAGTTTGACAAATTTAATACTTCTTTTTAATGTGGATAGGGAGTATCCAAGTGCTTCTGAAGGATTTCAGAGTGCAAGTCCTAGGGAAAATAGAGAGGCTGCATTAACCTAAAAAACTTCTATTTTGGAAAGCTCCTTCCCAGCTAATCAATTTCACATGCTAGGGGGTTTTGCCCACACCAGTAAGAACCTGCTCTTCTTGGACTTCAAAACCCTCAAGAGGATTTTATTTGATAATAGACTTTTGAAACATCTTATATAAACTTGTCTAAAGTCTTCAAGAAGTGTATTTTTCAAGACCTGCATGTGAAGCAGCACTTTGGCACAAGCATTTCTGTGTCTGAGGCTGGAATTAATTTTATTTCATTTTAGCCATTTGAAAGTTAGGTCGACAATCTCAGCTCATCAAGAAGTCTTCAATGTTGAGAAATAGACACCTATGGAGTTGTCTCATCTACTGCAGGCATGGGATCAATTCCTTTCAGATATTCCTAACTATCTCTTTTTCTCAGCTGACAAATAGGAAGAGCTCAGCTTACTAGTGTAACAGGATGCTTAGCTTTCAAGTGCCCAAGTTAAAGTAGACAGAGCTCATCCTGAGCATACTGTGATATATTATTTTTCAAGCATTAAGCATGATGCTGTGGCTTTGCATCACTGAGATTTCCAAATGTGCAGGAAGTTCCCAGAAGGGCCATCCATGAACAAAACATCAAGCCAGTGCCCGCTGCCTCAATTTGTTGCCCACTGCAGTTGTGGTATCACCACCATCTTCTCAAGATCACTGTGCCTGAAAATATCAACTATAAGCTTGTTCAGGAAGAAATTTGTCTGAACTGAAATCTGAGGTTCCACACGATGTCTGCAGAGGCAAAGCTCAGGTAATGAGTCTGGAACAAATTGCTCCATCAGCAAGTGTGCTCATTTGAACACCAAATGTGCTTTTGAAAGTCTGAGAAACAGGCAGGTTCTGCATTGACAGATGGGCATTTGAGTGTCTGATACATTCAGTTTGTCTCATGCCGGAGTAAATTTATCATTGTTGGGGCAGGACCACATTGACTGGAGGAGTTTTATCATAGGTTCACAACATTTTTTTTCTTTATCATCAATTGCAGTCTGGCTTGCCATAAGTTAATGTGCTCATGCATTAGGTCAGGTTTTTTCTATTCAGACTATTTTAGCACCATCCAAAAGATGATAAAAATAATTTTGGGAAAAAGAAAATCAGTATAAAACCCATATTTATATTTGCGCTGGTGCAGCACATTCAAATACCTCAGAAAAAATCTTCAGTTGCCAAAACTGTGAAGAAAGATGCGTGACCTTCTGCTACATTTCCCATGTTTGTTGTCTTAATTAAACCTGTCATGAGTCATGTTTACAACACCCAACTCACCTCGGCCCTCTAACAAACAAAGGCATTCAGCCGCTGATGTGCGTGTCCAAACTCACTGGGGATTACTGCCACCTTTTTCATCACTTCCTGTACACAGAAAATGCAAAGGCCAAATTTAGAAACGGATCACAAGTCTCCGGGCAGGTTGTTTCCAAGAAGGCTGATGAAATCTGCTTTCTTATTTAGCTTAAACCTGTCTTCCCGAGTATTATCCTCCCGGAGACTTTCAGACCTGTTTCCATCCCCTAAACTGTTAACCCCTGCAGTACTAGGACAGACGGAAAAAGCTAACCTTTCCTGGGGGCCAAAAGGCAGATGTGAGATGATAGCTGCCATTTTATAGCACAGATTCTATGCATGTGAAACTTTTCAGAGCTTCTTTTTTGCGTACTTACAACTAGAAAAAGAAATATGAAGTAAGAAATGCTTATTATCATAATAACATTGAGAGTTTGTAGGAGTCACTGCCCTTCACATCATGTGTTAATTTGTCCATCTTCTTTACTTACTAGCTTCAAACTTAAAATCATAAACGTGATTAAAACTGGGTCAAAGAGTAATGATTTTTTCAATATTTAGGCAAGAGCCTGTTCACCTCCTTCTGTGTTAGCAAACATGCAATCAACGCACACTTCATATTACAAGAGCAACTACTTTTTAAGGACCAGATGAATACCAGTATATGTAAGGAAAACATATGGGGCAAAGTGCAAAAGGAATGGTCAAAAAATGCCAGATATTACAGAGGACTAAGAACCATCATTAGCTTGGGTATTGCTGTGATCAGCAAAGTTGTGGAGATGCTCTTTCAATGCACAAGACACAAGGTAAAAGCAGATACTGTCCTGAAGAACATCAGTTTCTGTGTCAAGAAAAGAAGGAATAAAAAGTTTGGGGAGGCACAAGGAGGGGATGTTAATTCCATTTATTTTACTTTGATTCTTAAAGCTTATTTTTAACTTTCCCTTAATTTAATGGGGTTGGGTTTTGGGGTTGGTTGGGTTTGGGGTTTTTTTGTTTGTTTTTTTTTGGTTGGTTGGGGGTTTTTTGTTTGGTTGTTGTGGTTGGTTTTTGTTGTTCAGTTTTAATTAATGTCTCTCAATCTTATTTTTAACGCCAGATTCTGCCATTGCTTTGGAGGATGGTTTGGTGTCAGGCATGGCCAGAGGTCCCTCTCCAGACACACAGATCAGCCCATGCCCAATCAAGCTGGAATACTTGGTGGGCTTAAGTGATGTCAGGGTGAGGGGCAGTTGAGGAACACCCTACCCTTACAGCTGTCCTGTGGGACTCTGATGTAGTTTTGCTCCAGCAGCTGCATCTTGGAGGGGTGAAAGTAAACTGTAGGGCTCAGAGACAGGCAGAGTGGTACCAGGATGAGGAGGAGAATCCCTTGGGCACCTCCAGCCCTGTCTACAGCCAGTGTAGGAAATGCCAATGAGACTGGACCCTCCCTCACTTCCTCCAGATGCCTGGCACCAGTCACCAGTGAATCCTCTCCCTTTCTGAGATCTTTATGTCAGGCTGCAGTTCCTATTTTTGAACTGATGTTCCCTGGGCTTAATCCACTTAGTCTGTGAGCACCTACATCTGCTTCCCGACAGCACAGCCTGAGGCTGTGAGATCCTCCCTGCTGCATTCCCCCGCCACCCCTTCACCCCTCTTGGGAACTCATATTTATAAAGAGGTGGATTAGGACCATTACCAGGCAGGTCACAGGATGTCAAGCTTCTCTTTCAGGGCTTAAAATACCAGGGTCGCTCAAGAGGGAGCAGCCTCCAACCCTGTGACAGGCGTTCTGATGACTATTGCGTCGTACTTGCAATTTGCTTTCTTAATAGCATCAGTACTTCATGCTGGAGCATTTTGAGATTCTATTCCTGCAAACAAAGCAATCAGGATCTGTAAAAATGGCTTACCTTAGTTTTCTTTTCACATGGGGAAAAAGAAAAAGGGAGTTTATTCAAGTGCAATGAATGAAATTCATAGCTGCTGCAAATCCACATTGCTTTGCCGCTGCCAGCGAGCACTGGGTGATTTATAGCTGCTACGGATCCCAGTCTGTAATCTTTCTGAGATGGCCACCCCCAAGAGAAATTATGAGTGCCCTCTCATTTCTCTCCACCAATCAGATGACAACAGAAGTGCTTTGAGCACAAGCACTGCTGCCCAGCAGGTCACCTTGTGGGAAGTGGAGCTAAACACAGGCACTGTGGTGCCTCTGGGTCCCCTGCAGTGACGTCCCAAGGCCTAAGACCACACACAAGGCATTGGGCTCAGTCACAAAAAAAAAGTCGGATCAAGCTCTGGCTGCAGACTGTGAGATGTGTTTGGGTTGGACCCAAGTCTTGGAGGAAACACTCCACCTCAACGCAGGGTTCTTATGGCTTGTACATCAGGAGCAGCCATTTGCCTTCAGTGTACTGCAGGACTAATCCCCAGTGCTTCATCATCCTGCTGAGCTTTAATCCCATCAGCATCTCTGGCCACCCCATCAATCGGATTAAAATATGGCTGAAAGTCATAATACAGCTGGCTCACCTATGGGGAGCAAGCTTTGTGTATGCAGACCCAGCAATTGCAGCTTAGCCAAGTACCACACTGCTTGCAAGCCCCCAAGGCTTTCACCACTACAGGGTTTTTGGAGTGGCAGGAGGCACAGACAGGACAGTGCATGTTCAGCACCAGCATGGAGAGGTAGGGGTTGAGTCTTTAGCCCCCTCTCGCCCCTCCAGAGCCCCTGTGCTTTTAATGGATGAAGTAACTGTAGCATTGCTGTCAGAGTCTTTCACATTCATACCAAAATTTAGCCAAAAATGTTCCAGCTGAAAATATTTTACATGAGAAAATGCTGCTTTAACAGAAACTAACCCTCCCGGTGGAAACCTGTCAACTCGGCTGTATCCTGTGGTAGAAACCAGATGGGTATGTGTAAGGATCCTGCCTTCATCCTGGGACCACTGGCAACAAAAATACAAGATCCATTTGAGGTACCTCTCTTACTTTTTCTCCCATTCTCCAACTATGAAAATATTAATTTTTTTTCTTTTTTAACTTTCTGTCCCACTTCGGAAAGTTTTTTACTTCCTTCTGCCACCCTAAGAAAAGCACAACATATATGGAAAGGGATTCTGCCTCCAGCAGTTCATTTCATGGTCCAGATGGGCATCCTTTCCATCTCACTGAGGCAACAGGCCCATGACCACATACTAGCTTCACCTGCATGGATCAAATGTGCACTGGTGGGTTGGATTTGACCCTCAAGACAGCTCCAAGTGGCCAACTCCCTTTGCTTGTCTGGTCCTTGGCAATACATAATTCGTTATACCCAAATGCATAAAACTGAAGGTCTCCAGAGCTGCCACATCCACATGATGTACATGAAAGGGCTTAATGCCAGACTCAAGCCCTGTCATCCCAGAATACTATCATGAGCACACCTACTTTAAGATTTCCTAAGGGTTTGGAAAAGCATCTGGGGTCAAAACTGATTTCCCACCTATGAATACAAAAGCTGAGACCACCCTCATTTTATCTCCTCCAAAGTACACACCATACGGAAACGCGGAAGCCCTCAAAAGATCAGAGGATGTCCGCAGCAATATCTGTCTTTCAAAGTTATCTTGAGACTTCGTCTTTTCTGAGACTACTCAGTGGCTAAGCAGGAGTTGACCTCCACAGTGTTCACAGGGCATGGTCCTTGCTTTTGCACAAAAGCACGTAAAGACAAGATTAGGCGAGCCAAACCCAAACCTTCTCATGACTCAGTGAGGTTACAGAGACCCTCGCTCTTTTGATTTATAAATCACAGTGCCTTGGCAATGGGAAAGGAATAGCTGGCTTCATTTTTATATTTTCTAGTTCTGTCTAAATTCAGCCTTCCCGTCTCTTCTACTGCACTTTTCTCCAGAAATCAGTCTATACTTCCCACTCATTTATGTTTTTTTCTTTCATTCACTTCCCCAATAAGTAGTTGCTCACAGAAACTATAGGAAATATAAAGCTGAGAGGCTTCTCAAGATGCCATCTAAACAACAGCACTCTCCAAAAATGGCTAGACTCTACCGTTATCTATATGCACTCATCACCCCCTTATGAACACAGCAGCAGTCTAGTGCTTTGAGGGCTAGGCTGCCTGCACAGTATGTACGGTGACACCCTGGCCAATTTGGGAAATTCAGACACATTCTTCTTTTATTATTTTATTTATGGCAATACAGACAATTAAAGGAGAGTTTTCCACAGACCTGTGAACAAGTCTGGAGAATTCACTTGCAGAGAAATAAATTCTTTATGAACATATTCCATAGGTTGACTCAAAGTTGTGTTAAAGAGATGATGAACGCATGATACAGATTATGAACCATTCTATCCAGATTCCAGATGTAATATTCTCTATTATTTTTAATGTCTGAAGTTTCCTCATCTCTTCCCTTCTCTCATTTAAGAGATCTTTCACTGTGTAAAATGCTCTTTTATAGCTTAGACTCATACGTAGAGCAGGTGACCCCAAAATGCAGAGGCAGGGGTTGGCAGACGATGTAAGCTCTTTGGTTAAAGGTCTGATGCTAACCCCAGCTGCAGAGCCACTCCAGTGTTTTGTGTATCGGGGACTAACAGCAGAAATGTGCTTGATTCGTAACTTTACAAAAACTTTCACATTGAGGTTTAAGTTTCTCTCATTAGTAGACTTAAGAGGAGGGTACCATTAACACATAACAAAAGAAGCAGCACTAAGCTATTGCCAAAACAGCAGTGTTTAAAAAAAAAACCAGTACTTAGGGGTTTATAAGGTTCCTTTGAAAGTTTATTTCAGAAGCCACAAAATGGAAACAGAAGAGAGATTTTCTAAGCTTCATTGTGCCTTCCCATATGCTTTCAGCCCTACACAGGAGAGCCATGCCTGGTCTAAACACAACTGTAGCCTCTCTCAAACAATTTCTTTGTCTTGGGACCATCCACAGGTTTTTCTGCATCAGGAGGATCCTCTGGTAAAATTTAAGACCCCATTATATCATTGGAGCAACTCAGGAGAGCCTTCATGGTAAAACTGAAGTCATAATTTAGCAGCTGAAACAACCACATTTCCTCTTCCGACAGCCTTGCATCAAACAAGACTCTCTATTCAGCCTGAGTTTTTTCTGTTTTACTTTTCATGTTTTATTTTTCTAGGTATTGTGAACGAAGGGTACCCTGGCCCTGAAAATTCTGCGAGCAAAACATGAGTGTTTCAAAACCAAATGCTGTGTCTTTTCTAACACTTTCATATTTGCTCATTTTGGTCATATCTAGAGCTGAATTTGCAAATCCTCCTGGTTGCCCCCAGTGCTGCCTGTAAGTGCCTCCATCAGAAAAATTGTTCCCATCTCTGCTTATCTGATTCAAGGTCCACACAGTCTTGGACTCCCATACAACCAAGATATCATTAAAAGCTGTAAGTATTCTTTCAAGACATTTCCTTATAAAGCAGTCACACTGTGTATTAGCAGCCTTTAGTCTCTGTAAATCCTCGTCTCAGACGCAGAGGAAGGAGAGGGCTGGCTGGTCTGGGGGAAGAGACACAACTGAGCCTCTACTGGTTCCTGCCGATGTCCATCCCCATGCCCTCCATGCCCACACAGCTAGTGCGGGGCCACGCTTGCCAGGACCTTCCTTGCCCTCCTCCACCAGCCAGCCGAATCTGGCACTCCCCTTGGGGCAGTGAGTGAGAGTCCCCCCCTTGGTTTTCCCATTGGTGCTGGAGACTGGGAGTAACTGTAAATTGGAGGGGGTGGGTGGCCGCTCATCAGGTAGGAACTGCCTTTCTTCTTCCCAAGGAGAGCTGTTGCTCCAAGGCAGCATCCCTGTTAGCAAGTCAGCTTTCCAGTCTACCAAACTGACCACTTCATCACTTGCATTTTCCTTTTATCAATTATTTTAGGAGTTGCCTTAGCCTTAGTGCAGCATGACTTAACCCACTGCTTTTGATGCTCTAATAGATTCCACTCCTCAGACCTCGCTCCATGACCTCACTGCTTCGCTGTCTCCTCTTTGCCTGATCTCCGACACAGAAAATTTCCCTTTCTGAGCTCTTGGTCACCCCTGCATTGTCTTCCCACCACCCCACATTCCCAGACTGGTTCAGCAGAAATCCCATGACACGCTCCTTGCAGATGCAGGGTGTTACCCTTCCCAGCCCCCCAGCGCAGAGCCTTCCACAACACATGTCTTCTGGCTGGAAAGAAAGCTGTCTGGAACGTGAGCTCATGTTTTCCTAAAATAACTGAGAACCATGCGCTTAAACTCAACACCTGAGGCAAAGTGGGAGTCGCTGTTAACACTGTGCAGCGTCCAAAGCAATCCTTACACGCGGCACGGTGAGGCATGGCATGAGCCAGAAGTGTCAAGCAGCTAGCAGCCTTCCAAGGGTGACTAATGCCCTGCTGCTAAAAACAGCTTCCAGGGGTTTTCCATGAGCAAATCTCACTGCAGGTCAAGTATTGACTTTTCACCTGCTAAATACAAGAATTTCACTGTGACTTCCACACTGATGGATTTGGTTTTTTACTGGCAGATACTACAGCTGGTAAAGAAAACCTAGCTCTTTCATAAGTGGTGGCAGCACCTGAACCTTGTTAGCACCCCTCTCAAATGGCAAAAAATTGCCCTTCTAGTAGATTATGTGGGAGTGTGGAAATGAGGTTGAAGGATGTGTGGTAGACATGGAAGAGAATACTATAACATAAAGTATATTGCACGCATGGACATAAATATCCATGGTCCAAAGAAAAGTTATAGAAAATAACATGCTGATATGAGTGCTTAGAGAAGCACAATGTGGTCCTGTCAAAAGCACATAATCAGCAACTTCACTAAAAACCCAAGCAAAATCCTCCAGATCCTCCTTTCGGAAAGAAACCACTAAGAACAGACACCAGCCCTTCAGAGTTACCAGGGTCTCTGTTCCTTTAGATCTGCAAGGTCTTGCTGCTCCTCTTCTGTCAGGCCACCAGGCCTCCATGTCCTTTCAGCGCCTCTTCTTCTGAGTGAATAAAAGCCACATCTCCAAGAAAACTGAATGAACACACGGCTCAGCTCATTGTGGGGAGAAATGTATACAATTCGAATTTCTGAATTTGTTCAATTAATGTTTTGCCTGAACAGACTCCAGCACTCTGCTTTCCTGCATGTTTGAGCCTTGCAGTCAAGCAGTCGAACTATGTAATCCACCATCTGAGACATGACATATTGTTTGCTGGCCCTGGCTGTCCCTGACAGTCTGAATCCCCTGATTGATTCATCTGATAAATCATTTGGGCTTCCAAATGAAATATAGATTGATTTTGCTTTACTTATTTTATTTTAGGAGTAAGCAACACATAGGGGATGCGTCAAAGTGCCTTCCTGATACTGCTCCTAGGAACAATACTGTCCTTGCACAAATGTTAATGAAAAGTAAAGAGAGAGGTGTACATTTGCAATTGAAATGAGACTACCTTGAGAAGTTGCCAAAATGTCTATGAATAAATTTCCCCATTAGCAATGTTATACCAGCAGATGAATTTTGTGGGAAACACATATACATATCTACTTCTACTTTAAGGGACCCACCTTTCAACCTTAGAACCTCCTATTGTAACTTTTGTTCAAAATCTAAACACCTTCCAGGACAACGTGAGCACTAGGGCAAGGGCCACAGATGTTCTCCTAGGAGATTTCATTTAATTCATGCTGCTGTGAAGGTTATGAAGAAGAGGTAGAAGATGTGGCATTGGGCAGTGCAAGGGGAATGGATTGTCACGGGGCAGCTCTGTGACCCAGGTCCTTGAGAAGATGGCCGGGCTTTGAAAACACTCAGTATCTCCATCCTGAGCACTCTGCAGCAGTTCAGTGTGAGAAAGAACTGTGCCACAGGGTAGCTTTAGCCTGGCCTGAGAAAAGGAATAATATAAGTCCTCTAAAATTGTTTGACTCCTTAGAAGAGTCAAATAGCCCAGTGTGGCAAAGAGGCAAGGTTTCAATACCTCAAAACAATTAATTCTGATCTTCCCAAGAGATGTGAGACTGCCTTCAACATACTTCTAATTGATTTACAAATAGCCAGCTGGCCCATAAAGAGCATCATGCACTAATTAAGCTCAGCTGCTTTATGCAAAGAACTACAACAGAACGTGTAGCTTTCTGGTACCAAAAGGAAATGTCCAATCTGCATGTTATTCAACTAGCACCCATTGCCCCTGGATGTTGTTAAACCTAAGAACATGCTCAGTCACAAAGAATGAAGCATTTATATGAGATCCTGAAGATATTCAAAGTAATAATCAATAGGAAAAAGAGATAGCACCATTAGTGCCAGTGGTTACCTAGGATTTGCATCTCATGTTGATAGAGAGCCATGGTTGAAGCTTTTCCCACAGTTGGATCACTTATAAGATGCTCTCCCATGTGGTTTCTCTGGTTTCTAATGATGTGTAAGCTCACCCTGAGCTGGCACGATTACCTGTCTCTCCTCACTGGGGAGCAGCTTATACTCATGAAGCCTGGAGAAACTTAACTGTTTGTGAGGCCTCCTCTCCTCTGGCCCACATGACAGAGATCAGACTGTTCAGAGGTTGCTGGAGGGAGGAGAGCAGGGAAAGAGGGAGAGAGTCAGAGATTTGCACAGCCAGGCAGCGCACTGGTTGCATAAGCCCTGTGTCTGTGGGAAATCAAACTAAAACCTTTTCAGAAGCAATATAAACATGTAGCCTTTTAGGACTAAAGTCATTTATGCAGAAATTTCCCCTATGGTCAGACTATTTCATAATTATCCACACTGGGCTGTCTTGTGTTTTGCTTTGAAGCATCTGGTTCTCGGCGTGTCACCATTAGTTTGATCTAGCAGTTCCTATCCTTATATAATAGCAAACCGTTTCATGGCTATTTCACACAAAATGTCTCTCTTTTCGCCCACCAAATGACCTGGAACTAGAACACAAACATACTGTTTGCACAGTTTTACATAACATTTGCCATAGTTTTCACACAACACTATTAAAGACTAATTTGTTTCTGTTCCAAGGCTGATGGAAAGCAGTTCTTTTGGTAGCTCGATTGCGTCAGTGTTCTCTGAAAATGTAAATAAAGATACCGAGATAAGATCTGTCCAACTACAGAGTCCTTTTTCTCTCTATGTTTACCAGATACTTCGAGCTAAATAAAATTACTCTTTGCACTTGATCTGCCCAAGAACATGCTCAACAAATTGATAATCAGATTTTCTTGTCTATCACAACCCCTCCCCAACATATCATGGACACAAGCAGCATCTAAATGGATCTACAATAACATTTTTCAAAAACATGTTCTGAAAAATGACTTAGGGTCCAAAATACCATTTTGAAAAGCAACTTAACTCCTGAGGAATGGAATTTTTGGGGACATTTATTCTTGAGCATTTAATGGCCAGCTTGGAAAAAGGAACTTCTACTTAGAAGACTCTTTGAACGTGTTGCCTTGCCAGCCCCTATTGCTCTTGATGGAAATGCAATACCTGTTGGCATCTGACAGTCTCACTGAGCGCTCACCCGTGTCTTCACTGGTACAAAACACCTTTGCAATGTGATTTAAAGATGCTTTTTCTAAACTGTCTTCAAATCTTTCTTGCTAGGCAAAGAGCGGAAAAAATATTTTCTCTGCCTGGTTTCTTTTGGTATGATGACTTGGAGGTCCATTTTCTTGGCAAGATTTCCTGAATTACCTGAATTTGCACTAACGATAGATGGTTTTGGAACAACATATTGCAAAACTGGCCTTAGACTATTTTAAAAAGATGGAGATAGGGCACACCTAACATGTGGAGCCATTCCTTAGAGATGCCCAATTTTGTAAGACTAGGGAAATGAGTTAGCTTCATGTTTACCTTTGATGCTCCAAGTATAGGATGAATCCAGCCCTAGACATTAGATATGTAGCTTAAAATATTTAAATAAGCCTAACAGTAAAGATTCATCTAATCAACTTCTCAAATGTTGGAGCCATGGGGCAAGTGTGGTGGCAGAAGGTGCCTACAGGTAAATGCAGAAAGACACTGGCTTTTTCTGCCTTTATCTTCATCTCTGCCTCCTTTGGTAAATTATATCCGCATGCACGTTATTTCACCAGATGGTACATGAAGATCTTCCGGTCTCTGAAGCAAGGAAATCACCTCCTATTAGAAATGAATTACGATGTTACATTCATTTTGATGGGGTTGATGTTTAAACAACTGCTACAGTTGTTAAAGTCTTTTATGTGACATCCCAAATAAGCAATGCCAAGAATTCCCAAGTGTAAAAATAAGTGAGAAGAAAAGCAAGAAATGCAGGAGGCAAAAATGGTTAAGATGACATCAGTTTTTTTATAAAGGTTGAACACGAGGCATGCAATGCAAAAATTCATGAGTGAATAGGCTTTTGGAAGGGCACAGGAGATATCTGCTGTTTATGATACAATATAAAACTGCAAAGCCACATTTGAAAGGGAACATTACATAAAGTAATAAACTTTACTTGCTCAGTCAATTCTTCTTCTGGCATTTCTTGGGCTTTTTTTTTTTTTGTTTGTTTGTTCCTGTGTATTTTGATAAGCCTAAAGAAATATTGTCATTTTGAAATTACTACTTAAATCAGTTCCCAAGAATTATTATTTTTAAAAAATGAGCAGACAGATAAGAAACCTGAAGACTATTAGTCATTTATACAGGAACAAGGACACCTTCAAGGTCAGAATATTTCAGGAGCTACAGAAATTCCCTCTAAACAACTCAGCATGACATCCAACAGTGCATGACAAGAGTTTCTAGAGGCGGAATGGCCCAGAGAAACATTTTTCTCCCACCAGGTCTATGACATTGCTTGCAGTAACAGCCAGCCATAGCCGTTCTCAGTGCTGTCTGTTGATGGAAATGTGTGTAGAGGACCTGAGAGCCCACCAAACCTTTCCCAGAGCACTGCCACTTCAGTATAAAAAAAACCCCAAAGTTGCAAGTGCTTAAAAACATTTTGATGCAAAACTCCCTTTGAAACCAGTGGATTTTATGAGGCTCTCAGCACTGTACAAGGCTATCTGAGAGCTGCTCTGCCCTGCTCCTGTGATGGCATGCTGAATGGGAGAAGGAAAGCCCATATGTCCTGTAGAGGCATGGATGGTCAAGAAGACAAGAGAGGTTGCTCCCTTCCCACCTGTTTCCCTCCTGAGACTGCCTGGAAAACCTGCTAAGGGTCCAGAATCGTAAGTCAGTCACACCTTGTCTTAGAAATCCCTACATCTTTTCATAGAATCACTGTGGCTGGAAGATACCTTCAAGATCAATTCCAGTTTGTAACCCAGCACTACCAGGTCACTACTAAACTGTGTCCCTAAGAGCCACATCTACATGTCTTAAATATCTTTAAGGGATGCTGACTCAAACACTTCCCTGGGCAGCTTGTTCTAGTGCTTTACAACCCTTTTGGTGAAGTTTTCTTAATGTCCAACCTAAACCTCTCCTGACACAACCTGAGGCCATTTCCTCTTGTCCTATTGTTTGCTACTTGGAAGAACAGAGTGATTCTCACCTCACTACAACCTCCTTTCAGGTAGTTGTGGAAAGCTATAAGGTCTCTTCCCCGAGCCTCCTTTTCTCCAAGCTAAACAGCCCCAGTTCCCTCAGGTGCTCCTCAGAAGACTTATGCTCTAGAAACCCTTCACCAGCTGCGTTGCCATTCTTTGGACACACCCTGTCACCTAGATGTCCCTCTTGGAGTGAAAGGCCCAAAACTGAACACAGTATTTGAGGTGCGGCCTCACCAGTGCTGAGTACAGGGGGACAATCTCTTCTCTAGTCCTGCTGGACACACCATTTCTGATACAAGCCAGGATGCTGTTGGCTTTCTTGGCCACCTGGGCACACTGCTGGCTCATATGCAGCTGGCTGCTGACCAACACCCCCAGGACCTTTTCTGCAAGACAGTTTTCCAGCCATTCTTCCCCAAGCCTGCAGCATTGCCTGGGGTTGTTGCGACAGAAGTCCAAGGCCTGGCACTTGGCTTTGTTGAACATCATGCCAGTGGCCTCAGCCCATCAATCCAGCTTATCCAGATTCCTCTGTAGAGCCTCGCTACCTTAAAGCAGGCTGACACGTCCACCTAGCTTGGTGACATCTGCAAACTTACAGAAGGTGCCTTTGATCCCCTCATCCAGATCATTGATAAAGATACTGAACAGAGCTGGCCCCGATGCTGAGCCCTGGGGGACAGCACCTGTGACTGGATTTAACTCTGTTCACCTCACTCTTTGGGCCCTGCCATCCAGACAGCTTTTTACCCAGCAAAGTGTACGCCCACCCAGGCTATGAGCAGGCAGTTTCTCCGGGAGAATGCTGAGACACATAGTGTCAAAAGCTTTACTGAAGTCCAGCTAAACAACATCCACAGCCTTTTTCTCATCCACTAAGCAGGCCACCTTGTCAGAGTAGGAGATCAGGTTAGTCAAGAAGGACTTGTCTTTCATAAACCCATTCTGGCTGGGCCTGATCACCTGGTTGTCCTGTACGTGTCTCATGATGGCACCCAGGATCATCCGCTCCATAACCTCGCCCAAAGGAGAAGGCCTATAGTTCCCCAAATCTTCCTTCTGGCCCTTCTTGCAGATGGGCATCATATTTGCTAGCCCTCAGTCAGCTGGGACCTCCCTGGTCATCCAGGACTGCTGATGAATGATGGAAAGTGGCTTGGTAAGCACTTCTGCCAGTGCCCTCAATGACCTTGAATGGGTCCTACCTGGACACAGTCTAAGCAGTGTAGTAGGTCACTGACCATTTCCTCTTGGATTATGGGTTTACTTGGATTATGGGCCTACAACTAGGCTTACTTCGAACACTTAGTCAAAGAAGGCATTCAGCACCTCAGCCTTTTCCTCATCCTTCGTCACTGTATTTCCCTCCATCCAATGGAGGATGGAGCTTCTCTTTAGTCCCCCCCTTTGCTGTTAATGTATTTATAGAAATATTTTTAACTGTCTTTTATGGCACTAGACAGGTTAAGCTCTAGTTGGGCTTTGGAGTTTCTATTTTTCTCCATGTATAGCCTCATGAATTTTTTGTAGTCTTCCTGAGTGGCCTGACCCTTCTTCCATAGGCCACAGAGTTTCCTTTTCTTCCGGAGTTCCAGACAAAGGTCTCTATTCAGCCAGGCTGGTCTTACTCTCACCAGTATGGCTTGATCCTGTACCTTAAGGATTTCCCTCTTGAAGAATGTCCAGCCTTCCCAGACTTCTTTGCCCTTCAGGACTGTCTCCCAAGGGACTCTGTCAACAAGTCAACTTCTACTGCTCCTTGGAGACAGCAGGAGGGAGCAAAATCAAGGCACTCCTACCACCATCTGGGTCTCAGATATCACTTCCCAAGCACCTCCAGAAGCATCGTGCATCTTTCCAGAGAGAAAAGCCTGGCAGCTGAAGTCTGAAGGATCTCCTGCTGGCACAGTGCCCTGGTCAAGCTGCTCCAGCAAGCTACAGTCCTCACTGCACCAGCTCAGCTTTATCTCCACGTTTAATAAGCAACCAACCATCTGCTTGATGATATCAGCTGGGACAAAAGTACTGGACATTTTCAGTGCTATCTTAACAATGTGCATGACCTCAAACAACTTGTTGTTTCTTTAGCATGTGCAAAGCCTGACCCCTGCTTACATCCTCTAAATTCCTTTGCTCTTTTCTTCTTGTCCTGACCTCAAAAAAGGCCACAGGGTGGAAAAAAAACCCCAAAACCAAAACTACCAAAACCAAAACAAACCCCAACAAGACAAACAAACCAAACAAACAATCCAAGAGTAACTAGCATTAATTTGTAAGTAGCAACAACCAGGCACTTCATCAACATGAACATGATATTCATAAGGTTTTACCACCAGCAATTTTTTCACGTATCTGGAATCCACTATGCTGCAAATTAGTCCCATTTGTCCACTTGGTGCTAATGCCATTAAGCCTGACCTCATTTGCCAAAGCACATGAATCCAGAAATCCCACGACTTGTTAATTTTTCAATTTTAAAAAGTAATCTTCATTCCTTAGCTAAATTTTGCAGAAAGAAATCGCACTGTAGTTGGAAACTACACCCTTGTAACTCTAAGGAAAATGAGGAGCAGAGCACCCTTTGTTTGGGTTGGCGTTGTAGGGCACTTTAACACCTGTGTTATTTTCTTATACTCCAAGAGCAGCATTTCTTTCCACTCCAACGCGGTATTTTTCACCTCCATCTCTGCCTTTGGTTGCCACAGAAATTTCAGCATGGCCAGGGCGACAGAATATATGATTTCTCACAGTTTCCTAGCGACTGTTCTTAAAAAAAAAAAAAAAGAAGAAGAGGGTCCTTTTCTTTTCCCCAGAAGAGTAACTCTGAGTGTGGGGAAAATATTCTGAAAAATTAGTAATTCGAGAGGTGAGGGCGAAGAGTTAATGATGCTCATTATTTTATTTTTTTTTTACCAATCATACCACCTGTTAATGCTTTGCAACTAGTGCTTTCCCAATGAAATCTGACTTCTAATTTCATTTTCCATTTTTGAAATAGCTTCGTAGAGATTTGTCTTAGCTGACTATAAGTGCTAAAAAGTTCAGCTCTTCACCAATGGTTAGCTACAGGAGAAGATGACTACAAGTCTTACTTGGGCATGGAGAGATAAGGTGAGGAGATATCAGCAGTAAAGGCTGTCTATTGTACAAGTGCAGGTTTTTATTTTTGAAACGAGGAATGTAAAAACATAAATCCCAAAATTGCATAAAATACAAGAAAAGGATAAAAAAACCCCACAAATGAACAACAGTGCAACATATCACATCTATTCTGAACCCTGTTTGGTGAAGAAAACTCTTCAGTGTCATGCAAGAAGCCTTAAAACGGATATTGATCACTGATATGGTGAAGCCAAAAGACAGACCTTTGATTACTGAGTATTTCACAGCCTTCTGTTGCATTTTTAAGATGCAATGCAGCCATCAGAGATCACTAAGAATGCTGTCAGGTGGGTGAGATGCATACGGTTCATAAGAACAGGCACAGTTAGCAGTTAATAAAATATCTCTTGAAAAATGAACCCTTTTTCCTAGGGGATTTGTCAAGAACCAGTAGAAAGAGTTAAGAAACCCTGCTGTTCATGGCAAGCCCATACCTTGGTCCCTCGTTTTGGGCAGCTTTGAAGCAGTGATTTAGGTTTATGTGGTAAGCAGCACTTGTCTGATGCAGGTTCATATTATCTATAACCGGCACTGTCCTGATGCAGGTTCATACTGTAACCATCACTGGTCTGATGTAGGTTCT
>JANVCC010000021.1:40854989-41148822 GCA_025345505.1 Todiramphus chloris collaris
GTTCTTACTATAACCATCACTGGTCTGATGCAGGTTCATACTGTAACTAGCACTGGCCTGATGCAAGTTTGTACTACCACCAGCGCTGTGTTTGTGCAGCATTAAGCCAAACATCCTCTGTACGTCTGTGTAAGTATTTGACATCCTACAGAAAGGCAATTTGCCCTAATCAAAAATAGCTTTTGGGCTGCTGCTCAGCGACTACCAGGTGCTGTGGAAGAGGGGAAGAAGACCCAAACGGCCACAGCTGTAGCTCACAACTACCGCTCTGGAAACCCAGCCTCCAATGCTGCATGGGCGTTGTGCCGCCTGTCCCCGCTGTGGGCAGCCCAGCATCCCGCTGAACGCTGAGCCTCGGCATTGCCCCCACTCCGCCTCCCGCCCACGGTGCCTTTGCGGGCAGCCGCAGTGGGGAGGGCAGCTGGCAGGCAGATGGGGGGCAGGCGGCTTCAAAGGAGCTGCCAACCACTTCCTGGGGACAGCAGCAGCACCGCAGCCTGCCACAGTCATCAAAAACGTATGGGTTTCCCAGGCCCTGTTGGTGTCTCACCCTCCGGGTCTTGGCTGCCACTTCTCCTCCTGGCCCCTGCCAGGGCTAATGGGGAGAGGAGACCCTGACGGTGATGACCCCTCTGGGCAGTGCCATGCAAAATACAGGACGGTGGGAGGACCAGCTGGCCCTCAGACTGGAGCATGGCAGCAGGATGCAAACAGGCATATACAATTACCTTTTGATGCATATGAGCTCAGAAGCACAGAAATGAGCTCAGGACTGCAGGGATGTGAAGAGAAGGTCAGGTTCCAGGTGAAGACTGTCTGTCAGAGCTGAAGAGACATCCTTACTAATTTCCAGGCAAGATGGAGAAGAGCTGCCCACCTGGAGAGTCATGTCAGGGAGCAAAATATGGTGCATTGATGGGTGGGCTTGGCATTCTCTCATCCCCTGAGTCGTCACGCGGGGGCTGCTTGAGCAGGACACACAATGCATCGTAGCTGCTTTCCCCCATAACAGCACCAGCTCGTCTACCCAGCACCTCCCCAGGCTGCTGAGCCCACACCACCAGGTTCCCCAGGACTGGGTGTCTCTGGCACAGTCTGACCTGGCTGCTGCTCCCAGGCCTTGCTTCTGCTACCCCAGAAGTGTCTGCTTTGCAGCACATTTCCCTGCTGTGCTCCAACGGCTACGTCTTTGGGAAGTATTTTTGCAGCAATAAAGCAGAATTTTCACTGGGCAAAGCTTCATTTTAATAGTAAGCGGAGAGGACTGTTAAAAGCTGCAGCAGGCCCTGTTTGGCGCCAGCCATTATTTTTTTTTTCTCCTCCATATGTACCCCATATGCAAGTACAGTTGAGAAGCTGACAGAGACATTTTTTAAAAAGGAGCGAAATGTCTGAAGCCGCCCTAAGAAGGATGTTCTGGGCTTTTTAACTCTGCTTTTGCAAGAGCTGTGGAGATCCCAGAGATCTCTTATGTCTGCACTTTTGAATTCCCTGCTTGCAGGTAATTAATAACACGGCTAACTATGATGGGCATGTAGGGTAGAGACCTTTCCACCCCTTATGCTCTCTCCACAGCCCAGCTGCTATTCAGTGTTTTGGCCCTGTGCCATGAGAACACTTCCATGGCTGACACAGCATAGGCAGGTGGGACGCAATAATACCAACCCACTACTTTGCACAGATTTACATGGCTGTCATAGGTCTTGGATGGCAGAGATGAGTCTCTGATGTGTCTCCTATCCCAGCTTCTTCTACAGCCCCTCCACTGTCTTGAGACCAGGGCATCTAACACCACCTGATGCATCAACCTACTCTCACCTCAAGAGTTCCTCCTAGAACAAAGCAAGGGATCACCCAGAACCAAAATCCACCTCCAGGCTGGGTTTGATAAGCCAGGTTTAGCTGCTGAAGAAACATGGCAGTCCCCTGCTCTGTCAGTGGGAAGTCATGTTCACATGCTCCTTCTCCAGTTTCATCTGAAGAATTCATTGCTCTTGGATTCAGGGGTTGCATGTGGATGGGCTTGTCTGTGTCCTTTGCTCCCTATTGCTCACAGGCAATACTAAATAGCTTCCCTTCTTCATATACCCATGTGAAATATGCCATGAAATTAAAAAGACAAGTGCAATCATTCCTTGGACTCCTTTCTTTGAGCCCCGAAGCACCCTCAATTCTCACAGGATTCACCTAGGTTTCTAAACCAAAATACGCTCTTGAATCAGGCAGTATGAGAAATACATAGAGGTGGGGGAAGGGGGAATCCACATCCTTGCATTTCTTTGTTTTATTTTTCTTGTCATCCTGGAGAACTCTTTGGGATTAGGTGAGAGTCCCTGCAGGTAAGCAAATGATGTACCTCCTGAGGCTGGGTCACTGCAGCCCTTGACCTCCTCACAAAAAGCATGAGGATCAAAACTGGCTTGACAGCTGCTCTCTTCTGCAGTGCATTTTAAAACTTCACCTCCCTTTCCATGGCCCATCAGGTCCCCTAAGTCCCTCCCTCCTTGTTAAAACGTACCGGGAGGATGATGATGAAGATGTGAGTCCTCTTGGCTTGTTCCTTGGCTCAGAGAAACTGGGGACAGCATCTCTTCCCATGGGAGAGGAGAAGAGCTACCAGACACAGATGGCATCTCCTCTGTCTAAGCTCATTGAGGACCTGTCCCCAGGAAACATCACCTTCTCTCAGCAGTAAGATGGAGAAGAGAAACAGATGAGAAAGCAAAATGCATGACAGGGAGTAGAGCTTAGGAGTGATGGATTTAGCCAGTGAACTGTGACAGGGAAAGGTATTCCATATTACCTACAGAAAAAGACCATTTTTTATCCTCTTTCAACCTTTGTTTACATTTCAGTAGAGCAGACTGACACAGTATATCATTCTTTTACAAAGAGGAAGTTTTCTTCATAAAGATGCTGCACTGTAATAAATACAACACTTGATGGTATTTAAGTCACTTTTCTATAGGGAAAGTTAGGCAAGACATTCAAAAAGCTACAGCAATGAGTATCTTTTCTGTAGCTTTTAGGAGTCCTCCTTGAACAGAGACACAACTCACCAGAATATCCTATAGGGTAGAAGAGGTAAGAATTGTTATTTGCTATTAAAACCTTTAGGACATTCTCTGCAAAACCTCTTTAAAATTATTAGTCTTTAGGAGGTCCAAATGCCTCTGAGATTTGTTTTACTGCTTAAAGTGTTGCTTTAAGACCACTTCTGCCCTGTCCATGTCTGCCAGACAATGCAGCTGATATGAATTTGCCATTAATTGAAGACTGTGGCTTCAAATGTACCAGACTAAGTGATTTACTTTTAAAGTGCTGTTGTTAGGGTTGTAGGCTGTGTTTGGTTGCTTAGAAACCATCCTTATCGATGATTCAAGTTTTCTCCTGATAGCGCAGTGAACGGATAGCACCTTTATTTTCCTCTCAGCAGCTGTCAGGAGGAACTATTTTATAAAATCCTTTGCAAAAGGCAGTACCCCTCCACAGGCAGGCAACCAGTATAGCTGGCATGCTGATTTAGGCTGAAGATGTGCATTATTCCAAAGGAGTGAAAATTATTTTAGAAAACAGTATTTGGCAGCGTGATGCTCAGAGACCTATTGTTCAGATGGGGAAAGAGGAAGAAAAAACCAAAACAAAACAAAACCAACTTTCCTATCAAGCAGGAAGACACATCTGACAAACAGCGTATCTAACAAGCAACAAATGCTAGGAAGAAGGTCTCTGTAATGTTTCATTAAAACCACAGACACATTACAGTGTGGACTTCAGGCTGCAACTCATTAGTAAATGAATTCTATCTGTGACAGCCTTGTCAAACCCAAGCTTTACTGATTACATTTGGCTTTTAGGCAGTAATCCCCAGGGAAAGTGATTTATTTCAGCACTTGATGAGTTACTCCATCGATGGGAGTGATAATGACATATCTTGACATAGGTTAGCGTTTATAGGCCTCTCAGAAGGAGTGAGTTTTCAAGGGGGATTTAAATGAAGACAGGAGGGAAGCTGAGCACGGTGGTGTGAGAACAGTTAGAAATGTTTGGAAAGCGCAGCCCACCTGTAATAGTGAAGAGTTTTACAAATCTGGGCAAATACTCTGCTGGACACCTTTCACAGGCCACAGCAGAGAGTGTTGAGATAAAGTGACCCTCAGGTTAGATAGCAAGCCCACAGAAGAGGGGGATGGCAGGCTGCCCACCACCCTCCCTCCTCTCCCAGCCCAGTGCCATGCTGTCATACAGGGGCTAAGCAAAGCTGGCTTTGTCTCTTCTCGTCTCTCAGCTAAACCCAGGGCTGCAGCAGGGAAGGAAACCCTTCACGTGTCCAGGTGTAAATTAAGTTGAATGTGTGATTACTGGGGGTAATGATGCACAAAACCAGAGATATGGACACGAGCACTGAGTTAGGAAGCTGTAAGGAGTAGAAACAGGGTGATAATGGCTAAGACTATTGCCTACATACTTCCCCAGTAGTCAACAGAAAGCAGAGGGAACTGGGTCAGATCAGAGCAGCCAGCAGCTCTCCTTCCCCTTTAAATAATACTTTTTTCTTCCACTGTTCTTGAATAGACAGAGAGACCCTGGGATCCTTAAGATCAAGGGAATACCCCCTTGAAGTCCAGGCATTAATCCTATTAAAGGATTTAATGTTTAAACTCATACGTCTGCCATGGTAATTCATGCAATACAGACTTGGTGACCCAAAAAGTGAAAATGCATCTTAACTGGAAAGACACAGAACAGGAGCTCCAGAAGCCAGAGCTGCCTCGGAGATATATCTGATATAGGTACCACAGATGAGATTGCTCCACAAGATCCCAAGTTCTGCCAACCTGAGCTACGAAGATGCTTTCTGCAATGCAAGGGACAAAATGCGAGCCCAGATAGGGCTGCCCCATCAACAGCTGTTTGGAAACCTCTTAGTTTGAGAAGCATTTTCCAGTTTAGAAGAAATCAAACAGGGATCTGCAGACGCTTGACAACCCTTTGGCAGATCAAAATGGTCCCTATTAAGGTTTCTATTGTCATCCGACTGGCCTAGCAAGGCTCCTTGCCTGTGAGGAAATGTACAGCGAGCCACCCTGGGTGTGCCATGGATATAAAATTGAAGCACTGGTTCATATGAGGATTAATGCATTCATAATCTCTAAGGCATCACAATCTCAATTCTGCTGAACTGCGTTTACAGGAAATATCACAGAAACTTATTCTACGGTAGCAGCATCTGTGGGCCTTGTGCAAATTCAGGAGGGTTTTTTGTCTGCTGGAATTATTCTGTCAATATTCACTTGAGAATATGTCTCCTGAAGTGCAATGAACATGAACCATACATGAGTCACAGTGATTTACAATCACTCTAGTTGTAACAGTGAAAGCAAGAACAGCTTATCTTTTTCAGTAATTAACTCTAATCTGTCAAGACATAGGTGAGTAATTGAAAGAATAAAGTCTATTACACCTCCAAGGAATAAAATTTCATATGCTTTTTTCTTCACCTCCAGTGTTCAGCTGGACCACAAAGTTGCTTCTGTTGTAAATCAGAAGTGTGATATGATTAAATAGCAAATCTAATATTACTGGTTTTAAAGCAATAATACATTTTAATATCCTAAGCAACATCACATCAAGTGAGTTTGAGATAAGACTTGCAAAATTCAATCACCGTTTTTGGGAGGCAGTCTAAACCATTGGCAGCAAACAGATGGATTTTAGAAAAATGTATTTTCTTATTTAGGGAAAAAGGGGCAGAGTGTTAGCCTGGTACATAGTCCTGAGAGGCTGTTTCAAAATAAAAACCCTGCATACTAAGTCTTTCACTGTATCAATGTCATACGCATTGTAAAAAGAGAGGAGTGGACTTCAATCTGCCAAATGGCCATGGTTATTGTAAATTTCAATGAATCATTATCTTGGAGCAATTGTCAGTGATGAGGAATTCTGAAGAAACTGCAGGATGTGATGAAGAACTGAAGAGACGTTTCCTCTAACACACCTGGCTCCAACTGGTACTGGGGTCAGCATACGAGCAAACCCCCACCAGCTCCTAAGTTCTCAGGGATATTGTCTAGAGAACAGTTCAGCTAATGAAGCAGTTGGAAGTGCTGTGTGTGAATTAAAATAAAAACTAGAAGGGTAAATGAAGTGAATTGTTTAGCCATAAGGCTAAATTACTAAATAATGCGGAGAATAATACTTTTCACCATGTAGCCGTATTAATTTCCACACACACCAGTGAGTTTTGAAAACAACATGGGCCAGAGCCACGGGCAATACGTGGCTGCAATGCTATTCTAAATGTCCTGTCTGTGCTGAGGACAATGCAAAATATGATTTTATTAATCTTTCATTTTAATTTCATGGCACTCAGCAGTGTTTGTGACTGTGCACAATGATGGGCACCAGTCCAGGGCCTATGCTGGCACAAGCTAGGTTTGTTCCGTTGACCCCAGCAGAGCTGTGTTGATTTATACCAGCTGAAATCTGACCTATAATTTCTGCCTCCAAAGGATTGAACTTAATTACTTCTTTATGTTTGACTCACAGCATCGGGATATCCCAGCATCCCAAACCCGAGGGTACCCATTTCTCCTCTCAGCTGTAGTAAACATCCCCATTCAAGCCAGTCTCATGACAGACACCTGGCAAGAAGCAGAAATTCTGATGTGGGACCAGACCCATTAACCAGTTAGTTTGGATGTGAGAGGTTACATACCATGGGGAGCTCCAGGGGGATCCCACTGCCCACCCTGGCAGGAGCGGCTGCCAGGACCAGCCCCATTGGACTGTAGCCCCCAAAATCTGAGACCTCCAGTGGATGGAAGACAGGTTTGACCCTTCCAAGATGTCCTGTTATGCTTGGTCTGGAGGTGTCCTTAGCATGCTTTTGATCTGGCTATGCTGGAGAAGGGTGAGTGTGGGGGTCTTGTCTGCTTTGCAACACCACATCCATGTCACCTTTCTGCTATCTGTCTCTGCCTCTTTGGTTTTCTATTGCTAAATTACCCTTCTTGAAAGCTAGCATGGAGTGGGCAGACTCATATATAACTGCAAGTGTTTCAGCATGCCCTGAAAGTTTCCAAATCTTGGACCGACAGGGGAGCAGAAAGCATTTTCCAGGGGACAATTTAACCCCCAGGACCTGCCAACTAGACAAGTGCTCCTGCTTATTCATGGCCCATGGCCAAAGAGATTGATGCAGACCTTCTGAGGATGTGAGAAGCCAAACCTTTTTGGACTTTAGAGGTTAAAACACAAGCACCTTTAGATTGCCTCCCTGTGCCTGAATCAAGCAGCATCCTGACCAGTTCCCAACACGATCCAGTGCCCATGGGAAGCGCTGCTGAGTGAGGACACATTGACACACTGCCCTGCACTCTCCGCAGCCTCACAAACGCACACAAACAGCATCTTATGTTAGAGCCCATTGTAGCGATCATGCCTTAGGGCTGTGTCCTTCCTTTCCAAGCAGAAGAGGTTGAAAGCATGCATGGAAGTTACTTCTCACTGGGTACATTGGTGCTGAGAAATCTAACAGCCTTTTTCCCCCATGTTTGTCAGCCTTCATGTCCTTGCTCACACTCTTCTCAGCCTTCTGGTTTATGAATCTACTAGGACAGCTTGGGGCACCTGCTGGTGAGCAAATTGTAATAGAGGGATTATTTCCCAGTCCCCAGTTAAACAGGTTCCCTGGTGGTGGGTCTACAGAGTGTATGGGAAGAACATGCAGCACAAAGCTCATGGCATTCTCCACAGCACAACCCAAGACAAGGCAGTATGCCTTATCCTAGCTCTGATAAAGTTAGTGGTCACCTGCTTCAAAGGGGCTTATGAGAAAGATGGAGACAGACTTTTTAGCAGGGCCTGTTGTGGCAGGACAAGGGGTAATTGTTTTAAACTGAAAGAGGGTAGATTCAGGCTAGAAATAAAGAAGACATTTTTTACCATGAGGGTGATGAAACCCTGGCACAGGTTGCCCAGAGAGGTGGTCAATGCACCATTCCTGGAAACACTCAAGATCTAGTTGAAGATGTCCCTGCTCATTGCAAGAAGGTTGAACTGGACGACCTTTAAATGTCCCTTCTAATCCAACCCATTCTGTGATTCCGTGATTTTAAATTTTGCCTCAAAATATTTTTTTCTGTATGGGATTGATCAATCTGTTACGCAAGGAACAGTGGCTGGGTTTGTTTTGCAAAGCATAGCAGGAAATGTCATGATGCCTGCCTTCCATGTAGGCTCTTGGGTATAAGCATTTAAAAATCTCCTGTTGCTAAGCTGTACCTATATGGAGTTGATTTTACGATGTCCCTTCACTGGAAGACTTGGTGAAATGCAGCTGTTAACCCTAAGGTATATCTCTTTACATCTCTGAAGAAAGTAGACTGGTTCATTAATTTTGCCTTTTCATCTGGGAAAGATCAAATCTGGAAACTTTTTTTTTTTTTTTTTCTTTAACTCATAATTACACTGTCTGTGAGAAAACAGAGCAGAAAGGAAATTGCTTCTAAAGGACATGGTAATAAACGTGTCACGTATATCACTTAGCTGGGTTGTGTTTATTATTAACTCGGAACGGGAGAAGACTCGAGCTGTGGCGCGGGAGCATGACGAACTGGTTTTCCCAGGAGCGTGATTCCAGACCACACTGATTATCCCCCATTTGCACCGGGGGGACCCAGCCCATGCAGAGCACCTCATTAGCCAGGCGAGGGACCTGGGAATCCTATTGCTGCATACATTTCTCCACAGTTCAGCAGCGAGGAATTCTCCAACGTTTCCCTCTTTGCTAATTTCCACTAGCTGAGGATCTGACTAATTTTAATTAAACCAGTATGTACTGAGAATAACTCTTCTGACTTCAAATTCATGCCAGCCAACAGAGATGAAAATTGCCTTGCAGTGCCTCCTCCTTGGCAATTGTCAACTTGATGAACTTTGGCTGTGATTAACCAATCCGTAGCACCTGTAGAGATGAACCTAAAGATGGTGGCTTGATGTTGAATCCCAAGGCACTGGATCAGAAATCCTAGGAAAAGTCTCATAAATTTCAATGTAACCGAGATTTCACTTTATCTCTAGAGCATGTATGTATTCAGGATAGATTTGCTATCCTACTGCTTTAGATCACTCCCAAGCTGTAAAACAGAGTTAAATCTGTTAAACAAGTAGCTACTTAGTCTGAGTTTACTGCTGTTTTGCATAAGTGGAATGGCAAAAAGCAGCTTGCATGTCTAGTTGAAGCCAGCCAAAGCCTGCCCAGATTTTTCTGTAGCAGTATTTACTTAATAGAAAGACCATGGATGAGTAACGGAGTAGCCATTACAGGCTGACTTTTGGATAACACTGGAGCTGGAGAAATGGTTTGGGCACTGGCTTGTGTTTTGGAGGTCCTTTGTTTTAGCAAAATCTGAAGTAGCTCTGTTTGGAGGTGTGAAAGTGGGGTGGCTGGGGAATCACATTCTGTGATTCAGAGAGGACATTCAAATCACCTGATTTTGGGTCACTTAGAATCATAGAATGATTTGGACCAGAAAGGATCTCTGAAGGTCAGCTAGTCTGACCATCCTGCAGTGAGCAGGGACATCAACTAGATCAGGTTACTCAAAGCCTTGTGGAGCCTAATCTTGAATATCTCCAGGGATGGGGTCCTCAACTACCTCCCTGGGCAGCCTGTTCCAGTGTTCCACCACCCTCATGGTAAAGAACTTGTCTCTAACATCCGATCTAAATCTACTCTTCTCTAGTTTAAAACCTTTGCCCCTCGTCCTGTCACTATAAGCCTTTGTAAACAGTTCCTCTCCCACCTTTTTGTAGGCCCCATTCAGGTACTGGAAGGTCGCTATTAGGTCTTGCCAGAGCCTTCTCTTCTCCAGGCTGAACAACCCCAACTCTCTCAGCCTGGAGAGGTGTTCCAGCCCTCTCATCATTTTTGTGGCCCACCTCTGGACCTGCTCCATCAGGTCCACATCTCTCATGTACTGAGGGCTCCAGAACTAGATGCAACACTCCAGGTGAGGTCTCACCAGAGCAGAGTAAAGCAGCAGAATCACCTCTCTTGATCTGCTGGCCACACTTCTTTTGATGCAGCCCAGGATGTGATTAGTGGAGGTGAGCGTAGAGGAATGATTCTCGGATAGGGGCCAGGTCATGGTGATGTCCAGAATGAACGAGGACAGTTTAGTCCTCTGTGGCTGGTCCCACGGCAACTACTGGACATAATCAAAAGAACAGGACACGCACATCCTCATTCCCTTTCACAAGAAGTACATTTCTCAGGGCACACACTTCAAAAGCTGTACGTTGGCCTTTATTTTTTTCAGGAAATTAAAAAGATGGCATCCACCTTCAAGAAACTGTTTCTGCCTAAGTTAAGTTAATAAGCTCCACTAAGACAGCCATTATTCTCCTGTTCAGCTGCTGCCTCTATTCATTATGTGTGCATGTATGTTATTGATATTTATCAGTAATCTCCTTGGAGCTATACAGTGAAACAAGATTATGACATTTGCTGCTCCCAGAGCTTGCTATACCGAATACAAACAAATGATCAGCAAGAACTGTAACAACTGAGCTGCTGATCTGAGCCAACCTTTGCTCTGTGGATGGGGGTTCCAGGAATCAAAAAGTGGCTTCTCAGATTGTCAGGACCTTTATATATATTTTTTTTACGATACATCAGAAAAAGCAGGTCCTTTGGCTAGGGCACATTCGATGCACAGTCTTTCAAGGATGCTAGGACTTTCTCCTTGGTTGGGGATTTTTATTTTTTTTTTCCTCACACATGGCATTGGTTTGAAAGTATTTAAGTGGTGATTACCCCTTATTTTCCTACTTTATTGGCAACAGCGAATTCTGGGGATAAACAGAATATATGCAATGGTGAAAAATAAAAAAAAATTGCACATTTCCGAGTTAAGAAAATGAACTGTGGAGCAAAGACCACAGCACAATTACACAAGCTTATTCACTGATGAAAATAAGTGCTGTGGCAGGCAATTATTTCCAGATCTTACCATGCAAGAAAGGCAAACTGTTTGCTGGAGAGCATTCATGAGGGTCAGATGATGGAGGGAAAGGCCAGGAAGACAAGAAGGAAAGCTTTCACATCCCTTTTTCAAGCTGTCACATGAAAGAAATGCCTGCAGTAACACTCAGTGAATGTGAACAGGGGGATGTTTGCAAACTGCCAAAACATCCCTCAGTGGGGCAGAGAGAGGAGGGAGAGGAAAATTGTTAAATAAAACAATAAGAGAATTGTTGCCATTGATCTTGGGCTTGACTCACCAAGACACGAGAAAAACAGTAGTGCTAAAATGTTCTGAGCCTCATCCCAGCTGCAAAGTCACCTGGGCTTGTTTGGAAACCATACTGGTCCCAGTAGCACGTGTGCATGTGCCAAATACGCCACACATGTTTACAGCCTTCTGCTGAGTGGGGACTATCGCTATTTGCTGTTCAGCCCCGAGCCAGCAGCTTGGTGGTTGCAGGACCCCTAGATGAGGAGGAGCATCTGCCCTAGAGGATGAGCAGAGATTGGCCCCTTCAAGGGTTTACAGTTGTCCCCCTCTCCCCTTGACTGCAGAGTGGACCCAAAGCACACATGCTCCTACCAAGGACACCAGAGTGGGCTCTGGACCTCTGGGCACACGTACAGCTGTCCCAAGGCTTAGGCAAGCAGACCCTTTCCTTTGGGCACAACAGCTCCATTAGCCCAGGGGTCTGCTCAGGATGAAGTCATGCTGCAGAGAAAGCTCCTTAGGCACTGCAGATATTCAGGCATAAGAAAGCGAGTCCTGCTATGTATAGATAATGGGCTGAAAAACAGGAAACGGAGGTCAGGAGTAGACAGCCAGTTCTCACAACAGCAGTGACCTCCCACGGGGGTCTGCACAGCGACCTGGCTGTTCAGTATCTTCATAAATGACCTGGAAAAGGGGTGAGGAGTGAGGTGAGAGAGTTTGCTGCTGATAAGAAGTTGTCTGAGGACAAGGACATGCTATGAGAACTGCAGACAGAGTGGTCAGAGGGCAGAAGAAATTCAACCCATGTAACTGCAAAACTAGATATTTCAAAGGGGAAAAGAAAGTTCTACATTCACACAGGTTCTGCACAGACCACTGCTGGTCAAGGCCTGGGTCCTGTGTTTAGGCTCCACCAAAGCATGAACTCAGCCCTTGGCAGCAGACAAGAAAGCAAGTCAAGCTCTCAGAACCAGCAGGAAGGGAACACATATCTCAGAGACTGACAAAGGGAAGCATCACAAACCATGTCCTGCCACCTCCCAAAACATCTGGCCACAGCTGGAGATGGGTGCTGGGCTGGATGTGAAATCAGTCTAATGCACACAGCCAAGTCTTCTCCATTGGTCACGGTGTCACCTCGGTATGCATCTAAGGCAGGAGGTCTCTGCACCACACAACATCATGAACACAGCCTTCCTCTTTCCATGCCCAGTAAAATGAGAAGATATGCAAATAATATGAAAATGAGGCCCCTGTGCCTTTCTACAAAGTTCACACAGCCTCAATCAATGACTGGATTTCTTCCCAGCCCTTAGCAATGGGATATGAAACATCGATACCCAAAGCAAACACCAGAATACCAACCTTGGGAAGGTCCATCACGTAGTTTGTTTGTCAGCTCAAAGTTGGCTTAAAAAGAGTGTAGCAATAGGTTTATTGCTTCCTGGTTGTTAGGAACAGCCTATGTTGGTTACGGCAGGAGTCACCTGGCCATGCAGCTATGCCGTGGGGCACCCTCTCTCTTTTGCCACATGGAGTCATACTTTTATGATCCAGGTCCTGTTGCAGGGCTACTTCAAGCAGCTGAACAGTTTGCCGTGTGTTTTTCTTGCTACAGCTTGAAATAATTCCTGGGCACGTGTTATATCCTGAAAGCTGAGACAGCCCTGGGCCGAAGGAGTCAGAGAGCCGCCTGCACTCTCATTTTGGGAACTGGTCTGTGTGTCACAAGCAGGCAAGTTACAGCAAAATCACTCGTGTTTCACGTCCTGGATTTCTTCCCCAAAAGAAAGACCATACCCATATGGGCTTGAGATAATTGGCGCTGATCAGATAACGTGCATCACAAGAGGAAAGCAATCTTTGCTTTCATCTCAGGTGGCATCCTTGCTGCTCTGGGAGCCGTTTCTCCCAAACTTGCAAAGTGCCACCTCGGAGTTTGGCAGCACATTGTACCCAGGTGTCAGCAGCCCCCACTGCCCCAGGGACAGTGAGGGATGGGGCAGCAGGGAGAGCTGGTGGGATACTCACAGGGACAGGCATGGAGGCATAATGGGACATGCATTGAGGATCACCGGGGATATGAAGGGGGTTTGGTGGGACATGAGGTGGAGGGCATGCATGGCACACGGGGACACTCATGAGGGTGCAGAGAGGGACGTGTGGGACACCTGGGGGGTGCAGGTGGGGGCACAGGAAACACATGCAGGTGATGGGATGCATGGGGGCTCCACAGCATGGACACACTGGGGATCAAGGAGGAACATGCAAGGCTTCTCTGGGCAGGTGTGTCCACCTCCCATTGGTCCCCAGATGCAACCCAGTGACACAGCAAGAGGACTCAGGGATATTCACACACTGTGGGGGCCAGTACCCCCAGATGCACTACTCCCCCTTCCCCCCCCCCAAAAGTATATGCAGTAGAATTATACACACACAAAAGACCCATCTAGAATAAATATATATTAAATTATATGTGTATATACACTTACAATCAAAACTGAAGTATGAAATAAGAAAGCAACGATGGCCAAACAGTGGATCTTAATGACATGTGAAAAGCAACTGAAGACCTCCTGAAGACAAAAGGTAGCCCAGCCCTGGTAAGGCTATGCCAGGGTGGTGCAGAGGGGGTGGTGGGAGCACTAGTGGGGTTCTCAGAGGGACATCTTGGGTATGCTCCCCCAGGTCCCAGAGCAGGCAAGGTTTCTTTTTTCCTGTCTGTCTTTTCAAAAGGGAGAATAAAACCTGCGTGTTCATTGCAACGCATGCATCTGCCCCAGTGAAACCAATAGAGGAAGTGTCAGACCCCACCCTGAAAAAAAAGCCACACGTGCAAAAGTGCACATCTACAGATGGCTCAGGGGAGTGGTGGCTTTGTGGCCAAAAGGAGCCAAAATCTCCCCTTCACGGCCATGGCAGATGTGCCTGGGCTCTGCCTCCAGCACCACCCCACTGGTGGCAGGTCCACCCAGACACCAACACCACCCAGCAGCATTTAGGCTGCTGCAGCTGACAATAGCCAAAAGCTGGCTTATGAAGAAGGGCTTTTCATTTAAGCCTAGCTTTCCTTTATTTAAAACTCATTTACAGCTCTTGCTTGGCCTAACTCCACCAACAAAAGGATATAGGTGGAAAGTTAAGCATGGATGCACTCCTTTCCCTTCCCTCCATGTGAGCCATGTGGCCTCCCCAGGAAGGGAGGAGGTGATTTCCCGGTGCCCCAAAAGGGAGGAGGGAAATCCATAGCCAGGGTTTTTGGGTGGCCAAGAGTGGAATGACCCACTCTAGTCTTGAAAGTGGGACTCTTTTTCAGCTATATTTGACCACAGTCCAGCTTTACTGTCAAATCACCCTCATGTATGAAGATGAACTTTAAAATAAAATATGTTACAGCTCTTGATGTTTCACGGTCCTTAGAAAAAAATGGTAATTTGCTTTTCTACAAAAAAGAAACGCAACTCAAAATCAACTGTTACAAGCTAATATCAAACAGAGTATTTCTACAGCCCAGTGCCCTTCTGATAACAAGACGTGTGGGTTTGATTGGTTTGAGGTTTTTTTCATGTTTACCTTAAATCAAGTCAATCTGTTTTTCTCTTTCACTCTTGCCCCTGGTTGATGTGTGAAGCAGTGTTTGTGCTTGGACCGCCCATGACTAACAGCAGGACTTACCATTCCCAGCACAAACAGCCTGTGACTCTCAGCTGCTGCTCCAGTGCTGCCTCTGCCCACATCCCACTGTGGCTTCAGTTCTCACGCCTCGGGTCAAGGGAGTGCTCCCACTGAGCTGCATTGTGCCAGTTTGTGGGATTTTGCACTTTCTGCCCCAAAATAGCGTTTGAAGCTTGACGGTCATGCTCGGTACCTAGTGGGGGGCATCGCCCCAGGTGGGAGGGGGACCAATGTGGATGAGACCCTTTGAGTTGATTGCTCTGACTCTCCCTCTCTGCTCAGAGGCTGCCTCAGGGATGGGGCACAGCTGGTGGGGCTGCCAAAAGCCCTCCCCATGCCAGCAGGGACCTGCCTCCATGGGGTGGGTGGGTGGGTGCCCAAGGAGGGGGGAAGGGAAGGCTGTTGGAAGGCACTAACAGCACTGAAATTAAAAAGGAAGGGAAGGGAAGAGAAGGGAAGGGAAGGGAAGGGAAGGGAAGGGAAGGGAAGGGAAGGGAAGGGAAGGGAAGGGAAGGGAAGACAAAGTAAGAATTTAGTTACTCCTCAGAGCCAGGAGGAAGAAGTCAGTCTGTTACATAGCCTGTAGTGTGCTGCTGATAAACTCTACCCACTGAACAAGCCTAATGAGTAATTATCAGTATATGTCAGCTGTTATTTCAGTCCTGGCAACATCTGCATTTAGAGAACATCTGTTTTTAATGTGACGTGTAAGTGCTATAGTTAACATACCAGTATTTAATTCTTTTGGTTTTAAAACTTCAACCTGTTCTGTGAGTACAGTGCTAGCAGTACACAAGAAAACAAAATGTGGCTTTATGAAATTACTATAAATTAATGAACTACTCCTTTCCACGTCCTTCCCAAGCCCCAGAGCCCTGCCTCATGCTGCTTCATCATACTGACTCGAAATAAACTGAATAGAAGTTGCAATATCTTAGCACATTCCACTTAACGGTATTCCTGGGACAGGCTGAATAGCATCTGTTTTAATGGGATTTGAGGGAGAGGGGGTAACAATTTAGATGATTGTTGGGAGGAGGTGCCTGTATCAATAGCAACTGAGGCATCTCAACAAAAGAACAAGAAAACTCCTGGGAGAGAATCGCTGTGGGGCAGTTGAAACTTTCAGATCTCAGAACATCCTCTAGTTCACTTTCAGCTCCTCTGTGATTAAATACAATTTTCCAATTACTTTATTGTGTCTTTTTTTTCAGTTGGGCTCCTTATCCTTTCTTCGAAACAACATGACCACATTGTAAACTGTTTTTGAAGAGTGCTTGCTGTTTGAGGTTAGAAGTTGAAACCACAAAGTTCCTTATCTTGTCTTTCTGCAACTGTTTTTATATGAGCTAGCAGGGCGAAAGAGGAAAGCGATAACAACTGAAATCTTTTTCCCCTCTCCCCACCCATATTTTTGAGACTACCAGAGGAGAAGTCCCCCGTAGGACCTAGCTGCTGGCTCTCTTTGCTTTTGTTGTCCACGCACCAGGTACAAACATGCTTCCAAAGAGTGGGAAAGGAGGGGAGGCAAGGGGCTGAGCTGGGAAGTAGAAGGTAGTCACCATGATTCCCCCTGAAACCTGTCTTTCTGACTGAGGAACAAGCTCTGGAAAATGCAAAAGTGTTCATTTGGCTACCTTTCCTCCCCAAACTTTCAGCACGCATTATTTAACTGCTGCTGAGTCTTGCTAATAAATGTGTCTGGATGACAACGCTGAGTCTTGATTGGTACCTGGTGAGCTGGGCAGTGTGGAGGTGCTGGTTTGGGTCTTTCCTCATGTACTACAGGTTGGCATCTGGTGTGGGAGGATAGTGACTGCCACCGCTGACATCCAAAATAGCTTTTGTGACCCTCAAGAGAAGACTTTTGGATAAGCCCAAGTGACAAAATCTGCTCTCATGGTTTGATTTTAGGTTACGAGCATATTAGAGACATCTAACTGGGATGAACTGGGCCACCTTTGCAGGCAGTGATGGGGCTCCTGGGGGGCTGTGACAGTCTGGTCCCTGCACCACACCATGCTCTGTTGGTATCTAGAGGCCTTTCAAACTCGCTCAAGCTTTCACAAGCCCAGAAGGCATTTGTTTTTCACACGCTCCAATGGTCATGCTCGATACATCCCAACATGATGGTTTTATACCAGGACAAGCATGCTGGTACAAATCATGTTGTAAGGCTATCTCCTTGAAGCCTCCCAGAGCTGCATAGGTTCAACAAAATCTGGCCAAGATGAGTTTGGTGCTTAGTCCTGATCTTTAACAACAGCCATACCTGGGCTTTTGTGGCTTTTTGACTCTGTGATCTTTAGCTAAGAGAGAAAAGGTTTGGTTTGTTTTGTTTTTTTTTTAATAAAAGATAAACAGCTTCTGATATGTTATCATTTTCTACAAACAGTTGTGCCTTGTCATGACAAGGTACCCAGCTGTTTCAAGCATCCTTGGGCAGATGGCACAACTGCATCCCATGCTCCCTCCCCACATGTTCATCACATCAAACCAGCCCCATAGGAACAAATGGCATAAAATTTGCCTCAGAGCACCTGGAGCACCAGGAGGCTGAGGAGGAGGAGGAAGCAGTGAGCAGAGGAGCTGGAGGGTGTTGTGACCAAAAACTAACCAACAACACACAGCCGACTAGGTAGCCTCATCTTCTAAAGCTCACATCTGGATTCAAGAGACAACACAATTCTTCTAGCGGTAAATGATCGCCTCGATCGACAAATTGATTTCTGAGCAAAAACATTTGTAGTATTGAACCCTGAGAGGCATTTATTATTTGCACTTGGCCATCAGTGAATTCCACAGAAATTTCACTTGAGAAACAGAATTAATTTCATTATCTGCAGACCCATCTTGAAAGCACAGCACTGACACCAGCCTGGGTTTAGCGCTGGCTCTCAGAAACGATGACTTTGTTCTTGAATAAGATGGCCAGGGGGGCTGTGTTTATGCAAACACTTCCTGCTGGAAGAAGCTGTTTCCGAATCGCTTCTCGAGCTCCATGTTTGCCCAGACAGCTTCACCTCAGCGGGTGACTTGTCACCACTCAGCCCTTATCTCAAGGTCTAACTTGCACCCTGCTTCTCCTTCAGCTTCAGACCATTGCTCCTTGAAGTAACTACCTTCTCTCCCTTCTCTAGGTACCTGTCACTAAAGCTGTTCCCATCTTCTCCCCTCACGCTTCTTCCCAGGGAGAATCCTTGTCAACCCCAGCTGTTACATGCACTGTTCATGTCTGTCCTCCATGTATTTGAGCTAATTTTTTGTACACTTTTCCTAAACACCAAAGGTCAAAAACACAAACTGCATATCTAGTTGGCCTCTACATCTTCATTAACCTCACAGCTTTTACCCATAAACCCTCTTTCCTATGGGACCAGCCATCATTTCACTTCCCAATGTTTTTTCTGTGCAATGCCATGGCCTTTAACCTAACATTTGCCTTGCTGGTAACTGCTCCCCATCCCCAGGGGCTTGGCAAGGGTTTGGGGTCACGGTACCAGGGCTCCACCTGGAAGAATTGATTACAGGATTCAACGACATTGTCTTCCCACCACACATGACTGGTAACCTTCCCACATGGAGACTCCTCACATGCTATTTCATGTTGGAAAGTGCATCTTCTCAACAGCTATTTCATTTCTGAAACAGAGCAAGGCCTGATATATCTCTTGGGCATGAGGATGCAGTGTTGTTCTTCCCCTCTATAATTAATTTGCTTCTACAGCCAGTAGAAGCCATTGGCACCCATGGTAGACACTGCTCCCCTGGGGCTGGCTACCTGGTGGCCAGAGCTGCAGAGGGGATAGGAGACCAAAGGACAGCTCACAGTGGTGGCAAGTGTGCTGGAGGTGTTCCTCCTCTGAGGCATCCTGATATGCTGCATCCCTGCCTGAGCATCAGCCCAGGTACTGCTGTGGGTCAGCGTGAGGGCAGTGTGTCCCATTCAGAGGCAACATAACCCAGGTATGGAGGGAGTTGTCTCCTTTCCAGTCACTACCTGCTCAGATCTAGGTAATTGTTAAATATCTAAAACTAAAACCTGTATATCCTACTCAAGGTTAAAGTAAGGTTTGTAAAGTGCCCGGGAGTAAAAGGTACCCCGTGGATGTGCGATGTCACTGCTGCTGACAGTGTCCTCATCTGCCTGCGCAGCGGTGGGAGACTGAAGCGCATTTCCATGAAGTGGAGCTGGCTGAGGAACCCACTGACTTCTCTCTTTCCATATATATATATATATATTTTTTTTTTTTGGCTAATTCATCTGGGAGGGATCGGGTCTTGCAATCCTGGGTCTTGCAATCCTGGGAAGGACAGGTCTTGCAGCATGTTCTGAATCATGGGTTGAGCACATCCTTCTCCCAGGTGCTTGAAGAGGATGCAGCACATTCAAGTACGGCAGGAGACAGACCAGGCACACAGTACCCGCTCTTCTCAGAGTTCCTCCCCACTTTCACCCTTAGCGGGTCAGGAAGCAGAGTTGGTGCAGTGGCCTTTGCTGGTGCTCAGGGCATTTCCCTCATCTGACCCCATCCGCATCCCCAGTGTGTGGCTCTGAGAGTGCCCAAAATCCGGTGCTGGCCACAGGCCCACATGCAGAGGTGAACTCAGCCCTCCGGCCTCGCTGAAGGCTGAAAGCATCTTTCCATGTGCCCTCTCTGCCTTGGCCAGTCTCACTCCCTTTCTACACTTTATTTCCTGTGACGAATTTGCTGTGCCGGGCCTGTGGAAAGCAGCTGGAAGGGTTTCATGCCTGCAGTGTTTTTCTCCTTCTTTATCCCCCTCAGCAGGCTTGGATCTATTCAAATCTGCCTTTCTTTTTCTTTTTCTCTTCTTTTCAGTGAAGCTTCCTACAACTTCAGCTTTTTGGCTGACTCAGGGCTTGAAATCTGCCTTTCCTCTTCCATGGTGCTTCCTCCAGCAGTAACCCTTCACGTGCCACAGGCTTGCTTTCTGCAAGCACATGAAGGTGTTTTATGAAGGGCACGGTGGAAATCTGATGCCTTTTCAGTAGAAGGGCTCCTACAAGTCCCAGATTAGCCCCTTAACCTCCTACAGGCAGTGGAAGCATCAGCTGTTTTGCCCAGCAGATGCAGACACCCAAGGGAAGAACACTGGGGTGATGTACCTATAGCACCTATGCAGCTCCTCACACTCCCATGGCCTTTTCCAAGAAAGAGTGGCTGTGATTCCAACCCCTACCATTCTATGACTGTATGATTGGTTCTATGATCCCTGTGTCACACCCACCAGGGTATGGGGTCTTCCTCCTCCCCCCGCCCTCCTCGTGCTTTTAGGATTTGGTGTGAAGTTACCAGCAGCTGCCCTGTGTGACAGCAAATCTCTGAAGATATTTCACCGGTGAAGAAACAAGCCTGATGCCCTGACTGAACACCGTTCCCTTACAATGCCCCACTGTCCACCTCTTTCTTCATTCTTTTCCTGATATTACAGGCAACACCAAACAAAGGCACATAGGAAGAATCCCCTGGCAAAAAGTTTTCAGGGCACACTGCAAGCTGTGTTGGCTTCATCCTGCAGATGGGTAAGGCGGGTAGATGTCCCGCATCTTGGCATGCAGGAGGAGGATGAGGCCCTTAGGGACAGTCAGGAAGGGCAGCCACTTCATATCACAGCTGCCTCTCCAGATAGAACAGCTGTGCCTCAGGCTCAGACACCCCCAGTTTTGATGACATAAATGCAAACGCATTTCTGGCCATCTCCCCTCGTTTGGGGACTTGCCACAGGCTGATCCAGGAAGGCCAGCAGTCAGCTGCTCTTCTATTTGGCAGATGCCTGTGCAGCTGAGAGCCTGTACTGGGACACCAGTATGATGCCCCATTTCCATCCAGCTACACTGCTGGCAGCTGCCTTTGCATTTCCAGCACTTGTGGGACACAGATACCCACCATCTCAGCTGCTGCTGTATCATGGGTGATCGTTTCACTCTATTAGATAACAGCTAAAATAGCACAAAATGAGTTATTGGACAGGAATGGGAACCCTCAGTGGGCTTTTACCAACCTGCCTACCAGCAAGGAGTTGCAGCAAAAAAAGACTTTTCTGCTTTTGTACTGATTTTAACCGTATTGGTAAGCTGGCCCAGAGGTGGTCTGATCATTTCCCTTCGCTCGCTCTGGGGTGTATTTGTGTGGTGATTATGTGTGCGTTTGCTTCTGGATGCTGGACGCTGTGTGCATACTATCATACTGTCATGTTTCATGCTGGAACTTTTAAAAATAGTATTATTATTACTATTATTATTATTATTATTAACAAATGCTTATGCACATCAATGTGATGTTGGCACCCACTCCCCAGATAGCTGGTGCCTGGTGGTTTGAGTCAGACACGGCGCTCGGCACACTGATTTCTGGAACAGATGCCCATGTACCAGTGCTAACCATCTCAAGTTTATGCTCCATACTGGGGCAGCTCTTCTGGGTTTTGTTTTTGTTTAAGAAATGTATTCACCAAAAGTACGCTCTTGCTCATCTGCAAGTTTGCTTTGGATGATAAACAAGCCAATGGCAACAATGCAAGAGTCATCCTTGTTGGATGGGCATCCTCATCTCTCCTTTTAAATAAACC
Organism: Todiramphus chloris collaris; assembly: GCA_025345505.1. Lineage (NCBI taxonomy): Eukaryota > Metazoa > Chordata > Aves > Coraciiformes > Alcedinidae > Todiramphus > Todiramphus chloris. The sequence goes on from JANVCC010000021.1 coordinate 40,876,502, forward strand.
AGGCATTCACAGATCACAGCCCTGCTGACTCCATGCCTCCATCCCAGTGGCACCGTACAGAAGAGGCTCAGATCCCAGCAAATCCAGCCTGGTCAGAAGCGAATGGTAAAGCAAAGGCCTCCACCAAAAAAAAGTCACTCTCTAGAAATATTCTTTCCTAGTTTTGCTTTTCTTCTCTATGTCGCTTCTTTTTTGTATCATTTTGTGGCATTTAATTAGTGCTGCATATTGTATAAGAATATTCTACTATTTTTTTATTCTGTTTCATTTTAAAACTATTAAAACCATCTGCCACTTAGTAAACACTAACATATTTTCTTTTCTAGATCAAAGTGTCTCCTGTCTGTGTTCTAATGGAAGTTCGACATTATTTTTTTTACAAGACAGGCAGGAGACACTTTGATCAGGTGCCAAACTGTTTCACTACAACAAACAGGCAACACTCTGAGCTAGAAATGATAAGATGTTATTATACGCCGTGATGATTTCACGACATGTCAGTCATAATGTTAAAAACCCACCATATGTAGCACATAACGTGCAGAATATCAGTGTGAAATTCCAGATTTTTTTAAATGAACAATTTATGAATTGAAAACATTCCTTTTGTATATTTCTCTACAAATCTGTGACCTTTCTGTAGCATCTTCTGAATATTTTTTGTAGTCCTTGTCATTTCAGCAAATTGGTACCTCCCATCAAAAATGCTCCATTGAAAAAAAAATTCCAATGAAGTCAACTTGAAAAGCTTTTCTTGAAAGCCTTTTTTATATACAAAAGATTATTGTTCCTGTCAGAGAACAAAAGAATCACCTGCTGGCTTTTTTGTCATTCCTAAATAAATTAATTGCTCGAGGATCATTTCATCCATGTTTCTGAAACACGCTGCTCCCCACTGCTCCCACCAGCCCCCCATACACATGTTTGCCTTTTATCCTGGGATGTAGGATGCCTCCACAGAGAGCCCCTGGCTTTCCAATAACACAAAAAACTGCATCTACATGCTGAGGAGAAAAAATTTATGCACATTGTCATTTCCATCTTAATTTGTATGCTGAAGAGGAGAAGGGCTCTTCCACAGTTCCCTGCCAAATGCTCAGGTACCGAAGAGGGGCAGGCTATGTGTGTGACCCCTGAACATGGGAGATGCAGGTGGAGCAGGTGAAGGCAAACAGCCTCTCTTCCTCCCCCTAAAAGCAAGGCTTTTCCTGCTTTCTCAAGAAAAGCTATTCTAGCTTGCCAGGCGGACAGCCACAGCCAAGAAAGGCTTAGTTGTCTCCAATGGGCATGACAGCTGGAGGGAACATCCCTCCAGAATAACTGGTAGCAGAAGGTCCAGCAGCACGCACGAGGGGAGCCTGTCTCAGCAGCTCGGAAAGACAGGCCCTCCTCATTTGAAACTTGCAATTTACCTCACCCTAGAAGAGGTGAGAAACTTCAGGGCCCCAAAATTTGGTTCTCTACAATGATTATAAAGGAATCAAAGATGTCTCTGCTGTAGAAACCAGACAAAAACAGAAGTTGCACCAACAAAAATCTGATTGGGTATTAGGGAAAAAAAAAAAAAACATTGCCAAAACTGGAAGAGGTTGACTAGAGGGGCTGTGGGATCTTTGTCCTTGGAGATTTCCAAAAGTCAGCTAGACATGGCCCTGAATGACCTGCTCTAATGCCAAAGTTAGCCCTGCTCTGAGTGGCCAGTTGGATAAGATGACCTCCATAGGTTCCTTAAAAGTTCAGTCTTTCAATACCCATGTTATGACAGCCCTACAATTATATGGGATGAACCCCAGCTGAGGAGATAACAAGTCTCAGGTTTGCCTGGACCTGGTCTTCAATCCTTACCTGCAGTCTGATGTGTGAGCAGTAGTGCAGATCACCACCTCCCATGCTCGGGATGTGCCATTGGATGCACAGCACTCAACCTTTCCCAGAGAAAGTCCTCAGCCCCCCAGATAACTTAATTTCAAAACATGCAATTCAAATCAGTCTGGGATCGAAGGACTCGTATCACATCCAAGGTCAGGAGGAGACCCCAGGCAGTGCCGGTCGTCGGGCGTTTCGGCACGGGGGGTTGTTTGTAGCAACAGAGCCTCACGCTGGTGCAGCGTCAACACACGGAGCGTGTCCGAGCGCAGCCCCGGCCACCACACACCAGGGTTTTCTGTCAGCATGCACAACACAAACAGACACCAAGCGTGGGCCACTTCACGTTTAGTTCTGCTTTCCCCTCCCCAATGCTTCGGGTTGGCGGGTGTCGCTGCCCCGAGAATGACTTTCCAGCATTGGTAGAGCAAAGGCTGCTCAAGAAGTGGTTGAGCTTTAGCTACTCTTCTCTCTTTTTAAATGGCTACAGGGGTGCCTTAGGCATTGCAAACCATGTGACAGAGGTACAAGTGCTTCATTCCCTAGGGTTCCCCCACAATTCACAGCTTTCATGCTTTTCTTCCTGAAAGGCTGCATTCGGGGTGCATCAGCACAGGGCAAAGCTGGTTTATCCTGGAAAGCTGAGAGTTTGGTATTTTTTCCCCTGTGAGAAGAAGACCTACTTTCCACAGCTTCTTTACTGTTTATTATTACTGGTTGTCTGTTAGCACTCTTCCCCTTTCTTATCCTCACCAGGCAAAAATCAAAGCCTCTCCTACGACCTGTGATGCTTTAGTAGCCCACAGGGTTAGCAATTAGCTTGTGCCATTCCTCTACACTGGGTGACCCAGATGACCACAGGGCCCAGCGTGACCGAGGACTTCCCCACCAAGAGACAGAAACCACTGGGAAGTGACAACCACCATTCACAAAGAGTCCATCTCTTTCCAAATGAAAATATCATGGAGCTGTGGCCTAAATACTACAGTTGTTTGCTGACAAGTCAGATATGTCTACAAAAATCTCCCAAGGACCACCTAGTGCCCAGGAGCAGATGAACTCCATGTGGCATCATGAGCCCGCTTGGTTGCATGAGACTCCATCAGCCACGCTCATTCACCTCAGTGAAGAAGGATTTTGATTTGGGATAGCAAAGAAGGTAGAGATGATAAGCACCAGGATAACAACACCCAGTGACAGAGGAGTTGGAAGTTTAAGGTTCCTTCCAACCCAAACCATTCTGTGATTCTATGATAAAGAGTACATGGGCCACAGCAGAGACCCTTGGAGAAGTGAAGCATAGCCTCAAATCTCAGTATTTAACAGCTCACTTGGCGTTGCTTGGCAGCTAACACCTTGCCAGTACTGGCAGTGCAGTGAGTAGCAAATACCCCAGTTTGAAGATTGCCAGGGCACCGTGCTGAAGTGCACTATACTCTAATAACCTAGGTACCAAATGCACCATTTAAACACATTTGCATAAAGTGTCTGTGCCTCTCCCAGCACCAAAGACATCTCCAGAAGGACTGATCTATTATCCTGCTGCCCTTCTTTGAAGTGCCTTGCCCCCCATTAAGTAAACGGTGCAGGAAACCCTTCGTATTTACCCGCTCCAGCAAAACCCTTTGGTTTAACCTTGTCAGGATGCATCTGCCGGAGCGGCAAAGTACTATATGTTCTGTCTCTCTATTTGCATGGGTCAAGGAAACAGGCTGCCTACACAGCCACCTCCCAGATGGAGTGGTCCCATATGCATCCAGACCTTTGTTAGCAGTTGCCAGACTTAACGCGGCACGTGAGAAACGCCTTACATGTAATTATAGGGCTGCAGTGTTTAGTATAATCATTTGGCTGACAGTAGAATACAGCTGTCAAAGGAATTGCCCCCTTAGAAACCTCCCTGTCCACACATTTTAGGACAGGCGAGATAAACTAAATCTCCTAACAGGCTCGTGATAGACAGATACAGTTTCATGGAGGGCTGAGGGAGAAAAGGGTCAAAGATTGTCTTTCCCTTTGCTACGCTCCTGATGTAGTTCTGCAAAGACGACAGCACGCGCAGGGGACAAGAGATGGGATCGTCGCTGTGGCTGGTTATTTTTCTTGGAAATGGCCCTTTGCTATTTTTCAGTCTGGTTGATTTAGCCAGCAGTTTCCGGAGAACAAAAAGTCAGTGCTTTCTCTTGACCCTTCATTGCAAAATGCAACCTGAGCATTAGGAAACTTGTTTTTGGAAGGTTCCTGTTCCTTGGACCTGCCCTCGCCCTTGGGGCCATTGTGAGAAAATGCCAATGGGTGTTGGGTGGCTGTCACACCGGGAGGCACTGAAGGACACTAGCCCTGCTTGCCTGGGCATGGTTTATCAGAGCCCCTTCTGCAAGGAAACTATGTAGTACAGAGCAGTTGGTGCCACGCAGAGTCCAGGTTGTGGATGCTATAATAAAAGCACTACAGAGAGATTTTTTGGGGTGAGTGAACAGACACCATTGTTTCTGAAGCATAAGCTAAGTCTCATTTTGAGACTGTGCACTGTGCAACCCTAATTTGAATGTTGCTTCTCCTCACCTGTTTGCACAGCTAAAAGCAAGTACCCATTTGCCTTTTCCATCTTTGTAATAAAAAATGTTGCAATCTTTATTCCTGCCTTAAGGAACAGATTGAAGTGCTTTTGATGATCCAGAACAATGTGATAATTTATTCCCTCTCCAGAAGCAATCAGTATTTCAGCCCGGTTATTTGCATATAGTATGAGTCGTCGGACAAAACACTGTGGGTGCAAAAATGATCCCTAATAAAGAAACTGATAAAAGGTATTTAAGATTAAAGATCCGATGTACACTTAACTGTCATGAAACTGCCACACATCAAGAAAAAGAAAAATTCATCCCCAGTTTGTGAACCAGAAAGACTGATCCTGTATTTCTGTTTAACCACAAACCCTGAATTAGTTTCTTGCAGGATTAGAGCACTGTAATACCAAAGGCTGCTTGTGCTACTGTCAGAGCACAAGAACAAGTTTGCTCCAACAGAACTTCAGGGCTGTTGAGGCATCCAAAACCTCCTAAGTCAGGTCCAAATGTGTCATTCAATCTTAAAAAATAATTTCTGGGCTGGTTTTTTTTCCTCTTTTTTTTCTGATTTCTAGATCAGTATATTGAAGCTTGTTGACACTTTCACCTCTTTTCCTCAGAAACTGAAAGATAGAACCTGACTCAATAGAAGGTACGAATCTCACAGCAGTATCGTCATTTCAGGAGCTCAGATTTTAATGAGAACATCAAATCTATCTGGCACTATGATAAGGTCATCATAAATTAGCAATACTGAAGGTGTATCCTGGGATTGCTTCTAAACTAGACCATGGCTGATATATACATATGTTTGTACTGATGTTGCCAAGTAGACTCACCTGCAAACTTCATAGTTCAGCATTGCTAGACATAGAGATTTGTGAAAATTTAGACCAAAAGTTAAGGTTGTTGTTTTGTTGCTTGGGTTTTTTTTTTTTTTTCTCTTTTTGCAAAGAAAAAGGAAATGATGCCTATGACTTTTCATATGCAGCATCTCAAAAAGGTGGACCTTCCCTTAGCTGGGTTGACCTCAGCCCTGCCAGGATGACATCCTGCAAAGAGAAAAAGAAAGTAAAACTTTGCACAGAAATGCAAGTGAGACATTTAACAATGCCATTTCTAATGAAAAGCAAATAAAATCCATAATAAGGGGTGCAAATACACAAAGTCTTTTCCTTTTCTGAAAGAAGAGAGTTACTTCTTTTAAGTATCCAAGTGGGCAGGCAAGGATGGTGAAGGTGAGGAGACCAGGTCTGCAGAGGTTAGCATGTTAGCCATGAGACCCTACCTGAAACTTCAAGGGTGAGGGCTTGCAGAGGAGCTGACAACACTGCATGCCAGGCAACACATTCAGAGCAGAAAACTCCATATCCAAAGTCATGCCCATGGGCTATCAGCATGGATTTGGACCAGTGTCAGGCTCCAGGCACACAGCTCCACTGGGGGAAAAGCATGAGCACTGGGGAACACAGGGAGACACGTTGGATAGGCATAACTGGGGAACAACTGCTCTTGCAGGGTAAGAAAGAGGATGGAAATTAATTTCAACACATGCCTGGAGGAAATGGCCAAAGGCAGCTCTAAAACATGGGCATCCAATTGCAGCTTCTGGTTTGGAAAGTCCTAAATTGATGTCTGCTGGAAGGTGAGAAGATGCTTAGGGACAAGGACTCCTCCATGCTTTCCTTCATGTGTCTGCTGCTGGCTATGGCCAGTCAGAGGTGCTGGGCTAGGCAGGCTGGGTCAGTCCTCACCAAAAGCCCAGGCATGGCCATTATGGATGGACAGATAATGCACCGAGTTGCTCAATTTATACTGAACAGAAAGCATCGCTTTAAGCGCAGCAACATCAGTACCACAGCACTCAGGCTGGATAGATCAGTGGAAATAGCCACTGCTAAAATACAATCATGTTCACAGTGGGAGGTCCCACGATTGCAGCAAAAGTCTTGATCTCTAACAGAACCCCCTACCTTTAAGGACATAACTGCATTTTTTTGGGGCAGTACTTCAGCAATGGCTTTTAAGGGATGAGTCAGTAGGAGATGTTCCAGTAGCAGGGTGCAGCATTTTTATTTCAGGCACTTCCACTGAGTGGTGTGTTTTCTACTCCTGCCCTGGGTCCTGCAGCACACGCTTAGGCAGGCAGGGGCTGGAACAGCAATGAACTGACAGGCTGTGCTTGAAGGACTCTTTCCTTCCCCTGGGATAGACTGGGGTAAGATCTTCATGAGCAAAAACACCAAAAATTACCAGAGGCAGATTGCCCCTGACTTCTGCAAGGTGTTCTTTGTTTCCATTAGGGTTTTGGTTTGTTTTTTTTTTTTTGCATTGCTCATTCTTCTTGATTAAATCAAATGCCCACTGTAAATTTCTCTTGAGAAAAGGCAAAGGATCTAACCCTCTTGTAAACAACAGACTGTAGACAGGAGAGTTTTTTCCTCCCTGTGTTACTACTAACTGATACCTGTATTTCCACATCCCTCAAATGAAGCTTGATTAAAGAAAGAGGCATTTGCCACTGAAACAGCAAAGGGAAATACAAACTGAGTTCTGGTGTGGGTTGATTTGCCCACTGGGCCAACTGTGAGCAGCCACAACAAGATGAAATAAGAGTGCCATGAAAAACTGGAGTGTTCTTCCCTGGGCTTACAGGGCACAGAATTGCATCCCTCTCCTTATTGTGTGCGTTTATCCAATGATAGGACGGTTGCAGCTGCTTCCATTTTCTCCACGTGCCCTGGCAGTACAGCTACTGCCATCCCCTAGAAAGCCTGAGTGCACTTATGGGACTTTAGTAAATAGGAGTAATTGCCTTCTGAGCAAACAGGCTGTCCTGGCTCAGATTCTCTACATGAACCCATTAAGCAGTGAGCTGCCATTCTTTAAGAGCATGACTGAAGTTGATCCACCACCATTGCTGGATTTAAAGTTAAAGCTGATGGAGATGGAGAGATGGGCTAGGGGACTTCTTTCTGCATCGTCTATGAGCACTCACACTTCCTTCCTTTTCTCACCTCTCCCTGACAGGCCCGAAGTGCTTTCACTGTCACCATCCTACTGGATCCCTTGTGAGTGGCAGATGGAGAATGTCCATGGCTGCAGGGCACTTAACAAAGCTCTGCTAAATCCTGTTGTTACTGGGTAATGACAGTAGAGCACCCTGACCCTTGAAGCTGCAAGCCACATCCACTCCCCAAGCTCACCTTCACTTTTCACTACTCTTTGGGTTTGGAGTTCTTGTCAACTGCATCTTTTCTTCAAAGATGCTCACACAAACCTCCCTTCTGACCGCTTTCACTTGCAATGTTGTGAGCCTTTAGAATCGGTTCGTAGAAATGCTTTAAGCAAGGCCTCTAAAGCATTTTGCAATATCCTTCTGGAGCATTTTTAAACAAGGTTGTGGTACATATCAAGGACAAACCGGACACGATTTGGAGGTCACTTTTACCTCTAGGGTCATGGAAATTTTTCCAAAGAGCTATTCCTCACAAAGGATTAGTGGTCTGGCCTGCCCAAAAGGCATTTGGACCTTGACTCATTCACCTCATAGGGTCACTGCAAGGAATGGTGGCCCTGGAGCAGCTAGCACTGCTGGATATGTATTTACAGCACTGGAGAATAAAGTCAGTCAGTGAAAATAAAGAAGTTAATCTCCTTTTTTGATATGGACATTCCTATCAATTCATCGTGCTTTCATTCCCATGCAAAAAGGTTCAATAATTTACCCCTAGACCACCTTTGGAGTTTCTTCCTCCCTTTCAAGGCAGGAAGACACTACTCTGCAGCAACCACTTTCTATACGTTATAAAGCAGATTTTGTGGATCCTGAGTGGTGCCCAGTTTCTAGCTTCTCACCTGCTTTGCAAGGAAGAAATAAACTCCAACCAGCCACCTATGTGGTATGAGTCCTTATTTGAAGCATCTGTTAAGCAGGACCAGTGGTGCGGGAAGGAGGACGAGCCAGTGGCAGGAGGCAGAATTGCTGCAGCAGAGCCCTGGCGTGGAGGGCACTGTTGTTCTGGCAGTGGCCGGTCTCACTGAGATCATGAGTTTAAGCACATATCTAATTGAATTGCAGATGTCTTTTCTGATGGCTATCTGGCAGCAAAGCTTCGATTAAAGCAGCAGCAGAGAGGCAGAACAGGCTGGTTCTCAGTAATAAAACTAATGGAAGGCAGAATGACCATTTATTGCAGCCTCCACAGGGAGCGTAAAGCAGGCAGATACTTTAAAAAGCATTTTGGGGGGAGATCCGAGAGCTCAGCAGAGATACACAGCTTCCAACTCCTAGAGATCCTGAACGTATGGTTGGACTGGAAAGCATCTGACAGTAATTTAAATAATCCACAAGTAATCTCCCTTCCCTGATGAACAACAGATCTGCTTCCCTTTCTGAAGGCTATAGAGGTTTGGTCTTCTTGACTTTGTTTTTTAAAGGCTGACAAATTTATTTGCTGCTCTTTCATAACTTTTAAGATTCAGGTGGACTTGCCCTGAGCTTGCACTTGCCAGATGTCAATGTCTCACCATTTTACAATGCCTTTAGAAGTCCAAGGAAGGAGACCTTTAACAGAGCTCTCAGTCCACCCACAGCAGAAGACTGTAAATTGGAACCTTATGACCTTTTATTTTTTCTCCCCTGTAGCCACTTTCTCATGATGACTTGAACTGCATTCAAGAGGTCTTACCACATACACATCACTGAACAACCCCTCCCACACACCCAATGCTGCTGAAGAATCCAAGTTAAGCTTCAAGATGACCTAAGAACCTGGCTTAGCTCACGAACAAGGTTTTCATGAACCGTTTTCCCTTTCCTTAGCTGTCCACTACGCTGCACCCAAAATCCTCTTGTACTACATTGTGGTACATGTCCTATCCAAACTTTCTTGCCTTTTGGCCCAGTACAACTCTCCTAGGGGCACCTCAATGAACAACCACCACCCAGAGCATAGTTTCAAGGAAAGCCATCACAGTTCTGCTCGTTTTCCCTTTTGAACTGCTACCCTTTTCTGATGTATTTACAATATAAGGAAATTAGTTTATTCATGGTTTGGCTTTTAACTTCATTGTTGAACTTGGCTTTGCTCCTGTTGGAAACTGGACCCTAATTCAGGAGGGCAGTTGCCAGTGTCTGCTGGAAACTTCTTGCCATGGGATTTTCAAACACACCATTTGTTGGCCTAGCTCAGCGCATACTAAACACAGTCAGAAGATTCTGCTTACTCATCGCGGGAAAAGGATCCGGCCAGTGGCAGGTGAGTATCCTCAAACAAGCATTTCAAATGCCTAAGCTCATTCCAGACTTCCCAGGAGCTCCTTCCAGCAACCATCCTCCATTCAGTTTCATGCATCCAAAGCTACAATGACCAGCAATAGTTGGAACTGGACTAATTTACAGCTTAGGCAAAGCTTTGGATTTGTATTTTGTTTGAGGTTCACCCAGCAGAAAACTCTCCAGGAAGTTAAAATGCATAATCCCAAAGAGCGAGTAAGAAATAATGCAATGTCTGTAAGATATGAACTGTTACTGAAGTACTCAAGATGCTTAACGAGAGGTTTTGCGAATGGCATATATTAAGCTAAACAAGTATGCCGTCAGTCAGCGAGCTCAAGTACTGCTGTTTCACTCTAAAAGGAATAAATAATAATTAAAATTCTTTGTACTGAGATACATATATTCATTGTAGCTACAGAAATCAAGGGTGGTAATTCCCAAATAGCCTCGCTAGGTTCTTGCTCCAGTTGAAAATTGGGAAGCTGCCTCCGAGGAATTGTTTTATACCATAAGAATTAGGAAGAGGCATCTCTACAGTGCTGGGAGGTTTTGGTCTGGGTGCTCTCCAGACAGTTTTCAGGCATATTATTGAAGCAGATTTCTTTTCCTCAAGTATTACAGAGCCCCCAGACTTTGGACAATCTGGATTTGCCTTAGAATTATTTGCCATAAATTATAGGGTTAAAAAAAAGGACACAAGAGGGGAAAAAAAAAATATGCAACTTGGAAAATTGGTCTGTGATAATTTGTTTAGATCAGTTTATCACATAGCTGTTAAAAGTAAAGCAAGTGCGCAGCTAATTGTCAGCAAGAAGTTAAATGACAGCTTGAATACAGCCTGAAGAGTTACTGGATTGGAGATATGCAGAGAATAAAAAGCCTGATGCATAAAAGACAGATTACATTTAATTTGATTCTCACAGTGGATGAAAACCTGAGCATTTCAGAGTTTGTACAAAGAAAAATTCTGGTGGTGTCGCTTCTGACTATTGATAACATTTGATTTAAAGTGCTCTGAAAAGTTATTTTGTTTTAGAACAAAAGCAAAAATCAAAACAATTCATTCCAGAAGTATTACAACACAACTGACTGAAATGTCTACTCTTTGTTTGGGTCTCAAGTGCAATTTTAGTCAACTTGAATCCATTTCATGGAGAGAGGCTGCAGTTTTAACAGAACTATTGCCAAAATAATCTCAGCAACAAAACATTGCTCTGCCTATCTTTAGCAATTGATAAACAGCTCCAAAAAACAACTCTATAGTTTTAAAACTATATCTGAGACTAAACGATCGGATTTACCAATGTTGAAACAGTGTACTAAAATTATTAAAGCACTGCCTAAGCAAAAACCTTCAGACTTCCAGATGAAAGAACAGTTAAAAAATAAATTAAATCTTGGATTTAGAATATGCTCAGGCTGTTCTTTAAACAAGGTAAAAGAACTAAGCCCAGAGGTCAATTTCTTTTTCAAACAAAACATAATTCTTTGCAAATTTTGGTCAGTGAAGCAAGCGAAAAAGTCTATCTGCATGTAAAGATTGACTTTTTATATACTCAATGTTATGGCCTGGAAGTGTTAAAAAGACATTCAGAATATAAAGGCAACTGGAAACAATTAAGCCATTTAAAAAGCACCAAAATTAGCATTCCTTTTGTCGGATCCAGAACATTCAAGTGCTGTTCTGCCACAAAGGCTATCATCAATTCCTAATTTTAGCTTAATCCAACAAAAAAAAAAAAGCATCTTGCATTTCTCTCTGGTGTTTCCTCATTAAAAGCACTCTTAAATTATATATTGAAGTCTTGAGAACACAAACTACAAATTAAACCTCATGCTCCCAGAGACACACTTATGCATGCACTTCGTTATACTAATCACAATAGAAGTAATCCAACTACTTGTGCTGTGACACAGCTAAGCAATGCCTGAACTGCTGCATGACTACCCAAAACCCAAGAATTTAGTTATAAATCACACAAAAAGGTGATCAGTCCTGTCCCATTTCCTCTGCTGCACTTGACCACTCTCAGGAACTTGAAGTTCCATGAGAATGGTATCTCCTGATCTTCATTATACAGAGTAAGCATCATGTACTGACCCAATAAAAAAGCAAAACAAAACCAAACACAAAACCAAAACTAACACCCAACATAAAAAACTGTAAAAAGACCCTATAACAACAAAAAAAAAAAAACCCAAAACACCACAAAAAAACCCCACCAAAATACAAAACTTAGTAATTAACCCTTACATTTTAAGTCAAATTAATTCCTTGTATTCAAGTCTTAGGACACTGCTTTCAAGGTCCAAGTACTGTGCTACTACTCGGAGTACTGACTTTTTAGATCATTGTGAACTCTCTAGTATCCAAGATTCACATCCTCAACACTCAGGACCACCTTCCACCATTAAACTCCAAAATGCCTTCACTCCCCTGGTCACAGGCTAACAGTCACACTGTATCTAGACACTCACCAAGAAATTTGTAGGTTTAGATTCAGCTGCATTTTAATGACCATTACTAAAGAGGATACTTTTTTCAAACTGGAACAGAATTAATAGCACACACCAGGTGAAACTGAGAAATTCTTGGACATCAAGATTTCATCCTGGTCTCCTCGTGGGAAGTTTGAGAGAAGGTGGTGCCGTGGCTGACCTGCTGGGGAAGCCAAAGCCTGTCGCTTTTATCGCCCTCAGTTTAAGGTGTCAGAGATGCCAGAACATGGCATGAGCCGTGCCCAAGCAAAGGTGCAGTTTGCTGCTAGGGAACAACCATTGCACAAGATTTGTATGTTTGTCGCTGATCATACAGCACATGCATCTGTGCTCCTGCTTATCTGCTACTCAACATATAGAAGGCACTCAACAGTCCTGGCTGCTCAGGACAGGATCAAAATAAGCTTTGCTTAGTCAGACCCCCTATTCGTCCCTCCTTCACTTGACTTCACACGCACCATGGATTTAAGAAACTGCCGCATTTTGAGTTGAAACTACATCTCTGAAGTTGACAGGCGGGATCTCGTGCCCAGACCCATGACTCCGAACCTCACTGCTCATGTAAAACTGCACTGCACACATTAGTACAATGTACAAACAGTGATTTATCAACATTGTATGCTTTATTGAAAGTTGACAAGTGCAACAGTTAAATACATAGACGTGTTACAACTGTTTAGAGAACATGCACAAAAACATATGCATACTACTATACAGATCATATGCAAAAAACCCATACTGGGAAATCCAATTTTTTTAAAGGTTTTTTCTTTTTGTGTTTTTTTTTGGTTGGTTTTGTTTTTTTTTTTCAGTTCTTCGCTAGCAGGGTTTGTAATTTTTGGAGTGGTTTTTCCTGTCTTGAACCAAACTACAATGAAAAAAGATTTACTTCAAGATAATCAGCAGCCAGGGAACTTCAGAAGTTACACAAACAGCATAAATCTGCCAAATTCTGAACAGTTGCGTAGGTGCATTCTTATTTATGTAGCATTAAAAAAAACAACAACACAACTTTCCAAACTTCTTCAGAACAGCCAATGAAACAACTAAACTTCAATCTGTACAACCTAAATAGTTACAGTTTTCTATTTTACAAAGTAATTACACTAAATACACAAATATACAGTAGGCAAATAACCTTCATTGTAATTATCCTATGACCGAACTGTATGTCACCTACCTGCTTTCTATATATAATACAGCTTTATGCACCTGTCCACTGCTTCAAGAAAACGGTGCAAATAGTTGCACTTAAGGTTTCAGGTGACAATTAAGTGTTAAACACTGAGTTTACCTTTCTCCCTCTTCCTCTTAGATCCTATGCACCAGTCCTCACTTTGGAACCCCAGTGCGCTATGGGGGGATTGAGCCATCGTTTTTTTACTCCAGCCTATTTCTTCATATTTCCAAGCTTGAAAAGCACTTTTATCAGTTATATCACTGGATGAGTGGAAGATATAAAAACAAACCAAAAAAAAATTCAGGCATGCAGCTTCATTCCTCAGCCATTTGCAGAAGCTGCTCAAGTCCCCAGTGTACTTGTGCTAATTCTCTGGAAAAAGTTTATTTTATTCAATCAACCTAAGAACAAAGACTCCTTCAAGCCAATGGGAGAAGGGAGAGAAGAGAGAGACAGATGAGTGCATAATACAGAGTGGGAGAAGCCTCTCCTGACGTGCGCAGGGCATGGAGTCCTCAGTCTGGTTGCAATGTGCACTGAAATGGATGAAGGATGGCTGTGGCCGATTCCTGCTAGTCCTTCTTGCTCTGGGCAGTCCAGAGGCCAGCGATCATGATGGCAATAACATCTTGAACTACGCTGAAGGCCCTGACCCCTGTGATGCTGGCTGAGCAGGCTGCTGTGTTGTCCCTTGTGTCTGGGAAGAGGAAGGTGGAGAACCAGTCTGCAGCTGTGCTTGGAACTGGGCAAGCTGCTCTGGGCTGGCAAGTGTTTTTAGCAGAGTGTTTTCTTGCTCCAGCTGGGAGTTCTTCTCTATGAGCTCTTTGATTTGCTCTTTGAGGACCTCCACTTCCTCCCTTACCGCATACATCAAGTGACTCTTTACCAGATCCTGAAAGGCAGAAGAGAGTATGTGCATTAGCAAATCAGCCCAGCACCAAGCCCAGGCTCCCACCTAGCTCAGCTGGAGATGCAGGTGACCCCTCTCCTCAAAGAGCCGGCGCGAACCCAGCTCTGGCTCGGGTGCGGAAGCATATCCCAGCGAGGGCCACGAGCCCCCTGCGTGTGCCCAAGGGGCCAGGCCTTTCGGCAGACGGAGTCTGCCCAGGCAAAGCTCTCCCTTGAAGCAGCCGAAAGGTGCCGGGGCAAGGGGGGGGCGCTGTGTCAGGACCCGCTATACCCGCGGCCCCGCCGCACACGTGCGGCCCCACGGCGGGCAGCGCGCCCCGCCCCGCGGCAGGCCCCGCCCCCCGCGCACCGGCTGCAGCCAGTTCTCAGCGCAGGTTGCCGCATTTCCCTCCCTCCCGCCGGCCCTGCACGGCCGCGGGTGACGTCAGAGCGCGGCCAGGCCAATCCGCGGCCGAGTTATTTATAGCCGGGAGTTAAAGGCTCGCAGTTTGCCTAGCAACAGTCGGCGGAGGCTCCCGTGAGAACGGCTCCAGGCACCGCTCCAGTAACAAAGGGCGGCCGGGCCCCAGGCGCAGCGCGGCGGCTCCGCGCCGGGGGCAGGGTGGGGGCCCGGCCGGTGGCCCCCGAATCGGGGAGACGTAGCTCCGGGCACCGCGACACCCGTGCCGCCCGCCGGGAGAAGGGCACGGCGGCGGAGGATGCCCCGGTTCGCTGCAGCCCGCGGGGGGTGCGCCCGTTGGGCAGGGGTGGCCCGGAGCGGGATGCGCTAGGGAGGGGAGTTGAAAATAATACTGAAAAGCACCCCAAAACAACCCCCTGCTTTGGAGGGGCAACACACACAACCGCCCCCAAAAATGCCGCTTTCTGCCCCAGCAGCGCCCCTCCCCCGCCGCATGGAGCCGGGATCAATCGTTTGGGGAGGCAGGAGCCAAAAGCGATGCCGTCATTCCCTCCCCGGCATCGATAGAAAAACGTGCGCATTCCTCCCCGCAGGAAGCCTTTGATCAATTAAAAACAAACAAAAAAAAAACCAAACCGAAACGCCACACCGAAAAAAACAAAGCGTCCCCCCACACAGCGAACCCGAGCCTCCCCCTCCCTCCCCGCTAGGAAAACGCTTCCGCGCAGGGGTTAACCATCGCCCGCCGCATCCCCATATTGTTTACTGCTTTAAACACGAACAAGGTTTTCTGCCCCAATCGGTACGTACCATCGCTTGCTCGATTTTGTTGTCGATAGCTACCACGCTTGCACCAGAGGAGCTGCAAGAGAGAAAGAGAGGAGAGAAAAAAAAATATAAAACATTAGCTGCGGATGAATTATTTAAGAGACAAGAGGCGCGGGCATTGGCAGCCAGTTGGCTGAGAAAGTCATCCTCACGCTGCCCTGCCGCTGCCGCCGCCTCACCGGGATGCTCCAATGCAGCAAAGCAACCTGTGAAACCGCCCCGAACCCCCCGCCCGCAGCCGGATCAGGTATCTTAACGTTTTGCCCCTCGACAGACCACAAAGCTGGAGCTGTAGACGCGGGCTGCGGCAGAAGCGCTCCGCGCTGGGGTGAGCAGCCCCTCCGGGGAGGCGAGGCGAGGCAGGCGCCCGGAGCCGCCGCTGCGGCTCCCCCGGACAAAGGAGCCAGCCCGGCGTTCACCTGCCCCGCTAACGCCGCGCCGGCAGAGCCCCTCGGACACAACACTTATTTACCTACTGTCGAGCCTCAGGGATGAGTTGTCGGTGCCCAGCAAAGACGATAAGAAAGAAATTGAGAAGTGTCTTAGTTGATAAACTCCTAGATCCATTGCCACTGGTCTACAACATTGGGCATTCATGCAATCGCGGACAGAAACGCTCCCCGCGGAAATCAGGTCTCCCTCTCTCCGGCCGTGTGCGTCCGTGCGAGCGCCGGGCGGCGGGGCAGCTCCGCCGGGCGGCGGGACCCTGCGGGGCGCGGGGCTGCGCTCGGCCAGCTCCGAGGTCAGCTCTCCGCCGCGCCGCACAAAACCTGGCCATCCCGGCCCCCCCCATAATTTATGCGGCGCCGCCGCCGCCCATTGGCTGCGCCCCTACCCGGGCCCCGCCCCCTCTCCGTCGCATCTCATTAAGCGCACCCCCTCACTCCCCCCCTCCCCGCCGCGCAGCCCCCCGGGCCGGCAGCGTCCTGCCCTCCCCGCGGCGCCCACGCGGGCCGGCCCCGCTGCGGCGGGGGGAGCGGGACGCGCTGCGCACCCCCCCGCCCCCCGGGAAACCCTGACACGCGAGGTGCCGGCGCGCCGCTCACCCTGCCGCTGTCCACCCGGACGAATCGAGGGGGAATTAACACATTTAGAAAAAAAAATATAATATATATACATATATATTTCTCTCTATACAATAATAACTGGGGGAGCTGGGGAGCGGCGCGGGAGCCCGGCACGGCACGGCCCGGCAGGATGCCAGCTGCCGCCGGCGGGAGCGCGGCCGCGCCGCCGAGGGGCCGCCCGTCGCCGCGCCGACACCGCCACCTATTGGCGCACGGCAGCGCCGGCCCCGCCGCGCTCGGGGCAGTCCCGCCGAGCGGTCACTTAACTGCCCGGCCCCCCCGGCCCGGGGCGAGGCCCACCTGCCCCCGTACCCCCGCCCCCAGATCCGCGGGCTGCCCCCCGGCGCGGCAGAGGTTAGGCCCGAAGGATGGAAGCCGTACCCGACAGCTCTGCCGCCTTCGCCCGTGCAAGGCGGTAAAACCAGGACACGCACACGCACTGATGCACACGCACTGCAGATAAAACCGTTTCAGGCTACTACGGGTCTGCCAGAGCAGCCGCGATCCCTTAATATTCCTTACACGGGCCTTATTATCCCTTTAAACCATTTATGGGAATAAAAAAAGAAAATCAGGCATCATATCACCCACAAAAAGTGCACACAGCGCAAACCTGCAGATTTCTAGCAAGGCAGCTGATACTCTTCTACAGTGCCAGGGAAAACGCCTATTCGCTCATTTTTAGATGGTAACATACAGCACTTAACGGTCTTAAAAGTTGCAGCACATGCATTAATATTTTAGGAAAAACTCTTCCCCACGTAAGTGCGGTGTATTTCTCAACCAAAGTTATGCTCAAACGTGTCATGGAACACAGGCACTGCAGTCACAGCCAGTACGAAGTGATCCCCTCTACCAGTAACAGGTGAGGAGACACGAGGCTGAATTAGACCACCACAAAAAACAGACGACCTCTAAAACCACTACTTTCTAGACCTGAGCCTTCATCTGGCATTATATGACATCATGGCACAAAAATAAAGTCAAAACCGTCTTCAATTCCCTCTATCAAACTTCTCCAAGAACTAAAAATCACTTATGTTACAAGTACTGCTCCCAGAGAAGCAGGAAAGCCGGGAGGCACAGAGTAATCATCTTAAAGCTAAATTTAGCATTTGCGTATCTGCATCATCCTTCTTAGTTTATTTATGTTGTCCTAGTCTACTATTCTTCCATTCAATAACGCCAGCAGAGGAGTACAAACTAATCCTATTCACCAGGGAGGTTACATGTAAGAACAGGAGTTCCTCACAGCTGCTTTCCCAGTATCGCATACAACCCACGGGATCCCACAAGGGCACAGCTCTCCTCTTCAGCTTCAGGTACCTGGGGAAGCTGCACACAATAGCACCTAACAGGCTGAAAATTAAAAGAAGGTTGTTTGGTTGATGTATATATGATTTTTTTTTTTTTTACCAAAACTTCTTTGCGTGTACTGACTTGCAAATTAAATAGCAAGTGCATAGGCATCAAGGCTCCAGCTTCCCACCTTGGGACAGAAGAACACCAGTAACCATACGTTGTACGTACACTTCCACTAATCACTTTCTTCACAGAGGTTACTTGCTACACATGATGGTACTTGCCACATTCATAGGTCAAACGAGACATTTAATAAACAGTTCCAAAAGCACATCATCTATACTAGGATGTGTATCAACTGTCCTAGGCTTAATCTAAATGTTTTCTGAAGGGTTGGGCTTGAAAAAACCAGTAATGTCCCAAATGACTTCTCACCATGGACGTTAGAATTAACAAAATCATATTTGGACACATGCTTGGGGGCAATCTCGGTCCCCTGAAGCTCTTAATCAGAAATGGGCAGAGTAGGTGTAAAAATGAACTTCAGTATCTGCTAATTAGGTCCTCCTAAAATAATGGCCTTGAAGATCGCAAACTGGCATGCCTGGACAGACACTCCCTTGAAAGGCCCACCTTGCTGCTGCAGCACAGACAGCGGGCGTTTGTATGGATTTTCGCTCGTACGTGTAAAAATAAAGTTATGGATGCACTCCAAGGAGCTTGTCGGTGGTGCCGTAACGATGGATCATTATTAAATGCCATCATTCCACTTATGACAGAAAAATGATGTGATTCTCAGACTAAACTAACGATAACTTGTATTAGTATCTCTATCTTTTCTTTGTGAGGATATATGAACCTAAATCCAATTCTCACTAAACTCATCAGCCAGCTTCCATTAAGTTCAGTGGGATCTTGGCAAATTTGTTCATTTATTTTTAGGTGCCTACAAGCCGAGTTGTGATTCAACAGAAAGCTGTCAGCTGCGTACATGCATATTAATGTGCATGTACTGCTTTACCCATCCTATAAAAAAAGCAAACCGTAAGTGTCCCTTTCTGGCTGAGAAAGCTCAGAACTCTCAGATCAGCTAGGAAATAACAAACAGGACATGTACTTTCATCCCCACAACTGAGAGGGTGATGAGAGGAGAGAAACAATCTCCAATGTTCTCACCTCAGCACCCCCAGTCATCTGACTGACAAGGACACAAACTCAAGTCCATATTTGAAGGCTAGGGTTTTGCTGTTGCTTTTTATAAATACATGTAACTATGAAAAAGCTTTTGAAGATCTAAGAAAAACAATAAATCCTCCCAACTCTTTCGCCTTGCTCATTGCTTTGTCTCCCCTCCTGCCTCCTCCACCACGACATTCAACATGCACTTCACTCAGATTATGTTGTTTTGACTCACTCACCCTCCCTCACAGAAGGGAGTCAAGCCGACTACTTAAAACCTACTAACAATCTCTTTTAACACCTCATTAACAGATACTACACAACATTAGACTCCTACAAAAGCTTACAAGTTTACATTCCTGAGAGCAGAGGTGAGAAAGGCTGCAGAATTCCTCATTTCTCGGTCTGCATTGGGCTGGACCAATTCCTCCCCGCCTTAGATACAAGATGAGGGACTTCTGTTGAACAGAGACCCCTCACAAAGAGGATGATCACACGCCTTTAGAAGCCTGCATGTCTATGGAACACCCCAGGTGTCCGCAAACTGCATAAAGTAATACAAAAAGACTCGAGATGGGTCACTTAGAAATGAGCGGGGGAGAATACAATATACTGCTAAACAAGCACCTCACCAGCATCTTTGATCTACTAACTGCTTAGATTGAAACAGATACGGTAGTCAAAGACTTTTTCAGCATGCTTCACCTTTTGTAGTGTTTCAGCTGTTAGACATTGTTTCTCCCACTAATTTCCTCTTGTCTCAATTTAATCATGTTAAGCACTTGAAAAAAGTGCTTTTCATCTGAAGTATATAATGAGGGAAGCTGCAGCACAGAGTGATTTTGTCGCTGTGCAAGGCTGGTTTAGCGTATTGCCGCGTGCATGTGAAAAAAATGTTTCAATTTATCCCTCAAGCACCTCGTCAATGGACGCTCCCTTTCGATGCCATCATTAAAAGTCCTAGACAAGCATCTCCTGAACTTAAATCTCTTTTTCACTCTTTTGCAGAGACAACAGCAGTTTCTGTCACAGCACACTTTCATCTCACACTATAGACCCTTACACTCAGAGCCTGTGGACTTCAACTAGGGAATAAAAATATGGAAGACCACCGAAAACCTCACCTTTTAATGACTCAAGAAAAGACTACAGCAAGTAGATTCTACGTGACATCTGCCTTTACATTTCACTTAACATCTAATGGTCGATAAATGTCAAAGTACTATTCTGACTTAAAATTAATAAATTCAAAACTATTAGTGCATCGACAGCAACCTCCCCAGCATCAAACTTATGCAAAATCCCTCCAAGCTAATAACCTGAAGAGAAAACTCTAGCTGCAGCTGACAGCAAGGACTAAAGAATTATTTATTTCAATAGGTCATGATTTTTTAATTTCATGTCAGTAAAGGCACAAGATGGGATAGAGAAGCTGCCCGCTAGGATCTTGATTTTAAAAAACCAAGCTATTGAGAACTTCACTCAGCTAACATTCAACTATTTGTAGACCGAGTTCTGCAGATTTCAATTTACAAACCTCTGCTAAATTGCAGAGCCTCTTGCTACCAGATATTACTCCATCCATTTTCCTAAACATGTTCTTTTCCTTCCCTATACCAAACTTATCTGCATCTCTAATTCGGTTTGCTAGGAATTGGCTTTTAGTTCCATGAAAAACAGATAAAAGGGAAAGCTATGCGAGATACTGGAGAAATGAAGCACTATATTTGTAAATTTATTTATTTATTTTCCCCCAGATGTCTGAGTCTAAGTAAATAAATATTGAGCAGAAAGAATACATACACCCTACTGGGGTTCTGGAAATAACCTGACAGTCTCTCTAATCGCAATGCGTACACAGAAGCATCACGCTGTGCACTCCGCGCAGGAGACAGAAGGCTGCATTTAAAAAGCAAGAAGATAACCATGTAAGATCAAAAGACAAGGAGCAGTTCTCACTGGCTCTTCTGAGAATATCCTCTTTCTCTTTTACAGGCAACTAATTGCTAAGTCAACCTCAGTTGTTTTTAATGAGAATTATAATGATTCTACCGATTTTAATGCTGACAAAAAGAAAACACAAAACCAAAACATCAAGTACCCTGACAAAGACACACACATCCACTCTTCACTGGTCAGAGAGAACCCTGAAAGGACATATGAACCATCTTAAAGCCATTTTTGATGCTCAGAAAGGGACACAGAGCATCCCCTTTCCTCAGATCACCCAGCAATGTGGTTGAGATGAAGGACCCTGTTCTGTGGACATCCATTGAGTTTCAAAGTCTCCTTACAGAGTCAGGGACCTCAATAGCATCCAGATGCTACACCACCTAAATCTGGAGTTACCTGCAGTAACATCTAGTTTAGGAATCACAGGCTTCCCTAATTTCATATCCAAACTTACAATGAGTAAGTGTAAAATATCTAACTTCATTAAAAGTGAAAGCCCTCCTCAGTATCCCACAAACTGCCCTTGACCAAGGACTGCAAGTGGGAAAAGATCCACCAACCTTGTTGACACCCTTGAAGTTTTAAGTAAGACATATGAGCCACAAATTGATTTTTTTTTCCCTCCAGAAAGCTGCACACAACATCGCTCTGCATGGTGTCACTGTCCCCAGGATGGAAGGGGAAAAAACACAAACCTGTTTAGTGCCATAAAGCAGCATATGTAGAAAGGTGATCAAATGTTACAATTTAAGTTTCACCACCCAAAGCATGGAGTTAGAATTTTTTCCTTTGTCTAAAATTTGGTTTAAGTAATTTTACATTTAACTCATAAAAAGAGCATTTAACTTCCTGATCATACACATTTCTCAAAGCCAAGGATGACACATCAGAGTAAAACCCACTTACACTAGCATTTAATCCCACTTCTTACTGTACAACAACAGATTTTTTTCAACCACGTACTCCAAACTTAAATGAAAAGGGGAGGACGAGAGGCACTGGAGCATTTCAAGTTACACCTAACGTAACAAAAGAAACATAGGAAGTGGCTTGGCAGAGTGACACAAAAAGCACTGGAAAGCTGAAGTTCACTATATTAAACAGCATCTCTGACCCAGGGGGGCACCAGTGCATGAGGGACTCTGCAACAGTGGCTGACACCCATCCCACCCTACCTTGATACCACACGGTGGTATTCAGTCGTCAAATTAAAAAAAAAAAAACACAAACCATCTGCTTTAACCTGTAACTAAGGGTCATCTCTTACTCTTTTCTCAACTCTTAGTAACTTCTGTTTCCTTCAGGCTGCATAAAGTCACACCAAGTCATGTGAAGTGGGAACATTGTACTTACTGACTGATGCTAATTGTGGAAGGTGGGGGTGGGGATGAAGAACGTTAAGTCTCTCCATGTCCCCTGTCTCCAGCCCCCTGTAAAGCCTACACCATTAATGCTTTTTTTTTTTTTTTACCCACTTAATCCCTTCCTTCCTCCTCCTCCCACCACCTACCTTTTTTTTAATTGTTCCCCTTGAAACTATACTGATGATCTTGGCTTAGCTAATAATTTAGTCATGCTTATTAACACATTATTTATATGGCATAACAGCTGGTCTACACTTCTCACTGAATATTGTTTTCCCTTTAATGACCCCGTTTTGATTCAACACTTGAAATCAGGTCTGTATTTCCCACAAAAGCACACTAGAAGCCAACTCCAAATCACCTTGAACAAAGCCAAAATGCCTGCAATTAACCAGTGCTGTCTTATGGTCTTCAGGAAGTTTAAAACGATGTTCCCTACTCCATCTTCTATGGAAATTATTAGAAACAGTCAATGATGACCAAAAGTATGAAAACAAAGCTTAAGTTAAAAGCTGAGTGTGGCAACAGAGCACTCAGGATGTGGAATTCAATCTGCTGTGAACGAAGATGATCTGCCACTGCTTGGATTTTGGCGTGGCAGATCACTCATTATCACTCTATTGTGCAGAACCATTTTTAAGGCTATTCTGTTAAATGATAATAAACCCCCAACGCTGCAACTCGGTTACATGTGGACTAGAATATAGTAATGTGAGACTTCAATGCCCACTTCTCTTCCTCGACAAATACGCTAAGACAATGGACCTCTACCCAGCTGTCCATTTACGCTCCAACAGTTTCGGTCTCCTTGCAATCAATCGCTGGCAATGGCTTCAGTTCCAAGGTATTAGCAATGTCAATGAACAAGTAGGGGAATGGCTTTCAGATTAACTCCCCTGGTTCTAGCACGTGTGTATTTCACAAAGTCATAATACTGTATTTCCTAATTCTGAGCAGCCAAAACACTCTACCTCGTTCGTGCCCAAACCCACCGTTGATCATCCTTTGGTGGCTTCCTGAGAAGTTCACAGAGAATGCAAAACCTGCTGTTCCAACCCGAGAGAAGTGCACTTAAACACACTGAATTCACTTTAATGTATTCAGAAGTATTTTTATACCTGAATGGAAACTTTCAGTTATAGAAATCAAACCCCATGTATCTACACCCATTCAGGAAGCACGTTGGGAATTTCCAGAAACTGGTTAAGAATCTGACCTGATTTACCAGATTTATTGCACAGTGCAGTATATCCCAAAGACTCGCTTCCCTTTATCAACCATTAAGTCAGGCATTTGCTGGATAATTTCCTGCCCAGCCTGTGCTTTTCCCCCACCCCCCTTCCTGTGGAAACGAGGATATGAGAGGAATCTGATGTATGTCTGTGTTTCAACTAAGTACAGCAGTGAGAAAGAGGTACAGCTAGACCCTGGGGTGGGAAAGTACTCTCAGGCTTCTTAATCCAGGCATAGCTTCAGCGACTTAAGAGACACAAATCCTGCTGACTCACGATTGCAGAAATCCCAAGAGTATCTCCACATAAAAATCATTTAAGCTTTCCTTGCTGAAGGAAGAAATTGTAAAGCAATACTGGTTTGAAATAAAATGCAAGATACCTGGGGAAGTATGTAAGACTATGAAATGAAGTGTCCTTAAAAATTACTTTAAAAATTACCTAAAAATATCTATTTATCCATCTTTATCTGACCTGACTGTGGCTTATAGCTTTAGAGAAGCATTACCCACTTCAGCACAACACTTCTTTTCCTGTAATCCTGCCACGCTGCAAAATGAAGAACAGTCAGAACACAGATGTGCCAGCTCAGCATATTTTGAACACGCCCCTGGAGCACCTTCTAGGCCAGAGCCTGCAAACAGCTGGCACGGGTCCATGTCATCTACAGAAGGCTCGCATATCCTGAAGTCCTGGTCCCCTTTCAAGTGGGATTCAGCCTTCCTCAGTACCCTACAGTTCCTCTAAAGGAACTCTACGCAGTAGAAAGCCCTCCTTTCCCACAGGAGTGTATTTTCAAGCTTATAAACAGCAAGGACCTTGAGACTGCCAGATTCATGGTGGCCACGTGGGGCAGACACCACTGACACTTAGCCACTCTTGAGCCAGACGTTCTGCAAACAGCAGAAGATATACTCTTAATCTTTTAATACACAATTTGCGAAGGAGAGATTACAGCATATTATTTCACACCTATTCAGTATCTGGGTAATTGTCCTTATGCAGAGCTGGCTACATTTATGAGTGGCATCCTGTTCATAAGCACTCCTGTCCACGCTCTGACACTGCTTATGCCCATTTTCTGGTGGATATCCACCTACAATGTGTTTAATTAGCTATTCCAAGAGTCTTTCATACAAGACAAGGTCTGAGCTCATGTATGTACTGTGTCAGGAGCCCAACTCTTCTTGATAGCAATTACCCTCCAGAAACCACCTTCTTTAAGATGACACCCTGAACCTTTGTGGCTTAAAAAAACAAAACAACACCCAAAAAACCCCAAAACCCCTAACCACAAAAACCCAAAACAAGACAAAACCCATACAAAACCAAAACCCAGACAACATCAGTACCAGAAGTCTGAGATGAGTAACCTGCTTAGTAATGCATGGAAGTCTAATACAGCTTCCAAGTACTTGTTTCCTCATTCTCACACAGGGTGTTAGCCCAGATGCCCAGTGGCCACTCTGCTATAGCATCAATGCCGTGATCAAATTACAGGAGGAACAGAAAACCCCTCCTGTGATGAAGAATTTAAAACCCCCTCTTCTAGCTTCGCTGGTGGAGCCAGGGAACCACAGCTGCAGTGTTCATTAAGCACAGAGGACAAGTCACCTCTTCCAAAAACCACCTTAGGCAGCCTCCCATTCCGGAAAGCATTGCCTGCTCCCACACAAGGTACAGAACAGGGGAATTCCTCTATGACTCTTCTCAGCTACTATTAATTACTAGAGGCCCTGGGCATGTAGATAGTAACATCAATCAGCAGTTCAAGTACAAACGATCATGACAGCTATAAACAAAAATATTTTTAAGTGAACGTTTGAGTCACAGGGTAGCACCAGTGCAACTGAGACAGGCTCCTGCCGCCTTCAATTAGTTTGCCAAAACCTGTTTTTCAGCCCCATTTCCGAAGAACTCAGCATTTTAAAACAAGCTGTTGATAAACTGAAACAGATAGAAGAGAACCATTGAACCGATTCAGAGATCAGGGTTCGGAGAATTTACTTACACTGAAAGACTGAAAGATGTCAAGGTACTTGAAAGGATCCTTGGAAGGACCAAGATTTGATTTAACTGAAGTGAACAATTACCTTTAAACAGGGAAAATACTAGGTTTCAGGGGATGTCAGGTTGCTTTTTTTCATAGTGTAGTGCATCTATTTAATATCTGCCTAATGATGAATTAAAGTCTGCATTTAAAAACAGCAAGAGGGACTAATTCATAACTAGAGTGACTTCTCTATCCCTTGATACCATCAAAAAGACTACATGCCCTCCACTAACATATGCTTTAAACAAACAGAAGTCACTGAAGTTCAGGTAAGGATGATTTAAACATAATAATGGATGACACAGAAGTTTTTGTCCCTGGCCTCCAGTATTGTTCATGTATTTTAACCAATTACAGCCCACCTTAACCATTTCAAGAGTTAGCAGGTACACCCAGCACTCCCTTCTTTCAGCTGATGCCATAACCAGAGGCTGAAGCATCTTATGACTCCCCCTTCCCCAGCTCAAAAGGAATGTGGAGGGTGACAGCACCATTCATTCAGTAGGAACATGGAGAGGTGCTGTTGATATACACTGGATCTCAAGTGGATGCAGCCACTTGCCTGCAGTCGGCACTACAAGTAGGTGCTGCTGCACACCCGTATAATCAGTATTTCCATCTGCCTAGTGCTAGGCAGCTCTCCACTAGCACACTGGCATTAGGGATGACTTAACCAAAGCACCTTGGTGAGCTCCAGGTCCTAAACTCCAGATCTTGGACTTCCTTCTGGTAGCCAAACTTAAAAAACATTTAATGTTATTAAGAGTAAAAGCTTTTCTCAGTACGCTGTAAACTGTGCTTGAACAAGGCCTGCAAGTGAGAAAAGATCCACCACGTCAGCATCCTGAAAATTTTAAGTGAGATGCCTGACCTAGGAATGGTTCTTTTTTCCTCCAGAAAGCTGTACACAACTGCGCTCTCTCAAAAGAGATCCTTTATCTAACCCAGAGAAAGCCAAATGTTTCTCTGGATTTGGCCCACGCATTCAGTAGGGTCAGTTTTGGAGAGAAAATGTAACTATATGCAACATGAGCCAAGAACAACTGCAAGAGGGGTTGAAGTTGCTCCTTCATTTGCAATTAAAGGTGACATGACAGTTGGCCAGCCTTAATTCTCAGAAAAATAAATAGAGCAAAACCAATGCCTCTGAAAGAGAAGCTAGGGGAAACAAAAGCAAATGAGAAGTAAACAGGAAGTAGCTCGCTAAAGAATAATACAGGATTCATTTTCGTTATAGTGTTAAAAGATGCAGATTTTGGTTTAACAACTAGAGGTGCTACATAGAATGACAGTTGTTTCGGTGGGAAAAGACCCTAGAAATCATAAATTCCAACCATTAAACCAACAGTGCCAAGTCCACCACTAAGCTGGGTCCCTAAGCACCTCATCTACAGATCTTTTAAATACTCCCAGGGATGGTGAATCCACCACCTGCATGTGCAGCCTGTTCCAGTGCTTAACACCCCTTTCAGTGAAGTTTTTCCTAATGTCCAACCTAAACGTCCCCCTGATGCAACTTAAGACCATTTCCTCTTGTCCTATCACTTGATATTCGGAAGAACATGGTTCTTCTACGTGTATCAGTAAAAATGAGTTATAGCAAAAGCTCTTAATGAAGGAAAGTTAAAGGAAATCACGTCTACTCCATCACACTTTTTTCATTATATATTCTGTGGAATAGATTGTTTCCTACCACGAACGAATCTTCTCAATACCTTTGTTGTTCAGCAATATGTATTGACATGGGTCATTGCTGTGTACACACACTGCTCAAGCAGAACATACCTGTTGTCATTATATTTCAATTGCTATTATAAAAGAGTTCCATTACATTGGTTCCTTAGTCACTCACATTCATTTAGTATAATTTTTAGTATTTATTCGAAAGTTCAAGCATGTTTTTGGAAACTGTCGATCGCCGAAGGAATTAAAAGTTAGGTTTCTTTAAAAAGTTTTCTAGTGTATAAATTTACATTCTTCAAAGAGGCCACCACTAACAGCAGAAAGCTATTCTCCAAAAGGCAGTACCACAAACAAAACACGACAAGAATACCAAGTGGTATTTGTCAAAATTTATATAAGAATGAGGGTTTGGGATTTTAAGGGCGTGGCATAACAAAAGCAGCAGCTCAGAGATAAGAAGTTATGAAGAACACATTCTGTGCTCCCTCCCACAGAAGGATATTTGCCTTCTGTAAACAGAACAACTCTGCAACATGGAGAGTCAGGGCATTCCCCCCCCCACATTCATATAATTTTAACTCAGTAAAACAATTTTTCCCCTTCACGAGTTACTTGGTATTTCTTTTAAACACTAGAAAGGAAACAGATCCAACCCATACATTTTATACTTCACTGTCTATATGGAAAAGGAGGTTAATAAATGTAACTTGCAGAAGACCAATTCAATGCCTCTCCAAATATTTAACAAAACTGATTAACCACATTTCTCTTTGAAGATGTGGTAAGGCAGTAGATAGCACATATTATGCATGAAAAAAATATTTTAATGAATACAAACTTGTTTGATAACAAGTTTCAAATCATGTTAAAATTCTCATTTTCAGTTTAGCATTATGTAACTGAATATTTGGAGTAACTTTTTTTGAAAAGAGGAAAAAAAGTACTGTAGTGGCAAACATTTTATAATAGGGATTATCTTAAATACTGCAGTAAATATTATTTTTTTTAAGACACAACAAATAAGACAACCAGTGTGTGATACAGCACTCTCAACCAGGATAAAAGCCCTAACTTGAAATAGTTTGAAACAGTTTTAAACCAAGGTTATTTGCACTCTGTCTGAAGAAGCAAACAACGTATTTTAAGAAACCATTAAAAAATAGCAGAGACAAGTAAACCAAGCATTTAAAAATTAAAAAACTTCATAAATACCTCTTTAGATGCTGCTCCAGTTCCAAGAATAATACTTTCATGCTTACTTGGTCAGAGCCTTTTTTCTGGAAAAGTGTCACTTTCATGGATGTATCTATTTAGTACCTGCTGATTAGTTTTCCCCGGATGGAGGGTTGGAAGAAATACCTCTCGGTCCCTGGCAGCCGTAAGATTAGCATTAGCATTCCACTATTAACCACGGGTCCTGAACTCCACGGCACTTTTAAGAATCACAAAGCCTGTCCGTTAAAGATTATCCACTCACTTCTATTCAAAGTTTGCCGAGTTTAATAGTGGTTGGTCACAATCAACAAAAACAAGAAGGGCGAACGGTGACGACACTACAGATCCTGAGATCACATGGTATTCTGTTACATAAAGCATCAAGAGAGATTAAAATCTTCACGATTAGGTTTTCGAATCTCAAACAAACGCATCTTCTTTCAGTGGTGGCAAACTTGCCAACTCTCAAGCTGAGTCAGCCCGCTCCCCCTTTTTATAAAGCACTTGTTAATCCCTACAGGTAGCTAATTCTGCTTAAAGAAAGGCAGCTGAGCTATACTATTTCTCAAAGCAAAGTTCTAGTGCTTAATGGCAACTGTGAATAGATGCAGAATCAACAGTACCCAGGGTCTGACAAAAAACATTTTACAAGGGCAAATCCTATCCATGACTGCTACTGTAACTAGAACTGGTGACGAGAGTTACAGATGTCTATCTGGTTAGAGTCTTCTGCAGACCATAGAAAGGTAGCAACTCATCATGCATCAAGCCAAAATTCAATCAAGTACTGCATGTTCTTCCTCACAGAAACACAGATCAGAGCAAGGAGGTTTTGGTGCGTTGCAGTACATCTATACCATGTCCTTACAAGTCTATTTGCATAGGTACCACTATCCAATGTTGCTTCAATGTAAGCATATTCCTTCCTCTATCACAGTAACTGCTTTCCAGTGTGAAAAAAAAGTTGACTGTCCCACAGTACATTGCAGAGAAGTGAACAAGATTCACTTCCCTCCTCTACATGTGAGCCGAAGAGGCAGAGATAACCCCTTCACCGTGGAAACAGCTGGCTACTTGCAGGATGTGTGCAGGAACCCCCACCACACAAGTGAACATGGGCACTTATTTTATGCTCTTTTAACAGACTGAGACCACAAAAAAATGCAGACAAAACCAGAAATCAAACCTAGGAAACGTTACTTGGGCTTACTGCTGATGCAATGTGAGATGTGTTTGTTCGAGGAGATTTCCCTTGTGAGACTATACAGGAAAAAAAACAAATGGAAGGGCCAAAGAAGTTGGCTCAGAGCACGGCCATCTACTATTTAGCTGCATTTCTGCTGTACCTTGCCAAGGCATGAGAAACAGGTATTACATAGTAAGAAGAAAAGCCTGTCTTGGGGGAGGGAGGAGTAAAACCAGCTCTACTTATTAGAGCCAACAAGTCTACCATTGCACAAAGGGAGTATTTTGATTAGAAGGTAGAAAGGAAACAAAATGAAATCATGCATTTTTTAATTTTTTTTTTTTTCCTGGGGGTGAGGGTTGCAGTGGGATTAGTTCCCCATTCCCAGAGCCAAGAGGGAATTAAGAGAATTTTAACTGGGCATCAGAGCTACTAACTGTGAAGCAGTACAGAGTATTTCTAAATCATCTTCCCAGGGCCTGGTATGTCTGGTTTGTAAGGACAGAGCATCATGTTCCTTTTAAAGCACACACTAGAGATTGAAATGAACGAATTACACTTTACAATAAATGTTTCATTACGTGAAGTCCATCTCCCTTAGCACAACATGGAAATGGGCAACAGTCGTGGCTCATTTGAATGTTCTCCTCTCCCACCAGAAAGCCTCACAGATGGGACCATGGGACCACTCAGGCGGTGGAGCAGTTGTACTGCAGGGTATGGGTCCTTGGAGAAGAGGCAGGCAGGTATAACAGTCCTGTGAGAGGTACGCTTGCTCTGAAAGCAGAGCTGCTCTAGAAAGCTTTGAGTGGAGAGTAAAGTGGTACAACCACATCTGAAGAGTGTGTGTGTAGGCGATTTGTAGAAGGAAGTGGACTTTCAACAGCCTTTCAAGGAACAATGAGCTAGGAACAAAGGTATCAAAAATGACAGCAATCAACAGCTATTAAGATGAAAAAGTTTGATCCCATATTATTAAATAAATTCAATATTCAAGATGGAATTACTTCTAGCAAGGATTCTTGCTTATTTTAAAGCGCTAAAGCATCAAGCTACCAAGAGAAATGCACAAAACCAATTCCAGAAAGCTGAACCAAGGCAGAAATTATAATTTGAGTGGCATCTTTACATATCCTTTCATAGTCAGAGACTGACTACAATAATAATCTCTAATAGATCCTACTGGCTACTGTTCTTACATATCACATATCCCACACCCTGCCTTGGCTGTGCTATAAACTACATGGCTGACCCATGGCCATGAGGCTCAGCTGAGTCTGTTTCCCACAGAACTGCACAACAGAGGCAGTGGCTTTGGATTGTTAAGTTGCCCTTTGTAACATCCTTCTTGCCATCTCTGTCACCTGCATTCCCCTCTGTAAAGCTGTGTGTTGGCATCAGGTAGGCAGACAATCTCTCTCCGTACCTGCTGTGCATACAGTACATACGCTGGTCACCCACGTTCTCCAGGACGCCTAAAACAGTGAGCACATGCTGAAGTGTTGGAGTAGGAAAAGAGATAAAAGCAGTGATATAAACCTTTTCTGTGGACAGTTTTGCTTTCTCCTTTCCTATTCCAAGATGCTCTCTGAACAGGAGCTCCATCACCCTAGGGGCTGTGTCAAAACAGGTAAAAACAAAGGTCTAGTAAGTTATGCGCATCTGACCGATACATCACTCAACTCCAATGCTGCTCTGACTCAAATCTGAGCTTCCTTTACATAAGGAAGGATCACTAAACGTTAGATTACATGGGGGGGAAAAAAGGATCGTTTTTTAAGGGAGACACAAATCTAAGCACTGAATATAATTTAGGGAAGATGAGTAACCAGTAATACTATCAGTTCAAGCCCACACATGAATAAAAAGATACTGCAGAAAATTATCTTTTCAGCATCCTTCTCATGAGCTTATGCTAAACCCCTTGTAATTTGCTCTGCTTATTTAAAGAAGCATTTTCAATTTGAAAATGAAAGGCAAATATATACACACACATATATATATCTGCATGTACAATGCAGGAGTACTGAGTATATCCAGTGCTGCTTCACTTTACAGAGAAGCAAGTACACTGCTGGGCTGATGGAGGGAAGCCATAGGTAGCTCCATCACCTTTCCTCATACTTCAGCCCCAATTCTAGTGATGACTCTACAGCATGACAACACTCACAGGCTTCATTTGATGCTAATTCTCCAGCTACGCAAAATAAAATGGTTTCTATGCCACTGATCTAAAAGTACCTAATTTCAACTCATCACCTTTCTATCCGAGGGTTTTGTGCCCCGGAGAAGTCTTACCAGTTCCATTTATCACCTTCACAAAAAACAGCCAACTATTTGCTTAGTCAGTTACCAGACTGAAAACAAATTAAAAGTTAAAACATAACAGCTTCAGAGTCAGGTATTCCAGTAACTACATGATTCTTCTCAGAAGCATTCCCATAAATGTGACAATTCTGGTTACAGTGCATTCAAATAATTAAAAGTATTGCTCAGTTATGTGTAGGTCAACAACTTACAGGTAATAGAAACCACAAAGAAATTTGTAAGTCAACTGGATTAACCAAGAGATGGAACATTTTTACTGCTTTGAAAAATAGCCTCTAGCTGCAACCGAAAAAATGCCCCAAGTACAAGGATCTTCTTTCTTCTCCTGTCACATTCAAGAATTCAGCACCAAGCTACGCTTTCCTTCCTTTGTCCTGAACCACTCTGGCTGTTATATAAAGTGACAGATTGCGCACAGATGAATTATCACTGTGGGTACACTAGGATGTCAGATACTGGTAAGTTTTAGCATTTAATGAAACAAAAAAACAACAGGATTTCATGCATGGTAGCAACAGGGTACCAAGATTCCCCCTCACCCCACCCATAGCTCTGATGCCCAAAAGGGAGGAGGGTTTCAAGATACTTAAATTGTGGTACTCCTTGACAGTTTTGCTTTAAAATATATGTATATATAAATAAAAAATACATCAGCCCGAGTTTAGATTTAACCTGCTAAGTGGATGAATCTGGCATTAAGCCAACAGAATTTACTGTTTGTCAGTCTGAATGAAGTGCAGCACTTGAGCACGAATTCCTGAGCATGTTACACATCACTGAGTTAGCTACCATACCTTCATGTGGTAAATATTTAGCAGGTTCATTTTCCTCATACTATAGAGGGAGACAGCTCAAGTAATCCAGACTTTACCATAGAAAGAAGCAGAAAATAAAGCACAAGCCAACCTTTAGACTACAGATATAAAAAGCCCTATGGTAACAGCGTCAATTTTGATGTGATGCAACAAACTAAAAATAAATTTCAAATTCTAACGTGCATACAAGTGCTTGACAAAGTTGAAAATATACCAGACAATGTGCAATTCTCAAGATATTTAAGGGTTAAAAAAATGCAGTATTAAAATAGTGATCCAAAATTGATATAAGCCACCAGTACTCAGGATTTCCAAAGTTTCTTCGGTGATTACAGAACAGTCTCTAAGACTCTGAACTTTAGGGGTTCAAAAAGAGCAAGCATTTCTGTGAAGTTGCAGTGCTTACTGTTAGAGGAGATAGCCCAGATACCATCTGCAGCATAAAGTGGGTTTTCTTTCAGGCTTTGTGCCCCACAATTTCCCATCTTACATCGACCTTTATGGAGTACTTTGGCACAAAGCGTTTTGCAGGGCTGCCAGTCAGTGACAGCAGCACACAGAACCCAAATCTGCCTTCAGAAAATATTCATTAAAACTGCTCAGTGAAGCAATGCTTGCTGGATTATCAAAGGAAAGAGAATTGACAATGAAAGAAGGTAAAAAGCTATACAAAAGGCATCTGCACCACAATGAAAAAGAACAAACTGAAGTGAAAGCCAAGTACCTGGATGCCAAGTTAGGAAGTATCTCATTCCCAAAATCCAGTAGCATAAATCACTGCTGTACCTTTGCTATCCTCATAATTTGAGTAGATGTAATGATGTGCAGGTAGAGAAGATAGCTTTATTTCAGCCCAGCATTAAGCAACTTAAAAAATTAGCATCTCTGGCTATTAATATCCTAATTGAACGTATGAGGAATATTCTTAGAGATCCTTCACAGGCATCACCAAGCGGTATGTAAGGTAAAGCTTTCAGCCACACAAAGAAAAACATTACAATTGCATAGAATTAGCTTGCTGTTCATTTACATTTTGGCATGTTTACATCTTTGGCACTACATGTAGTGCCAAAAAGCAAATCTTTCCTATGTGGAAGATTAAGAAACACAGGATTGCCTAGGTTGGAAAAGACCTTTAAGATTACCAAGACCAGTCATTAACCCAACACTGTCAAGCCCTCGACTAAACCATATCCTTGTGCACTATGTCTATACAACTTAAATACCTCCAGGGATGAGGACTCCACCACTATGCTAGGCAAGTCATTCCAATGCCTGATAACCTGTTCATTAAAGAAACTCTTTCCAATATCCAACCTAAACTTCCCCTGGCACAACTTAAGGCCCCTTCCCCTTGTCTTATTATCACTTGTTACCTGGTTCAACAGACTGACCCACACCTCTCTACAACCTCCTTTCAGGTACTTGCAGAAAGCAGTAAGATCTCCCCCGAGCCTCCTCTTAAGGCTAAACAATCCCACTTCTATCAGCCACTCCTCAGGAGACTTATGCTCTAGACCCTTCACCAGTTTTGTTGCTCTTCTCTGGACAAGCTCTAGTACCTCAATGTCCTTCTTGTAGGGAGGAGCCCAAAACTGAACGCGGTACTCAAGATGCAGCCTCACCAGTGCCCAGTACAGGGGTAAAATCACTTCCCTGGTCCTACTGGCCACACCATTCCTGATACAGTCGAGGATGCTGTTGGCGTGCTTGGCCACCTGGGCACACTGCTGACTCATGGCTCTTTTGCTGCTAATGTATTTATAGAAAGATTTCTTGTGTTTTACAGCTGAAGCCAAATTAATTTCTAGATGGGCTTTGGACATCCTAATTTTTTCCCTGCATAGCCTCACTACATCTTTGTAGTCATCGTGTGTGGCCTGCCCCTTCTTCTAAAGGCCATAAACTCTCCTTTTTTCCCCCCCTGAGTTGCAGCCAAAGATCCCTATTCAGCCAGGCCTGTGGTCTTTGCTGCCAGCTTGTCTTACAGCACACGATGACAACCTTCTCCTGCACCTTTGACAGTTCCCTCTTGAAGAGTCTCCAGCCTTCCTGGACTCCCATGCCCTTCAGGACTAGGCCTTCCAAGGGACTCTGTCAAGCAGTCTCCTAAGCAAGTCAAAGTCTGCCCTTCAGAAGTCCAAGGTGGCAGTTCTGCTGGCCCCCTCCTCCTTACTTCTCTAATAGAAACTCAAATCATTCTGTGATCACTGTGCCCTAGATGGCCTCAGACTGTCACATCACCCATCAGCCCTTCCCTATTCAAAGAGCAGGTGCAGCAGGGTACCTTCCCTGGGAGGTTCACTTGCCAGCTATGTAAGACACTCCAGGAACCTCTGGGACTGTTCACTCTCTGCTGTGTTGGATTTCCAGCAGACATCTGGGAAGTTGAAGTGTCCCATAAGTGCAAGTGACCACGGGACTTCTCCCAGCTGCTTATAAAATGTTCCATTTTGTAGACTGTCCTCTAAATCACCATATTCAGCTATGCAGACAGAGGACGGGGAGTCCTCTCTACCTGGAACTCTGGCTGCCTGGTGGGTTTGTTTCAGGAAGGGCAGGGTGCAACTCCAGTGACCTCTTTTCTTGCACTCCCTGATAGTTCTGAACCTGCTTCCCTCTTCCCAGAGCTCCGCCACTATGCGAAAGAACTCCTCTGCCTGGGCATAACTCCCACAGGCGTGCTCACTGCTGCCACCCAACAGCAGCAGAAGAGCTGGGCACACCCTGCAGCTCGATGCCTGGGTGGCAGTGGATTCCCAGGAGAGCTCTGTCCAGGAATCTTCATCTGAACTGGCAGGCACAGAGCTCAGGGATGTCATGGTCTTCTGCAGCGGCTACCATTGCTCCCTGGCTGAGCCTGCAGGCTTTCAGCACCCTTGCATGCCAACTGCCATGCCCTATTTGCCCGGGGACCCCATCCTTGACCTGGTGCTCCCAAGTGACACCCTGGGTGACACCCACTCACTGCTTGTTTGCTTACAGGAGAACCCAAAAGGCAAGCAGATAAATGCAACTTTCCTACAGTATCCCCTTACCTGTCAGCAACCAGCAGCTTGAGGAGCTCCAACTTAGTGTTTGATAACTCAAAGACAATATTCTTCCAAGAACTGTCCCAGTTGTTTTCTTTTAAAGAAATTACATTTAGTTCTGAGACTTTGTAAGACTCTGGTCAGTTAATTCTGAGTTAATTAGCCAGACAGTTATCGAACTACCAAATATGAAGCATCTATCACTCTGGCTGCTCAAGAGGTATGAATTTGAGCATCTAGAGCAGGCCTGATTTAAGAACACACACTAGCAACATTTGGAAGCCACCACAAGCGAGAAAGAGCAGCTACAGGGAGTCAGCCTTCTCCAAGAACCACAGCAAGCCATCTGCAAAGTAAGTGCTTTACATTCCACCAAGTGGAAGTCACTGAACTTGTTCTGCTGTATGATTAAAGCGTCCTCAACGTGTATTCAAGCTGTGGAACTATATAAGTATCGGGACAAAGAAACATGTTAAAAAAAAAAATCTAAAAATACCTTAGGGGCAAGTAATTGGCCTATGGGAGACAAGCCTGGCATGTCTACTTCTACAGGTAAGGTATCTCTTTGGGGTAACAACATAGCCACAGCAGCCTGGAGCAAGTGCTCTTTCCCTTTGCTGTAGCACCTGTGAAATCCAAACCAGCAGAATCCCTGGTGAACATGGACGAACACAGCACAGTAACAGCAGCTCAGCGTTTCCTGCTGCAAGGGGCTGACAATTTGTTCTGCACATTACACTGTCTGAATATAAAATTGGTAGTGAAGGATTTAGGGACATTCAGCTAGACTGGACAGGAAGGAACTACCACCACACATTTGATTGTGGGTTTGGTTTTTTTTTTTTAACTTATGCATGCAGGAGAAAACTTCAAAGAACTATGAAGCTGCTAGACATACAACCCATGAAATAGAGCCTCACAGTTGAGGGTAAATTAATTTCATCAGACAAATGCAGCACAAAGCAGGACCCTCAAACCTTCCTATTGAGAAAACCTTCACAGGACAATTCCAAACCAGACCTGCACCCTGCCCAAACCTCCAAACTGAGACTCAACACTAGATGTGGTCTAACAGGAACTAGTTACATATATTCCTGGATACCGAAAGCTCCTCAGTAATACAGGAACTTTATGAGACTAAATTATAGCTGACATTTCTTGGGCATTTGGTGACATCTATATTGACCAACTAAGTTAAATTATAACAATGTAGTTCTAGCCATCAACAAGGTTGGGTACAGTTTAACTCTACATCTCTCTTCCCCCGCCTTTTTCCTCCCTATTAGATTCCAGAGAGCAGCCTGCACTTAAGGAGCAGTCCAGGCCCCGAAAGCTTTGGGCTCTATGAGGCTAGCATCTAACTTTGAACAAGTCAACACGTTTCAAAAAGGAGGCAAGCAGTAGAACGATACAGCATCTGAGACACTACACAAGCACAGATTCCTACTGGAGTAGCCCAAGCATCCAGCTCCTGGGCCACCAGCACTGGAGGTACCGCAGCACAACGCAGGTACTGCGCGTGCAGAAGGAAGATGGGTGTAACTTGCTGCTGAAACCAAAGCATCAGGGGCTGACAAGTATTCTGTGCATAATTTGTTCTCATACAAGTAACTCTCATAGTGCTGTGAAACCTACTCAAATATGCTGATTTCTGTGAACATCTACAAGTGCTTCAAGAGGGTCTGACAGGAAAACAACAGCAATAAAATGACACCGCAGGTAGCAAACCAAATGCCATTTTAAACCACTGATACTGCAAGGCTTTTTCCCTGCAATGAATCCCATCAGTGACCCACCATGAATGATTAAGACACATTAGTACAAGTGTCAATGATACCCTAATGTTAAGCATTAGGTCCTTTAGCAGGCCTGGGAAGACAGTGCTAATCCTATGCTGGATTATTTTTCCTGTGAGCATTTAGCTCTTACACAGTTCTTACCCTGTGTCTATTTTGTTATTCTTCTAAACTGATTGTGTTAGGAAATGTTTATTTCAGTAAAGACCGAAAGCCATAACCTTCAATTTTCTTATCTGGCTACCTAACAACAGAAAGCCATTCAGAAATTAGCTGCTTCTGACAAAGCACTTTCTTCAGAAACCTTCTGACTATATTTTTCTTTCTTCCCTTATCAGTAAGCACCACAGAATGCGACAACATTGTAGAGGTGTCGAAATGCCCCTCTTTTAAACCAGAAATTGGGGCTTCCGTTTCATAACCAGTATTTATCAGTCATCTACTCAAAATTAATTGTTTTTATCAGCTAAGTAAAAGCTATGGAGGTTATCTGGGAAAACAAAGTAGAGGATTGGAAGAGTACTGTTGCATTAGAGGAAAATAGATTATTTTTATATATGCTATTATTAATGAGACTGAGAAATGTATTTATCCTTAAATTAAATATTAACTGAATCATAGGAAAACCATCTAAGTACAGATTTGGAAACTGGAAAAACACGTCAGTGAACTAAAGAAAGATATAACAAAGAAAAGAAAAAGAATATAAATTAAAAAAGCAAGTGGAAGCCGTGAAGGAACAGGGAGAAATAGTAGTCAGAAAAAACAGCAAGGAGAACAAGGCATTAATGAGAGAAGGGTCAGGAACCACATGAGGGAGCGAAGAGGATAAAGGCATTATCAGCTAAAAATACCCAAAAGAAAGGTAACAGCAGATGGGGGGGTTTTGGTACATTTAACACAAATATCTGAAAACGAGAAAAAGCATTTCTGGAAATGCCAGACTTTTTTTTTTTTTTTAAAGAGAAATATAGGAAAGAAAGGATTAAGGAACTAAATCTACAGTGAGCAGCTGCCAAAGCCCTACAATTTCCCTTGGCAGACCAGCAATTTGATTCATAACCCAATGCCATGGCATCCCTGTCTTCTGATGACAGCTTTTGGAAAAGAGGAAAAAGAGAGAAAAAAAAAATCAGAAGCTGCAGGCTCTTAAATCTCTTCTCCGCGTACGTGAGCAAAAACATCCAGCCTATGACGACTCTCCTTAGTTCATGCTCCAAATACAACGTACTACAGAAATACTTTAACCTGTCTAAGGGACCAGAAGTAAAACAGTTATGTGGGCCAAGATCTTTACATGGCTCAGCTTACTCCACTGGAAAGGGCTACAGTGGCCATGCTAGGGTAAACTTATTCCTAAACAACTCCTATGGCTCCGAGCCGTGCTGCCCTGCATTTTGTAGCCATGCACAAAAGCCTCTCCACCATGCAAGTTCTCCTGTAAACTCAGTTCCTGAACGGCAAGTTCAGTATTGCACCAGCAGTCCTTGGTTTAACCACTACGGCAGCTGCCTTTCCATAGAGGTGGGTTAAACTGCAGCAATTAAAAGCCAGCCTACCCCTGTCTTTCCACAGTCACAACTGATCTCTTCACTGCAAGCGCGAGACTTTTTTAAGAGTGGCACTCTGCATGAGCTCCAAACAATATAGTGCTATTTTCACTCTTCAGAGCACGAGGAGGAAGAGAGTGCAAGCAGGCATTTTGAGTGGGGAAGACGGATGAATGGACACAAAGATATTTTTTTGACCGACCTGCTGTAGCTAATAATGGCTAACACTTCATATAGTTCACTGAAGAATGCACCAGAAGTGATAAGGATGATGGGTTCTAAATGTATTCCAAAAAGTCTCTGCACTTCTGGATTCTGAATAAACATTTATCAAGTTACAAGAACTGGGAGTTCTTGTTTCCAAGGTGCCTGAAAAAAAAGGTCGAAGTTTATGACTTTCTCCTTCAGCGAGCAGTTCAATATCCCATTAAACATTTGTGGTGATCCCTATCGGTACATACATACCAATCTAAGTCCAAAGATGTCAGTAATCTGCTCAGGCATTCACGGCAACAGGCTTTCCATTGACAAAGGCTGAACTTGCTGTGGTTTAATAAAAGGCACGAACGCATCTAACAAGACAAGTTAAATAACGTTCTTCTCCTCTCACTCCATTACACGTATTCCACTATTGTATTTCACAATGGGCTCCAACTAATTGCCGTGAAAGAGTCTCCTACTCCATCCTGCCCACATCTTCTTGCCTTCTCCTCTGACTGAAAACCCAAAATTATCATCTGCTACTCCCTGTGAACGGTATAAAAGTGAACGCAGAAATAAGTGACTGAGAATATATAAATATTTTTCATTCTAGACTGCTCTCGCCTTCCTTGCACATGCGCACGCACACACAGCAACTCCACGACCAGTATAAGGTCTTCCAGGAAACACCGGGTGGAAAGTGCTACCATCAAAAAGAAAACATGAAATTTTACTGTTATTGTTAAGTGGGGGAGGGGGAATAAGAAAAGCAAATAAAGAAAATATTCAGGCCATTTTCCTGGCTAAACATCTTCTCTAATGATACCCATCACAGTAGTAGGATTTCCCTCTCCCAGTCTACAGCTAAGCGTGTAGTATGTTTGATTCAAGATTCATTGCAGACTGCCAAGCAGAGGGCGTGCTCAGTAAATACAGATACAAACAGACTCATATTTACCTGTGTCAGAAGTTTATCAGAACAGTTGAAGAACCGCATTCCAAAGAAGATAAGCAGACAGGCAGAAAGGATAGCAGAAAAGAGGAGAAAAAACTAAATTATAATCAAAGCTATCATATTCAGAGAGACACAACAGCAAGGAAAATTAACATTAAACTTCTTATTTCAAGGTTGAGTCACTTGAGAAGTGACTGAATCACTTCTGCATAGGAGCAAAGATGTATTGACAGATAAAGCGGTACCCAACTATTTGTCACCTGTGACACTATCTGGTCCATTCAAAGGAACCCTTCAAGATAAGCACATGATTAAAAAGAACAGTCTGTTTGCAATCTTACTGAAAGTAATTCACATATCGGCTATCAAGAGATGCTTCGCAAAGCTCACTTCAGCACAGGCAGAGTAATACATCTAGAAGGTAGCAGCCAGCCTAAGGCACTTACTGTGAAGGAGCTTAGTAGCACCTTTTCTGTTCATGTGCTTCATTGTTATTTCTGAGCCTGTCCGCTTCTCCTTCCACACCTCCCATGTATTTTTTCTCTTGTCTTTTTGGATACTTTTCCCTTTGGTTTAATAAACTGGCACACAGTGAAACCTTCTTAGTGTTGCCCACCAAGCCCTCCAAAACACATCTGGCAATCAAGTTCCAAGCATGAGGATATAGCGTAAGGAGGATGGGTAGAAGGTGAAAGCAACAGCTATCAAGCACACATAATCCAGCTGAGCTAAAGCTATTTCTATAGAAATGGAGAAAACTTGACTTTGTGTGTGCTGTGGATCTCAGCTTTCATTATAGTGCAGTGTACCAGAAAAAAGTCTGGCACCTTTCACAAAGCCAAAGGTAACGGGGGAAGAAAAAAAAAAGAAAACCCAAGAAAAAAGTTTACATAGCATTCTAAACTGCACGGACAAACCCTAAAACTGCTTTAGGTTCATATATTTTTACATTCAACTAAACAGCTCAAAAAAATATTCAAAATCTTGCAACTCCCATTGCTCAAGAAGGATTATTATTATTAGGATTATTAGCTGGATTATTATTAGCTGGATTATGATTTCTAAAAATCTGAACTTTTGTTCGATTGCACAACAAAAGGTGTCTGAAGAAACCGGCACGTTATAGTCCTAATTACGTTTTGTCATTTGTCTCAATTATTTTCTTGCAAACCTGAATTAAGAGAAAATTAGTTGTCAGTCTCAAATTGCTGATTATGCTCATGCATAAAGTTTTCACTAGAATTAAAAGGCATTGCACATAGCACACTGTGGTTTTTAAATCAAGTGGTTACTCATCCTGACTTGAGACTCCCTTTATTCACCAATTAGGTGGCTGCTTCTTTTCCTCAAGGCCCCTGTTTGTAGGATAGCTCAAGCTGCCTATAGAACACTCATGCATTTCCATATGGCAACAACAAAAGACAAACTATTCAAACTCATATAAATGCACAAAATGAACTTTTTCTGGTTTTCTTATTCTTTACTTTTGCATCAGCTTCATTTTATAGCAAGATGAAACTGCCACTGGTATCAGGACTAGAAATAAGCACATAACAGCAATGCCTTTAAAGAAAAAAACAAAACACAAAACACCACAAGAAAAAAAAAACACAAAACCCCAAACACAAAAAAACCCCAAACACACATACAAACAAAAACCTCCTAAAACCCATCCTTTGACCACGTACATAATGCTTGAGGAAAACCAAAGAGGTCATGCATATTTTTACACTTCCCATGCAGCACACTGCACACAGAAATAGGCCTCAGGAGTGCACAATGCTTGTGTAACCAGAAAGTCCTCAGTGTCACTGCAGGAAGGCTTAACATTATCCTCACCAACCCGGCCCCCAGAGGGCTCTCTATATGTGGAATTAACTTTTACAGTCACGCTAAGAAAGAAGAGCCTCCCTGTTAACAACTGGGAACTTGATGAAGAAAGTTTAAGTACGGGTACAGACCACTGATTGTTTTCGTCCCAAGCACTGTAAGATTCTAT
Source organism: Todiramphus chloris collaris (assembly GCA_025345505.1). Lineage (NCBI taxonomy): Eukaryota > Metazoa > Chordata > Aves > Coraciiformes > Alcedinidae > Todiramphus > Todiramphus chloris. The sequence continues at coordinate 40,918,945 of JANVCC010000021.1, forward strand.
AATTAATAAACGTACAATTTGGGAATTATTCAACCACAACAATAATTAAGGATGCCTTGAGAGTACCGCAGCTAAGCAAACTGTTCCAACACACTACATACACCACCGCCTTAGTTGAACGTATCCCAGCCCAGGAAGCTTGGAAGTTTTTTCTCCCTTTTCTTCCTTAGATGCCTCCCTCTTGTTAGGGTCTGTGGGCTTGCAGAGACAGACACTCCTCTAGTCAGAGTCACACAGCTGGCTTGCAAAAGTCTGTCAAGTCCCTAATGATGTTTTCTCCCCAAAAGTCTAGCTCTAAACATCATCTAAATTAAATCCTAAATAAAACTTAAATTTAAATAAGCAATCCCAAACCAGGACTTTGCAGAATCTATAAAAAGTGAAACAATCACCATCATATGTAAATGTGAAATAGGCAGATACAGTGTTGGAAAAAGCAACCACAACGCTCTTAGCTATTTCCATCAACTCCCCCCCCCCCTTCCCTCCCCAGAAGCCCATACATAAAGTCAGTGGAAAGCTCTGCCTAAGTAACCAAGTACCATTTCATAATTGTCCTATGCCAGCAGAGTCTGCATCCTTGTAGATCATCGTTAAGCATCATTGCTCCTCCCCCAGACCCACTGCCCATTAAACTTAACCACTGTTAGTTTGGTCAGATGCAGATACAGCTGTGCTTCTGACTACCAGTGCATGCAGACATGTTATTCTCGACCAAAGCTGTTCTGGGTTTTACTGGCTATCTAGTAGTGTTCAGACTGAATCCCGCTTCTCATGAAACAAGCTACTAAAGAGTAAAACCCAATTCAGTAGTTCAGAACATTAACGTCTCGGGGGGGAATCAAGACTCCACATTGTGCATTTTCCTCATATTCTGCCCACTTTAATAACTCTGCACACCATCAACACTGAACTCCAGTGCCCTTTTTTTCCAGGAAAGGGTTTGATCCTCTTCTCCACACAGCCTTTCCTCTGACGCTGCAGTCGGTGAAGCCGCACTCCGAAGATTAAGCTTCCCCTAAGAAAAACCTCCAGTTATGGACAGTTTCTCACGATTCCCGTGGATGCTACTCCCACATGAGCCTCTGTTCACGTTCACTCGGTATACTGTAGAGAAGCAAAGCGTTAGGCCAATCCGTGCCTTCGCTCCCATCCATCCCCCAGCCGGCGATGGCTGCGGCGGGAGGCAGCAGTGACCCAACTCCGCCACCTCGTGGCCACTGCCGGGGGAACCCGCGCTCCCCGCTTGCACCTTCCGCGCCCTCTCCTTCCCTCCTGCGGGCCGTGCGAGGCTGGTCGCTCCCCGCCTACAGATCTTAGGGGGGGTAAATAACCCTCCCGCGGGGGCGGCTGAGCTGCGGGGACAGCGCGCCCGACGGCGGGGAAAGCGGCCCCGCCGCCGGCCCGCCGTGGCCACGAGGGGGCGCTGCGGGCCCGGCCGCTGCCTCCCGGCGGAGCCCTCTGCCCCCCTGCCCGGAGTCCCTCTCAGGGGCCCTCCGGGCTCCGAACCTGGCTTACCGCCAATGAGCGCTTGCGATGGAAAAAACAAACCCCACAAAACCCACCCCGTAAATCATGAGACACCCGAACAAAACGGGCTGCCGCCGTTCAGGGTCTCCTTCGTCCCTCCAGAACAGCGCACCGTCTCCCCGAAAACAGCCCTCCGAGCCCGGTCCTGCCCGCGCTTCGCTCGCCGTACGGAGAGAGAGGGATCCCGGTTTTACACAGAAAAGCATCCGAGCCCGGCCACGGCACCCGCAGGTGCTGCAGACCAAAGCCGGCTCACAGCAGAGCGGGTTCTGGGATGGCGGTGCAACCAGCATAGCCCGGAGACGAGAAACTGGGACCTGCTGGGCACGTCTGTCCCCAGCCGCTGCGCATCCCCCCCAGGCCTCCCACTGGATTTTATATCCTCCCCCGGTAATAGACTTTAACTACGGAGTCAAAGCGTGAGGAATGTGCCGAGGGGAAGCTCCCAGGGATGGAGTCCTAGAGAAAAACCGAGATCTCTGCCCTGGGCCATGCTCCCATCAGCACCTCCCCTCCGTGCCCGCAGAAAGGCGGGTGCCTCCCGGAGGCAGTACCAACCCCCGCCAGCCGGCCCCTTCCCCACGCCATCCATCACAACCACCACACTTTCAGGTCTAAAAAGAGCTCAGGGCCAAAACCTCTGTTGGTTTTCGCTCTGAGTAAATATTGCTGCGTGCGTGCGGAAGCCCAGATAAATCTCCCCCGTGCTCCACATACTGTAAGCCGATGCAGCTTTGCTTGCTGGAGCTCGCCTGTGAATGGGGGCGGAAAGAGACGGATCTCACTCAGAGTCGGGACACACCGTGTTTTTCTGGGGAGGGTTAACCTCCAAACGCCCCTGCGGACAGGCTGCAGTATACACCAAGCGTGACAACTCTCAAGTCAAGCTAAAACAGCACCTGCCCTTCCCTCACTCATCTCATCAGTGACAAAGCCACAGGCAAGGGCAGCAAGTTACTGGTGGCACACTAGAACATCCACACTTGATGAGCAAGGGCAAAAAAAGAGAGCATTTCAATTTATGGACGCATAATGTATAACACCTTGTTCTTTCAAAACACTGAATTGACAATGTATTTAAAAATCCTTTTCCTTTCCCCACCATAAAGCCAATGCTCAGATTAAAGTAATCCTTATACTAACTGGATTACTAGATCCCCTCTGGTGTCTTCCTGAAAACTCCCCTAAATTTACTAATTTCCCTTGCTAGGAGGTCATTAGCTTACCTACAACAAACATGTGCCCAACAGCACTGCAGCTTTATTGAGAAACAACTCTCATCCTTTGTGCCAACTTGACAGCATATGACAGGAAAAAAATATCCAGAGAGTTGGTTTAGACGGAGATGCCAAAGGGTCATCGCACTCTCCCCCCAAGCCCCATCCAACTTTGCTTGCTGGCAGTTACTTTTGAGCAAATATTAAAGCAGCAAGATGCTGTGCAGTTGAACCCTGCCACTATGACCAAGCATGCTACGAGGAAGAAAGAGTCCTCGCTGAACCTAGCTTAAGAAAGATCACGCAAGTGTGTGTACAGACACACCTCCCTTGTGTGCCTGTGTTCAGAACACACAGATATTAAAGAGTTAATTTCCAAGACACTTCACTGCTAGAATATACTTATAAAATAAGATTTTTACTTTTTTTTTTAAAAGCTTTCTTCACAAAAAATGAAAGCTTAAAAAAAGAGTACTCCACTGCACAATCATTTTCAGTGCTGGTGAATATGCAATTCAGTGTTTTTCCTTTATATGAACACCCAAACACTTGAAGGTATTGTTTTTTGGTTTTTTCCTTCCTCCTCTTTTTTTTTTTCCTGTTTGTTTGTTTTAACAGACCATCAGCCAACATGGCAAAGACTTGTTCTTCAACTGCCAAAAGCATCACTAGTATAAAAGTGATGTCAGCACTGTTTTGTTAGTAACGTTGGCCTTCCCTCTGAAGAGGCAGAACATACACATTGCCAGGTCAAGCATTAATGGAAACTATTGTTAGTTTACTTAGCCCAGCAGCGTGAAAGCTCGTAAGACAAGACATCATCAAAAAAGATCTGGGATCACCCCAAACAATTGCTCCAACTCTCTTCTTCTGAAAATCTGTATGCTCAAAAAATCTAAGCAACTGAAAACAGAGGTAATCACAAAAAAATAAAACTGTTTAAGCCTTCACTTTTTTGTGCTCCTCCACCTCACCTTGCCCCCTGCTGACCGACCATCTAGCTATGCACTAGAACACAGTATTCTGCAGAAAAAGATGTGCCTGCAAGATTGTCAACTCAGTGAAAAACAGGCATTTTATGCAACCTACACTTCCAAATTTAGTAATGAATCAACTGTCATAACAGGATTTGACACAAGAGTCTGGATCTTTTGTTACTGTGCCAAGCTTGAGTTTTGGCTACTACTGTAGTTTCAGTACTGCACGTAGACTCCAAGTTATCTGATCAAAACCATATTTATACTTTTAATTATCAAAGCAATGTTTTATCAATTAACTCAAACTGCTTAAGTAGCTGAGCTCTTTCTACTGCCTACTTCACATGAAGTTACATGAACACTGTGAAAATCAGCCTGGACCAGAATACACAGGAAGAAGGTAATACTGAAGGGCACGTTCTTAACTGATCAAATGTCTTTTGCTATAGATTCTACAAGTTAGAGAACTGAAGTTCATATTTTCAAGCTATGGAAACAAACAACAACATGGCAGGTCCAGCAAAAATAAATAACAAAAGAAAATAGCTAAATTGGAAGCTTTCAAACACAGTAAAGTATAATACAGGTGCTACCAACCACAGAGTAATAGAAAAAAAAAGGTTGGAAAGGGTTTTTTTTGCTTTCACCTGGCCCAAACTCCTGCTCAAATGAGGGCTAGCTTCAAATTTACATCAGGTTGCCTTCTGAAGCAATTGAACAAGAACAAAGATCAAGGTTCATGAGCACTACTACCCTGGTAGTACCACCACAAATGGAAGATGCTGTCTGAAAGACACAGCCTTAGGAACACCAAAGAGCAGTAAACAAAAATGGTGTAGACTTCAGCTATTTGGCATTTGCACCCATGGTTGCAGGCCAAACCAGGCTCTCCAACAGCAGTAGCCTTTAGTATATCATATATGTTTTCTTGCAGCACTAAACTGCAAAATCACACTAGCCTGAAAAGTATAAATATCTCTTCTTCCTCCTGGTTGTTTTTAAGGGAGAAAGTCACATTCCCTCAGTCTTCCACTAGTGAGGTTAAACAAGGCAGCAAAAAAGAGAGCAAGAAAATCAATACTAGAAACCTTTTCAAAAATGCCTAAATTAAATTTGAATGCTGGAGGGGAAGGAGTATCAGAGTGAAAAGGAACAGTGAAAAAAGGACTGTTCCAGATGAAACCGTGCTCACTTGCCTCACAAGTGTAAATACAACTAGGTTCTAGCTCCAAAGCATCCAGAAACCTCAAGAACTCAACACAGTATAACTGTACCAACAGATCATGCTAATAAGATCCAATTACATATTTAAAAACAACGGTCACAAACAATTATGTTGTAATTAGGTATGATGTCAGGATTGGGGTGCAGACAGCACTGAAAGAAGACTATATCCAAACTGGCAGGAGAGATCCTATCTGAAAAACAACCCCAAAAGACTGATCCAAAACATTAATGCTCTGGAAACTGCAGACTTAAGGCTAAGTAAAATCTATTAAAAAAATGCCAAGTCTGCTTAACAGGCAGCTATCAGTAATACTACAAAAAGGCAGGCAAAAATTAGAATACTTTGGTCTTAAGTTTATGTTAAAAAGCTGCCTATGAATCTGCACAAGTTTTATAGGCTCTGGTGCTGTTAACACTCAAATGACACTTCTACAAAGTTCAACACCTGTATATCTTGAGACTATTTCCTTCATAATGTACCACTCTGAGCCACTGTTTCAGTCCAAATGTTTAGATTAATAATGTCTGAATTAAACCACAAGCAACAGTTTGTTAAAAGTGCAAAGATAGGTATTTGATTAGTAACTCAGTGGGTACTGCTCTCTACAGTCACTTCTGAAACTCAAAAAGCAACAAAATAAAGTAGAGAAGGAGAACAGAAACCTTGACATTAAGAGATGTGGAAATTAATGTTGCCAGTATCTAGAGTTCGGAGGAAAAACACAGAAGCAAGCAGGCTACGTGAAGTGCTAATACTATGTAAGTAAACTGGAGATAATCTTAACATTATATCACAGAATTGTCACGGTTGGAAGAGGCCTCTAGTGTCTGTGTTACATAAATACAATTTTAAGTATTTTTGAAGACTATTAAGAGCCAGTTTGAGTCTCAAGCACTCTTGCCTGCACTGACTGCCAAACAGTAACCACACACTTCACTAAATGTCTTTCTATAGCTTGTACAAGTTAAAAGATTGATGTTTCTGCTGTTTAAAGAGCTTGTTCACAAAGTTCTGACAATTTTCTGGTTTTGGTTTGGTTTTTTAATGCTAGAATTTGTATGCCAGACTGAGCTCTAACATCAAGGTTAGAGACATGCTAGAAACGTTAGCAATACATGCTTGCTGAAGTTAAGAATAGCCCAAAGATAAGCAGTTGCCTAAACTTGGCAGTTATGAACATGGACTCTACACAGGCACAGAACATTCTTCTGATGCTCAGACTCATTTGTTCTCAAACACTGGCTGTCCCGGCTCCAAAGACATACAAAAGTTTAATGAGGTGACAATCCCCTGCTGTCACAAAGTTTTGAGAGATTCAGGTCACAGGGAAAAAAAACCAGCCATGGGTAATTTGACACAACAGGAACTCACTGAAGAGAATTAGATAATAGGTGCTGGGAGTTGCGTTTTTCCCATCACCAAGATAAAAATCCCTTTTTTTTTTCCCCCCCAACATTAAAAGAGAAGGCTCACACTTGGTATCAGAAAATGTGTGTATATTTGATCTTGAGGATTTAAAGACCACCCCTGATAAGCCTATTCAGGGGAGACACTACTCTCCATCATCTCTTTCCCAAAGCTCTCAGAAGCTTGAAACATTCCAAGGCAGTCTTAGCTTTATATGCACCCATAATAAAACTAAACGGGGGGGGGGGGGAGAGAGAAGGTTAGCAGGGAAAGCAGAGGTAAAGAAACACACAGAACACTGTCCACAGCAATTAAGAAGGTGTCTCTCATCTGCAGGAGTGGCATATTGAATCTATCCTCATTAACAGCATACACTTTCCCACAGCATTTGTGGGAAATATTGATTTTGCAAATTTAACATTATTTGAATTCATATGCTGTCCATGCTATTTCTCCCAAAGCCACCATAAACCTTCACTTACTGGAAAAATAATTTAATCATGGCAGCAATAAAAGAACTCAGCCCATAAAATACATCCATCTTGTCTACAGTGAAACAAATATTTTTATTTTACACTCCACTTTCAAAAATAAAGTATGCCTAAGGCCTTGTTTGTACCCGTAGAGCCCATCAGATTCACTATTTCCATTTAAAATTTAAGAATACTCATAAACACCCTGAGTATAGACAGACTAACAGTTACTTAAGTGAGAGTAATTGTACCTGCCTGCTCTGCATTCATTTTACTTATCACCAGTTCACATAACGTGTATGGGTCTATTAAGTTCAAATGCCTTCATATCAGAAAACAGCACTGAATTGTTTTTCCACTGATTGTAACTATATAGGACTTTTCCCTAGAGCTGCTGATCAGTTTCTGAAAGCAGATCATGCTCAACAGGACTGATTCTTCACCTAAATTACTCAGACAACAAAATTCTTTATCATTTTCCCTTTTTTTTTTTTCCTTCCCCATGGATTCTTACTAGGAAGTACCCAGGTTTCCAGTTTTAAGAGCGAAACCAGAAACAATGGCTTTTTGGTCTCTGAAAATACAAGAGGGCTCTATTTTCAGTAAAATAGCTCTGCTTCACATCAGTATGCAAGACAATTACACTGTCATTACATTTCACAATCATTAAGAAAATGGAACTTCCAGATTAACCAGGGGCAGACACAACAATGTGGGTATTTCCTCATCACGTGTAATGAGCAAAAATTAAATGACTGTAATTTAGACTCAAGCCTTACCTCAATAACTGTCTCCCTGTCTGCACAAAGCAGATGACTTCTCATCCTTCTCCAAAATAGCTGCATCTCAGAATTAGCTTTCAATGAAAAGCTACTCTAGCTAGTGATGGATGCTATCACTATAAATACTTACTGGAGATAAATGTGTTGATTAAATTAAGCTACGTGGAAGACTTGTTCTTTTCCTTAGATTGACACTCAAACACCCTAGACATAATCAGTGTGATCCTCAAATGTTAGCTAATAAAAATGCCAACAGAACACACAACAATTAATAAAAAAAAGAGTTGGAAAGGCAGAGGCACAAATATTCAACACATACCAACACACAGGAGAGCATAATCAACACAAAATAGTCAGAACTATATATACAGCATAGGGACTCTCAAAGATGTTTATTCCTTTCTTACCCTGAAGAGCACAGAATGAGAATGTCAGCTTCTCTCCCCCGTATCATGGGATACAAGTTCCATGTTTTCATCTAGATAATGACTACATTTGTCTTTTGTGAATTTTAGCGTCACCCACTTCCAATTGAAACCAGTGCATTTATTAATTTAGGCAAAAAGGATCTGGGCTTCAAGTCATTTAAGTATTTCAGAAATATAGGTTAGCCTATCTATAATTAGCATTCCTGATGATTTAAACATGGTTTGATGATTACTAAATTCATCATCTTTAAATAAACACTACTGACTCAGCATCAGCAGAATAGAGACATTTTCATCAACTAATTTAGCTTAAGACTTTTTGGCAAGCATATATAGGAAAGAACCTATAGCTTTTATAAGATCAGTGAAGGCAGGAATAGGCATGCAAGTATGTTAACAAGTAAAAGGGAAAAAAAATCATCATGAAACTGACTCCGGAATCATTGCAGACAACCGTTCCCATACTCCAATGTTTTGCATTTTACAGTGAGTAATCATTGAGCAGACACTACATAGACAGAAAAAGTCCTTATCTAAATATTCAGGTAAGGAACCTACCCTTTTTTTATTATGATTAAATACTAACATGCTTTAAAGTCATTATTTAAAGTCAAGTTGTATCTTGTAGAAGCTAACAGAATATAAAATGGAAAACATTTATTTCAGTACTTAGTGGTCAAAGAGGATGAAGGTAATGACTTTGGAATCAAAGACTTAATTCTATAATGGACTCTCAGGGTTCAACTGCCAACAACAAGCAGGAGTCATCTCAGCAAGTCACCGGCTAAGCAAGCCAGGAAACAATACGAAAATAAAAGGCACCAGATATCCACAGTGGAAGAAAGTACAGGCTGAAAGGACATGTGCCCACTAACATCCTCAGCAAACAAAAACCAAAATCAGATACCAGAATTATTTCATCAATTCATTACTGTCCAGAATTGAGACTTTCCCACCGTTCACAAAGATCTCATCCATATTTAAAGGCTGGATCCCAAACTTCACAGGTCACCTGAACTGCAAAAATCTCGTTTCCAAGATAACTGGTGTCAACAGGCTGTCAATCTTTCTAAACATGCACAAAAAGGTTTTTTATTCTTATAGTCCTCTACACTACTTTATTGATAACACATACACACCCCAATAACTGCAATAGAACACAAGCAGTTTTGCATATCAAGTCTTAAAGGATGTTTTGTCTACAGACTCCTTGGAAACTTGGTTTGCATAGCTCATTCTTTCCAAAAGACTCCTCTACTGAAATTAATGTCTGGGGGTTTTGGTTGTTTTTGTGTGCTTTTTTTTTTTTATTAAAGCTGAGGCAGTTCTTTTCTAGCTTCAAAAAACTCAATCTAATTTATTTGAAATCTTAAATTCAGCAGAGGACCCTTCCTTTCCTCTTCATGAGGCAGGCATTCTACCCTACAGATTATTACTGAAAACAATTCTTTCCAGATTCAGTAACCCCCTCTGCTTTTATATATTGCATTGACTTACTAATTCCACATTGCACATTAAGATATCAGAGACCTTTAACACCCTTTTCTAGCGTGTTATGTCAGTCTTCAGCTACTATACTGCATGCCATTCCTCAAATAGCACAAGCCATTCACATTTGTTAGCAGTACGCACACATGAAACAAGCCACTCCTCCTTCCCCTACATCACTTGCTTTAAATTAGATGAGACCTTAGAATGATGCTGTGTCTAACGTCAGCTTCTCCAGCACTCTGACCGTAGTTTAAAAACCAAAAAAGGTGATAAGTGTGCCTGTAGTGGGTACAAGAATATGGCTAAATACAGTAGCAATCTATTTACACAGCACCTGTGACATTTTCAAACAGCCTTGCAGCAAAATATGAGGCTCCATAGAGCGCAACAGCATCAAACAAGTAGATTTCCACTTTTGCTGGGGTTTGTAGGTTTTGGTTTTCTGGTTTGGTTTTTTGGTTTGTTTGGTGGTGGTGGGGTTTTTTTTGGTTGTTGTTGGTTGTTTTGTGGTTTTGATATTTTGTTTGGGGTTTTGTGTGTTTTTTTCCATCTGGTGGTTATTTCCTCCAGTCAAACAGGTAGGTAAAAGAATTCACCAAAGCAAAATACTCTTTAGAAGCTGTCAACTTACATAAGATTAGACAGTAATACTAATGAACAGTTTAAATATCTAGAAGGTTTTATGAATGATGGCTTTTGTTCAGATAAAGATTTATGTCATTATGGAGAAACTTATTACAGTTATAACATGATTTGCAATCTCCGCTAAGACAAAACACAGGACTTCCACAGGAACTAGAGACAATTACATGCTGCTTGTCTGGATTTTTCTTTAGGGAACACGCATGGGGAGAACACTTCAAGGGCAGACTTAAGACCCTGAATTTTGCCTGAGTAGTCTAAAAATTAAGTGTAACAATAATAAATTACAATATTCTACCAGAAAGATTTCATTAACAGTCTGAAAATCCACTTAGTATTGATCTATCAGGGGAACAATACCATCCAATGCTGTATGACCACTTAAAGTTGCATTTTAAACCAAATTTTATCTTCAAATTAGGTACGTTCAAAGGTAATTATAAAAAGTGGAATCTGAGACTTCTTTTTGTAAGCCACATCACTTGTAAGTCTTTACAGTTAAAATAATTTTCCATTATACTCAGAACAGTACATTTGAAAACTGGAGTCATTATTTCCTGAAGCAAATGATCTCAGATGTTCAGTTTGAGCTTTAATAAGATGAGATTTTTCAAAGAGCTTCAGCATCTCTTCTTGGACCCACTTCCCTTCATTAGCAGCTGCAGATTCCAGCACTCCAGAGGTAATGCAGCCTCAACTCCCTACCCCGAGGTTCATCCCAGTAGAGAGGCTAAATACATGTTCTCCAGAGGCGAACACACAAAAACACATGCACAGCACATATATACACAGCTGGACATACAGGTCAATGAGAACTCAACACTTAAACACAAGCAGCAGCATCCTGCTACTCTCTGATCAGGGTGAAAGGCCATTGGGAGAATATGTACATATGTACACACACACACAGAGTATGGATACCCCTGTAACTGGCCTTGGGCTCACTCTTGGTCTCCCCAGCAGCTGTCCCTAAAGTGCCTGTCTCTCCAGCTGCCAGCACATGGCACAAGAGTCCCTGTGGCCCTGCTCCAGTTGCTGGTACTCAGACCATCTTGTAAAAACAGACACACTCACTGTGGATCTCTCGAGGATCTGCCCTTGGATTTTTGCTCTACCCAGCAGCTGGTGGCCAGAACCTCTTGCCTCTGGTTACTTCATGCACAGATACACACACAAACAGGGGGCTCTGACAGACCCTGGAGTCTCCCCAGCAGTTGGTCTGGACTCCCAGTTCTTCCAATAGCCAGCTGCCTCATGCAGAAGCACACACATTTTGCTCAGACTCCCAAGTCTCTTCTGCTACACCCTGTCCAGTCCTGCTTCATAGTCCCTAGTGATCACACAAATATAAGCACCCCTACTTGACCCAGTCACATGGGCGCTTGTCACCCATGGTCTGAAATCCCCAAAGGCACACACAGTAGGCAGGCCCTTACACAAGTAAACAATTAGAAATGAGAGTTTAATGAAGAGACAGGCCAGACTGTGCTGATGTGGACAGGGCACAGCCAGACAAACTATACCACCCAGCCACCTGCTTACACACAAGCTGCCCACTATACCCATTTGCCTTTCTACTTTCCCCAAAGTCACTCCGATCCCTCCTTTCCCCAAGCTTGGTCCACCTGTAAGCATCCCATGCTGAGTACTGTACAATCCCAAAACATTCTTCCCTGCATCCCACGTAAGTCCCATGGTGACTCTACCCCACACCTTGCCAATCTGCTGACTGACCCCACAGACCCCCTCCATTTACTCATCAAGCGTCTGTCACCCAAGTCCCTGGGACTGATGATCTCCAGTGACAGCCCTGGCAGGATCCAGGTCAGGGGACTCACTTCTCTGATGAGGTTACTGGGGTTCCCCCGCCTGCTGCTGTGCCTCAGGGCCTCGCTGTGCACACAGACAAGCCTTTTAATCACATTTCCTATCACCCTTAGTACTTCCAGACTGAAGATCTAAAGCCATTCCAAGAGTATTTATCAAAGCCATGAAAATAACATTTCAAAGTTCAAAGCTAATGTGTTTGGAAAAATCATTGTGTTCACCACTTGTTTTAAGTTGTGGGGTTTTAGATTAAAAAACACAAGGACAGATTTACTGAAGTTGTTGCTCTTAAGTGTCAGGTGCTTGCTCATGTGCAATCCTAATAAATGTTTTCCAACAGTTATCAGGACACTTAAGCAATACAAAAAGCACAACGTACCTTGTTGACCATATCGTATTATATTTGCTTTATAAACACTCATGACTGCTAATATTATTGCTAAGCAACTGAACTATCTACTGACAGTATTTGCATAGCACTGTCTATCAGTGAGCAAATGATTCTGAACTCTTAGTTCACAACTCACAGAAGTACACAGCTAACTACCGCTGAATGCTTTTTATAAACTTTTGCTAAAATACCCACATCACTGGACGACAGAAAACTCATTCGCCACTTGCATTTTAAAAACATCAATCTGGAAAGAGATTAAGAAAATATGGGAGGTTTGGATGGTATGGGAGATGACAGGAAAACAAGTTTTAATTATACAGCAGCTCTGGAAGGTAGAAGCAAAATTAAAGACGTTATCTGGAATTTGTGAAGCGCCTTACAAGCTGTTACTCCAGCTGCAAAGATGCAAATACCTTCACACACAGAAGAAAATGACAGAAAATGGAAGAGGAACAAACGAAGAGGAACTGGGGCTGTTTATGTTATAACTGAAAAGCTGCCCTCTTCCACTGCCTCCCACCTACTACCTTCTCCAGTAACCTTAATTGTGTCCTCCTCTACCTATACCTGGGGTCATGCCTCTTTCGGATTCCTCTTCCTTTCCATTCTCTGAAAAGCAGAGATTTATTTTTACTCAAATTAAAACCTGTGTTTCCAGATTTTTGAATTTTCCAATGATTGAATTATATTCTGACGATCCCACCCAGAGTTTCACTGTTAAATGGTGCATTCCCTTGTGCAAACAATTCTACAAAAATCCGTATTCCGAGAGAGCAATGAGCTTGGCCAGAGAAGCTGAGCGAGGGCACAGGGCTGGGGAGCCCCACCGAGGGCAAGCAAAGCAGGCTCTTGCAGCCTTTACACAGGGAGCAGGATTTTAAATGGCTCAACTCCAGTGACAGGCTCTGAAAATCTGATGTAACAAACAAGTTGTGTTCTCAGCACTGCAATGATGAACTGAAACCCTGTCAACCACTGCTATGGAAAGGTCAAATATACAGTAAGAGACAGCATAGCATTTTAAATGCCCCGTTCTTCTGTGCAGAAGCATCATCAGTTGAATGGTCTAAGCAGCCACACACCAGCTGAACAGCAGCAGGAGGAGCTCACGTATTCCTGTTCCTGTCAGATCAAAACAGTGTGTAATTTTAGAACTACTCCACAAGAGACTTGTTTAAAATAGACAGATGAGCGATAGGAATTTGGAGTGGTGTGAGAGACTACAAAAATTCTGATTACCAAGTGTATGGAATTGAATGTTCTACTAGCTAGAGATTAACCCAAATATTAGTTAAGACAGGTTTTCTAAGGATGGAACTTGAGGAAATCTATGGCCACCCACACAGCCATATGCTTAGGTTATACCAGACATTTGCAACATAAACTGCCTTAGTCTTTGGTTTAATCCTTCCTTTATCATTACCGATTTCTCACCTGTGCTATTACCAGGGAAGCTGTGGCATCATTGTCAGCAGTGTGGACACAAGTGCAAAGAATCATGCACAAGAGGATATATGACAGATTTCAGCTGCTTTTGCACAAACACTGACCTGTTAGCAGTTTGCCAGGTTTCTAGGACAGAATATATTTTCTCTATTGAACATGAGAGAGGAAGCTTCAGTTTGCCTGTAAAGTCAACATTACAACAGCTAGGGCAGAGGGAGGAAGAAGTGACAAGAAGGATGTCATACCCACCAAGTGGAAGCAGGTAGCCAAAACAGAAGAATATTGCTATCCTTTTAAGGAAAAAAAACCCCAACCTTCTAAAGTGACACTCTTAAAATTGTAAAGCATATGGCTAACAGCAAGAATGAGAAGTAGACAGGGTACGGTCAAGGAAAAAGGACATGACTCCTTCTCCAGCCCTACAGTGTCTACTTAACATGCACTGCATTGATAAAAACATGTTCTCAGCAGAAGAATTAATTTAAATAATTGCTTCCTCAGGTTAAACTGTTGTACCAAACAATGCACATTTAATATTTAGGTATGACAGTACCTAGTATCATACAAGCCTGAAGTCTCTGTGGATGAAAGACTACAAATTAACTCTGTCTTCATGTTAAAATGTAAGGTATTCTGGATACCAGGTCTCTGATTTTCCCCAGGAAAAGTCAGGCAATACACAAAGAAGCGGTGTAAGACAGGCAGATCCTTTTGCGTACATTACATATGCTTATTCAGATCAGTCATAGCTTTTTAAATCATATCATAAAACTGATTTAATTTTCAATATAATAAAAAGGAAAAAAAAAAAGAAACAAAGCATGCACCAGTGTCAACTGAGACCTACTCATGTACTGACATACTGGGATCTTTTTAGCACACAACTAGAGTGCAATGGTTTAGTTCCATTACCAAATCAACAAGTTGGACCAAATTTAACCTTCAGTCCTGGCACATCTGATCATGCTAGAACTTGAATACCACAGTAGTAACAACACAAAGGCATGAAAAGAGGTCTTCAAGAAGGTTTCTTTAGATATACATAACAGTTACAGGCAGCCTAAAACTATCCTAAGGAATTAGTATGGAAAGAATTAGGAGGCCTTCAATTCCAATGTTGTTGATCACTACTATGGTTTCACCACTCAGGTTACAGAGGAAATTACTAACTTAACATCAACAAATATCTGTTACACTTACATCAACATTATTTTAACTATTATATGTTTAGATTCTCCTTCCATGTAACATTGTAAGTGCAGTACTTAGTTCAATGGATGGAAGGAAAGTCAAGTTTTTATGGCTCAGCAAAGACCATTTCCTATTCTCACACTTTTGGTGCAATTTTAAAATGCAGTCAACAAGACTTCAGTATATTAATTCAGTAAATTGTGGTTCCTTTACTGTAATAACTAATCTGCTAAGAAGAACTTTTATTTGGTCTATGTACTACCAAAATAAGCTCTGGAAAAAGGATTGGTAGAAAACAAGAATGCCAGCCTCAGATTTGTATTAGCACAGTTAAAAAGCTCCAAGCTGTATAAGATATTCTTTAAGTCACGTATCTGTACAAGCAGAAAGCACATATTTCTGCATGTGAAGCACCATCTGCAAGCAATAAACTTATCTTATTCTGGCCTCCAGCAACGTGAATAATGGCCTTTCGCACAGAAGATACACAGCTGGAGGGAGTGCCAAGATAAACGTGAAGTACTTGTGTTTACTGTACCAAGTCCTACACAATCGTTAAGAGCTCCCAGGAATAGCCTCTCCTGGAAGCCTGTGTCTTGCTTCTCCCTACACATGCCCCAGACTACACCATCTATTCTAACATGCTGTAACAAACGGGTTTGGTATAACCCAAAAGCTGTTAATATGCCTCAGGAAGAGAGGAGACCCCACAGATCTCCAAGTGAGATTTTAGAGCAGTGCTAGCAGGACTGCTTAACACAGCATTTGGGTGGAAAAACCACTGCCCTGTGCCCTGCCCTCCTTCTAAGCAACAGTGATAACACACACACGTTTACAGAGTCAGATGGTACCCCATAATTTCCAAGACAACAGGCAACTGTGTGTACTAGAAATACAGACATGCCCTTCAAGGGCACATCAGCTCAGACCAAAAATGGAGACAAAGATTCCAAAAAGGTAAGATAGCACAAGTTGGTAATGGTTAACTAGCACCTGTCTATCCATAAGGACCACAACACATCTGTGAAAACCCAGTGGCCACCTCTCGGGGAGGCTGTGCTGCAGTAACAGGTCCATATGCAGTTCTTACGCCTTCCCCAGAAATGAGAAATTAAAGTGGTATTAATGAATCTTCTTGTGTTCTTAGAGGAACGCAAGACGTTTTTATGAAAAATCTTTTTACAGATGGCTCAGAACTCAAAAGCATCTCCTCAAAATCAGAATCTTGACTTGATGCTGTTGTACATACAACACAAAAGTAGGAAAGCCACTTGCAGCATTCAAATCCACTTCAAACAGAAAAGCAGTCAAATATTTTTTTTCTTCCCCTACAGAGAGACCTTTGGACTTGGTCTTACGTACTACTATGGTTGTGACTGAGAAATACTCAAGTTCACCATATCAAAAGTTTAGAAAGTACTGAGAAATTAAGTTGCCAGTCAAGTTAGTTCATTACCACTTGTCAAAGACAATTCCCACCTTTTTCAAGGCCTACCCCACATTATTTCAAGTTTCACTGAGGCAGCACTCGGGTACTAAGCCAAGGAGTGGCAAAGTCACTTCTTGGTAAGTAAATGTAGTGTTTTGGAACATAAGGGAAATCCCTTTAAAAAAAAAAGCTTTTACAAATACTTATTCAGAGCCAGGCTTGCAAACACTTCACATCTGTTTACAGCCTTTACCTTTAAACTTAGTAACATATCTGTTCTTCATCACTATGATAGCTACCATGAACAAGCAGATTCAGCAGCTTCTCATTACATTTCCATCGACAATTAAAACCACCAAACACCACAAATGGTTTAAAAATCCATACTGCTTACGTAAGCCACCTCTTTTACTTAAAATGCAAATCAGCAACCACCAAAACCATGTTAATGCTTTATTTTACAATGAAGAATTAACTGACTTAATGCATTGTTAATCAGTCTGCACTCAGCATTTAAACCTCACCGCCCTTACAGGGCAGGAGCATTCAGGTCAAGTCAAAAAGCAGCACAGAGGAGCAACAGCTGGCAAAAAAAAAAAGCTTCCTACAGTCCTGTCTAGTAACAAAGGAACCACCACTGCATTCGCTGATCACTGCTCCTTGGAGGGACAGGACCAATTACACATCAGTGCAGAATCATCAATAACTAGATAAATGTAGTATAATAATATTGTTTTGAAAGGCTGAGGGAAAGTTATTTTAAAGCCCTTATCTATTTAAGGATTAGATACTGGGTTTGATGGACTTTAAAAGGAGAAATTAAAAGTTCTGAGTCCCCAGGCAAAGCTGTTTACAGGAGTGATATTCTGCACTAACATACTATCTATAGAAGTATATAGGCATATCTATTTATATAGAGACAGATATAGACAGATTGCATTTGCACAGAAAAAAATATACTTGATACTCCAACATGCTCTTACGGGCTGCAAGAACTGGAGTTGATACACATTTCATGCTTTTAACTTATTAAGAACTTAAAAAGATACCAAAATTAATGGTTTTGAAGCTGTAGAAGACAATATCCTCTCTTTCTTAGCATCATCTTCACTTTTGAAAGTAGTCATCTGCATTCTTAGCCCGACCAACTTAGAACCAGAGGAATAGCTTCCCCTGGGGTCCTCAGAGAATTTCTCTCAGCCTGCTTTCTGCAGGCAATCATGTTAGCTGCTTTAGTTTGAGTTTATTTTGGTGCATTTTTTATTTTAAAGGCCATTATGAACATCTGGTGTTATGAGGCAGCTCTTTAAGTTGAAGACACCACCATTTAATTTACCATTCTCTCATCCTTCAATGTAAGTGTCACACAATATGTAATACTATCTCCAAAATTCTTCACTGTGAAAAAACCCAACAAAATACAGTATGTTATTCAGATCCCTTTGAAAACTGATACATACATATTTGGGTATATATATGCACACCCCTAGACAAGTAATACTCATAGGTTGGAAAGATACCATTTTGATTTCTTCTACATACAAGAGCATAAAATTTTACATTAAACACTAAAAATACAAATTAAGCTTCCTTACCTGTAAGAAGGCTTTAATTTAGCAAAGGCTAACAAATTCACAGCTGAAGCTGTCACTAATGGCGCAGTAGAGAAAAAAAAACTTTTAAATGTTTTAACTAAAAAAAAGACAAAAAAACCACTAAATCTTTTTACTACCTTTACAGAAAGACAATAGCATTACAAATCCAGTCAAAAAAATAAGGTCAGTGTGCTAAGACACAAACTAGGCAACAAGGGCAGAGGGTTTAGTAGGAGGTCTTCACTAGCGAAGCCCTACACTGCTCACAAGTACTAATCATTCCTTTTTAAAAAAACCTCAAGCTGTGGGGGAAAACCACACAGGGTAGAAACCCACAAAGGATAGAATCCTCCGTTCTCTGACAATAGTTATTTTTGTGTCATGTTATAAAGAATATCATATATTCTATTTTACTTAATACCACAGGTCTCAAAACCCCACCTTCGTGGGATTTTTGTCTCAATGACATCCTTGTGTAACAGCCTATGCTTAAGACAGAATTGTGAGGGATCATTTGCAACTTTGGGCATAAACCAGGAAATTCAAATTCATTTGGGGTGTTGATAAACCCCCTCACCTTATAAACCAAATTAATTAACATTAGTACTTAAATACTATCCATGGGTCTCCTTTAATATGCAGTCTCCTTGGTATTGAGAGAAAAAGGGGGTGAAAATGACATTGTAATTTACTTTATGCAGACTAACCTGAAGCTTAGATATGAGGGGCAGGTGGAAATAGCATCCATAGCATATTACAGTCACTATAATTCCTGTATTTTCATACAGGTCAAGGCTTTTCTTTTTTTTGTAAAGTATCAAATTAGTGTATCAGTGTGTAAATTTGGTTATGAACATACTGAAAGCAATAAATTTTCCAGGTTTATCTAACCTGCAAGAATGGGTGGGAGGGAGTTTAAGTAAATAAAAACTCTTTAGTGTGCCAGAAATTAAAAAGGAAACATAGGAGCAAAGAAGGGGGAAAGAAATATGAGACACTGGCAGTTTTACTGTATTTGCTTTTAGCTAGCTTGGAGAGAAAAAAAAGTTCCCTCGGGCAACAAGAACACCTGCCTTGCAGAAAGCCAGTCACTATGTGATTTACTCCAGTGTAGTCTGCACTGAAAAAAAAAAAGTTACAAGGAGGATCCTGAGAATAACTGAATATCACATGCCAATCAAAGTGGTGAGACTATTCACTGAACCAAGGCTTTACAATGTGGTTCTCAAATACCTCCAGTCTATAATTCTGCACTCTCTGCAAAGAAACCAATACGAACGAGCCAGTCAAGTCGTAACATCTTGCATACGCTTCAGTATTTACATAAAGGCAGAAAGGAGAGTTTCTTTATAAAGTACACTGAATCACAGAGCAAGACAGATTTTGAAACAGTAGGCGCTCCAAGAGGGACACAAAACAGATGGTAGTTCAGGGTGGCAGAATGTGACAACATAAACCATTCACTGCTGAAGTGTAAAAGCAGGCAAAGATCTGAGATTTATCTCATCCATTCATACATGGCATTAAAGCCCTTAGGAAAATCACAGAATACTCAGGTTGGAAAAGACCCTTGGGATCATCGTGTCCAACCATTAGCCCTACTCTACAAGTTCACCCCTAGATCATGTCCCCCAACACCACATCCAAGCGATGTTTAAACACATCCAGGGATGGCGACTCAACCACCTCCCTGGGCAGCCCATTCCAATTATTTCACCACCCTTTCAGTGAAGATTTTTTTCCTAATGTCTAGTCTAAACCTACCTTGTTTCAGCTTGAGGCCATTCCCTCTGGTTCTATCCCTAATTACCTGAGAGAAGAGACCAGCACCAGCCTCTCTACAATGTCTTTTCAGGTAGTTGTAGAGAGTGATGAGGTCTTCCCTCAGCTTCCTCTTCTTCAAACTAAACAGACCCAGCTCCTTCAAACGGTCCTCATATGCTCTATTCTCCAGTCCCCTGACCAGCTTCATTGCCCTCCTCTACACCTGCTCCAGCACCTCAAGATCTCTCTTGTACTGAGGTGCCCAAAACTGGACACAGTACTCAAGGTGAGGCCTCACCAGTGCTGAGTACAGGGGGACAATCACCTCCCTACTTCTGCTGGACACACTATTTCTAATACAGGCCAGGATGCCGTTTGCCTTCTTTGCCAAGTCTTTTGTTCAACCTGAAAAATCCTATGGAACAGGCAAGCAGCAAGCCCTTTGAATCATTATTATATTGCTACCAAGATTACAATTTTCAAAGTCTTTGAAGGAGGCAGAAAATTAATCTGAAACAATAACTCACGTTCAATTACAAGCAGGAATTTGGATGTTAAGATTACCTGGAGAGACAAGCAAAATGCCCTGCAGCTGAAATACTGTTGCACTGGAAGCACTGGTTTGACTGCTAGCTGTGGAGATCTATTCGAGTCTTCCAAGTAATACCTATTTCTGGAGAACAATGTGAGGACCGGTACAGAGCCAAAAGTTTTCTTGACTTTTGAACTTTTTTTTTTTTCCTCTGAACAAACGTAGTATTATTGTTCATCTTTCTAATTTGCAAGGCTGCTTTATCAAAAAACTCCAGTTCTAAGCTAGTTAAAAAGGAAGCATTATAGAGACCTGACCAGTGTACTATTTCAACAGGGATTGTCTACAGGGAAAGTCTCCAAAGGGAATGCAAGTCTAGGGAAGAACAGATAAACATATGAAATGGTAAAACTTAGTATTAATACAAGGCAGCAGATACTTACAATGTACTACCCATACAAGTATAAAGGGAACAAAAATAACTTCTTGGAACACTCCCCAGCGTAATACACAAAGGAAGAAAGCATTATTGTTCCCTAAAATGCTAAAAAAAAAAAGGTAATTTCATTTGGTGCCTTGTAAATACTGCTATAGTTCAGAGATTTATAAAAAATGTAAGTCACATTCTAGGATACTACAGAGGTAAAACCAAGAGAAGATTAACACACAAAAGCTAAAATCTTTGTTATAGCACATTATCATTTTTATGACTCCTCTAATTTATTAGGAAAGGAACTAATTTAAATTGTTTCTGTAAATGTCATTATTCTTATGCTCCTAACAAATTTTTGATCTATTTCGAACTTAAACCGGATTACAGCTTCCAAATGCATACAAGCTCTTAAAAAACTTACATAAAAATAAATGGACAAATTCAGGAGCCCTACTTCCCCCTTAAGAAAAAAGCTGCAGCATTGTCAACTGTTTTAGACACCATTAGGTGATAAATGTAACTAGTAAGAAAGCTAATAAAGCTTCAAATCAGCATTTATACTTCATTAGACACCAGATCCTAACCACACAAACTACTATCTGTAAGAGTCCAGACTCTACTAGAGTCATTGCTTATAGGGGAGCAAAGAAAGCTTAGCTGCTGCAAGTGATTTTCTGTCAAGTCTACTGCTGGTGAAGGAAGAGTTTCTACACGAGCTGGCTGCTTGTTAGTCCAATTCCTGTGCTGATCCAGTATCCAATTCAGCCTTGATTTCTCTGAAGTCACCCAGGAACATCCCATCTGTACACAACTGTGCTGAAGTCAGCTGTTCTTCATTTACTCTTACATGCTTCACTCTGATTTCATCTCTCCATTTATACATGTACTCAGATTCTGCAAATTCATTTTTCAGTCTCTCTACTGCAAGGCACTACCAGCGACCAGGAAGACATTTTTTCAGAAGTATTTCAAATTTTATCATTCTGAAAAGTTCTAAACACATGCCAGCAGCATGTGTGTGACAACCCCCCCTTAAATGCCTGAATGGATACGGACGCTTCCCCGGTTCATGTGTATTCAAGGTAATATCCACTGTTTCTCAGAGATTCATGTTTCACATTCACATGCTACTTCACTTATACTCCACATAAAATAGTATTTCCTAGCCTTCCATAGTACCCTCTCCTCGATGGTAAGTGCCAGGATATGCAACTGTGGGACAACATCACCAATGTGAATAGAATTAAACTTCTGCCTTAAGCAGCTGAGATTTCCCAAGTCTATGCCTTAAGCCTTCCCCTAGCCAAAGGGAACCAAGCTTTGGAAACAGCAGCTGTCAAATACAGGTTCTTACCTATTTCGGCAAAATGACAACCAAACAGCATTTCCATTCTATCTGGAGCCCCCGACAGAGTACAGAACGGGGAATTTTACCTGGTGTTTTTAACAAGGGTTTCCTACCAACACAAAGCAAAAAGTTTGCAACCTCATGCTGCCTATGAAGTTAAACCAATTTTAATCAAGGAAACATACAGGAAAAAAGTACATAAGCTGCAGGAAATTCCATCATATTTTTACTAGAGTTAAAACTAAACCAAGATGCTTATCTACTGTTTCACCTATAGCTTCTCTACAGCACTGAGAAGTCTTTTCGTTTTTTACCAAAAAAGCTAAAGACAGACAATTTCCCTATATGCCATGACAGTAATCTTAAGGATTACTTAAAATTATATTAATTTCTAAAGAGTGCCTTTCCTGAATAGCAGTTTACATTTGCTAGCAGTCTTTCTGCATTAATATTATCACAACTTTAATGTGGGTTCAAAATGAGGCACTTCCACCTGATGAATAAAACCTCAGTTCAAGTCAGCACAAAGCTACATTGTGGGGAAATCTATGTGAATCACATTTCATCTTCAAAAGTCAATTATGATCACATTAAATATATTTATAACCATAAAAGGTTGGGGTTTTTTATTTGTTCAAATACTATTTACTTCAGAATTACAGACAAATTATCTTTATCATAATTTGGCAAGAGGGGGTCAGATACTGAACAGGTAGAAACTGCTGAAGTAGTTACTAAGAAGAAAACCCCTCCAAGCCACGTGCCTCTGTGCAATCTTTTACAACTGTCCATCACGATAAATAAAATTGGTTTGCCTCTATAAATGTAGTAATTGCTTGTGCAAGATACAATCTCATTTACTCTTCTGTAACAAGAAGCTTAAACCCCCCAAATTTTCCTTATCTCCATTTAATTAGTACATAGAAAAAGAAAGAAACATCAGTTTCTACCATGAAGAGAGAAAAGGAAAGCCACCCATGTGTGAGAGTGAATCAAGGAAATAAAGCAATATAGGACAGTTTATTAGAACAGTAACTTTATATTATTAAAAGAAAACAGAAAAAAAACCAGCAAGTGATCAGGGAAGCATCACTGTCATCAGTAAAAGTAGCATGAACTTCCCATGGTTCTCAAAACCACTTCAATAGGCACAGTTCATCATACCCTCCAGGCCATTTAGACAACCCAGCTTAGGCAGCAAAACCCAACAATTCCTCAAACAACCCCACCAACTCACCTCGTGTTGCTGATACCAACTTATGGACCTCGCAGCCACCAAATCTTCATCAAGTCCATGCAAGAAACACAACTGGATGGGTTCAACCATTTGTTACCCGTGCTTTCAGAAAATGCCTTTCTCCGGTTTTCAATTAAAAACACCTCTCAACTAACTCCTAAATCATATTCGTTCTTTCAGGGATCAGTAACAGAGGTCTGGCAAATCAAGGTAGCAATCTACTTTCTTCTCTAAAAAGAGAGATGAAAAAAGGATTTTTTTGTCACTGCTACCTGCTCAAATTCCAATGCCCTGCACACAGCACCAAAGAGATGAAATACAACTTACAGCACATGAAACCGGTCTGGCTTTCACAAGTTCACAGAAAACTGTTGATGTTTTGTTACCCATCTCCCTCAGTATAAAGCAAGGGAATATAAATACTCTTTATTCTTAATTTCTCATTTATAAATATCAACATAATTTTCTCTTTTACAAAAAGAACACATTTTTGGATACATCTCCCTTCCTTAAACTACTCTAAATGAACACAGCATCTTTTGCACGAATGACAGGTGTAGCTCTGGTTGAAGTATCAGTGTTACCAAGATCTTCCCCAAAATTTCCTGATCTTTACAGAGTATTTCCTCACTCTCAAAGTATCCAGTAACATAGAAAGAGTTGCAACAAGCCACAGAAGGTGGAAAGAAGAAAGCAAATCTTTCAGGTTAAACAAGATAGCTCTTCTGGGACAGGAAAAAAGAAGCTATCAGCTGCCAGGATTTTATTGACTGGCTATGAAACAATTAGGAGGAGCTGGCATCTGGTCAAGAAGATGTAAAGGATGGTATGAAGTGAGTTAGGTAGCTCAGATGCTTAAGGAACCCTAAAGGAAGGAGAAAGAGGAAATCTATTTTGTGAAATTCTGTTAATAACGGGGATTAAAAACCTCTACAATTGTACAGTGTTTTTACATGTTTTCTGGCATTCCAGAGTCAGTCAGTAGAGTCACTCAATATTCATACAATTACGTTAAGTACAATATAAACAAGAAAATGGTTTTAGACATTTTTATTATTTAATAACACAAAGGCAGGAGTTATTGCTCTAAAGATGTACCAAGAGCCCAGTATTCCAGCTGCAAAACTCACAGCATGATAGTAACACAACACTGATAGGCAAGAAGTATCGAAATACTGACTGTAAGAGGGCATTTGTTTGGTTGGGTTGTTTGGGTTTTTTGGTTTGTTTGGGTTTTGTGGGGTTTGTTTGATTGGTTTTTTGGGTGTGTGGGGGTTTCTTTCCCTTTTTTTTTTTCCTCTCCAATTTTGACCAGGGACACAGGAGTAAAGTAATTTTAGCAACTGAGACAATAACATTAGAAACAGTTCTCAGTGCCCCTGTTATTTTACTGGACATATTTAATGTTCGTAAGTATCTGATGGTCTTAAAATTACCTTATACTACAGAACAAAATGACCAAAAACTGTATCCAAGATAAATATACCAATTAAGGAAGGCACAAAAGATGCCAAACCTTAAATGGACCAAAAGTTAGAAAGCCAGGTATTTTCAACTAAAAGCACAGATGTCTACCCACAGATGTTAGTATTTATTTCTGAGGCTCATAGATCTTAATCTTGTAACTTCCAAATTACTCCTGTTCAGCACACAACTCTTGTCTATACCTGTAACAGTTGCACCCCAATTTTAAGGTCATCACATACATATTTCCACATTAAAAAAAAATATTTCAAATTTGACACATTAAACTGATTTCTCTTTGAACTTCCAAGTTCACAAGTGTTACTGTGGTGGCATAGTTTAACACATGCATTTGACTATCAGTTTTCTACAAATACCAGGTTATAAATTTAGCATTTTCCTTGATAACCACAGAGACAGCAAGACACAGAAGTTTGCTATTCGGGGAGGGGGGGAAGTGTTACTAAAAAGCCATCCATCAGAGCCAGATTTCAGAAAGTCCAGTGAAAATGGCTCACTACCTAAGTATGTACTTAAACAGCACCATCTGAACAATTATTTTTAGAATGTACTAAGACCGCAACACATTCCAGCATAGTAAGAAGTCACAACTGCCATGAAGCAGTAGCCTCAGGGCTATGTTAAGACTGTTCAACAATTTAAATACGCTGGTGAATTTAATGAAAGATCTAGGCATTAGTTAAAAACAATGTTTTGTGGTAGCTGATTTAAGAAATTAATTGGATTCAAGCACAAGCATCTGACTAGTTTACTCCAACTGCCAGAAACAGAAAACAGGGAAATAAAAGTGCTCTTTACCTACTGCCAGAGGGTCCGGTTCACCCTCCTGCCACCCCTTCTCACAAGCAGCTTCAGAACAAAGCTTTCCCCTTTCCTAATTTGAACACTAAAAGTCCTATTCTTCAAAACTAATTTCCTATAGCAAGAACAACAAAAGTACACGGGCATGCATGTGTGTTGTTCACTACTGCCAAACATAAGGTTTTTATTTGAGATCTCAAGACATGTAATTGACTGTAGAATTCCCTATGGGGAAAACAATTAAAAGCATTCTGCTTTCTAACAAATAACTTTTCACTCTTAAAGAAAAAAAACCATCTAAGTTTTTCCACTTTCAGAGCTCTCAACACTTCCAACATACCTTTTCTCAACATAAACCCACAGGAAACCTCAAAAGATGCAGTACTTTCCATACTGCCATTTTGACATTTGTGGCTCAAATTTATTTTTAGGTCAACCTGGGGAGATAGATGCCTAATTAAATATCATATGCACAAGAAGCTTTATTATTTCTAATCATTTAAACGATAAGTAGAAAAGGCTTTACAAATATAACAGTGTGAACCACAGCAGAACCCTGTTTCACAGATTGACGTGGCATCTCCTATGCGGGGGACAGCATGATCTGATAATATTATTAGACCTGTAAATTCTTAAACTTGGATTTATTGACTTGACCTTCAGATAGGAAGATGCCAGGTTTAGGTTTTATAAAAGACATTTTTATGACATTGCAACAAAAGGACTGTGGGAGGCCAAACAAATTTCCTAAAGAATGAAGCATTAGAAATAATTTTCTGCCTAGGCCTCCATTTCTAGGGTGACTCTGTGTGATGGAAAAAGGAGTCATTTCTTTCCCAATCCCATTTTTGTCAGGAGATCCTGCTTAAGGAAGGCCAAGATCCAAACCCAGTCATCTTCCAGCAACATAAATGGCTCTCAAGATCTTCTGCTGAAGGCTTGTGATGCAGTATAAAGGTTAGAAGGTGTCCTGAAGCAATTTGGAGGGAATGAAGAGGGAGAGAAGAGTCACAAGATGCACCAAAGCAATAATGCATGTAACATAGTTCCAAATGACTTCAACTCAGCACAAAAGAAGAACTGGTAAAATCGCCTTAGAATTTCACTGCCAGTTTTCAAGTGATTCCTTTTGCTAAAAATCAAAAGGAAATTTAGAATAAACTTCCTGTGCCAGCAATGACATGGCTGGAGAAAGAAAGGTCTGACTGTGGGTCACTGATGTTTGCAAGGAAGAGGCTGTTGCTCCGCACAGCATGAAGCAAGAAAGGCAGAATTTACCTGAGCTGACTCTAAAGACTCCCCCTCTCTGGGTCTGAGGGATTGCTGATCGTGTGGGTTAGCAGCACATCCCTTAAAGCAGGGAGTTCCAGTCTATTTCCTTCAAATGGACAAAGAAACAGGACTTACACCCAGCAGCCACGGGCTCCTCTGAAGGAAGAACATATTTACACATTTCGACCTGGGGAACTTTTTCAGTGCTGGGAATCAAGTCAGACTTCAAACCCAATATGGCGGCCTCACCTTGTTGCACATTCAAACCTAGCACTGGTGTAAAGAGACAGGGAGGAGATGAAAATAGTGTGGCTACTGGCCATATACAATCACTGGCCTTATCTTGGCCCCAGCCAACAGTTTCTGCTCTTGACTTAGTTTCCTGTCTAGAAAAGGGTCAGACGAAGAATGTCATTCATGCTTCACAGAACTGAAGTACAAATATGACCCATAGACAGGAAGCTTACACAGAGGCATAAAAAAACCCACATTCCTTCCAAGTGCCAGAGATATTTTTCTCTCCTCTCTCTCTCCCACATTTTTTTCTTTAAGTCACTTACACTCTCTCCCTCTCTCAGCCTACAGAAGCAGAAGACAACATCAACAAAAAAAAAGCATAAAGAAACAGCATAAAGTCCATCCTTCACATCTGAGTGGATGGCAGTTCAAAGGGCCCTACCTACCTGCAACCCTGTTGTTTGCTTCAAGAACTCTGTTTGCCCAAGGAAAAAGAGACGAGCAAATCCTGGAAGCAGATCCTTCCTCAAAGGAAGTTTCTTTCTGAGTCTGCAACCTGGAGCTTTTGCTTGAGACTCAGTCCTCTGAGTGGATTCTTTCTTCAAACTCTCACACTGGTTCTTTACTTTTGTGGGCAGCTGGAAAAAGAATGAAGCCGTAGGCTGAGGCAGGGACTCCATACTTCCAGGGTAGGGAGGCAGAAAGACTGGAGGGGAAGGAAAAGTGCTAGTTGGTAACTTCTTGAATAACGATCTGCATTCCCTCATTTTCTGCCACACAGAGACATACACAAAAGTCACTGCAGTAGGGGAGGATGACAAGAGATGAGTGCTAGACATGCAGGTTTTTTTTCATGCTCTGATGCCAAAAAAAAACCCAAAACAAAAAACCAAACCAAAAATATGAAAACAATCAAACAACCCAAAGTGTTGATCTGTGAACTTTCAAGACTTTGAAGACATCTACCAATAGATGAGATCAATCATAAGATGCTTTGTCCAGAAAGTTCTCTCAGTTTGTTACAAGTAGATGTAGGTGTGGGGAGGGGAAAATATTTAAAAAATTAAGTGCTCATTTCTTGGAAAAAATTCCAAATCTCTCTCCTCTGTTCACTTTCTCTCAAGCGAATTAAAAATGGCATCTATTGAAACGCAGTGAACATCTCCCCATAACCTCTTTAAGAAGCAATCATACTTACCTGAATGTTTCCCTCACCAATGTCCTCCTAACCCCATCCCCAGCTCTCCTCTGTGCAGGCCCTACGCCAATCTCAAGTCTTCTACTCTATTTGCAAAATCAGCTCGATCAAACACTGACAGCAGTTTAAATGCTTTTGTGACAGCCTGTTTTAATCTGGGCACATTATGATTGCTGTGAAAGCTAAGAACCTACCCAAGGTTCCTGGGTCAGGTTTCTGGATTTCTAGACTATTCCTCTTTTTTTTTATTTCCTGAAAACCTAGATATCCTAGGAGTTAACTGTCATTACTTGAACAACAAAAATACAATGCATGAGAGCAGAAATTTTCTTCATGAATCCTGAAAGCTGGTAAGATTCCTGTGAAATTTTATCAGTAGCACAGAGCCAATGTGCCACAAAACAGAACCAGAAGTCACTGGATTTGAAACAGTTATATATGTAGCCACTCATGTAAGCATTTACTGGTGATTATCCATGGCAGTATCTTTTGCACAACAGCAGCAATGTCTGGCTCTTATATGTAAGGCAGCTGTTGAGCTGTGTGCCTCAGGTGAGGCACTATCATTTTACCTGCTGAGCTCTTCATTGCTCTCAAGACACCACGTAGAGTATGATCCACTAGCTGACCAAGAAGGTATGCTACTCATCACATCTGATGCAATTTCACTTAATTCATTCTGGGGCAATTTTTGTGGGGTTTTTTTCATCCTCTCCTTTAGAGTACACACCTCAAGAAAACAGCTTTATGCATTTAGGCATGCCACGTGTCCTTCAATTATAAGCTTTCCTCTCTTTTAAAGAAACTTTTCTTCGTTATGCTTCAAATAATAAGAGAAACTGGGGGGGGGGGAAGCTAGGTTTTGTCATAGCATACATTGTTACAATGTATTCTTTAAAAGGCATCTTAACTTTTGGAGCTAGAGTAGCAGACAGGAACATTTCCTTTTTTTTTTTTTTTAAATGACAGAAAGCCATCAATGGCAGAATGTGGTATCCTACAGTAAACGAAACAGAAAAATCAGCAAGTTTCTTCCAGATAAAACTGCTTGGGCATGCACAAAGATACTCTGCTTCTTGGTTCCTCTAAGAACATTGAATATGTTGATGGTATCTCAATCTAAGGTAAGAAATTTTGCTCCAAATAGCAAGACTATTCCATAGAAATATTGATTGTCTTTTAGTGGAATTTCCTGACTTCTCAACAACATGAGACCAAGATGTGTTCCTTTATCTTTCAATTTCACAAAATATTGCCTTTTTGATTATTTTGGATCAACTTTCCAGGGTTACAGAGTCAGGTTTGGTCTATTCATCCCACAGGCATGTTTTTGTGATAGAAGGTGTCTCTGTTGGGAAAGAATAACTGACCAACACACATATAAATGTACTTAGTCAGCAGATGTCTCCAGGATGATGTTTCTACTCCCCTCTTCCAGTAAGGCAAGAGGTTACGAGATAAAAATGAAAAACAATAACCAGAAAATGATCAATGCATATTTTTACTGCTCTGCACTGCTGGCTACGCAACAATGCACATTTCTTAAGATTCTTGTGAATAGAGTTGGGTTTTTGTTTTTTTTTTTTTTTAAACCAGATAACTTGCAGTACTTTGAATCTCTGGAACTTTTCAAGTTACTAATACTTGTTACTTATAGTCCATAGCCACAATGACATATGCAGCATTGTAAGCTTAATTTCAGGTGATCACTGAAGCCTACAAACAGTACTAATACTTCCGATGTCAATATTCTTTTCCAACTCAAAGCACCAGAAGGTATCAGAGCAAATCCACCCAGATGAAGCAGCATGACCCAGCTTGCTGCAGGTTCCTTTCAAACAGGAATCTGCCTAGGGGCTCTGTAGTATCAAGATAAAGCTGCTTTTGAAAAAAATCCTCTTTCACCAGGGAAAGATCATATTCACTGTAAAGACTCCAGATCACCTCCAATACACTGCACAGTATGAAAACACCTATTGAAGATTCAAGGGTGTAGAAGAGAGGATTATTTGGTCTTACTCTATTTGTATAGGAGTTCAGCAGAAGAGACAAAGATCCAATGTATAATTCAAGGCAAGAAAAAAAAAGCATTTATGAAGATTTTGTCCATTGGTGTCTTCCTCATGAAAACAGCTGAATAAAAAACATCTTCTGGAAGATCAATCTGAAACATGCTGTTTGGAAAAACTTGTGATTAAATTCCTTTCCTTGCATCAAGGTCATAGTATCTCTCCTTCTCCAAGAAGGAGAGAATCCTTTAATTCCAATTTTTATCCTTTCATACATCTTTCTTCTCTTGAACATATTTGTTTTGAACTCTACAGAATAAATGAGGTTGGCTTTTTTTTTTTTTTTGGTGTAGCTATCAAAAATACTATCCTGAATGATTCCTGTACACAGATGTGAATTTCAGGCTTTACCAACTGCATCTTGATGCATTTTTGAGATGAGAAATGCTAATAAACACTCCTTTGATCTTCCAAAGATTGAAAAGAAAGGAAAAGAGGTCTAGAATAGGCCATCCAAAGTACCTGAACCCATATTACTGGATTTTTTGAGAGACTTTTTTTGTCACCTCATGTTAATCATCAAAGTGATTCATGCTACTGAGATGGGATGTTAAACCAGCTTAAGGAATTGAATATACAACATCTTCTCATTCAAGTAGACTTTGCTGATTTACCTCAAGTGCAGGCTGTGATGGAATCCTTTCTAGTTTGAGCAGGAAGAAATTACGGCTGTGATGACACAAGAACAACATACACTGATGATCTTCATAGACAGATGAAGTCAGGGAAAGCACTGGTAGTTCTGTTTGTTGAGCATACAGAAGATGGTAAGGAATCATATAATCAGTGTTCTCATCTCCTCTGGGCAAATAAAGGAATCTCTGCAATATCTTTCCATAGTGACCTGACTGTTGATAGATATTCTGGGAGGAAAACTCCCTCAAGTGCTTTCTTCCATTGCCAATTCAAGGGTCAGTGAAGAGTGATCCCCATTTTTCTGCATCAGCGAGCAGAAGCTCAACAGCCAGTAAATAAAAGTTTAAACAACTGTGAGTAAATTCTGCAGAATACCATCTGCAAAATAAGCAAAAAACCCCAAATTTGATAAGTCGTATAGAACATAGCAACAATACTCTTTCATTTCTAATACTGCAGAGCCAACAACTGCAGGATCCAAGTGAAAGAACATGGAAACAAAATGCAAACTGCCACACCCGACATAAGTTACCTGCAGCTAGATCAACTATTTCTCAACCCTGAAACTGCAACTTTAAAGCATAGTGCAATTATTTCAGATTTAAAGTGCAACCAGCCATATGGAATACTTGCAGCTCCTAAAATGAAACTTGTTTTAGGTTAAGTAGTTGTTGCCCTGCTACCATTAGTCGTACCTCTAGAAATACGTGCAGGCTGCAAACCCAGTGCAGGATCTATGCACCAGCATCCAGTGGAACTGTTACTCAAAATAAACATTACAAGAATAACAAATTTTAGTAAAGCATCTTTCTTCTGGAAACTAGCACTAACATGACATGCATATTAAAGTATCAACAGGAATTATGTAAGACTGACTGTTTAAATTCCAAGTTACTGACACTATGAAAAAAATACTTGTTTTCCAAAACTTTGTGGTTTTGGGTTTTGTGGGGAGACTGGGACTTGAGAGAGAAGGGAAGAAGTCATTGAGCATTACAAGAGATACACCAGATAACATTAAAGTCCCAAAATGGATCAAAGGCAGTAGAACCTCTGATGAAAGTGTTGATTTTAAGAGATTGTCACACAACCCATCACTAAAAGACAAACTGCAGACAAATAGAACAGTAGGAATCTTCACTTTCCGAATTTCAAAATTTGTTTCACAGCATTTGACCTCTCTCCAGAAAAGTTTTACATTCAACATCTTTAAAGGCCTACTGAAAACCAGAGAGGGCCACAGCATGATTATCAGACATTGGACAGTACCTACTCAAAACTGGTGTACGTACCAATCCTTGAAAGACCCTTCCTATTGCCAGTTTAGGAGTGGTAAAAAGGCTACAGCTTTTCTCAGCTCTGCATGACAGAGAAAACCAAAATTGCACATAGCTGTAACAGCAACACACATTCGAGAAACACAGCCAGTATTCCTTGGCACATATGTAACAGCAGGAAAACACTAGGGGTATAAAACAATGATTGGCTGATTGTAGAAAATACTACCTTGTAAAAATAATTCCCTTCAATAGATGCATCAATTTTATAAAATTAAAGAAATGGGTATTTGTTAAACAATGGCAAACTATTGTTTTTTTCATTTTTAAAACTATTTACATCGCAAGATTATTTTTAAATGTCTTTATTAACATGCTTTTTGTTTCATGTCAATTTCTTATGCCAAGTACAGTTGAGAGCAAACCTTTTTTTGGCCTATATCATCGTTTAAATCAGATTACATGGACTTCACTAGCACTAATACACACCTGTGTCATAAAGACAGACCTTCATTCAAGCCTTAGGGAGATTCTACACTTAGGGGCAGAGTGCATGAGCTGATATTTAAAAAAAAAGACCAAAACCATCATATGATACCAGGTTGTTAGCTTTTTTTCCCCCTTAAGAAAGCCAACTGTAGCAACAAAGGTTATAGTATTTCTGCATACCTTGAACTTATTTGAAGAAATGATATAAAATCTGTAGTTTCTTAATATTAACAGTGTCTTTGAACTTTCCTTTTCAGCTCTTAATACATGGCTTGGTGGATTTGATTACATTTACATCCAATTAGCTTACATAAATTTCTTACACTTTTTTTTAAAGCACCATTTTTCTTACTAAGTAATCAATCTTCACATAATTCCTACACTTCTCATGTTAGGGTCTTTCAGCTACTCTATCTGCAGAACCTGGAAGCCACAATAGTGCACGTAAGCAATGCTAAGAGGAGTGATTCCAGCACTGTTCAACAGCCAGATAGGACTGGATGCCTAGAATTTCCAGTTGGGGTATTTTTTGGAGAGCAGGGTGAGGTCCAAACTGAATTTTCAGTGAGAAGAGCTCAAAGCTTTTCTCTGTAGGTTTTGACCCTTGATCATCTCCTTCATGACTTTCCTCTAGTGTCTGGAGAATTAAAATACAGCAAAAATGCCCCTTTCGTGCAATACTTATTATAACTTATTATTTATAACGTATTATTATATGTATTTAATAGGTTAATGTTAGTAAAGGGCAGCACGGATGCTGGGAAATAAAAGCTAAACAAATGAGTTGCTGCTTTAAAATCGCCAGTTTTAAGAGGTTCTAGTCTGGAAAGGACTCAAAACATGCAGTTCAGAATTGAGCACTTATTCTGGTAATTTCTGTATCAAATAACAATTTATACACTTATGTCAAAAGAACTTCCTGACTCTAGAGCTTACAGATTTAGCATGCAATCTGTCCAAAAGGCTTGATCTTTTCCTCATTTTCAGTAGCAATAACTCTACAGCCAAAACCTGACTGAGTTTTCTAGTAACTGCTACTGCTCGGACATAAACTGATGTCAAATGCTATTGTAAGCGGTGTTTGTTCTCCAGCACTAAGAAGTTTGTGATGTAACCAAGGCTTATTTTTGTCTAACACCAGCTAGTGACAGTGGAGACAGAAACCAATTTAGATTCATGACTTGCAAATGACGTGCAAGCACACCACGATACGCCTGCAATATATACTCTGACTCTTAAGATTAGAGTTTAAAAGTCTCATGTGCAGTCCATTATGTTTTTGATTAGAAATACATTGATTTTATTTTACCTAATAGGTGTTAACAGTACATTCTAGATTATCTTGTACTGCTACCATCACACAGAACATCTTGTCTTTAGCTAACTAAAAGTTTTCTGAAAGTTTGCTGACTTAATTTCATCTATATTTTGGTATCAAATTAAAAATGTGTCATTCTCTCAAATACCACTTGAAATAAGACCACCGTAAGTTCTGCAACAAAAATGTTCCTAAGTCAGCTGAAGTAAAGGCCATTTGAAATAGATCATTTGGCTCTGCTTAAGTAATGCTGTTTGCGTTGAGTTGTCCCTGTGTCTTCTCTCCATGCAATCACCTTCACACCTACCTGCTTTGATCAGCCAGAGCTCCCAGCTTTTGCACTAGACACAATTAACTTTGGCAGTGCCTCTTCACAGGCATACCAGTGTGCAGTGTTTGACTGTCATTTCTGTATCTGTTGAAATATTAGCACTTGGTTTAGGTTGTGTGCAAGAAGAAAAACAAACAGTATCAAGTCAAATATTAAAAAACCCACAAATGAAAATACACAAAAGATCTCTTTCTATCCTAGGATTACTGCTTTCATGACATTATTCAGAACAGGGAAAAAGACACCAAACACACATACCAAAATAGAAGTTTACCCCACTGACTGATCTGGGTTAGAGTGTGTTTAACCATACACTGAACCTCACAGGACCCTCCTTCCTTCACTTGAGTCAAGACTTCATTGACAAAAATAAACACAATCCAGGGCAGATAAGAGAGAGCTTCCTACACACTCGGGCAAACATGCAATACACGATGAACTCTCTTGAAAAAATTCACCGTTGGAATCATTACCAAACACTTCTGCATACGATTAACATCTATAACATGGATAGTTTATTTTGAAGCAAATTTTTACAACATACACTAGAGATATTCTTGACGTGACTCTCTTAGCATGAAATTAATTGCCTGATCTCTGACTTGTGCCAAAATGTACAGGTCAGTGTTTCCTCAAAGCATTTGTTATATAACATTTAATAAAATAACCCCTGCTTCTATGTTCCTAAGATCAGCTCTCCTATAAAAGACCAGCAAGGATCCTTTCCTTCCATCGCATTTTCTTTTTAAGGCAAGATTCTAAAATTAGTTTGCAGCAGGACAGAGATCTGCCGTAAACTTCTGAGGTTTTAGCAGTACGTGATACGCAAACTATTGCATTTTCTATTTAATGGCTTTCTAGCTACTAAATCTAAAGTGAAAAGGACAAATCTCAGAAGCATGCTATGCTGCTCTTACTTCTACATGCGAAAAAAATGTTCACATTAGAAACCCCTCTTACTCTTCAACTCAAACTCCAGTTTACCAAAATGTACAAAAAGGAAAGTACAGTGCATATGACAAAGCCTGACACAGACAAAGAAACTGCAACACAGATGCCTAATAAAGTAAAAGTCCTTCATTGTTGGCATGTGTTCAAAATCCCCTCTCTAGAGGCTGCAGAGTTAAGCATTACATGATATAGAATTTAATAGAGAAGGAGTATGTATTTCAGTGTAGTTACTCTTCCAAATGGTTATTTCCCCAAGTTTTAAATGATTCTCAATTCATTGTATAGTATCTGCATAACTGAAATTCCCATAAGCATTTTGCGAACTAAAGCAGAGTTTAATATTGAGTAACTGCTTTTTTACCTTCTCCCCTCCCCCCCCCCCCCCTTTTTTTTGCTGGATAAGCATAAAGTACATATTATTTCACATATATAATTTTATATGTGAACACCAAGTAATTTTCTATTCTTATTATTTCTTAACTATTTTTATTGTAGACTTCAGTCCAACAGAAAAATTCTTCAAACAGAACTGCAAACTTCCTACTTCAGGACTCAACTCGCTGTAACAGTCTGCTATTCCTAGCCTTGGCATTCCTTTAATGTCCTTTTTTCAAGTCATCAAGGAATTGCCATTTACCTGTCAAGTCCTCTCATTCTGTTTTATAAGATACATACATGTTTAAGCAGCCTGTGTGACAGAAGAACCATATACGGTACTTTAATGAAATGCATTCTAATGGTACTTCCATAGGCAACTGCACAAGTCTGCTGGGAAGAAGCTACAGGAAGTACTTGGATGAGCAGTAAATGGCACACTAGAATACAGCATTAAACACTTTTTTTTTTACACATTAATTGAAAGCACATTTCAGAAATATGACATATTCAAGCCTATACTAATCAAAATTTTGCTTTTCCAGCAATGTATATTGTGACTCAGCTTTCATTCTTCCCCCCCCTTGTACATTTAAAATATGTAGATACAAAAAAGGGTGCAGTAGAAAAAACAAAATCCCTAACAAAGATATCAATAGCCTCTCATAACCACAACCAAGTAATAATTTGTTTTCATACTGACTGCAGTTTGTTACAAAAACACAGAATGGAACAGATATTCTACATTCAAGAAAGCTACACAGAAAATGCATGACATCTCCAAAGTGGGAGCAGAGGGAACTGGGGGGTTGGAGGACCAGGGAAGCGTATACTCCACAACTCCAGTGGAATCACTTGAACCCCTGTTAGCAGCATGTAGATTGGCAGACTCTTCCCAAATAGCCAATAATCTAGCCACAGTAATCTTGACTTTGACGTAAACAAAACAAACTAAAAAAATATGCAAACATATGAATCTTTTAACTGCAACTTAATAAACAATGGAAAAATACATTCAGAATGTGTAAGCATTTTAAAATGAAAGTGAAGAGACAAAACTTGTCTTAACGCTCTTCTTGCT
This sequence comes from Todiramphus chloris collaris, assembly GCA_025345505.1. Lineage (NCBI taxonomy): Eukaryota > Metazoa > Chordata > Aves > Coraciiformes > Alcedinidae > Todiramphus > Todiramphus chloris. The sequence goes on from JANVCC010000021.1 coordinate 40,955,836, forward strand.
ACAGACAACCACTTCGTGTCTTCTTTCCCCACCCATTCCCCAGTGTGCATTAACACATATCCCTTCCCTCCACCACTTAAATCAGAGCAAACAGTTATTCTGAGCAGTGTTGTATTAATGTAAAAAAAACAAACAAAAAAGTCTATTTAGCAGCTCGCAATCAGAGAAGTCAGTATCATCTGACTATGCTTTCCATCTAACATAAGGCAAATTTAAACTACATATATAATGTAACCAAAGTTAATCTGAGGTAAAAACTTGACACTATGGACAAGGTGTCAGTAATCCATCTGCACATGGCCTAGTCAAAGTACACAATTCAATGAGAGGAACAAGTTATTATAAGGAAGCCAAAGTCATGCAAGCTTAACCATTCATTTCATACTTGTAGCTAACATTAAACACAAAACACCCCACAGGTCATAGGAAAAGAGGGCCCATAGCTATCCTAACAAACTCATCTCCAGATTTTGAATTATTCCTTTTGTTTAGTAAATGACTAAAGGCTACTGGACATCTATTTGGTTTACATGTTTAAAATTCTATAAACTTGCAAAATTCTAGCTATTACACTTAAATGGCTTTCAGCGTAAACCACCCAATCTCCACAAGATTAGTGCCCACTCACACAGTTCTCTCAGTTTTGACTGGGTCTGAAAAACAAACAAACAAAAGTAACATGACAGTATTTCAGCTGCATGTTCCTTACTAAGCAACTCAAATCCACTCTTCAACTTAAGCCCAGTTTAACACCTCAACAAATAGAAGAACGTCATGAAAGCAATGGAGAAGGCGAGCGCAGCCCTACTTCTGCCTCCACAAGCACGAGGGCAGGAGACGGCACAAGGCACCCCCACCGTTACTCCTTCTGATAGACAATGACCAGCTATCCCACTAGCACATCCCAAGCTGAGAGAGCAGCACCCCAACCTGGTATTTTTATTTTTTTCAGTCAGCCAGCAAGCCAAAAGATGCAAAGAAAAAGGGAAACTACCATGGGAACTCAAGAGGAAAGATACAGGAAGAACCTAAATTCCCAGGAGCAATGGAAAGGCACAGCATGGCAACAGGAATATAACTGCAGTACCACACTCAAGGAGACTTCTGATAGAAATCTCTAGAAGCCTTACACACAGCTCCCCCTTTTATTTTTTTAATTTTTTTTTTGGAACTCCAGTACTTAGGGAACTTTCTTTCTCAAATAATAAACAAAAATACCCAGGAGAGGAAACATACTTTTAAGGTTGGTTCCTACATCCAAACACTCCCTCTGCAGCAGAACCATTGACTGGAGTGAACTCCATTGACTTGAATGCTCTTGCAGCATTAACTTTTTTCATTTATGAAGCCACTGGCAGGACTGGAGCCAACATTACAGGTATAGTAGTTAGGCTTCAACATTAGTCTGACTATTGCATCATTTTAAGCACAATTCGGTTTCTTTCGTGAACCAATGCAATCCTATATGTTTGGTTTTAAGCACCATTTAAATGCTGTTTGTTCAACACCAAATATTTGCCAAATATGTAAGAGCACTTCTAATATACAACAACGTCTACTGGTGAGAACATTTACAAAAAGCAATGATTGCTGTGTTTCACAACAGACTTGTCACTATTAAAATTTATCATTCTAAATAATATGCAAAGCTGGCAAAACACTTTTTGCTGTTACTTCCATTTTACAACTTTAGGCTATATGAGGGATGGCATCAAAATGCTGACATCACTGTGCAAAGAAAATTAAAATGCATGACAGGTACTAAATACTGAAACTAAAGCTTTCCTAAGATGCGCATATTACGCAGTGTGGCAATGTACAATGGAAATTTTGGAAAAAAACAGATTATCAAGGTTTAAACAATCAAAGTGGGGGATTCTCAGAAAGAAAATGTTCAGTCTTTAAAATTTATAACCAATACATATTCTTACCCGTGCTGTATTTTAAAAAGCTTGATCAATTGAATTTACAGCTCAGAATTTTTATGCAATTTTAACTTGCAATTGGTATATGCACTTTTTTTGGATGATCAATGCACACATTAGCACTCACCAGCACTGGCAATCAAGCATTTAGAAGAAATTAGACCCTGTCAAGAATATTTTGCAATAAAGATAATTGTTCTTCCCCACACTTCTTTTAATTGCTTGTACTAGGGGAGAAGAACATTAAGTTCCCAGTTTTTAAGCACCCAACGGTTTCGAAATCCCTTCTCCTTTAACCAACCAACAAACAGACAAATGTTTTGAAAGTGTTCTCCAACTACAAATGATTTTGAGTGCACAGTCTGAAGTATCCTTGGCTCAGTTTCAGGAGCATTTTTCCTTTGAGACCACCAATACAAATGTGTTTTTGAAAAATATTAAGTGAGAGTATTGTGTGCTAGAATAAATACCATCCAAGAGACAGCATGAAATAAAGAACCAACTAAAATCAAAGAGTTTTTATTAGAACTTGAAGTTGGAATAAAACGAAATGTAACATACGAGTCAAAAGGACAAGAGAGCTACACTGGAAAAAATGTTTCTTCCCAATTATCTGGGGTTGGGGAGGAACAAATGCCATTCACTATATATTACCTTATTTTTTGTCTACCTAACACAAACTGAGGTTCAAAATATTTCCACAGAAGCAAACCCACATTTATGAAACAAATTTAAGCTAGTGAATACTCTCTTGGGAAAATGTTCAACATTAGGAAAAAGAAAAGCTTAACTAAAAGGCTAGTTGGAAAGAATTTGGGAGTTCTCAACCTAAGACTGCAGCAGAAATGCAACAGCACTGCAACAGAATTCTTTATGCAGTTTGCAAAGTTTTCCCCAGTTCCTACACTGCGTATCTAAAAATGCACCTTCCTACAGTTTGCAGATAGTTTACAACCTCAGGAACAAAAGAAAAAAAAAAAAGAGTCTAATTTGTCAGGTAATTAAACCAGTGATTGTAGCTTCTTGATCAAGTTAGTTTCTCATGCTGACTTTATCCTTATAGACTTTCTTTCATTTTCATCAAGAGGTACATTCAGGGTGACAGCTGAAATAGTTCTCAGCCATAACACTAATATACATTAGAAATACATCACAGGAAACCAGGCTTATCATTTGTGAAACTCCTGTAACCAGCGATATAATCAGACCCCAAAATACAGGACCTGGGAAGAGGAAGACAGATTTACAGGCATGTGCTCTCTCCTGTCACTTTAAGAAGTTTTACAGAAGTTCATGAAAAGGTAAACATCACACTCAAGACATGGTGTTTCAAGAGGGACATGCAGTTGCCAGTTCCTCCACCTTTGGTTTGCCTTATCCACCAAAGTCATTTACCAATTCAACAAAAAGGAAAAAAAATTGTTTTGATAAATCTGAACAAGGATTCAAAAGCATATTCCATTTTCTTGGCTCCAATACACCCACTTCTGGTCTGCTCACCAGCCAAAGTAAAACCACAAAAAAAAACCTAACAAGTTCTAAATTACTAGTATAACAAAAGTCTGAGCATGTTATTTTCACTCCGTGATGCACTTGTCACATTCTCAACTAGTACAGAAGCCACAAAATAAGGAAAGTGATGACCAGAAATTCCCCAAAGCTAGAAGATTTGCAAGGAAAAGGTCCATAAAGTACCTTGCTAGGCCTAGGGATCCCTTGAGACTGAGATGCACACAACAAGTCCCATGGACACGTGTCTCCACTTGTGTGATGATCTACACCTATTTAGATGCTGCTTCTTCCTCTGGAAGGAATTTCAGAGCCTGCACAGGCTGACAGCTGTCCAGAAGCTTGCAGGCTGCTGCCCAAAGTGTACCACAAAATGTGGAAAAGTGGCAAACAGACTATCAGTAGATTTTCCTGTGATACTGTCAAACTTCACAGCTCTTTACTTCAAGCTTCTGTGCTCTAAAAGCACCAGTGAAAAGGAGTTCAGAACACAAATAAACCCAAGACTTTCTTTCCTTAAGAGGTCTCCCAAAATTACACCCAAAAAAAAGTAACTATCCCTCAATCCCAAAGGATTGAACTCAAAGCAGCTTTGCTGATTGCATTGTGGATTCCAAGACTGAAGGAGCCAGGAAAGGTAACATGAGGGCTGTAAGGCAACAAAGCATCAAGCAGGCAACCATTAGTTACAGACCACAGAATAAACAGCAGGCTTCCTTACCATCCTTCTTGAAATTCACAGAAAACTAGATGTTCTCTCTCCAAGTACAGCACAGTAAATTAAATTCATGAAAAATAAATACTCACCATAGTAGCATTTAAGGTATAAATACAGTACACAAATTCTATAGCTTGTTAAACTTGCTACTTTTAAGTCAAACTGAAAATCATACAACATACTAGAATAAACTAAATATGGACAACAAACAGTTCCAGAACTCTTACGTTTCACAAGCAAAAATGCTATGGTGAATTCACCACATCTTTCCTTTCCTCTTTCCGAAATTCCCCAACTGAATCCTTCGAATAAAGCAAACTAACAGGTCAAGGAGGAAGGCAGAGATACAGACAGAGGAAAAGGGACCTTAGGAAGGAAGCAAGCTGTTTTAAGCAGCCACTGAAATTAACAGCAGTATATACATCAAATTTTTGAAAAGTGTTTCTAGGGGAGGAGAAAAAAATTATCTAAATATGCAGATGTATCAGGAGTAAGTTAAAGGTGTTCTAGAGAAACGGGAATTAACACCAAGCTTAGGAAGGTGAATACAAGTCAGGCTCACAGACTACACATCTAAGGTTTTCAGTTTCAGTTCAGTGATAAATGTTATCTCTGCTTTAGATCCTTCAGTTCCTGGCTTACTGTCGTAAGTCCCAATTTTTATGTTCATTTATTAAAAAAAATAAAATGGAATCAAACAACAAGTAAACATGCTTCTTTGCTACATAAGTAATATCATTTAAAAGAACAATTTATAAAAGTGTATTGAATTTCTCACAGGATGACCCACTCCTTGAGGTTGGAAGGTATCTCCGGAGACCACCTAGTCCAACCTCACTGCTCAAAGCAGGGTCAGCTAGCAGAAAGGAGTAACAAGCTACAAAAGAAGGCGGTGAGCTGTTCCAGTGTACCAACTTCTGAGACTCAAAATCAAGTAACAGTCCATCTCCCCCTCTTCCTGCCCATTCTTTAAAAGGCAGGCAGCAATGGTAGTTCATCACAGGCAGCAAAAGCTGCATTTAAGACACCTATGCTCATTTTTGGAGAGGCAGGCTTTTTCTTTACAGGAACTATTGCACATTCACTGAAGCACAATGTGCCACGAGGCCATTAAGTAACTATATTTAATGTATCATTCTGACACCTCATTATCAAATCGGTAAACTTTGTTTACACATGTGTCACAATTTGATATTTCCCAATTTAGGGGAAGCCTTTCTTTATTTGTCAAGGACCTCTTCCCAGGCGATACCATACCTTCATGGATGGGAACAGTGTATTACTGATTCCTAACTACAAACCTACATACAGCAAAACTAGAGCATCACATCAAAAGTTTGCATTTTAAACTTAGTTTCAACAGGATAAAACATTTAGTGAAGATGGTATATTCTTCTCCAACTGATACAGTCCAGAATCTCTGCGAGAACTGTATTTTTTCACTTATAACTACTAGTTTTGAAACCGAAGAGCCAGGAGACAGCTACAGAAAATGTGTGAATTTTCTTTTTATCTATCTAGATTACTTAACCCAGGAAACACCAAAAGATGTGAAAAAACAGAAAGTGTGAACAGAAACAGAAGCTTCAAGGAGCCAGTTCCAAAAAGAGCAAAGATAACAAGTAATATTCAGGGACACTATTTTTATTGACTTCAAGAGATTTTCATCAGAATGCTCTGGGAAACACTGCATTTGAAAAAAGTACATGCCAAGACTACTGAAAAAAAAGAAAAGAGCAAGAGATTAAATAATGCAACTCCTCTTGAAGCAGGAATATTAGCATGAGGTGTTTTTTTTGATTGGTATTTTGTTCCATTGCTTGTTTTTGTTTAGTTTTTAAGTGTTGCATTTTATCAACTCAAATCCATAAGCAGAATTAAGGATACTCCATTTCTTCTTCCTAGTTGTCAAGTAAACATTTAGTCATTTGGGACCCTTTAAAGACAGTGATTTATTTAAACAAGGCCAAAGACTTGGAAATTATCATAGGCATTTCATATTACATTTCTGTTATGTATTGTAAAATCAGGTTTTAAACAAACACTGAGATTTTTAAAGCTATGACATCTGTTCTGGTGTTTATAAACTAATATCCCCATTACTGACAAAGACAATGCTATACTGCAAACACAGCAGAAGAGATGTACCATGACTCGCGAATAATCTCACTCCAATAAAAGTCCGTGTATGTTTTCAGCTAAAGCTACATTACTAAAAACCTTATGGATATAAAACGTTTCAGAAACTACTTAGAAGTCAAAGTTGTGAAAAATCAAAATCCTCAAGGAGGTGGTATCCAAATTCCTACTTTGGGGTTCATCAGTGCAAGAGATAGAGGAGAGATTCAAAGTACTAATATAATCATCTCTGTGTCAAACCATGGTGATTCACATTCCCCCCCCCTTGCTAATGTTCCCTTAGAAAGCCCTTCAGACAACGAAAATAAGAAACATAAATAAGCAGTTGCAGTAAAAAAATCTCAATGATTTTTTTAAACCACTATGAGTAAATTCCAACAGGAGATTCTTCCATGGCTACATCACACTCCTTTTTCCACCAGAAAAAAAAAAAAACCTCATTCTAAACATCTAGAAATATGCATTTATCAAAGGCTTCAAAACTAATCTTGCCTAGATACAGCACAGAACTATCACATCATAAACCCTAAATACCTTAAGAATCCTTTTCCTACCTCTATGCAGGATTGCAAGAATGATCAAGCATCAATTAAAAAGTTAAGCAAAAGATTTGCTTGTCCATCTCACTTCACAGCTGAGACTTCCATGCATTAAACCTCAGATGCTGAGATTTTTTAATTATTAAGTAGGCTTTCTATTACACAACTAACCATTTGAACTGATTATATCAACCTTTAGAGGACAAAAAACTGTTAGTACAAACAAAAGAATTTAACAGTTTGTGTTGATGCCGGAATGCAATGTAAGATTCTTTTGTGTAGCAACTGAAAAGCTTAAATAACATGGAGGATCAGATCATCCAAACCAAAATAGAAACCCAGCATTATTCAAATATCTGAATCAGTTTCCACAGTCCTTAGAACAGTTCAAATTTCCTGTACGAATTTCAAACAATGCAAAAGTATTTCCATTTCGGTCTCATTCCAATTAAATGGATGCATTTTTGGGGGGGAAATAGTACATTTGTTAGTAAAGAGAAATATGGAAATTCTAATTCTTTTCCATCTGGTATCTTCTGGATTTCAGCAGTTTATAATTTAAAATAACTCATACACTAACAAGAGTAATAACTTCAGTAGAGATCTAAATAATATGCAAGCGTTTCTATTTTTTAAGGGCACTGACATGAGGAGTCACAGATTTCACAGCAATTTACACAGTACAAATTATGCACTGAGCTGTTCTGGCTCCCTCTTTTTTCTCTGAGCTTTGTCTTCATCCTCGATTTTTTTTTTTTTTAATTATACTTGAGAACTTCAGAACTATTTTAGTATACAGCTTAAAAAAGTATTAAAGCAGCATTAACCAAAGTGTCTAAATACTCAGCAATACTAGAAACTCAGCAAACTCTTTCATTATTTTCTGCCATTAGTCTCAACCCCCTAATTGCAAAAGCATCATTTCCAAAACACAAACAGCAGTGACAATGCTTTTCAAAGGAAAAACAGAGTCAACACTTACTCTTCAATTACTTAGAACTAATAAGTCTATCAGGGGCAGTTTACCTGAAGTCCTCATCCAGCAGAAATAACATTCCATCTATGCCCACAGCCTATTAACCAATATCACATACTTGAAAGACTTCTGCTGAAAACACAACCAATTGATTGCGTAACAAATGTTTCTGCAAAAGGCACCTATTCAAATTACTGGCACTAAGTTACCAGACTAATTAGATTTATAAACTTAGGCAATTCAACAGCCAGTGTCCTATGCAATTTGCTACTTCACAGCACTTTACCCGTTGCACTGTTGAACTATTCATCACAGGCATAGCCCGCTGTATGGGGGATGTGGCACATATACAATTCTTATGTGCACATCTTCAAAAAGTGTTCCTACAGTAACATTAATATGAAAGATAAAAAGTAAATATTAATACTTGTATGATCAACAAAAAAAGCCCTAATCAATGACAATGTGGAAAATTATTCTGAAAAAGGAAGTAGACAGCCTAATTAGATATACCTAAACATATTAAGTACAGTGGCTTAAAATAATGGGCTAAAACAACACACCCTATTTACGGAGTACTATCTGGAGGAAGAGGATGTAATTACAGTCAACGGACTTCACATTATCCTTCTACCTGCCACTCCTCACCCACTACTGTTTATAAACATTTACTACCAGATTTCTTTTTAAGAATATATTCCTTTCAGACTTGATTAACAGTGCCCTTTTTTTGTCCTGTGTTTTGACTACGTAACCACATTCATGAGCACAGTTTTCCTCTGCAGTCAAGCAGATCTTCAAGTCCTGATCTTCAAAGGCCCTGCTGTCCTGCATTGCCCAGCGATACACAAATTGCCTTTTCATGATACAGATCAAGTCCAGAAAGACAACAGATCAATCTGTCACCAACTTCTTCAGGCACCTCTCTCCTAGGATGCTCTAAAGAGGTATCAAAATTATATTAGAGAAGCTCAAGTACATTTTCTTAAGAGTAAAACTACACATTAGTGGTTTATACACACGATTGCATCCCCCTTCCCAATCTTTAACACATGGTTTACCATGCAAGAGGTTCACGTTTGTCCTTCTTCCAGTAGACACGAGCAAGATGTGGCAAATGATAAAAACTAACACAGTAAGAACTGTTGTTTCTATTTCTTTATGGGTATTTTATTCCACTTCCAACAACTCTGTTCCCATTTCCCGAGAAGTTTAAGATATGCAAAACTAACTGAACAATTAATCCACCACCTTAGTGTTCCCATAAACACAGCATTTTACAATACCACATAGACAATAATATGCTGCAAATTTCAAACACAGACTATCCAGTATGAGGAAGGAATAAATTTCCTGAGCAGTAGTCTGTGTGTACATAGAACACTTGGCTAGTCCTGTTTCAGTTGGTATTATACAGCACTTCCTAATCTCATATTCAAGATGCTCTATCAAGACAGTGGAAATATAGTTTAGATGAACTTAGTACATAAAACAGGTTGCAGACAAAAAACAATGGATTAAGTGTAGAAATTCATGTCAATACACTAACACTAAGCAAAACCTTATTTGCTAACTGGTCTAATTCATTAGTTACACGCCATGCAATGACCTGGCAGTATACTGCCTTGGGTCTGAATTTTGTATTTAAAGCTAAACATAACAATTCCCTCCAATAATACCTGATGTTGCAGGCAACAGGGAACATGTGAGATAGTTTCAATTTCATATCTAGAAAATGTTAATTTATTTGTTTTGGTAACTGCAATTTCTAAAAATAGTTACATTTAGCCAAGCTGTATATTTCAAACAAGATCAACAGGCTTCCTGCATCTCTGAATGTATTACTCACTTTACCGCTAACTTGCAATATAATTGCATTATTTATGTATAATCCACATCACACTCTGGTTTAAAAAAAAAAATCTAATCAACCATCTCTCTAAACCTCAAGTACAACTCCTGAAAAGGATGCAGACTCCTCTAGCTTCTGAAGTAGGATTTGTCAAACAGGTGCTATAGATCAAATGCAATACTAATATTTAGTCAATTGACATGTGAAAAGGAGAAAACATATCAGATCTGGAACTCGTCTCAACAAAGGTTTTGACTCGAGTCCTTCCTACCATTGTAGTCATTTGGGGATCATATTCAGGTCTTGTCCAAGCACAAACTCATTAAGCAACACGCTCATTTCCAGACGGGACAAGATACACACATTCTACACTGTATAAATGTTCTGCTGTTGGACAGATGAAAACAGAAACACAACGCATTGAAAAGAAAGTATTTTCAATGTATTACAAACTCGAAGTTCTGAATAAAGTCAGAAAAAGAACCTAAGCAGATTACTTGTCTCCTTTAGGGTTTAGTGGCCTCTGACGTTCTTACTGATCTGCAGAGCATCTGATACACCAGGAACTCCGGAAATCTGGAAGTCCTGAAAATACATGCTCCAGAATTTATTAGTAGCATAAAGTCAAATTCCAACTTAACGTTACTTAAAGCATTCACAAAGGCAGCACCGTAATGAGGGAGTTGAAATTGAGTTACGACAAGTCTCAGTCCTGGTAACACTGTTTAAAATGACCATTAGCACCCTAGTTGCAAATGCAACCACACAGGCATGGATCAGGCTGAATGGTCTCATTCTCTTTTTGTATTGTGAAGACAGTTCAGAGCAACTCTGGTAACAGCATATACCTGACAGAATAGGAAGGGGAAGTGCAGGAAGTATTTCACATCTTTTATTCAGAGTCCTTTGCAGGCAGCAGTAAAATTGAGAACCTGGTAATTTTAAATGCTTGCTACTCGTCTATTCATTCATTAGCAACAGCTAATGGAGTTATCCACAGACACTCTAACAGAAATTATCACAAGGGACAGCATCTTTCCTCCCCTGAGGCAGAATGTAACTACCAAGGATAACTCTGGGAGGAGCAGGGAAGGAGACTGCTAAAGGCCTTCCCTCCTCCTGGTACCTGCAGCATCCTGAAAAAAGGAAAAAATACATCAATTCCATCACAACCACTAAACATATTTACATGTTCACAAAGAAGAACTAGTCTAGGAAGGCCTGTGGTGTACCCTGCCATATAAGCAAGCATTTGAAAAATACACAAGCAAGGGTAACAGAAAAATCCAACTGCTGAAGTTTTTTATTTTTACCTTACTGGTGTATCTACCACTTTACCCCGCACAACTTCAGCAATTCTTCACATGAACTCCTATAATCGATAGAATTATTTTGTGTTGCAGATAAGAACTGTTCCTATCTAGTGTGTCTTTACAGAATTTTAAGCTCACTTTCCAGTATTTTGTTAAACAGGCATGTAATTTTTAAGTTTCAGAAAATTAAAACATCAGAAGCTGCCTTTTGAAGCTTTAACATTTAAAGCACTTTTCTTCTTTTACAGGCCTCCTGGATGTTTGCCAACAGGGCTCTAATGCCAGTGCTGTAGCATCCAAAATGCTATTTTAAGCCATTGCTGTGCTGACCACTACATTTTTCAAGCACGAGAACAGCTTCCTGAAAAAATAATGATAGTGTTTTTGCTGTTAATGAAACATATCTTGATTCTGCTTACATGACATCTTAATTTCTAAACAGTGCTCTGACAGTAGGGCAGTTGTTATAGCTAACCCCACCTGAAAGGTGCAACAAGCTCTTAACTTTTGCTGCTCTATAAAGTCAGTAACATATCATTGCACCCCAGATAGCTCTTAGCAGCCATGGGATCAATCATAATCGCTCACCCTTGACTGTTGTTTACAGAAATGTATGTATGGCCTCTCACAACTGTTTTTCTATTTCACTCAGTTTCCTCTCTTAACCTCGTACTTCAGTATTATTTTCAATAAAGTTTAAAAAGAATTTTAAGTTTTGGGTTATTTCTAGTTTGGAATAAGACAGTATGGAGCAGTATCCTGTCTTCAATAGCTGCCAGCACCAAGTACTCCAGAAGTCACTGAGAAAGGTTAAAGTAGCAGCTAGAGCAGGCCTACCTTGAAACCATACCTGCTTACCCTGAATTAGCTAGTAGTCCTAGAAGCTGAAGGCAGGAGTCATTTAGTTTTCCATATGCTATTATAATTCTCTATCATTTTCTACACAAACATCCATACACACATCTGCACATATTTTTTTTCCTTTAACTGCTGCTGCTTTCTAGGCCTCCATAGAATCTTGTGGCCATAACCTGCACAGACAAAACCATTCTTAAAATAAGCTAAGGCAGTTTCACCTGGATCCTCTTGTTCCCTAATTATTGGAGGGAACATAAGGTCCAGATCTTGTTCCAAGCTAGTCATCATTTGTAATTTAAAATACCAAAAAGTGGATATGTTATCAAAACTTTAGGCTCCTTACGAGTTACCGTCTCAATCAGGAGTCTGATGTAGGTTTACCATTCCACTTCAGAGATTTGTTTCTTGGTTTAGGTATTACTTGGTTTTTTTTTCATTTTGAATTCTTTCTAATCCCTGTAGATCATCTTTAGTCCAAAAACAAAAAAATAAAAATACATCACTACAGTTGAATTCCAAGATGATGCAGAATAGGCTCCAATGATACAGCAGGCATTAACTCATTAGCTTTTTGTTTTCAAATGCTCAAGTTAAAGTACTCATTTTACAGGATGAGTATTCTGGGCTTTCTGGTACTAAATGTTAAGAGCAAGCAAACTTAGCCTACAAGGGTTTCTGCTAAGAGTGACTCTAGGAAAACAAAGGGGGGAAAATACAGACAGAGGTCTTCCCACCGTCTGACAAGAAGAATTAGAAGCAGACAAACTTGTTTAGTTAAATTACTCAGATCATACTTTTTCTTACCTGCTTTCACTGCTGCTGCTGTAAAGACTCGCCAACAGACCACCTCCCTTTCCTGCACTGAAGTATCTCAAGCAACAAACAGCAGATGTTGAACCAAAATGGGCCCATAGAAAAAAAAAAAATCACAGGACACAGTGCTGAAGCACAGTGAAAAAGAATTTTAAGACATCATTCCAGGCTTAGGAACAGAACGCATTAGTTGAAACAATGTAAGCTGCTGCTGCTGCAAGCGCTGTATTTTGCCAACAGTACCAGGAAAGAATCTGAACAAAGGTTTGAAGCCTGCATACACAGCAATACACTGAAGCTATAGTACAAATGGTTCACATCAAGGAAAGCAAATACACTAGGAAATCTTACAATTAAATTTGCATGTAAATGAAATATACTAACCTGGTAAATCCACAATTAACATCAACCAATTGCTTCTGTCACCTTAATTCTGGAACATGCTGGCCTCAACAGTTAAATATCAATTAAAGCAATCACTTCCAAGGATACAGAGCATCCCCACAACACTCAAGTCATACTAGCCAGGCTCTACAAAACCCACTCCAGCTCACTAAAAGCTTCTTCACTAGCCATTTCTTCCTATGGCATTGGCCCTCTTGCCATAAGCCATCAAGAGTCAAGATGAAGTAGGGAGAAACCCTTCCTATTCCCTTCCTAGAAACTATACTGGAGGTAGAAGCAGCACATACATTTCTAGATACCTTTCTTGTAGAAGCCGAAAGTTTCAGAATCTCCATTGCAAACTGCTGCAAAATGCAAACTTCAATTCAGGATTTTCAGTTTCTTGACAGAGCTCTATCAATCTTCTTTCTTCAGCAGCTCTTTCTTTTACTGCTATCAATTACTTTGTTAGAAGAATTATGTCCTTCAAGATCACGCTGCCAAGTCAACAGCAGACATTCTGGAATTTTAGGTATTCACTGCTGTGTTTCAAACATTTTTATTTGGTTTTAGTTTTCAGGAAAGCCAGAGATGAAAAGATAGTATTAATTTTCCTGTTTCATATCTTAGTCAATGCAAGATTATCGTCTTAATTCAATCCACTAACATCAATATACTTACAAAGAAAAACTGCTTACTTCGCCAGAAAAGAAGTGCCAATGTCTTTTCAGATACTGTGTTTCAAAACATTTCTTTCCACTTTGAGATTGCAAACAACCTTTGTTTACAATTTAAGAACAATTTCACAGAAGCTAGTCACATTCACTGACAGAGATTATAGCAAAATAGTGTTCAGACGTGGCTGGCTCGTCTTTTGTAAGGAAAAAAGCCTACTTTTCCCAACATTTATGTATGATACATTTATTTTGTGGTCTCGAAGCAGATTAGAGTACTACTGGTAGTTACAACTTTTAACTTTTATTTCTGAAGCAGAATCTAGATCTTTCCAGCTAAATCATGATTTCTGAAAAAGCTTTGTTTCTACATCTTGCCCCTTCATTATAGGCAGACAACATAAATCAGTGGTTGAAAATATGTAACCGATGAGCAAAAACTAAAATGTCCCATGTTCACCCATCATGCTCAAAGTATTTTGCACAGGGACAAATCATCTTAACTTCATTATAAATGTATGCTTTAGGATAGAGTATATATTTAATATATAAAACACTACAGAAGATAATAGTTTCATATCATGACTTTTCATATTACAGTTAGATCTTTAAGAGTAACACCCAAGAAAGTTGAAGTTTTTAGTAGAAAACACATTGCATAAGAAGTTCTAGAATATAATTTACAGAAGCTCTACAAACACATTACAACTTACAGCAGAAAGCTAAAACTTACACTTGAACATTTCTGAACACAGGCCTCAGTGCCAACGTGCACATGCCAAATTGTGCAAAGCTACGTGGCAGTATTATTTGATGAATGCAATCTGTGTGACTGTTCTAGTGATCACAGTAACAAAAGCATGGGGAGATTTGTCTGCATATACAAAGGCTATAGACTTAATCCAGAAAGTATCAACTTTCCTCTTAAGTCACAGACAGCAGGTCTAGTACCTGTCATAAAGTACTTCTGTTCTACAGCTATCTGACAGCAACTCTGAGAAAGTGATTCTGAAGAGTACCTGTAAATTCACTGAAAAAACTTTTGAAAAAAAACAAGCTTCCTTAAACATCTCTCCAATTAATAAGTATTAAGAAGGAAGGTTGCATGGCTTGCTTAAAACACTTTTTAGGACAGCTGGCTGAACATGAGCCAGCAGTGTGCCCATAGGCCAGGAAGGCCAGCAGCATCCTGGTCTGTATCAGAAATGGCATGGCCAGCAGGAGGAAAGAAGTCATTGTGCCCCTGTTCTCGGCACTGGCGAGACTGCACCTCAAGTACTGTGTCCAGTTTTCAGCACCATGTACAAGAAAGATGCTGAGGAACTGGAGTGGGTACAGAGGAGGGCAACAAAGCTGGTGAGGGGACTGGAGAGCATGTCTTATGAGGATGAAGGAGCTGGGATTGTTTAGTCTGAAGAGGTGGTGGTGGAAAGGAGACCTTATTGCCCTCTCCAGATACCTGAAAGGAGGTTGTAGTAAGGCCACTGTTGGCCTCTTCTCCCTAGTAACTAATGACAGAACAAGAAGAAATGGCTACAAGTTGCTCTGGGGGAAGTTTAGGTTAGATACTAGGAAGAATTTCTTTACTGACAGAGCAGTTAAGCATTGGAACAGGCTGCTCAGAGAAGTGGAGTAGTCATCATCCCCGGAGGTGTTCAAAAAACCATGCAAATGAGGCACTTCTGAACATAGTCTAGTGGTCATGGAGGTCTTGGGTAGAAGGTTGAGCTTTATGATCTTGGAGGTCTTTTCCAACCTCAACAATTCTACGATAAATACCAAGATGATCCTCTATTTGAAAATACCTGTGAACATTTCACACAACGTCCTTCACAGAATTCTTTGGAGGATTGTTTGTGATACTTTCAGAGGAGAAAAAGAAACCACAAACTTTTATCCAGTAACTTCACAGTTACTGGACTAAAAAAACATGTTCCAAATACTTAAAGTATTGGACTTTAAGTAAATACTTTAAGTATTTAAGTATTATAATATTATATATTAAGTAATACTTTAAGTATGTGGACAGTGAAGATACACATTATAGGTTCTCACAGATTGGATTTTGATGGTCAGGCAAAAAGTGCGAGATAATTAGTGCTAGCCACAACTATCTGCTATAACATGTTAATATTTATTTTTCCACTTCCAGATATGACAGCCCTTTCTAGAAGCTGAAAACATCTTCATGCAAATCATCACCTTTCATTTGCATGTTAATTTCCAATAAAATATAAAGACTGCTCAATTACTTTGGCATGCTCGCATAAGCAAGCAAGACCAAGAATCTACACATCCCAAGATCAGCTGGTGAAACCTTACAGAAGAGGCTAATCCAAGCTTTCATGGCAAAATGGTAACTCAAATTTCAGTGCAGTAGTATTCCCGAGATGACATGCTTCATTATTAAAAGGGTGCATCTCTACAGGAATACACAAATTCATATCCTGCTTCACTGCCCAATTTTTTAATAAAACTACTATAAACATTTAACATTTTGCCTGATTCAAAGCATCACTGTCTTAAAATCGGTTCAGACCTCAGACAGCACATCCTTTAGGACCATCTTTTCCGCTCTTTGTTATAAAGCGGCGCCCCAATTCACAACTAGGCCTTTTAGCCACTATCCCATAAATAAGAAGGGGCTGTCTTGCCAACAACTGCATGTGCTTGGCTCTAACACACACATGCCTGATACCATTTCAAAAATTAAAATCCCTTTCCCCACCAGAAAAAGAAAATTAAAACCACCATCATAAACACTTTACACCTTCCTTCCTCACTCCTCTCTCAAACACATGCTTAGGAACTCTTCACTTTCACAAGCAATTACAAAAGTGGAAGAAGTCTCAGAGGCTTGGACAGAAAAGAAAAGAACATGGAGGCACATTCACATCCTGCACCAATCCCTCAGCATTTATGAGTAACTTGACATTTCACCCAATTTAGGATATTAGGCCTACTAAAGAAACATTTGGCAGTGCAATATTCAGATCCATTCTTAACATAATAACCTCGCTCAGTAGATTAAAGATTTATTCCTTGAATTCTAGTGCTACAGTAAATTATTTAACAAGTACTTAAAATATGTAGTCATTAACTCACGGTTTCTTTTATTTTACTTTCACTTGGTCTTATTTTGTAGGAATGCAAGAAATGAAACCATAAAAGCAGCAATTGCTCCTTCTCTCAACAGAAGATTTGTTGAGGGTTCTTTAGGTTTGGGGTTTTTGTTTGTTTAAAAAAATAATTAAGCTTTATATGTTCTCCTATACATGTATATAGATATACAGCATTCAGAATTGTAGACCAAAGAATTTCCAGAAAAAAAATTAATCAAGTTTATTAGACATTTCAAGCTAAGGCCAGGTCATGATTTTCACTAAACAGCTTATAGCATAAACAAACCATAATGCCGAATATAAACTAATTATAACTACAAAATCCTCCCTTGCCAGATTTCAGAGATGCTCAGCGTTGGAGAATCCTGTACGTACTGCAAGTGACATCAAGGGACAAGGACAAATAATACGGTGCATGATTTTACATATACACAACGATCACGAAACACCCTGAGTCTTTCTGCTTCCCCTTATATGTCCTTCTATAAGTCAAGCATTGCTGCATGAACCCTCACAAAATCCTAGAGGAAATGAAAGCATTCCACCTCTGTCAGGCTAAATCTGGATGCAAGAATTAAAACGCTGTTTATAATCCACAAACAGACTTCCTTGGAGAAATACAGAATCTTTTCACATGGTACAAAAACACATTGTGATACTTTGACATAAACATACATCCAGCAAAATTATCAAGCTGAACATAATCTCCCATGAAATCTACTGAAGGTTTGGGGTAATATATGCCAAACAAGTAATTCACTATTCACATTCTACCTCAGAAGGTGCTTGCTTTTCTTTAAAAAGAAAAGTATTTCAAAATTTCAGTCACTGCAGCAATCATACAGGAGTTAGAGTTAATTTTTTAATTATCATCTTCCTTACTAGGTATAATAGCAGACAAATTTGGTATGGTTACCTTTTGAATACTTTGATTTCTACAGTTTCTTATATGCAAGTGATGACTACTAGTCATCATCATCTCTGTCATCTACACACAGCTGGAACAGAGTTGGGTGAACTGAAGGTCAGAGGAAGCTTAAAAGGCATTTAAGTTTTCCTCTCATCTTGACAGGGATTTCATCCCTCTACACTGCACAGAGGTCAAAGTTACTGGAAAAATGAAAAGTTATTTCTATATCATACATTTGTTTAGAGCAATTTAAACAAAAGTACCATTTGTAAACCAAATGAACGACTCACAACAGATACTGAATTCGGAAACTAACATCTTCTGCAATTAAACAGACTGCTGACTAGATATGTAAGCATCAAAGATTACCAATAACTAGGACTGTTATTGACCCATGAGACAATGGAATACAAATAAAAGATCAACAATGCCTGCAAAAAAATGGTGTAATTTACAATAGATTTGCACCTTCTGATTGTAAAGGAATGAAGCAGTTTTAATGCTGAGGATACAGAAATAAGCATATGCTAATAGCACTGTGCGATGAAATCACCTTATCTGCATAGCTCATCTTTAAGAACTACACTGCAGTGTAGTAGTAAAAAAGAAAGCTACTGCTAAATGCATTGAGACACTAAGACTACTGTTGAATGTGTATCTACATTTTTAGTACTGTTCCCTAAACATAACACAGTACTTTGATATTTCTGCTTAAGCAACTGCTGGAGAAGTTCAAATCTTGATGAAACATGAAGAAAACAGCCCTGAAAAGTTCCTGCAGTGTATCCATGCTAATTAAAACAACCCAAAAAAAGCAAAAAAAGAGACAGACTGTATTACAAACAGAAGGATAGACAAGTACTTCAGTCATGCACAAGCTCCAACAATCTGCCTGAACAAGTGGCTTAGCACACTTCGGAAGCAGGTTATGGAACACTCTGCAACCAATTTCCAGTTGCTATCAAATCTATAGCTTAGAAGAAATGCTGTCTACATTTTTTAACAGACCGTGAGGCCATGCACATCTTTCTGTTAACTCTAAACTTACAGGAGATCACGTGCTGTTTTAGCAGTTTATAAAACTGTTCTTCTACTATACTCAAAAGAATGGGTTATTCCAAAGTATGTAAACATGATGAGCAAGATACCTCTCAAGTTTTATTAAAATAAATGTAAAATACAGTTTTCTGAAAGCTTCCTTGGGAAAAAAAGCAAACATCAGTGGTACCTGCATTTGTTGCTCTTCAAGGATTACAGTCAGCTTCAAAAATGTGTTTTCTAATCTTTAATGATAAAGAAAACCTCAAACTGCTTTACTTCCTACTGTTGTTCTAGTGTACTGTCAAAATTCGGTACCCATTTTAGTTTGTACAATACTACAACTCCCAGCAAGGAAAGTTAATTATAATGGATAGTTTGTCTAGGTAGCCATTCTCTGTTTAACAAAGGAAAGTTACTTTAATTGTTCTGGACCATCACTAAGCCTACAATGTAAAAAGTAAGATAAACTGGGACAAGAACTTGAAGCCTGAATGCCTACAATACTTAAATATACATCCTGATTGCCAAAGGTAATCAATATATGAAGCTTCACCAACACTATGCACCTTGAAAACAGTATAATAAACACTTAAACATGAAGAAAACCTTTTAAAAACACATGACAACATACATTGGCCTAAGTTCCTGAATACACATACCTACATGCAAATTTTTCCCACTTGGCACAGTGGTGAAAGCTTGACTTCATACATGAAGCAACACTTAGACTAAAACATATTCCAATATTTATATATCCCAGTTTAATTTTTTTTTCCAATAACTCATTTAGCATTATTTTAAACTTGCAGTAGTAATGTTTAGGTTCAATGTACTTTTTCTCTAACTTTAAATATTATGATAAAAAGAGTGAAATTCTAGGACATTACTACTGGAAATTTATGAAGTTAAAATGACTTAGATGAACTCAAGACTTGTCAGTGTAAATTAAGATTGTAGGGTAGAAAAAAATTAGGAGTTATTTCTGACATAGAAAAAATAATGCCAAAATAATTTTAAGTGAAATAACAAATTAATTGCTTGCTTAAGGAGAAATAATGAATAAGTTTACTGTGACTTTTTTACTCTACTGAAAAAGAAGCGTTCAAGGTTTTACTTTGCATATGTAAAATATTTCATAAAATTGAGTAAGTTCGAGTTATTAAAGACTAATATATCTGAACTATGGTGAGTATCATACTTAATCTCTGCATGGCACCAAAGGCAGAAGTCCTCATTTAGCAGGTACTAGGAAGTCATTTAGTCCATAGGGTAACCAACAATGATAAAATACCTGAACTATCCCAGGCAGTACTTGAGCATTTGCATAGCATCTGCCTGCCAAACATTTATAACCTCTAAATCTCTCTCTCAGGAAAGTCTATCCAGCTTCATTGGAAGATGGAGACTTTTGCATAACTGCAACCACAAACCAAATCCTGCTTCAAACACTGATAATGCATAATAGGTCTTTAGAGACTTGCACAAAATGAGTTGATAAGGGCTTCTACACCACAACTGACTGTGGCACAACTACTACCTTTGTTAGCAAACACCAAAGGCAGATCAAGAGTTAAAGTGTTGCAAAACAATTCTTGCAATTCTTAACTGTGTAAATGCTTCAGAACAGGCTAAAATACAGAGATATCCTTCTCCTCCAGTCACTCAAGAGCTCCTTCCATCTTCGCTTCAGGCTATGGTTTCTCGTACAATCACGCTGAGAATAAACCAGTTCCTTATTTACAGTGAACATTACCATGAAATCATTTACTGAATAATCTTACCCCAGTCCCAGTTTAGTACGCTGTTAAAGCACGATTTGGCTTAATAGCATTGCCCTTGGTGACCTAAATGCAGCCAATGAAAGGTATAGGGCCACTTCTAAAAAAAGTTTTCAGGTTTCAGTTTTTCAGTTTCTTAAAGTATAGTATTTATTATACACAGAACATTTTAGTCTCATAAATTAATCAAGAGTAGAAAAGAATGAGCACACTAAATCAATGAGAACAAAGACATACTATTCTTTTCTATTCTTTTTTACGTTTCACCTATGAACTGCAAACCTAGATCACAAATTATTCCCAAAAAAGTCATACAAAGAATACACTTACTATTACACTGATACTCACGTGTGCATAGTTGTTTCTTCTAAAAGACTACTAGCAATACTACTGTTTACAACTTTATCTGCTTCCTAAGCTGTTAGAGACAGGTCTGAAAAGGCTTATTTACTTTGTTACCCTCTGTAAAGTGAACACCATTATTGCAGAGGTTTTTTTGGTAGTGTAGGTGTGCTGTTTGTTTTTTTAGTTAGGCTTAAGCAAGATACATTAACATTCTGGGATTTCAGGGCCGGGGGGACTGGGGAGTGAGTTTGCTTTTGCCTTTTTTTTGTTTTTAATTATTTTCCCCTCCCTTCCTCCTAACTTTGACAGCTTACCACCATTAGCATCACTACGCTGTAGCAGCATTCTCTACATCACAGTAACTCCTAAAGGCAGCAACACTTCACTACCAATACACAGACTGACCAACGGGTAATTCTGATTCCCAGCTTGGCTTATAACATAAAGAACGCAAATCCTGAGATGTTAACAAAGGTTGCTTTTCAACTTTGTACATACACACACAAGGATGATCTAGTCTGCTTATACACTGATAATTTCCAAAAAGCAGCAAGCAGCATAATGCTAAGGAACATCTTCTGGAAATCACATTACCAGTTGGGAGAGATTTCTCAGCATCTCCAACAACCTGCCTTATCTTAAGTGCTCAATTACTGCTTTTACAATCCCCTGAACTCTGTTGGTTCTTCCTGTCTTTAAAGACAATGCAGTACCAAGCACTGTAGCAATCCTTAGTTCAAAGCGTATCATGGCATGCAAGAAAATGCATCTATAGAAGACAACAGAAAAAGGTCCATCCAAATGGGTATTGCCACCTACAGCTGGCCCAGCAAACATACAAGGTGCAGAACCCAAATTCCTCATTGTTCTTTAGTTAAAGCAGAGAGCTAACAAAGTTAATTCCACAAATGGTAGGTATTTTATTTCATTAGATGAAATCAGAAGCTGGACTTGTCAGCATGACAGAACAGCAACTATATTTTCTTCACCAAAGTGCTCTTTTTATTCGCATGACTTGCCATTACTAAGGATAACTATTTTTTCCAAGTGTCATAAATAGCCAAGTTGAAGATATGAAGAGACTTTAAAAAAAACAACAAAAAACCAAGTCAGTGTCCTAGAACTCCACTAATGAGATTTTCAAATTGGTGGCAAGACTCTATAGCAAGTTTAAAATCTGAAAAATGGAAATTAACATGGCCCCTAAGATGCAGCTAAAAAAATACTAATATAAATCTATGCTACCATAAATTCTTTCTTGTGAACTATGTTCTAGAAGTATCTTCCTCCTTTTTCAAATACAGAGAAGCAAAACACAGCAAATAAAAATGCCTATATAAACTCTAAAACAGCTTACAAAGTAAACTGTCCAAAATAGTTACTGCATCAAAAATGTTTAATTCAAACTTCCAGTTCTATTTTAATATGTTCATTCATTACTGCTTACTAACATGTTCAACATGCATTCAATTGCATCTGTAAAAATCTCACTTGTACCTGATAAACCTTCCAATTCATCCAGTTTCCTGACTGTACTCTTTCTTTACAAGCTAGTGCTAGTTCATACTAATAGAGATTCACAAAGGCTGTTCACAACTCTCAGTTCTCACGTTCAGCTTTAAACTTCCAGCTTCTCCACAGACTTAATAAGCCAAAACATACATGCTATATAGATAACATTTCCTCCCCCTTTTTTTCTTCCTCTGTCCAGCTGTAACAGGATCTTTGAATAAAAATTTCTCTTCAAAAAGAAAATTGTGAGAGATTGTCATGTAATTAAGAAAACTTCTCATCTTTATGTCATTTTTATGTGTTTATCACCACCTTTTCCTCCTTTCTCTTTTACTTCACTGGTTGATGAAATGCACAGACCCATGAAAACAACTTGCATCAGCCTAAAGAATGAAAGCAAGTCTAAGGAAACACTGTCAAGGACAGGGAGACAGTTCTCTTATCCTTCATTCACAAAACCTGCTTTTGAGTAAGGATAAACAACACTTCAGATTAAGTTATTTTTAGCTTCACTTACAGCAGCCTTAAAAAAATAACTGCATTTTACAGCATTTATAAAGTTTTCACTTTATGGGTAATTTAAGAATTATACAAGTCTGTACAAAATCCAATTACAAGCACCTATAGCATAATAAAGCACTGACTAGGAAGATATAAACCATTTTGCAACACTAAGTACAAATACACAAAATCATTCACTGCAATATAAATATGTATTTTCTTCCACACTTAAGTTTCGTAAGCATAAAAATAAAAAAACCTGTCTTCTACAGTTCTAGTGATGAAATACTAAGTTCAAACAACAAGATTTAATAACTGAATTGAATAAATTGAGGTAACAGCTGCAAATGCAAAAAAACTATGTGAAAATCATGCACTAAAATGAGTCCATACCATAATTCAAAATAAGGAAAAAAAAAAGGTATTTAACATGCAAAGAAATAACCTGCATTTTTGCAGACTGAAATACTAGAGGAGATGATGGAGCTACCAACATACAAACGGCAGGATGAAAAATAGAGACTAGCCAGAAGAACTAGTGGTGGGTTTGGATTTTATGGTTTGTTTGGTTTCTTTCTTTGTTAGTTTGTTTTTTGTTGTTGGGTTTTTTGTTTGCTTGGGGCAGGGGAGAGGGAGGTTCAATGTTTGGGATTTTTTTTCTGGTGGGTTGTGTTTGGTTGTGGGATTTTTTTTTTTTTTTTTAAACTTTATTTTTATATAATTTGTAACAGTACTATTTATTACAGAGAATATACAATTTTAGTTTGTAAAATAACTTCCATACTGCATTCTGCCAAGCAGTTCATTTTAAATGTATCTTATTTCAATTCATACTGAATTGTTTAGAAATCAACTCGTACAGGGGAAAGAAAAGTTACAGCTTTCAAAGCAGATACACTCCACACCATCTATATTTAAAAGGCCGTGTCCTGATCACAGGCATAGAAAGAGCTGCAAATGGTGTTCTAAAAGCTGAACGGGGCTAAAGACTTAAAGATACTGCTGCGTCTTTACACGCAATTATATACAGGTTTAACGAAAGCTGGGAGTTAATCTAAACAAGGTCTTACACAGGTCAGATGTTTTTTCAAAGACACACTAAATGGAATTTTACAGCTTCTTCACTGGCCCAATTATGTCATCACATACTACTTTCTTCTACCATTCTCTTGCCAGGTTTAAAATCACTTGGGATGTATTGATATAAATCTTCAGTGATATATATGTGTGGACATGAAAGAGAGGAAGGGGGATTTTATACACGCATTTACAGTATACCTGCTTCTTAAATGTTTTCATGTACTTCTACAATGTACTACCCTTTGCCTCCCATAAAAGAGGGAATAATCTCACAAACAGGCAAAATACTTTCAAGAGAACTATAGTTTGAGACATCCAACGGCCACAAAAGGGAGAAGCTGAGCAGAGTAACAGCATATCATGCACTACCTTTACTGAATGATGAGGCCTAAGCTCCAAACCAAAAGAAATGCCAGTCAAGATGACAATACAAATAATGCCTTGCCCTGGGATCCCCTGGAAGCAGAAACAGAAGGAATCTCACTGAGTTTTTAATGTTACGGACAGATACACAGGGAGAAGTGCTGCTGTAAATTGTTTAATTGTACACAAAAGTGACCTGACCGCTACTGCCATGCAAAGAACCACTATTTTTGGTCTCCATTTAATAGAGTCATATCCTGCTCTGTGTAAAGAATCTAAATGATTTTCCAACTGTAGCTAAACAAAAGTGTAGTCTACCTGCAGATGACAGAGTGAACAAAGACGCAACATGCATGGGAGAAGAAAGGATATGATCTTTGGCTAGCCAAATAACAGAGGAAGAAGGTATTTCTGGCTATTGTTACCCTGAGGGATTTAAACATTCTGGAAAAACTACCAATCATGACAAACATCTAACATATGCTCTTAAGATCAGGGTACAGTCACGTGCTAGATATCATTTTCCAAAACACTGAGAATCAATGGGGTTATGAGCCTCTTACTCAGCTACGATCCCCAGAAAGCTTAAGGGGCTTTTTCAGTTGTTAAAAAAAAAAATCATAAAAACAACAAAAAATAACCACACCACAAAAACACCAAAACACAGCATCACATACAAACAGGACCCATGAAAAGAAGGATCAGTGTCCTGGTTTAGAAAGATTGAAAGAAGGAAAACCAAAAAATATTTCTGAAAAAAATAACTGCTAGGAGCATAATGGTGACACTGTGGGCTCTAACACCTCCATCCGTCTTCTATCACCTTCACATACTTATTGACTGAAAAACATAATCAGAATGGAACACTGTTGCAACTTGTCTTCTAGCACTCCTGGAAGACAAGCTGCTACTCATTATAGCTCTCTGGCATCTTAGAAGACCTGATGAAAGCCACTAAGGCAGTCAACACTTCATGATCAACATAATCAGAGACTGCTGATAGAGTTAGTATTTTCAATATTGAGAAAAGAACCCAGCCTCTCCCAGCAACCCTTTTTTTTTCCCCTTCCTTTTTTTTAATAAAGTCTGGCCACTGATATTACTCCTGATTTAAGGTACGGCACCAAGTAGATACTTAATTACTTCCACCTCCCACTGCTGTGACATTTTTCCCCACCTTCTCTTTAGTGCTTTAATGCCTCCTCACCCAAGTTTCAGGGTTTTTTTTTCCTAGTGTTTTCTGCCCTCTCCCAGATGCTCAAAACAAGTTATCTTATAAAAGTTACTTCTCACATTGATGCAGCTTCTTCTTAGATAGGAAGTTCTTTGGGAGAGCCACCAGAGTCTTCCCATCCATTTGTAAATGTGTCTTCAGATGTCCTCAACATAGTGAGGAATTTCCACACATAATTAGTATCAACTAATTGCACTTTAAAACTGCTGTTCAGATTGCTTCAGCCTTTCACAACTGACATAACTCTGCATACACTATCAAAGAAATGAGAATATTCACCTGCATACATTATTAAGACCAGCCAGCAGCCATTTATTCGAAAAGGTGCAGGAGGAAGAACATGTGCAGTTTCTTGCTCTGGCTGCAAAGCATCGATGCACCAGATTCAAAGGTTCACCACACCTCCACAGGCCTGAGTGGCTTTCACAATGGATTAATGCTTTGAAGCAAAACCACCAAGACCAAAACTGCCCCAAGTTCAATTTAAAGAGCCACAACAGTGTTGCTGAACCTCCCTTTTCCCACCATGCTCATTTGCCTAGAGCATCTCTTGGCTGTCAAAGGGAATGCTTCTACTTACACCACGGACTCGCAACTGGTTCAACCTGAGTAAAGTCAACACTTGAAAAAGAGAAGCGAGGCAGGATGAAGTCTAGGCTTGTGAGGAAAAAAAGTCTCCCTAAGAATAAATATTAATTATTTCAGTATAATAAATAATCTCAAGTACAATCACCACTAGCATACCCACATTCCACAGTATTCTTTTGTCTTCCTCTATACAATGGGAATATACACACTGTCACAGGTTGTTAAACACCATTTACCCACGCAGTACTTTCAGAGCGTAATCAATACAACCCACTCCCCCGAGAGAAAAACAAGTATTTTAATACAATACCTACATGCACTGGGACCTGAGAAACGGTATTTCTAATGAAACAAAAACATCACGTTGCTTCATTTCACAGAATGGCTGTAAGAAGACCTGCAAGTTAGCGCAAATCAAACTATCAGACAGTCTATCTTTTAATAAAGTTCCAGGCAGGCTTACCTCTCATCCTCACCATCTACAAGAGGCGTTGTCAACGGCAGCACCTTCAGCGGAAAGAGTGAAGCAGAGGATGGCATGTTGCTGCTACCGCCATCTGAAACAGCTGATGCTCCAACACCACTCTCGCCACTGGCAGCTTGAGGTAAACCCACTAAGGAAGGTTCTGTAGGGCGTCTGCCATCTTCAATTTGGCTTACAATTGACTGAGCTAGTGATTGTGCGGGAAACTGGGTAGAGCTTAGCGGCATCTGCTGTGGCACACTCTGTGCCACTGGCATACCTATACTTGTTGATATCAAGGGAGGCTGACTAACACTTTGGGCCAAATTCCCATTCTGCACAGTTGAAGCTTGTGCTATATTCTGCGGCTGTCCCAAACCTATAGAAGCAGAAGGTATGCCAGGAGGTACAGCAGAACCAGCTTGACTTGGTGCAGGAACAGTACTAGCAGAAGGTATAGGGCTAACTGCAGGCAGCTGCTGGCCAGTCATCCCTTGGACTACAGATTCCACTCCTTGTGCCTGCGACTGTACAGGTAACAAGGTGTTTTGCTGAGCAATGACCATTTGCTGAGGAAGGCCTGAAGCACTAGCCTGTAATCCCTGCTGCATTATTCCTGTCTGCACAGGCTGCACTACTTGTGAAGATGGAGGAGCAGCCGTTGATGGCATAACTGGAGGTGGAATTTGGTTTGCAGTAGACGGTGGTTGCACCACAGCGGCTACGCTTCCTTGCTGCCCAACATTCAGCATTTGACCACTGGTACCTACACCTGGTATTGCTGCTGGAGCATGTGCCACAGGCTGAGCTGGGGCAGCGGCAGGATGTGCTTGTACTGAAGGCTGCATGCTCTGTGCCTGGGCAACAGGCACTGGTTGCCCGGCTCCTACTCCCGTAGAACTGGGCTGCATGGGAGGGGTTGGAGTCTGAAGGATCTGCTGATGTTGAATGTAGTCTGGTATAGCCCCCGTAACAGAGTTTTGGTTCACCGGCTTAACATGACCTGCAGCCATCTGCGGAGGGACTGTCTGTTGCTGCTGCTGTTGCTGTTGTCCATACTGCAACTGCTGCTGCTGTACAACTGGCAAAGTCTGCCCAGCCTGTGCCGGCTGAGAATATGGTAGCTGCTGTTGAGCCAGACTTTGAATGGCAGGTTGCTGGTGGCCCAGAGATGCAGATACACCTAATATATTAACCGGGGCTGGCTGAACCCCAGTAACAGTGGTTAGACTGGCCTGTGCAGGAGGTTGGACCCCTGGCTTCTGCTGCGGATAGTTTACTTCTTGAGAATGCAGCTGGACTTGTGCAAGCTGTGATTGAGAAACACTCTGTGGTATACTAGATGCTGGAATTGCCGGAGGAGCAGCGCTGCTAAAATCCATCTGCTGCGGACCCACACCTTGAAACGCTTGCTGCTGTACCACAGTAGGTGCTCCCATTTCTCCACTTCCCACACTTTCTGTATAGTGACTCAGTGTGCTTACATTGCTGCTAACAGAACTCCCACTGGTGCTCTCCCTTTCAGAAGTCACTTCAAGCGGGTTTTGTTTTATCGTCTCTACTGCTTTGTTTACTGCTACTCCTTCTGAAACGGCAACAGTGTTTTCTTTATCATAGAATTCAGTGCATGTCCATCTACCTTTTCTGAAAGGTTCGGAACTAGAATCTAATTTTACTACCCTAAACCTTGACGTGCCAGATGCAGGCTGCTGCTGGCTTGATCCCACTGCCATTCCCGCAGTTGGATTAGTAACATTGTTCATGACACTAGAGGAAGCACTCGTACCATTGCCAACACCACTCAAGATATTCACATTAACATTGCTGCTAGTTCCAGACAAAGCATTTACATTACCAGTACTTGTGATGTTGCTTAAATTTATAGTACCAAGCACACTGCTTGCCACACTAGAACTACCACCACCCATATTATTTAAGGTACTAGTTCCAGTAGCAGGACTTACACCTAAATTGCCAGGAGTACTTGTAGTGCGGATATTAGACACAACAGATGCTGGGGAACCAGTGGATGATGCAGCAGAAACTGGTGTAGTTGATATAACGTTGTCAGAGCTTCCAGTTGTTGATAGCTTTCTAAATGATGGACTGGGCGGTGGTCCTCCAGAAATTGGGGCACTGCCCACCCCAGGATGCGATGGATGATGGTGTCCATGATGGTGATGGTGAAGATGGTGGTGGTGATGAACATGATGGGGGTGAACACTTCCATTGATCACAACACTCTGCTGTGGGTGATGAGGCAAAGGAGCATGCTGCTGAGGAAGATGAGGCTGGTTTGGAGAAACAGCCCCAGGAGTCTCTGCCTCTTGGAAGTTATTTAAAGTCTCTTCAGAGGAGCTCCTCTCAGGTTCTCCCAAGTCAGTGGCCCTGGATAAAGAAACATCCAAGATTTCTGAAGACGACAGGTCTTCAGTGTGGGACTCATCCAGGTCATCGTAGCTCTCTGTATCCTCAGCTATGCTGTTATTAGAGCTCATACTAGCTGATATTTGAGCAGGGGTCACACTGGTAATTTGGAAGCCACTTTTCTTTTTCATTTGAGCTCCAGTCTGTGCAAGAGGCTGTGGCTGGAGCTGAGACTGCGAGAGGAGGTTCAGGCTTTGTGGAGGAGGGGGTGTCGGCTGTGGACCCGCTGATGAAGATGCTGCAGGAGATGGAGGCGGCGGCTGAACCAGCAACGGCGGCTGATAATCCTCGGCAGAAAGGGCAGCGCTCCCAACGCCGGTACCTGGTGCAGTGGGAGCAGTAACGCAGCTGCTGCCGCTGCTACTGCTGCTGCCCCTTCTAGGAAACATTGCCGGGTGCGCCATCTTCCTAGCACTAATGTCTGCGGCTGAGTCAGGCTGGTGCATTGTATCGGGTGTATTTTAAGAGTGCAATCCCCCGGTATGGAAAGAGACAGACAGACACACACACACACAGTTAGCTTTGCGCTCACGGCAGGGCAGAGAGACACAACGCACAACCCCCCAGGTTCCTGCAGACCACGGGCTGAGGCGCCCGGGCACCGCCGCTAGCCACCCCCCCCTCCCCTCCTCCCACCCCTCCGAGACAGGGAAGGGGCGAGGACCGGTCCTCTGCTGCCTCTAGATTAGTGCCTCTGAATGTGACACTTTCAATCCTCCGCCATTCACTTTCTTCCTCCCTCTCTCTCCCAGCCCCTTCTGATTTCCAACCCCCCCCCCCCCCCCCCCCCCCCCCCCCCCCCCCCCCCCCCCCCCCGACACACACACACACACCCCGCACTCCTCGGCCTCCCCCCTGCCGCCCCCCGACTGCGCCTCTCCCCGGGGGGTGGACAGCGGGCGGAGGTAATGCCCGCGGTCGCCGGCCGGCCCCGAGGGCGAGCGCCTTTCTCGCCGCGGCTCAAACGGGCGCCGCGGTTCGCCGGTAACCGGCACAAGCGCCCTCCCCGCGGCGGGCGCCGCCGCCGGGCCACCGCCTCCTCGGCGGGGCGAGGGCAGGCGGCAGGCCCTCAGGGCAGCCCGGCAACGAGGCGGACGGCGCCCCTCGCCATCACCGCTGTAGTAGTAGTAGTAGGAGAGCGCAGATACGTACAGGACTGGCGCACAGCAGGGCGGCAGCGGCAGGCTGAGCCGGGCAGGGACATCCCCGTCAGTGGCAGCCATGGAGCTGAATCATTTTGGGTATTAAAGAGACGGAATTAAGGAGGGAAGAAAAAGCAGCAGCAGCCCGACAAGAGAGTCCGTGAAAAGGAGGGAGGGAGGAAGGGGGGAGCCAGCCAGGCAGCCTCTCTCTCCTCCCTCTGTGTCTGGCTGTCTCTGGAGGAGGCTCCACTCCGCACGCTCTTCCTTCCCCCTCCGCCTCCTCCCCCCTTTATAACAGGCGGCACCCGCTCTTCCTCCGCAGAGCCGCGCCTGGGGTCCGTGCTCCTCCCGCGTGCGCGTCTGCCTCGTCCTTTCTTCCCTCCAGGTCTCTCCCGGCTTCCCCGCCGCCGCGGGTCTCTCCCCCGCCCGGCCCCGTCTCCTCACGGAGCGCTGGAGGAGGGCGCTGCGCGGGGCTGCAGGGGGAGGGGAAAGCTCGCCAAAGGGGAGGGCAGGCGAGAGACAACGTAAGATGGCGGCCGCCGCGCATGCGCGCGCCGCTGGCAGACATAAAGCCCGTCTGGCCGAGCCTGACGGAAATAGGCTCGGCTCGCGTGGCGGAAATTGCCGAGCGGCGCCGAGCCTGCGGAGGGGGAAGGGCGGGTGTCCCCGCGTGGCGGCGCTCCTGGCTGGGGAGGGGGGCGCTGGGCGGGGGCGAGCCTGTGGCCACGGCCACGGCCGCAGACATGGCAGTGGCGGGTGGGCAGCCGCTCCCCACCCCCCCTCCTGGCCGCCTCGTTCCCCCAGGTGCCCCTTTCTGCTGCTGCTGCTTCGGGCCCGCAGCATGACTGTGCCTCACATGACCCGCCGCCGCCTCCCTCCCCCTCTTCTCAGCTCCGCTGCAGATTTATTCAAGTTATTCATCACCTTCTCCTTCCTCCCCTCCCTCGGTCCAGAATATTCCTGTCCGTTCCATCCCCCGTGCATGGGGAAAGCAGAGGCGGCTCGCCCGCCTTCCCCTTTGTGCCCCCGCCGACTCGCCCCGCGGCTCTCTCGGCGGGGGTCTCGGCGGGTGACTCCCCTCACGCCCCGAAATGGCTGCCGCAGACCCTCCTGACCCTCCTCTCCGTCAGACGCTCCCCCCGCTCAGCCGGCCGGGCGGGAAGACCCTCGGGGCGGGAGGACGGTGTCAGCGGGCGGTGACTGGAGGCCCCGAGGGCTGCCACCGCGGCACCCGCCGTCGGCAGCGCGGGAAGTGCGAGCCCGGTGCAGCGGCGAGACGGTGTCGGGAGAACGGGGGCCGGGGACGGTGCCGAGGGGGAACGACGCCCAGAGGCAGCCAGGTCAGGTGAAATCGTTCATCTGCATTCATAGGAGAGACGTGTGTGGAGGAGCTTCTGCTGAAAAGAGCTCGAGAGGAAACGCACTGAAGCGCTGCTCTAAAAAAATGATGCCGTTCAGAGGGATCTTTAAGGTATTAAACGGAACGGAGGCAAAATCCACCAACCTTCCCTCGGTGTTCTAATGCCGGCATCCTGCAGGGGAGGAAAGACTGCGTGGCCTTCCTGAGAGCCAGGCGGCAAACCTCCATGTGCCCATCACAGCAGGGCCGCTCTAGCTCTCCTCCATCCCAAACTCAACTTCTACGTGCCATGGAGCGACGACCACCCGAGAGATGAAGACACTCGACGCGTGTGTGTCGGCCAGGAGATTTTCGCTCGTGGTCGTTGGCATGCACAGCGCTGCCCAGCAGGGAGGCGGGTGTCTCAGAGCTGCACAAGCCTGATGGATTTGCACCACCAGCATTGCTCCACCTCTCCTGTCGGCAAGACCCTCTCCGGGAGCACCTTCAGAGTGCGATAAATTGGGTGTCCCACTTTTCTATGGAGAAGGGGGCAGGTTTGCACCCTCCCTGCCATTTCTCCAGCATCTTAGCGGTAGGGTGTGCAGCGGTGTCCAGACTGCTGTTCGTGTTCCCACCTCCTAGCAGCACGTCCTTGTCTCTTAACGCAGGCATCCACGAGCTGGTAGAGGTGTTTCAGTCGCTGCTTTTAAAATAGTCTGGTTTGCGTGGAGTAACAAAATGTTCGCAGCAGTTGACTGGCTCAGGCTAATCCTGTAACCCAACTACGAAGCCCACTGGTTAGGACAGCCAACAGGGCGCAGGGGAAAAATGGCCTCGGTGTTTGCTGCAGTGAATATTTAAGCACATCATGAAAAGTAGTATAGCTTAAACAGGAGAAAAGTTGTGAATTACATCGTATAGCTGAGTCATTAGAGTTCTCACGGGAGATGTAAAGATGTAAATGTTAGTTCCTTCACGCAGAGGGGAGATTTGAGGCTGCCATGTTCGATGTGTGTCGTTTAATGACTGATGTACTAAGAAAGCTCCATTTTGTGAAAAGGGTGAGGCTAGAAGGTCACACACAGTGGGAGGTTTTGCTGCCTCTTCTTGAATTTCACCTTTGCATCTTTCCTCTCCCTGTTAACCTAGCTTATCTATCTGTCACTTAGTGTGGGGACGGGTGGCTTTGAGAGAATCCCGCCTTTTGCAGCCTAATTCCTTTTATGTCTGGAATGCAGACATTTCAGGGACGTGCAAAGTAGACTTGCAACCCTTGCACCTTCTGCGACTCTAGGACACTGCCCGTATGCAGGCACTACAAAGTGATTGACGTGCAATTAAATAAGTTTCTGCCTTTTCTGAGACCAAGACAATGCTATTTTTTATAAAACTGATGATCAGATAGAACAGCTTGAAAACCATAGTACCTGAACCTGAGCTCGCTATGGGAAGGAGCCTTCCCACAACCCTCACAGATTTCAGGGAAGCATCGCAAAGGTGCCCACAATCTGTCTACATCTTGATGAAACACTGAGGTCTTATATGTGTCTTTAATGAGATACTCACACGTGTAAACATTTTTGAGATAAGAGCCTGAGGTTGCGAGCCAGATTCCATTATAAATTCCTGTTCTGTCTGCTTATAACTTTCCCAGAACAATTTCCTTGCGGAATTAAGTCTTCTCTGATTAGTTGCAGCTCAAAGATGATTTTTTGAACATTTGAGCAAACTTCAACTACTTTTAAAGCACATAGGCTATGAATACAGATTAATTTCTCTATAACATTAAAAATTTGTGCAAAAGTAACTCAAAGAGAATTGAACTATAAAGTTTGTATGCACCTAATAGCACAAAAAAGAATTAAACCAGTACTGTTGTCATTGATTAAATGCTTGCTTTTGCTCACACTTTGGAATAGTTGGTAGTCTTTTTGGGCTATAAACGTCTTAGTACAGCACATGAAACAGATCTTTATATTAGATCCTTATAGTTCTCTTACTTATACAAGAGAAAACTGAAGAAAAATGAAATTGAGATAATAGTGTTCATTCATCTGTGTAATGTGCTCACCAGTCAGTTAACAATCCAAGTGATAATTTAGAATAGACAAAGCACATCTTAAGTGGTGTGTTTTAAATTAACTTTTTAATGCCGTTCATAAATATGAATGTTTTCATGTAACAACTTTTTTTTCTTTCCTTATCTGTTTTCATCAGGTATATGCTCACACTTCTCTTTCATTTTTTGTAAGCCTTAGTCTAAGCATGAAAATGGGATTCTCAAATTAAAGACTTTAATTCCTTTTCATATCCATTAAGGTTTATGAAATTAAAATTAAACCATTGACATTGTTAATTGAATTGTTACGGCTTGTGTTATTTAGTTGTTGTTCAAAGTGGGAAAAGAAATTTCATCACACACCTTATTTACAAAACACCAAATACTTCAAAGTCAGCCACCATGCAGTTGACCCCCTTCGCGTATGGATGGTAAGTGAAATTACCCGATTATTATTACAAACAAGTCCACCTGCTGTTTTCTAATGAACTGTATCAATCAACTACCTGGAACCAGAGGTACTCGTGTCATCACTGAATGGATCCAGCACCTTGCTCATTGTTGTCACTGCTCATGACTACAGGGCAGGCAGTCCTGCAATCCCATCATCACATGGAGGCTGAAGACTGACCAAGAGGGTTGCAAGTGTAGAGGAATCCCCTTGGATTACTTCTCCTGGATACACTCTTCCCAAATGAGCGAGCACAGACGGGCTTGATGCAGTCCTTGCTGCCAGGCTGAGAGAGTGAGTGTCCAGAAGAACTCTTATTTCAACCTTAAAATCGTATCATTCAGGTTAGTGCAAGAGAACAAGATCTTCACAGTGTAAATATTTAGAGATCTGTCTCTCATATATGTAATATTTCTTCAGACAGGAAACAACAAGCCTTGTTGCCACTGCAGATTCTCCAGGGATACCAGAAGCAGCAGTATTTTAATATTTTCTTTCTTTGTCTCGTTTACTGTTTGACACAGTTTATGTCTTTGTACAGAGTAATTACAGAGCAAACAAACAGGCTTACTCTTGGTCGGTTTTTTTCTCCAGTCAGAATCGTGGCAAATCAGTCTGATGTGTGTTTTAAAACCCATGTGACTGCTTCATAAATAATTATTTTAAAACTTTAATGAAAAGAATTTTTTTTATGATATGAAGCTGACATTGTTAGTTTAGGCAGAAGTCTTTGCTGTGTTCATTAATATTGCTGACTGTAGTCTCTAAGCTGATTTGCAAAGACACAGGCATTTTTTTCCTCTTCCTTCTCAGAGAATTACTCATAAGAAAATTCTCACCTTTCAGCTCTGAAAAAGTTGTAATTCTGCTTCTGCATTTTCTTCGAAAGTTCAAGTCAAGTCTTGATCTTCCTTTCTTGTTTTGTTTTCAGTTGGCTGGTTAGTTGGTTGATTGGGTTTGCTGACTGATTCCAAAACGCCTACTGAGACATTTTTTTGTCCTTATTTTAATTCTTATGAAATAATGTTGAACTTCTTGGAAAGGGAAGATCTCTCACAAGTTTTTATTCAATAAAAGCTTGCAGAAATTGACAATTCTAGCAAACTTTTAAAAAATCCGCTTCCTTTAGACTAGCCAGGTCTACTCCAATGCCAATATACTCAATATCACACCTTTCTAGGGCATCTGGAGAAGTTGTTTTAAAATGTTCATTATACCTGCACTTGGGGAATGTGGCCAAGTAGGAAGTCTTTTATCTTTTATGAGGACTGCATTCAAATTCATTACATGAAAGACTTCTGGAAGCTTTGTCATCACTTTAAACTGTGTAGACTATGGGTGTATAGACTGTGTGTACTGTATTGCAGGAGCGAGGAATAAAAGTAAATTCTCCAGCCTGCAAGTGATACGTTACCAGCCAAAAGACCACCGTGATTTTATCACTGTTAACCAACTTGCTCTCCTTTGATTCTCCTTTTTCACTTCTGTTTGTACTCAACTGATGAAATTGCATCTTATAGAAGCATCAAGTTCTGGAAAGTATTTCTTGGTTACCTCAGACTACAACTGTAATGGATGCAGTCCCACTGTAGTCTGAGATTTATTTATTTAATCAAGCGTTTCTAGAGTACAGGTCTTAGATTGTTAACTGTTTGATCTTTGATTAGTCAGTCAAGTGGAATATGTTATTAAGCTGAAGATTAAATAAAACTGATGATCAAATAATTGAAAAATAAGTCTAGTTGTTAAATAGACCCTTTTTTACCTCTGGAAAATCTATGAGCAAAGTAGCAAGTCACGCATTTTTTAGATTAGTTTTCATTTTTATGAATTAATTAAAAACATTTTCACAGGACTGTTTAATAGTGTTGGACATGTGAGCTCTTAGGTTGTAGTTCACAGTCACAAAGATTGTGTGGAATTCATTTCTTTAGACTGATCCTAACCCTGATAGAGGAAAGCGCTTAGGAAAATGCTTTAAGAATTACACTGGGAATTCTGTGATGTCTAAACATTCTGCAGTTTAGGTGTGATTTGCTTGAATGATCAGGGGTGAATGTGTCTGTTGTGACGAGGCACAAATCTTTAAAATCTCAGGCTAGAAATATATATATATATTTATATTTTTAGATATTTCTTTTTCCGCTGAAGCATCAGGTTTGTTCGATGCAAAATTCTTTGGGAAAGCAGAATGTGTACCTAGTTACTATTTATCACAGCCACACATTTTTGTCATTATTTTATCACATAGTAACTGGAAGTAGATAGGCCATCCTAGTTATGTAGGCTCAGAGAAATCCTTCTTGTGCGCATTTAATTATCTGAATCTTGTGTATCTAATTTTAATCTCCCTTTTGGTTGTGTTAACAGAATTTCTTCCCATCTAAAACATATTCTGTGGAAGAAAATGCTTGTTTGCACAAATCCAGAATTTTCTATTGGACAGTACTTGAGCAAACTTAAAACTTTTGGTTTTATACGCGTTAGTTGTAGTGTAACTGAACTGAACTGAAAGCAAACACAGACTGGTCATGAGCACAGCACAAGCAAAGACAATTTTTATGATAGTCACTTGGTATGTTTTTCCATTACTCAAATAATAAAAATCACCTATACTGTCTTATTTCTCTGCTAAAGGACATACAAACTTATTCTCAGTAATAGTAAATTTAAATCCTCCATTCTTGTGAGGTCTTTGATTTGTTTCCCTACTTTACAGTTTTTCAGGCATCTTCTCTTTGATTATCTCTGCATTTTAAATTACTGCGTGTGACACTTTTGCTTCTCCACACATACACTGACAATCCCTGAAAAGTCAAATTAAGTGCCCTTGTGACAAAATTCAGTGGGAAACAGGTTTAGGATTTGCAACTCAAGCACCAGAAAAAATTCACCTTCATCAGTTTCAGTAGAACAAAAGATGTGCAAAGTCCTGACAGTCCAAATACATAGTCAGAGGCTTAACTTCGGTCATGTGAATAGTTCCTTTGACTGTTAACTTTTGGTCACTAAACCCATAAAAACTTAACAATAAATGTGTAAATATTTGTAGGTTTAGAAGACAAAAAGATGAGGTATGTGCTAAGGTGTGGTCTTATGGAGCTTTAGGATTATG
Organism: Todiramphus chloris collaris; assembly: GCA_025345505.1. Lineage (NCBI taxonomy): Eukaryota > Metazoa > Chordata > Aves > Coraciiformes > Alcedinidae > Todiramphus > Todiramphus chloris. The sequence goes on from JANVCC010000021.1 coordinate 40,993,009, forward strand.
TTGACCTTTAGTTAGTTGGTAACAGTGTTGAGTCCTTATCAAGAAGAAAATTACTCCCTGTGCTGCCAGACCAGGGAATCTCCAATATTTTTTGAAAGATGTTTTTTGTCCAATAAGAGCTTTTTATCATAGCTTAAAAGCCAGCCCTGCAATATTTCACTGCTTTGCAATCAAGCCGCATTACCTCACTTCCTGTTCTACCACTCATTAAGGCGTTTTAACCGGTTTTAGGGAGACTAGAAAATTGCTGGTTTTATATAAAGTGTCAAACAAGAAACCATGCTTTTATTGATTAGAAAGTGCTTTATTTCTGCTCAGTCTTAATATCTTTATTAGTAGTTCAGCATGGAAGCACTGACATGAGTTTAAAAGCCTTTAAGGTTACTTGCCACATCTCACTGCTGAGCGAATTCTTAGATAATAAACAAGGAAAGGCAGAAATAGTGTCAAAACACACCTCAGACTCTGCTGATCAAGTAGCCTGTCCTACTTGAATAAGGGGCAGTGTGTCAGTGGGACAGTGCCTGTCCCACAAGGCAAAATACGATGCTGTAAGTGAGAGAATTGCTTCCCGCAGCTAACATCCCCTGCCCAGTATCTCCCCGGTGACTCAGCCATCTCTTCTAAACCATCTGTAGGAAGCAAGAGACAAATCATGGTCAACACACTGGCTAAATCTAGCTCAGAAACATCCAGAGCACTTGCTTTCAATTTGACAGGTGTCTTCTCAGCAGCTAGATGGTCAAAGGGGAATCCTTGATGAGAAGACTTCTAAGGACTGCAGGAGACAGTATTTTTTTACTTCATGCATAAAGGAAGAAGTTAATAGGTTACAAATGAAATTCACAGACATGGAGATGAGAGGTGGTGTGGAAACCAGACAGGTGCAGGAAACAACATGTGGACCTCATATTTCCAATAAAAGTACATTTGCTTAGTTCACACACTTAGTAAGCACAAAATTATATATGATTTTGGAACATAAAATGGATGCAAAGTAACATTTTTAACGTTTGGTGTATACTCTAGGAATTTTAATAATTTAATGACACCGTGGTACTAGGAGTATATTGGAGAACTGAAAATAGTCCAGAGAAATGCAACAAAAGGGATGTTGGATAAAGCTGTAGTTTCAGTCATAATGTGCATTTGTTTTGCAACTGTCTGCAGGTTGAGGCATTAAGTCATCATAAGATGCTAATCTTTGACCATTTAAAGGAGGGGGGTGATATTTCAGATGCAGATTCAGCTCACCCCCAGTGAGGTACCTGAACTAGAAGTGTTGCCATAAAATTTCTGGAAGAGAACAGGAACCTTCGCCTACACCCTCTGCATCTTCTGGAACTGCTCATTTCCCTCTGTCGACTCCGAGGAGAGTCCAGGGTAATTAGGTGTGTAGCGTGTGTCTCCCCGTAGGGACCTGATGTAAAGTGGGAGGTATGTGAGCAATGGTGTAAGAAGAAGAATAAACATTAGAACAAACAGGTTCTTGAAAATACATTGGACACTGACAGTGAAATACAGCCCATGAAAAAGTGATAGAAAATCAATTACAGGAACACTCAAATTTAGTCAGCATAAAATACTAAAGAATTGCCTGCAGAGAGTAATCCTATGCTGATCAAGAGAGGGCTCATACAATCTGTAAGATTATTCCTACCATTAATAAACACATTGCTCTTATATGGCAAAGAACAATAATCTATAATTTAAGGCTCTTACCTGATACCAGGATTAAAGTGACAGATCCAGTGCAGGAAAGGGTGTGATTTTATTCCTCAACATTATGCTGGGGAATAAAATCACAATCTTTATATTGATAAATATATGCATGTATATACACATGTACATATATGTAAAAATAACATTATATGTGCTTTTATATGTGAATATATATATTGCATTACTTCTTTTTTGGGGTTTTTTTTTGTTTTTTTAATTCATTCCTAACTGAAGCTTGGTGGTGTTTTTCAGTGTCTGCTAATTGACACTTCTGCATCCCCTTGCTGTCAGATACCATTAGCTCCGGGTGCTCTGAGCTTGGGTTCAGCTTGGATTGGGCAGCTGAAAGCTTCTTCCTGTATTTCTTCACAAAACTGGACATCTCTCTACAGTCTACACAAACATGAATTCCCAAGCCAAATGCTGGCAGGTAGATGAAAACAGATTTGTGGGTTCAGCCCCAGCTTTGTGTTGAAGTCATTGCCTGCTCTTCTTTGCTCTGGGTGCTGTTGCATTTGGAGATGGTAATACTTCCTGTTGATTTAAAAAATGTATAAGCAGACCATGTCTGTATTCTACAAATTTCTTCATTGTTCAACTGCCCTAACATACCTTTAACCTGTCATTTAAATGATATACCATGTTCCTCAGCACACTGAAATGCATTCGTTGCTGTGCTGATTCTGTTTCTTTTTTGTTTCATCTTCTACCTTACTTTTAACTTATTTAACTCTTTCTCCTTTCCAATGCTTAGATTAGGTGCACATCTATGCAGAGCTGCCACCACTTTCAAAATACTGCTTTCAGACTTCCAGTTAGACAGCTTCTTCTCTGGTAGGGTCATAGGGAGGTTATGCTGCTTCTCAGCTAATCCTCTGAGGCCTAGAAACAGGTTTTTCAAGCAGAATAAATAACTCTGCTGAGCCATTATGCTCATTACAAAGTGTTAAATAGCTGATTTCAGTGTTTTTGTAGACAATGATGAGTGGGTGCTGCATTTTATTTTTTTAACCTGCTTTCCTATGGAAACAAAGCTTACACAACTGTTCTGCCTGTCTGTCCATCTGCTGTCCATCAGCTTCTCTTTAATAACTTCGAACCTGTTGGTTGATTTCAGGCTGAGATAGAGGTCACAGAGGTATACTGGCCCTAAAGTTCATGTATTTCTACACTTTGGGAGAAGACAAAGTCCTAACGCACCACTCTCATGGGACAACAGGCATCCCCATGGCCATTCAGGGCAGCAGTGGCCACAGCATCACAGTCCAACCCTTCAGGCTCAGGCCAGCTACCATACATCCCTCCCCAAAGACAGAGAGCTCAAAGAGGAGAGAAGTTCAGTTGAGGAGAAAAGCATTGATGAAGCGGGAAGGAAGGAGACATGCTCTGTATGGGAGACAAAAGTCTGTAGGCAAATGAGTTTCATTATTGCTATGGTTCATGGAACAACTGTATTTATGACAAAGGAGAAAGTGTTCAAAAAAGTTTCCTTCACATAAGTCTTTCTCTTCTTGGAGAGAGTGTATGCTCATCATAGACTCCCAGTGTTTGTGTATTCATTTTTCATATGGGTGGCTCAGTCTTGGATTTGGGTCACTAGATACCACTGAAATACAAACAGGAGATATTAATAATGTTGTGATGGGAATCTGTGGGACTTTGTTCTGTGGTACCCAAGAGATGTACCTACAGCTTGAAATTTGCAGAGTCCTCTGGGGCATTCAAGTATCCAGCTCCTCAGAGTCTTAATCTTCTTCTTAGCATTGCTACAATTTTCAGCTGTTGATTCTTGCAGGAGGCTGGTCTCCAAATATTCAGTATCCAGATACTCAGTATTTGTCCTCTATCTCTCTTTGTGCTGTGGAAGATGAGACTTTGCAGCTGCTGGTTAACAGACTTCATATTCTAAGTTTTTTATATCTTTGTGCTTTAGCTCTGGAGGTCGTGATCTGAATTATCAGTCATGACCGCTAATAGCAAATAAAGTAAATCATCTGATTCACACATTAAGCAATAAAGGTGCAGATAGTTACAGTGTCTCAAAAAACCAGTCACGGTGGCAGCTAATGCAAACAAACTAGAGAACAAAATATAAACAGCTAAATGAATGCTAAAAAAAAACCCAACCAACTTCATGCACCTGTCATCCAGGCCTGAGAGTTGCTCTATCATATCTGAAATGCATTGCTAGTGGGAGTGAATTCTAAATAAGGTGCCATCAGTGAAACAAGTCATTGTCTCAGGACCAGATTTAATGAGGGCTATTTTCTGTGGGTTTACACTTCATATGTGGATTCTCCATTGTCTAATATGGTACCAATCTTAATCCAAGCTTTTCTTGTGGATGGGGCACTCCTGACCCCTTCCTGGTGGAGTGTCTCTGCCAGTGGCTGTACTAAATAAGACAGTCCTAGGGAAAATTTCTGGCCACTTGACTTCGATCCTCCATACTGTTAAATTGCCTGAGTGGTGCTTGGCACGGTGCTGGCTTGTGCCCACAGCAGTCTTCCAAATAGTTCCTGAGCACTGTTTGGGAGTGAGCTTTGGCCAAAGCCATTTCCAGCAGGTAGTTTGCATTTGGCCACCCTGTTTTGTGGTGCGAGAGTATTTAGTAGTACATGGCATGGGCCGTTCAGACCCTGCTGCCATTAATGGCAGAAAATGGCCCTGTAAAATTTAATGTAATAGTGTAGACATAGTCTCTGATCTCTAATAGGAGTTACACCTTTTGCTCGGGACTACTGATACATTAATAGAGCTTTTATCCATTAACTAACTGCCTATTTATGCAGACCCATAAGAGATAAGTCTGTTAGAAATCTCCGCTCTGCTGTCAGATTTGCCTGGAAGTGGCTGAGAGCTTCAAAGTTATTAGTAGGTGATGGGCAGTGATGGGAAGGGGAATTCACAGACATGCAAATGTATGCACATGTTTGTGCATGTACATATGTTTGCTTAAAGGCTGCAATCACAAACCTTTTCTAAGGAAATCAGGCTAGAAATGTGGTGGACTAACACAAACTGGTCATATCTGTTGGAATGTGCTCTGTAACCAATCTTGGCTGCTTTGATGAGGTTTAAAGAAGGTGAGCTGTAATTTCTTGGGGAACCTGGCCCTTTGGAGCTCTACGTTTTCTCAGCCCCCTTGAATTACTTCTGTTAAACTGAATTTTAAGCAGAAAAAAGGACACTGAGACATAAAGAAGACAAAAAGCAAAAAGGGCTCGTGCTCTTTAAACACACTTGGCTACAATTCAATCGGTTGTGTAGCAAGCAATCTACAACTGTGAGTGTGCACAGAGGTACACAAGCTGCCATTAAACCAGCTTGGAGACTCTCCTCAGTGTAGTAATCTGAAGCTCAACACAGATAATAGAAGCCACTTGAGTGATGGGGTAAATTCTTGGTTGGTGTGCTTGGCCTGAGCTAACATGTATGTTAGCATATGCAAGGGGGCTCATTCAAGGTTAGGTTAAGCGTATCAGAATGTCCTGCACCCAAATAGTGGCAGCACTCTGCACAGTCTAAAGCTTGTGCTCTTGTCACTCTCCGTTTACCCTCCAGCCCTTTGAAGTTGCAAAGAAAACCTTGAAAACACGATCTGCTCTAAACTTGGGCAGCAAGTCTTCCCGAGTCTGCAGGCAACTGAACCAAAGGTTGCAAGTGGCAGGAGAATAGCTTGTGCTTTCTGTACGTGAAACCTTCAAGAGGAGGATTTAAAAGGTCAATGTTAGCTGGTTCACATCTGGTCTCGTCAGTGTATATAGTTTATGTTCACAGCCTGAACCTGCTTCTCATGTTTCCCTTGATGTACTATCCATCGCTTCACCCTGCTTCCACAATGCCTGAAAGTGGAATTGTTGATACACTACAAGCTGGGGGTGGTTTATTTATCCTGCACAAGGGGAAAAAAGAACATGTGAATGTTCATTTTTCACCCGCATTCTGAGCAATTTCCAAACAATCTGTGCTGAAAAGGAGAAGATTCCTCATGAATTTCCATGAGGATTCATGAAAATAGTTTCTTCATGGTTTGGATGATGATTATAAATTTTTTTCTCTCTATCAGGAAACAACAAAAGATCAAAGTGTCAGCCTTAAAGATAGGATAGTGCAGCTAGCAAGGGTACAAGGCATTACAGGCTGTCAAGATGGTATTGTTCAAGGCTGTCAAAATTAAAGACAATTCATGCCCTGTAAGGACAAGCTAAAATCAAGGCCTTGCAACTACAGAAGAACCTAAACATTATAGTAGTCTGGCTGCTAGAAATATCTCATTGACTGAATCTTAATGCATCTGTGGGATTTTCAGGAGTGCGCATTGAGGGCAGCAGAAAATGGAATGGAGTTTAATCTGGAAGGAGACAAGAAAATTATGTCTTTCTCTGTTAGAATCAAAGCCAAGGAGAATTTGGACTCTTTCCATTACTTAGAACTGACTCAGCCTCTTTTTTTGAATTTAGTGTAGTGTCTATTGCAGAGATGCCAACAAAGCTATCCATCAAATGCTGGGAGGAAAAAGCACAGGTGCTCTCCTGCCCTAGCTGTTTATAGGAAAGGCTTGCAATCGCATGTGATACAAATGCCCTGGTTGAGTTTTTACGTTCCAGAGCCCTAAATCCAGCTCTTTGGCTGAAAACATAGCTCAAAAAAAAAAAAGTATATATATAATTAGCTATCAGTTGTCGCTGTATAGCAAAGCTGAAAACCCAGTTATTCAATTTAGCTACAGGAGACTGGGAAAGGAAAAATAAATTTGGGAATCTTTGTAGAAAACTTACTGGTTTGAGAGAAAAATGCCAAGGCATGGAAGAATTTGCATCGTATGTTAGTATAATAACATTTTATCAAAACCTGTACATCCAGTCATATTTACTATCCAGAAAATGCTATGGCTTCCAGATGCAAAACAGGATTTGGAATTGACACATCTTTCACTAAACTTCCCAGAAATTTTCTATTTGTTCTCCTGCTGTTTGAGGAAACCCCAGGTAGACTCAATTTTGTAAGATGATGAATGTTGCTGTGGGCTTCTGAAAGTTCTCATAATTTGTTTAATCTTAAGGCTAAAAATTATAATAAGTAGGAGAAACTTCTGGGATTAAATCAGAAACATTTGCAGCCTGCTGAAGGAACCATTTAGAGCTTTGCATAATGATAGGAACATGTTGCTTCTATTCTCAACACGACTGCTATTGTCTCAGTTGCCATAATAATTGTTTCAGTATATTTTTAACCACTGCTTTAAGTAAGTCCAAGCAGATTGCAAAGCCAGCAACAAATAAAGCAATTTCAGATTTTTACCTCTCTCAGGAACCTTCCAGCAGTTTTACTAAAACTGATGTGCAAACGCATTGACCTACTTTGGCAGAGATCTCCACAGTCTGACATGACTTACAGTCTATCTGCTCTGCTGTTACTTCTTTCTACATTCTTTAAGCTAGTGATTTGTTAGAAAGCCACATAATCAGTTGTTAAATTGCTGGTGGACAAAAAAAGCATGCATATTTAGCAAAAAAAAACCCCAATCAACCCACCCAAACAGTCCCTATGCTGTGCTGTGAGGGGGGTTCTGCTTGTTCAAAAGCAGCAGACTCTATGCAGAATGCCTGCTCACCTAAGAAGTCAGTAAAAGGCAGCATTAACAAAGACCCTGGACAGCAAATCCCGGGATACTCTGTTTTGTGGGAATACCAGGCATCTTAGAGCCTTTGCCTCAGCTGATCTAAAGAAATCCCATCCCAGTAGTGGTCTGTTCATTTTGTGTAAAGCCCCATCTTTCAGAAAGGCACCTGAATACTTTGAAGGAGTTAGGGTGGCTGGAACTATACTCAAACTTTGGTGGCAACATACCATAGACAGCATTTAATCCTGTACCACTTGTTTCCAGGGTGCCCAGTCGCTGGAAACATTACTGTGGGGAAGCAATGAAGATCAGCTTCCTACTGATGAAAGGCTTTTTCCACAGAGTAGAAGTGCCCCTGCCAGTGAGGTGCCCAGCAGCACTGCCCTAGTGCTGCATCTATAAATAAAAGTGCTGTAACCATTTTACTCCTTTTGTTCAGCAGCATGGTAGAAAGGGAAAGCCTTACATCTAATGTATTACTTATTTAACCTAGTTTCTGAAAAAGTGCAACTTTCACTCTTGATGTGACACGAGGATGGAGAGAAAAGTCTAAGAGAGAGAAGCTAAGGATACTTCTTAAAAACCCAATAGTCTTAGCTCTCCCAAATTTCACAGACATACAGCCACAGGGAACCAGTCTCTCCCAGTCCTGCTGCAGACCAGCTTGCAACCCTCCACTGCAGCAGCTGTGGCGGGTGGTTGTATAACCATTGCTAATACAATAGTCTATGTGATGATGACTTTATAATACTGACGTAAGGTAGGTGGGGAGGTGACACACCAAGCCCCACACCTACCATAACGTCATAAAGCCTATGGAAAGCCAGCGCTAGTCTCCCACAAATCCAGAGGCTGTCAAAGTGCTCTGTGTGTAATTCTCTGTGTGATAAGCAATGTGTACATTGCTATGACGCTATCAGAAGTTCCCCGTGCAAGTCATGCCATCTGGGAAGGGCAGTTTCATTCTGAAGCAACAAGGAAAGCCTGGCACTGGCTGTACATCACATGTCCAGACCACTTTTAAAGCATACTTAAAGGCTTGCAAAAATAGTGCAGGGTTCCCTACTAGCTTAGTAGAAGAAAGGCTCTTCTGAACTCCAAGGTTCACTGACATGCAGTGATCGCCTGATAGTGTTGGGTGCAATGGCAGCCTGGGAAGATTAGGGTACCAAACACAACAGCACCTCAGAAAACAGCTGCTCACAAGTTCTGGCTTAGATTTCTGTGGTTAGCATCATGCTTCAAAGAAAGTTTGTCAGCTTGGGCAGAGGCATAGCTATGAAACACATTTGAAGTTCCTGGGTGTTTTTCTTTTCATGCTTTGCTTCCATAGCAATGTTTCCAACTCATAGTCAAAGTTGCAAACCTTAGCTTAGCAAGAGCAAAGTTAGCTGCTCTCATTTGGAGAGTGTCCAAAGCGTCCAAAACAGATTTGAGTGGATCCGATGGGGTGTGGCACAATTACTTTTTTCTCTGGTGCAACCAAGCCAAACGAAGAGACATTTGTAGGCAGATCCTGTGGGTACCTTCAAGCTCTGAGCAGTTCAGTAATCCCAAGGCACATTTCCTATCAGAAAAGTCAGTTTAAGACCTAGTCTTGCTTTACACAAGTGCACAGTAATTTTTTACCTGGTTTATCTAGAATGTCTCTGATGAGGGGTAAGCAGTAAAATGACATCCCACAGCTCTGAGAAGTATATATTATCACACCGTATGTTCACAGTGTTTATGATGAGTTACTTGAAATACAGAAATGCATCATTTGAAAAAAAAAGTACTAATATTGGTTTCTTGAAGTGCTGAAATAGCACAAGATAAGCTTATTGAATGAAAGCCTAGCTCCACTAAAATCAGTAGGAGTTTTGTTTGGGATGTCAAGAAAAATGGTAATTTCACCATAAATTGTTTCATAGCTTTCACTAGGTAGGGACTACAAAGTGAAACTACATCCCTGTACAGTGACAAGTATTTACCGACTGGGTTTGGGTTGGGATTAGAAAGAAATAAAAATTTGCTCTGTTCTTTCTTTTCAGTCCTCTAATTAATTTCTGCTTAGTTCTGCACTGTCTTCTTTTGCTGCAAAGAGCAGACATTGAATTGGGATTGTATGTGTTGACAGTCCCGGCTTGAGCCTTCCCGCGGGTTGGCTGAGATTTAACAATACATTTTTTTCCCATGGTATTTTCTGTCACATATTTTTTAAACAAACACTATTCTGTCAGCTATAGAGAGCACGAAGAAAAGCTACGCTGTAAAACAGCAAACAAAAGGCAATTTCAGGTTTAGGGTTTGCAACATAATATAATTATATTGGCAACTCTTCTTTTCTATAATCTCTTTATGAAATGTGTATTCTATTTACTGTGCTATTCAAAGGAATAAAGGCAATTAAGGAGCATTTCATTAAAAAGAATGACTCAATTTACCTTTGGCCACAGAAGCATATGCGCTACTGACATTTTACCGAGTCACTGCCAACAGATCTGGACTTTGGCTTTAATCTAGAGGAAACGGACACCTGAAAATGAGCCCATCTTTGCATCTATCCACTGCCACCGTAGCTGTGAACACTCCAAGGAAACACACAGAGCTGTATAATGTCACACAGCAAATATTTGGTGCCATCATACGTACCGTGGGACTTCATGGTCAGAAGTGACCTGATAAAGTAGCTCATTTTTCCACGATAATAGCCTTAAGGTGCAATTGCTCTCGACACCATTGGTCTGTTCTTGTTGCCTTTGAATCAATGATGAAATTCCTGTTGCCTTGAACTGGAGCAGTATGGGGCCGGGAAGCCATCGAGCTAAAACACCACGCACTGCTTTGAGAGTTAAGGAAGCGTTAAGGTCAGAATAATAACTTTCATTAAGTATGACAAAAAGCAATGCCATTTGCACTGTCCAACTATTCAGCTTGTTGTACATGCAGATTATCTGCATCTGGTTATCATACTTAGTAATCCCAGCCTGGCACTGACTGAAAAAGTGCTTTACAAAACATACAGCCCAGGGCAGGAGACTCTATAAAGTCAATGTTTTTATTGCCTTTCTTATTGATGTAGCAACCCTCTTGTCATGTAGATTTTCCTTTCTTTCTTCTTTTTTTTTTTTTTTTTTAGAAAGGACTTGGGAAAAAATAGATGATACAAGATGATAACTTAATGCAGTGATTGCTGGTTGTCCATGGAGAAGCATAAACTTGACCCAGGATTTGGAATACAGCCAATAAATATGCTGAGAAAACGGATCCTTGGTATCATGTGCTGCAGGTCACCGTGGGACCCATTGAAGAGCCTGTCTGTGGGATCCAGCTCCATCTCTGCAGGCCTCAGTGTCTCCTTATATAGGAACCACTGTGTTAGATGTGAGGAATCAGTAATGAGAGCTCTTCAGGTGGGAGAAGGGTTCTTAAAATTAAAAACTGCATGTGTGGTGGGTGTTACAAAAGAAAAAAGAGATGGGGCAGAGGATGAAGGAACCATCCTGAAAGAAGTACTTGGATTCCTGCCACCCAAAGACTTACCTGAAAATAAAAAAATAGAGACAGAACAGTTTTATGGATGCTGACCAGAATATTTTCCATGTCAATTGGTATAAACACAGAACTGCTCAGTCAAGATGCAATAATTTATAGTAGAGGCTGATTTACACTGTTTTAATCAGTATTTGTCTTCATCCCAATATTCCACACTTCTGAACAAATGTTACAGAAACATTGTTCTGCAGGAGGCTGGATATCCTCCCTTCTAGCTCAAGGTCTAGCCCGCTGCTCGCTGCAGTCTCTGGGAAGTTTTCCATGGCTTCAGGATGCACTGGATCTGGCTCACAGTCTGTTCCTCTAAAGCGGCAAACTGGTTTAGCTAGCACAACCAGCACTTTGCAGACAACTCAGCAATTACGGGATCATATAACTACAGTAAGAGGCTGAGCTGCAAATTACTGTAATTATGAATATTTCTGTTGCAAGGCAAATTTACAGCCAGATATGTCATGTCAAAATTATTTTATTTTGTGGGTAATTCTAATTTTGCAATACATTTCTAGAACTTCATTTTCCTGTTAAACAGCATTTTAATTTGAAGAGTGTATTGCAGTGGTTATGGTGGATTATTGTTAGAATACAGAGGCAGATGATGAAATGCAAACATGTTCCATTGCAGGCTAAGTCCTGATCCCAGACAGAACAGCACAGTTGGGAAAGGCAATTAATGTAATTTTAAGGTTATTGGACAGTGTCTCAGGAGAGGCTCAGTTGTCTCCAGTTCCTGCCGTGTGCCCAGGTAAAAGGGCAGAGATAAACACTTCAGAGAACTCAGCTTTTGGGGGTGTTCATCTCAGAAAACAGAAGGAACGTGGAGTGAGAATTCTCCCACTGTGTGTACCTGGCTTCAATGCCAAAAGCAAGGCAGTGGGTCTTTTGTATGACTTTTAATAAATCACTTTATCTCCCAGTGTCCTTTTTTTCTAGTTCTTCATCTGTACAGGGAACAATACAGACGTGTTTTGGGACGCTCTATTCACTGGCAGCATTTCGGTTCACAGAAACTTTGGTAAATGATCTTGCTCATTAATAAAGTGGCAATTTCTCAATCATTTGTTTATCTCAACCAAACATCAGGTAATCTACATCACTGATAACATCACCTCTGACCTTAGCCCCAGGATTTTGAAAGTGTTACAGACTGAAAAGTAGCAATTTCCACAGGTTTAAGTCTTGGGGAGCATATCCAGGTTCTAGCTATGGTAACATTTTTTAAGTAGACCTCCCTATTCCCAAGACATCAGCCTCTTCAAACTCTTCCTCGAGTTTCAGGCACTACCAGAGCGTTACTGAAGGTGATATACAGAACAGCCTGTCTTTGTGGGGACAGCGGGAACGAATGCATGGCCTTTCCCTGCCCTGGTCCTGATTGACACTGGGCAAATGCATCGGCTCACAGATCAGCACAGGCTGCGACCTGCTGTCAGTGGAAAGAGCTGTGACCTGGGGACGCCAAAAGCAGGAATGACCTTGTCATCTTTGTCTTTGTATCCAGTTACATTAGGCACCCTCCATGGGGCAAGCCAAAAACCAACCCTCTCCCTTGCCACTTGTTCATTAGCAGTTAATGGGATAGGCTTGACCCTTGCTTCCCCCTGAAGTTGCCTCCCCCTCTTGATTGCAGGGGGCTTGAGGCATGCATGGCATGCAGGGCTGGGCTTTGGGGCATGCTCCCAGCCAGTCCCAGGTGGAGCTGGTGACCTGGGCTGGTTTTTTTGGGAACAGCTGCAGGCTGGGGCCATAGCTGGGAGTTGGCTGTAGCAGCACGCTGTGTTCAGAGGGCTTGTACTGCTGAAATGTGAGTGAGAGGAGCTATGAGATTTCAACACCCTTAACCTGGTTGTGGAGGTACTTTTGCCCTGTATCCCTAAAAGTTTTGCCCTTGGCAATAATCACTGTGATACTTAGGAGCTCCCAAGTCTAATAGCCTGTCCCTGAGAAATTAAAACTTTGGTTTGTCTCCTTTATCAGCTGATAAAGGCTGGGGATTTACTTCCACTGGACTCTGTTTTACTGTTTTCTCACCTAAATTTTAGGTGCATGAGGATAGACTGAGAGCATGGGATTGAAGACTCAGACCAAGATATGCAGCCGTTTTGTAGAGCAGCCTCGCTTACTGGTTCACAGCTCTTCCCCACAGTTTGTGTTGTACTCACAGATTATTTTCACATACCTTATCTAGGCTCTAAATCGAGCAGCAAGGCACTGACTCTGACTAAACAGTCTACCGCGGGATTTTCTCTTGGTGGTTTGTCCCCAGGTTAACACAAATGAAGCCTCTATGACACAGGCTTTCCTGTGCCATGGCTGTACAGCCAGTCTTCTCTTCCAAAGACATGTCCTTACCTACAAACCAGTCAGTGCCACTGAACCCATCCTGTTTTGAGGTGCTATTTGCCAGATCCTACTCCTTAAAACACCTGAGACTCTAAAAAAGAATTTCACTCCCAAACACTGTAACATCCAGGAAGCTTCACAGTGGAGAGATAGCCTTTGCTGGGTCCCCTCATGTCTGCACACTCTCAGCTGTTTCGTTCCAGCAGGGAGAGGACCTCTCACTGAGCAAGCCTTGTAATCAGGCTGCTGGGGACAGAGGACTCTTAACTGCAGTGGTAACTGGGAAGAAAATACTTTTCCTAACACTGAAAGGGTTTAACGAAGAGCAGAGAATAAAAAGGTATAACAAAGTACTGACATGTCATTAACTTCTGCATTATGTCATAGCCAAATCACTTAGCATCAGTATTGCATATGGTCTGGCCTTGCAAACATCTCCTCCAATGAGGCTAATTCCCATCAGTTTGACAGCTAAGACCTGATAGTCCCCTTCACAAGGTATCAATTATTTATTCTGTGCGCTCCAAAAGTCAGTGGGTCCTTTTGATATGCAAGATGTCTGTTAAATTAGCTGCTGAAGGACTACTGCTGCTTTTCAAACTCCAGCCTCAGCAAGAGACATTCGTACCTCATCGCTTCTTATCTCACTCATTTCCTCATGCAACAAAGCTGATTTAAGTGATTTCTGCCCCAGCGACTCCTTCCCATCTCCAGACTGCAATTCGCTCTCCTGCATTTAGGCTGGTGCAATGGTTTTGTGAGGGCAGGTAATTCAGCAGGTCACTGAAATATTAGTATTCCTCCATGAGATGCTGTCAATGTTTTTATCCAGGGCAAGAAGCTGGTTGTCCCAGCATTTCTTCCTGCTATTCCTTTGCACAGGCATCTTCTCAGAGGTGTCCTTCCTCAGCCAAGGAGGTCCACTCAAACCACCAGGCAGGGCACTTCACCTGCATAACTGCTGTTCTTCTTTCTCATTTATAGCGAACTAGATTAAATTCCTCATTAAATTCACTAGCAATTAAACTCATAATTAATGTAAATAGCCAATTTAAAATACACCCAAGAGGACATATTTAAATACACACTTACTGGTCATTTATATTCTATTACATTACATTATGCTGTAAGATTCACCTGCTATTAAGCTTGACCAAGACTTCTCATTAAATAAAATTGTAACAGTTGTTGTAATGCAGAATTTGTTCATCCTGGTTATGTGCCTCAAGTGAAATAGTCAAATATTAGTTACCTATAAGATGAAAGATAGAAAAATTCTGCATGATCTCTTGTGAAACAAACATTCACTCTATTTCCTTTGAAAATGTGAGGCGAAAACCTATGCAGTTTTCAAATTTTGGAAGTGTAAATGAGATCTGTCTTCTTGGTTTTGTCTCAGACCTCACATTTACACTGGACTTCTCAGACTGGGGAATAAGTATCATGGTAGCTATTTAAGGTGTCTAAAAATTATTAATCTACAGGCTTGTCTACAACAGAGATTTTGTTTGCACGGGGGGAAATGCATCCCCCAGGCACCCCCACTTTCCATGTTATGGTTTGCGTCACAGATTGGTCTTGGAGGTACCAGCTGGATCCCTTGCCGATGAAACTAAACCAAAAGATGTGCCCTAGGGACACATCTGGTGTGCTTATGGAATGAGACGAGAGTGTGACCAATGTGTACAGTGTAAACGGCAAGTTTTCAGCACCCCTTCTCTCTCCCTCAAGCTGCTCCTATTTCACTGTACTACTTGCTTAAGAGTACATGGCCTAAGTCAATGCTAATCATCAAAGCTCACCTGCCATTGTGGAGATGTTTGGATGCACCCTAGCTAACTGACTGAGAAAACACTTCTTTGCAGTTCAGGTTAGAGAAGATGACTCCACCCCAGGCATGCATCTATCTATAGTTCTACCTAACTACCAATTAGGACCATGCCTATAGAGGCAGCTTTACCTGCTCTCAGACTCCAAAAAGTGCTTTTGCAGAACATGTAATCTGCAAGTCAGAATCTCTGCTCTGAAAAGTGGAGTTGCAGCTCCTGAGTCCTATCCTTCGTGTATATTGGGAATGCCCAGAAACCTGCTTCCTGGCATGGCACAGTATGTTGTGTAGGCACAAAAAGTAGCTAGAACTCCAGACTCGGGTAGCAACACTTCCTAATGATCTTGTATGCACTGGAAAGTAATTTCTGGAACCCAAACTATGTAAACAAAGTCTCCTACTGACCTCTTTCTCCCCTCTCAATTCCCAACCTTATAAATAACTCTTACTTCCACCTTCAGAATTTTTCCAGAGCTCTGCTGAGGCTTTTGGTCTGCCTATTTTTAGCTTTGCATTTATTGACAGTGGTTTCCTCCTTCTCTGCCTATTCAGGCTGCAGCCCAGAAAATGCAAAGGTTGTTTGATTCCCAGATTGGCTTTCCATGGACAGATCTGTAAAGTTTCTGAAAACAAAAAGAGGGGTCATCATTTCTTTCCATCACAACTGGCATATACATCCCCCGAAGGTCACCACGGGATCCACGCACAGTCTGCCTTTAAAAACTTTCTGAGACCTGGGAACATGCTCTCTGATACCCACGTGCAATTAATCATCTCTGGGGAACCCAGGAATGAAGGCTGTCATGCACATAACAAGAAGTAGGATGGCAAGATGCATTTTAGATAACTCCAGTCAAAAAATGTTATCTCTAAATGCACAGGAAAACTCCCAGATTTTAATAATGTAGATAATTTTTCCTATTTCTCAGCAGACATCATTGAATCACTAGCCTTGTACTGTGCACATGAACTAGATGTAAATAAAACTGTTAGTTGGGCAAATTTCTTGACATGTTGATTGGATGTAGTCCGTGATAGGCTGTGTGGAATCGTGCCAATTTAGCATGTTGGAGAAGTGCAAATGAACTTGTGAAGCCACGCGGTATGTCCATACAGTTTATGAAGCTTAAGGAAAGACACAGAGGTCAATAGATCCGATAAAACACAGATTTTCTGGTGTCTACTTTTATTTCCATTAACCAAAAGGAGCTGAAATGCCCCAAACCATGTGTCATTTTATCAGCAGACTTGGGGTTTTTTTGGTTTTTTTGGTTTTTTTTTTTTACAGCGGTAGTCCTTTCTTGTGGGGTAATAATGCAGAAAAAAGGAACACACTAATGTCACTGTAAGCCATAAAAAGTAACTGTTCGACAAACATAATAATTTATATTGAACTTTTATTTTTGCTTGATGTTCTGCATCGGGCACAGAATTTTGGGCAAATCCAACAAGAGAGCTAAAATGCCAGAAAAAGCTGCAAATTGCTACAAAAATTGATTTTTCAGAGGTACGTGACATAAGGCCCATTTTTCAGAGACCTGCTTAAAGTGGGACACATGATTAAAGGACTTGCTGAATCAGAGATTTTGTGTACAAAAGACCAGTTATGCAGCTAACGGGCTGTGCAAATAGACTGTGATTTCCTCATGCAGTTGTAATTGCGTACAGAAGAGCTACACATTCACTGCGGCTACAACTTACACGGACACTACCCGGGAAATTACGACACGTAGTATGGAAGCAGATCCAAAGATTTTTCCACTATGAATTGAATTTTAGTTTCTACCTTGTATCCACAGGTAAGGTCTGCCTTGAAAAGACAGTAGGTTAGATGTGGTCCGTGGTAGATTGATCCTCCAAGACTTGAAGTGACTCAGACATGATCTGAGGGAGTAATTGATAGCAGCGATAGGTAGCCATGCAATCCTTGGACCAGTGAGAAGATGAGGATGATAGCACAGTTTGTGGGTGAGTTTCATGGCTGTTTCTTGCCAACAGAGGAATGCCAGGATGGGTTTTCTCCAAGACTGTGGTGGAGAACATGCTCCAGTCTCTCCCATTCTCTGCTGTTTCTTTTTGCATCCCTGGCTTCCTGTCCCGGTATCCTAACCTTTTCAGCCTTCCCTATTTTCCATCCTGTGAGCTATTTATACCTCACCCAGCCTCTCCTCCCAGTCCATGGTGCAGTATCTGCAGCATCCCAGCCTGCAGAGCCAGTGGCCTTACCTCAGTCACAGTCTTTGTTCCTCTCTCTTTTCTGCTCCTGGTCCTCAGATACTTTCCCCATGAGCTCCCATCTTTGTGCCAGTGCTTCTTTCCTCCACCTTTGAGGTGGGCATCTCCTTCTTCATGCAACCTGGGCACCAGGCAGGGGAATGTTGAAAGGCCAGGAGACACAGACTCCATGCCCTGCATTCATGCACTGAGAGTCACCCTGGCCACCAGCAGCAAGGCATGATGACAGTGAGGAAAGACCTGTAGCCCTGAGTTGGATCCAGCCCACAGGGATGATGGCTCTGCAGTGTGTTTGGTATCTGAAGATTTGTGAAAGGATGAAGCATGCCTAAAGCAAGTGAAACCCTAGAAGTATTTAGCAACTACATTCAGGCAAGATGAAGATAAAACCACTGTCTCCCCTAAAAATAAGGCAATGAGAATAAATTGATTAATAACCCCTACAGCAGTGATGAGTGGCACGGAAGGGACCATGAAGAAAGGAACAAATCTGCCTCTGAGAAAGGCTTGGATAATGTGGTCAATGGGGCATTGGGCTATGCATTGAGTAACGATGAAAAAAACCACTGAACAGCTGCTCACTTGGTGGGCACCATCCCTTCTGTGCATGGAAAGAGGCAAGGACTCGTGTCTGCAAGGGAGACAGTGTATTCACAGTGACTGGAGGATATCACAGCCATGTGGCTTGAGGGCAATACAGAGGAAGAAGTTAGAAATGTAGTTGGTGGGGAAAGGTTGTGTCCATTTAGCCTAATATGGGAGATACAAACACTCCTTTATCACATAGTTAATGAATCCCAGAGGCTTTTTGCAAAGCCTGTAAATTAGAAATTTCACAGTCAACATTCACACTGATGTCTCCCAGGTGTACCCCACTTCGCAGCCTATTGTTCTTTTAGCACAGCTTTGTGTGTGCATGCACAGCATTGTATAGATTCGAAGCAACACCTCCTACCACACCCACAAATGAAGAGCTGGGACAGACGATAAGGCAGATGCGTAAGACATTTGTGGTATGAAATGCTACTGAATAAGCAAGCAGCTGTAGACTGATCTAGCTTCTTTTTCCAGATGGTCACAGCGAGCAGCATCCTGCAGGGAGCGTTACAATGGTCAAGTTCTGAGCTGACAAAGGCTGAGTAAGTGTAATAATATCTGCAACTTGAAAGAAAGGATTGTACAATTCCTGCCAAGAACAGATGGCAAGATAGTGTTCTTAGTCTCAACTGATACCGACCTACTAGCAGGAACTGCAGATCTTTATTGCAAACATATCTTATGACAATTGATGCAATCTCTTAATCAAAGAGCCCTGGCTGTGCCTCTAGTTAATTCCCCTATCCAGTCGACATTACTGGGCAGTGCCTGGTATAAGGCTTAGCCACATAAGCAGCTCCTAGATTCCTATCTCGTGAAGATGCTGGCTCGTATCGTGCATTACATCATCCCAGTCAGATTAGATAGAGAAAGGGGCTTTATTCAGACTGCCTATCAGCAGCGCCTCACGTAGATGCTGTGACTCTTAAAGGATCAAAGGACTGATGAGTGATCCAGATCCCAGATGTCATGGCATCCAGAGATGTATTTGTGGTACAAAAAATTAGGCAGATCCTTTGCTGAAAGTGCCTACCAGGGCCTCAGCAACTACTTGTCTTATGCATCTTAACATAAACTGTGGCTTGGATTTTCCATGAGGGTCCCCTTTGGGAAATCATGTGAGTTCAATGTCTTGATGAGCTGAGTAGGCACTCAACAAGTACTCTAGATCAGCTGATGAGGGCCAGCTTGATCAGCTACTACTACTGCTCGCAGTCATGGACCTGTGCCCTTAATCTAGACAAGGAAAAATATTTTAGCACAGATTAAACAGCTAAAACAAAGTTAGCTCCTACAGTTCAGTCTGAGACATACCTTTAAATACATGATAATATATTAAAATTAAAAATATTCTTTAATAAGAATGTTAAGAGGTAGCAGTTAGAACACGCTTGCTAACTCATTTTACAGTAATACCTTTTGTTCTAAACTAAGCAAATACTCACCAACCATAAGAAAATCAACCCCAGTGTTTTATTTTCCACTTACCCTGGCTTTCCTTTTTGCTATATGTGCACTCTCCTTTCTTTTCCCATGAGACCTTCCATCTTTTCACTTGCTTCAGAAAACTGTTCCTCTCCATCCTACCATACATAATACCAAGCCTGTGAAATCGAGTTTGCCCTTGACTGTTCACCCTGGAGCCAGCAAAGAAAGAGATGGGAAAGGTAAGAAGAGAAGGGAAGAAGGAGTATTTTTTAAGGAGATACTCCAGTGTTGCTTCAAAAACCACCCTTTACCCACTGTTTATATTGCAGGACATGCAGATGCACATTGAAATGAAGGTGGGAAAAAGAGTCCTCTCCAAGGGGCAAAAAGGATTCCCATGAAGAGGGAATGCCAGAACCAGGCTGTCTCAGTGGACAACACCCTGAAGTATGGACAGACAAGATAACTATGGGGCGGTCTGAAACTGCCCCTGTAGATATGCCCCAGCCAACATCCAAGCACCCCACAAATCCCACTGCATGCTAGAAAAATCCTGGTGGCCTCAGGGAGAGCCCAGGGCTCAAGTCTGGTTTAAAGGTCAGCTCTGGGTGCCTGGGGCAATGCCAGGCTGGAGCATCTACCTCCTTCAGGCAGCACTCAGCTCCTCTGTATACCACCGAATTTGCCCACTCAGCACAAGTCATCTTTTGTAATGTCAGATAACATTCATCCATTTCCCAAACCCACAAATTAAAAGCAAAAGCAGCCTCTGAAATGCCAATTGCACTTCTAAGAGGGATGTTTTTTCCTCTTCTATCCATACTGCTTTTCATCTTTACTGCTGTACAGTTATACAAACCATCAGGACTGGGAGGAGGTTACCACCGCTGATGTTTTCTTTTCAAGCAGATGAAAACTTTATCCTTGCAGATCAGGCATAAGCTCAAATGGTCTCTGAAGCCACCTCTGGGGCTGCGGGCAAGGCATTTGCCTTCCCCTTTCGTTAGCTCAGCGGTTCCTAAAAACCCAAGTGTTTGTCTTTGATAGTCCGCACTCTGGTTTATTAAGATTCACAGACAATCCTGTTGCAAACACCAGTGGGGATAGAAGGAGTCTGCACATACCAGCTGAAAAATAACTAAGTGACATTCACTCGGAAATTGAAACATAATACATCTAGGGAAAAAACAGCTGAAAGGCATATGTTCCAGGGGATGAGAAACCTAGAAAGTCAGAGCTCTGGGCGACAGAAAGCAAAGGCTGGGCTTTGCAGGGCAACGTGGAAGGTAACGCTCAGGGTTATTTGGACCTGATGTTAGGTGACCCTGTGGGAAGACAGGGTAATGCCACTGGTACATGTTGGAGCCCGTTGCCCACTCCCTCATGCATGATGCCAGACCGTAAAACTGAAAGCACAGCAGGGTGAGGCATTCCCATGCTGGAGCCAGGCAGCAGTTCGCTTTCCCCTGAGCTTTTCAGCACTATACACCTACACCCCAGCAGCCCGAGTAATCCTGTCTTCACTCAGGTGTCTTCCTGCCTGCCCATTACTTCTGTGCCACATAGTGACTAAATTCACTCTTGTCAATGACAGCAGCAGAAGTGCTTTGACCAGACAAGTCCCTGAACCAGCCTGCTCTGCATAAGCTCCTTTGTGAGCAACAGGAGAAATCCACTCAAGCAATAAATCAGAAGGGCCACTTTCTAAATGGTGATGTGCTACAACACAGCCGTAGGCATCAAAAGGATATCTCATCTATACAGCTGCTGATGGAAAACTATAGATCAGAGTTGAAAATTTATGGCTTATACTGCCATTATGTTAGGGTTAACCTTTCAGTATGTCCTCTGTGCTTCCTAGAAATGTAGAAAAGTAAACTTCAAAGAGGCATTGATTTCAGTGGGACTCAAAGCAAAGCATGTGCTCAGGAGCTGGGCTGAGGCAGGACCTAAAATGTCTTCTTTGAACAGTAGGTCTGGGATATTTTATTTCAAGTGTATGTTGGATGCAAACACACTTACCATTCCTTAGGTTCTGTTCTGCACGGGGAAGCATTCCCTTCATCCTTCTCAAACGGTGCAAAG
Organism: Todiramphus chloris collaris; assembly: GCA_025345505.1. NCBI lineage: Eukaryota > Metazoa > Chordata > Aves > Coraciiformes > Alcedinidae > Todiramphus > Todiramphus chloris. Next base: position 41,014,410 of record JANVCC010000021.1, read on the forward strand.
AGAACTTTGCTGGTCAAAAATGGTCAGGGAAGCGTAAGCCCCATGCAAGCAGATGTCTTTCTCTGTTACCTCCTTCTGTATCCTACCCAACAAAGAAATCCAAACTGTGTGCATGAGGTCTGCAGAGAAGCTCTTGCACACTCCCTGTGGATAATCTAAAACACCTGAATCTCCTAGTGAAATCAGGCCACTGGTGAACCTCTGCTATCGCTGTAGAAGTTAGAAAACTTCAGTGTATCCTAGCCTTAAAGAGCTGCTACAGCAGCTTTGCTTCCTTCCATGCATCTGTGCTCCATGCAGAGGGTAAGGACCCTCATTTCCCAGGCATACTTTAGCTCATTAAATAAGAGGATTCCTGTGATATGATAGGGAAAAAAAAAAAGGGAAAAGCAGTACTAAAAGGTAAGTCAAATGCACATTCTCTCTCCCTCTTTCACCCAAAATATAATATAAAAGGAATAGGAGGTTTTACACTGAGATTCTTTTACTTTCTCTTTGCCAGAAGCTCAGCATAAGTCTCCTTCTCCTTGGTCTGTCATTGCTGGTTCCCTCTATCCATGGCTGAGTTTCTCATGTGATGCAATCAGCTCTGTGTCCAGATGTTTGGGTGTCTGCGTATCTTCCCCATCATTTTTAACTTACAAGGGCTTTACAAGAGCTTCCCTTACATCCCTTTGTCTACATCTGAAGCTCTTTCTGTGCATTTCCTCATCCTGGTGTTGTTATTCCTAAAGCTGCATCTCTGTTCAGAGGGCTCTTGCTCATCTCAAAGAAGTTTTTGAATCATTTCCAATCCTAATCTACTTTTAAAAGCAGAATGCATAGAAAGTGTTATGTATAAACATGATTAAGGCAGTTGGTGTAGCTACCTTTGATCTTATTTTTTCTGTACTTTCCTAAAAGAGTTGGGATTATGTCTTTCTGGTGAATGTTTTCTGAGATTTTTCTTTTTTTTTTTTTTTTTGGCGACATGATTTTATTTTCTGGATAAAGGTGGCATCTGTGGGTTTTTTTCAAATTATTTTGATTTGCAGACATCTATCCTGTAATGCTGAAATAAAGAGCTCAAGCTTACCAAAGGCTCATTAGTCTTCACTGCTTTATATGAACTCCTTCAAAGTAGTCCCTCAATGTCCAGGAAAGCCCTGGGCTTGACCGTGTTTTGAAAAAATCTGAAGATGTCTCTGTGTTGATAAACATTCAGGCCCAAGACATTTGAAGAGACAATGTCCTCTTTCTTATTCCCACCATGGTGAGCGTACGTCTGGCTGTGCAAGGGTCTGAGCATCCCATGGCCCAGATTCCTTTCCTGACTTGCAATTGTTTTGCTGCGTGACCTATCTTCGTCATCGCGCCTCATAGCCCTGATTGCTGTCACCCACCAGTCCTGGGAAAGGCACTTAACCTCTCTGAGGTTCAGTCGTGACCTCTGCAAAAGAAATTGCTTCAGAGCCTGAGACAAGGAGTGCTCTGGAGGCTGGAAATGAGCTGCTTTTGCTCGTTAATGGGAGCACAAAGGAGGGAAAATAGTGTATGGTCTCAAAATCCTTCCTGTTGTCTGAATCATACCAGCCTGCCAAGAAGTGGTGCCCTGCTACCTGGCTTCCCTATTTTCTGGCCCTTAATGAAAAGCCTGTTGGAGCTGAACATCTCCTTGCTTCTCAGTGGCTGGCAGGGTCCCAAATGATGGGCAGCTGCTCGCAAGGCATTTCAGCTTTTTGCCCTGTGCTCACTAACACCCAGATGTTGGTAGGGAAAATATCAAACATTTTCCATATATTTCCATAAGTCCCAAGGCTTTGCTGGACAATCCCAGTTCCCTCCAACCCTCCTGTTGGAAAATACGGCACTACTGAAGAGCCCACCTTTGTGTGCTTTTTCATTGTGTGAATTAAACTCCAACTGCCTGCTTTTAATATTTGAGAATTCCTGAATGAAATCCTTCACTACTACGAAAGAATTTGTCTCTCCTGTTTAAGGACTACAGCACACTGCTGCAGGTTTCATGTTAAAATGTCTTTTTCCTTCCAGTAAACCATCATGTTCCCTGAGACTCATCTCTTAAGCCAGGCAAGAAAGGCAGATTTACATGTTGGGTTTTGAACATTTACTTAATAACAACTCTCTCATCTCCAAGGAGGAGAATAAATGCAAACAGCAATTTAAAATATTAATATATTTAAAATTAATATTTTTTTTTTATCAATAGCCTCAGTTTCTGCATTTTATTATGTCACATGCAGATGTGCTTCTGCTTCCCCATTGAAGATTGAGATGAATTGGCTGTGAGAGAGGAAGCATGTGTTTTATTTTAGCTCTTTAGTGCGTGTTGAAGCTAAACACAAATACTTTCATTGTCCTTTCTTATGTAAAGGCTATTATTATTTATTCATTGTTTAGGAGGTCTTCCATAATGTGAATACATGGTGATCCCTGATATAGACAGGATATTTCTTGAAAATCAATCCATTACAATTTGTTAACACTATCACACTCCTTTAACATCCTTGGTTTTAAGATTTTATCAATTGTGCCATCAAGAAACTATTAATTTCTTCCTAATTATCACTTATAGTAACAGGATGATGATTTATATTATTCTGGATGCCAAAATAAATATAGAAAACAATGCACCTTTACTCACATCCCTTCTGTGTTTGCTATTTGGGTCACTGCACAGTATCCTAAAAAATATTTTCTGATAATTCCACTTCTGGAACTATATGTGAATGAGACCACTGAATCTGTGAGACTGGCAGTACATTTTTTGCTATACAACCAAAAGGAAAAAAAATAGCAATAATTATTTTAAGTGCCCAGTGAGCCACAGAAGATAAAACCAAGAGTGAAATCTCAAACAGAGAAACAGGTTTTTTGTGACGTAATGATGATGATGATGCTAGACAAGTAACCATCACATATATACAAGACTTTTCTATTTCTATTGCCTTTCTCTTGCTTTTTCCTACTTTGTTATCCAGCTTCAAGTGAATATCAAGGAAATAGTCAGCCCCATCATGAATTAAATGAAAGGTACCCATAGAGATGCCACATCCGTGGAAAAAACCACTGTGAAAAGTAAAATCACACAACAAATAGATGTTCTTCCCACTTGAAATACAATGAAAGTGTTACACTAGCAAATAATCCAGTGCCTTATAAAGATGTGTCTCTTAGCATTAAGAGGCAGAAGAAAAATACAATATAAACCAACATGAGGTCAATAAAGTATTGCATTGCAGCTTATGGATGAAATTAAATCTCAGGCTCACAGTTTTTAAATTACAGTGCTTCTAATTAAAGTTACTGTTAGGGTTTTGTTTTTTTAAAACTTATATTGCCTATTATATGTCAAAGAAGGAAAAACATTTAGGGCATCTCATTTCAGCTTGCAGTCCACGTATTCTCTGCTTTTCCATATTCCTCCCGATTTTCGATAATGCCTTTGAAAATATAATTAAAAGACATGAATTAGCTGAGGGTTAGCATTATGACCAGCAAGCTCGCCAAGAGGAAGGTCTTTAAAACCTCTAGATGGATGAGAAGCAGTATGTACGCCTGACAGCATTATTACTCTTTCCATTAGGCCATTTACTGCTCTTGATCTGTGACAGAGCTCCCACCGATGTAAAATGAAGACGTATACATTGATCCAAAGGGAAGAAAAGGCTCTTGCAGGAGGAATATTTTTTTCCTCGTTTTCTGTGTGACAGAAAATTGATCAAAGCTGAAGTGCTTGGGCTGGGGAGTTCAGTATGGCAAACTCAAGGCCTGATCCAAAGGGGAACTTGGGCACCTCCGGGATAGGAGATGTGACACCCAGTGCTTGAGTGGCCACCTACCAGCTATTTCTGATGGCCCTAGTCAGGCAGCTACATTACATACAGAGCATGTTTAGGGGTGGATTTGGTGCCTACAGCTAGGTTGGCAAGCCCAGAGCACACACTTGTCCACAGGTAGGGTTGTGGGGAGAGGTGAAAGAGTTCAGGCAGAAGGATGGAAGGCGTGTGTGCCATCTGTTCTCAGAGGCCTCTTCTCCCTGCCTGTACAGATGGCACCTGCTGGTGTACAGACCATGGCCCTGCACCCAGCAAGGCTATGAGAGCTCTCCAAAAGGCTCCTGCCCTTTTGGTGGTGTCAATGGTGAGGGCATGTAAGCCAGAGCTTCTCATGAAAGGGCATCACCACAGTACTCCTCTGCAAACTGGGCCACTAATGTAAAGAAATGCAAGATTTGGAGGGCCAGAAGGGAAGGAAGCTAAAATGTATAGGTATCTCAGGGGTGTCTCTGCATTAAACCTCCACCAGCCTTTACTTGTCTCAGTGGGAAGAAGTTGAACGCCACAGCAAGTGGCTGGCTGAAGCTGCTGAGGTGAGGATTGAAGTGCTCAAGGTCTGGATTTGGCCTGCAGGAGACTTCAGGGATGGGGGCTCTGGTGCCCACTAAGGTGGTACCACTAGGAAGGAAGTCTGTGCCAGGCTTTGGGACACAGCAGTAAGGAGCATGATTGCCTGTCGTGCAGACCACAAAACCCAAACCATATCAGATATCTCGAGCCCTTTACAGCCTATCCCTGAAAACTTGCATGAACTGGAAACCTAGCATCATGCAGGGTTGGATGTGGCGAGACTGGTGAGGTGGGGGCACTTTGCAGCAGCACAGCATCTCCCCCACCACGACAGCCCTTGTGCTCCAGAGATCTTCAGGCCCAGCAAACTCTGTTTAGCCTCTTTGCCCTTTGAGTCACGTCTGATTTATCTGCATCCCCCACATGTATAACATTTGTTTATTTCTTTAATGTATTAAAATACAGTAACATTCCATACTTGGGGGGGAGCTTAGAGAGAGAGTAATGACTTACACATGTACTGTGCTACATTGGATCTTTTCCAACATCATAAATAAGAGGGAAAGCAAGATTTTACAGCTCAGCTATTTATGAGAACAGTCCACTATCACATATGGAAAAATACTTTGGTCAGTAAAAGTTGACACAACATTGATGGCATTTAGCTGTCCGGTATGAATCATCTTCACAGAATAAATTCCAAGAGAAAATATTATATCGTTAGTTGATTTGTAACCTCATTGCAGGCAGCTGTAAATGTTTGCATTGGTGTGCTCTGAAACAGGCTGGCACAGCTCTAGAAATAGGTTTTAGAAACAGTAGGTACTGGACAAGGGTTAAGCCTTCTAGGTATTCCTTTGCATTATCTGCAGGTAATTTATTTTGTTCTTTTTTCCTCTTCTCCATTTTGCAGAAACAAAAACTGAGTGAGCAGTGGACAGGAGTCAGTGCTCTTTTAAGAAATGGGCATAACTTGAAACTTCTCCACAGCGTAAAAAGCCCCAACAGCCTCAGGAAGACACTCAAACACTGGGATGGAAATAGTCTGAAAGGCAGAAATGAAGGTCCCAGGTTTGGGTTATGCCAATATCTTTATCCCCCACTCCTAGAGAATAAAACACCACCTTTTTTTTTTTAATGTTTTTGCTGCTAACAGAAGTGGTCTTCTATCTCTCACACAAAATTTCTCTCCGGGCTTGTTTAGGGACCACACTCCCCAGGACAGTGTTTATCTTCTTTTGCAGTCTTGCAAAACACCAAAGCTGCTCTCCCTGCCCTCAGGCACCTAAAGCAGCACAGCTGAGAGCCTGCTTGAAGTAGAATTCCCCCATGAAGATGCATGGCTCTAAAGGATGGCTCAGGTCTGAATCACCCCCAAAAGCGCCTATTTTTTCTCACTGACTTGGGTGACTAAACTCCAAGCATAAGCACCTCTGTTAACGTGCCTACTGTTAGGTGTTGAGAGTCTGTTTAGCAACACCTACGTGGGATATAAGTACCTAAACACCTGTGTGGATCCCAGCCCTTTGGCCTTCCCTAATAAGATGGTTAAGCTTTCTGCCTGCCGCCGCCTGCACCACTGTTGGTAAAATAAGAGCTTACAGTCATTGGCGCTTTCTGCAGCTAATCATTAACGTTGCTTGCATGCATTTGCCCATGCCTTGGGAGAATCAAAGGACAGGTTTTGCATAAATGTATTAGCAGAACCATCACGAGTAAACTGCTGGTTTTCTTAGCATTCAGCATGCCTTTAAACATCCTGCAAGTTGTGCCACTCCGAGCCAGCAGTAGCTTGCACCACTGTAAGCGTGTGCAAGGTCTGAGGCTAAAAGCAAATTACACCTGGGGCTCAGGCTTTTTTTCACTCATTTATTCTTATAAGGATATTTCCTCTCTTTAAATTGTTAAAAAGAAAACTGTTTTAGGAAGCTGCACACTGTGAAATGCTTGTACTAGTAAATAACAAGTATCTTGGAAAAGCTGAAAAATCTGAATTCCTGCCTGGACTTTCACAAGTTGCTCACTTCACCCATGGTAAGCACTGATTTTCAACCTGCAGCAAACAGCAAAGGAGGCAGTGTGCTTGTCACCCCTGTTACATGCCTTTCGGTGATACCTCAGGACTCTGGGCCCAAATCTTTTGTCCCGCTGAGCTTGAAGAATGAGTGAAGCCAACTGTCCATGACCCATGGTAACAAGGGAGTTTGGGCTCACCAAATAATGGAAAAATTCAGAATGTAGATGTAGAGTGGGAGACTCTGCTTAGGAGGTTTGAGATTTAGGTAGCAGAAAAGCAATTCTCGGATACGAGGTGACCCTGAAAGCCATTCACCTTATTTTCTCATGAGCTAATTAGCCCATCTGGCTCCTGCACGTAGGAAAGAGCTCGTGTCTCTGGGTGTCTAACCTGGACCTCAGATAAAGCCACAGGAAATCCTAAATCTATCCCCAAGGCCTGGGTATATAGAGAGTAGCAATAGATGGTGGAAAAGGAAAAAGGAAAGGGACACAGCAATAAAAACACAGATATTTATGCGTAGTGAGCATCCATCTCAGGTTTTGTGCTGATTGTAGCAGGTCAGGATAAAGGCTGTCCTGGCATGGACAGACAGCCATGGGCTCTCAAACAGTTGAAGCACTGAAAAAAAGTGAAGCAGAGCATTGATAAGTAGCCATGATAAACATGGCAGGAGTACTGTCTCGGAAGCACTATATAGGTGACAGGAACAGGAACAGAAAGGTTAGACATATAGGCAAAAGTAACAAGGTCAGTCTCTTGGACCAAACCATCTAACTCAGTACAAACTTGTTTGAACCCAAAGGACTGCTGTATAGTGAACCTGACAGATCAGCAGGGACTGGCATGATCTCAGCCACAACGCCAAAAAGAGTAAAAAAATTCACAAGTAGCTGCTTATGTTAAAGCAGAGAGTTACAACAACTTCCTCTCTCTGCCACACTAGCACTGGGAATTTCAACTGTGCAGGGACTGTAGAATATTTTGGGCATCTGAAGACTCTCAGTTCCTTTTCAGTTCACAGCTTTGCTCTTCAATAGTTGTATTAAAAGCATGCAGCAATACATTTTCTTGGATATATAATTATATTCTGACAAGATTTCCATATAGAGTCATGTTATTGATTAAATTAAAAAAAAAAATGTCTATAGAGTCATTTCTATATGTTATGCCAGGCACCAGATTTATTTTGGATACTGCCAGCAGGAAACTTTGTTGATGAAATAGAAAATGGAATTTCATTACACTGTAGAAAAAAATCCTGAGATTTGCATCCGAATCACACTGGATTTCTGAGAGATTCAAACACTTAATATCTCTTTGTTCTTTATCAAGATATAGTAGAAAGGAACAAATTAGCTTCCCAGAAATTGGCTGATGGTTCTAATACCGACAACACTAGAGGAAGTGTCAAACAAATCAGTGACCATATTCCAGAGGAATTACTGCCTGTGAACCAGTCTATTAGACACTCAGCCTTCCCACCCTCCACTTTACAAGGATATAGGGGCTGGGGATTGACAGGAATGCATCAGTTTTTCACCCAGACGTTTTTCCCACAAATGGTGCCTAGCTAATTCAAGGAGTAATTTGTACCCCTCCCTAACTTATGCAATTTGTTAGGTGCCTGAATGCTCTCCTTCTCTGATTAAGAGTGCAAACTTAGGGAGAGAAAAACAATATTCCCTTTGTCTTTGTGCAGCACCACACACAAGAATAGGACTCGATAGGTAATTTGAATAATCACTGTAATGGCTTACCAAACAGAATGAACTCTTGACTGCGATCGCAAAGGATTGCTCGCCTTAGCTATTAAGAGGGTGCTACAGAATCGAGGTCATTGTCTCTGCAGGTGATCAGCAATTTAACAATAGGACACTGCACATCGTCTCCATCTCTGTGATAGCTAAGCATGCAGTATATTCTTTATGAATCTCATTGGAAAAACTACAAATCTCTCTTTCAAACCATTCAGCTAAACAGGGATGTCTTGCTGTACCAGGAATATCGGTTTTCCTCCAGCCAACTAATAAGTGAGGTGATACCAAGGATCGGTTCAGGGCCTTTGATCTGTAATCCATTAAATACGATTTATACCTCCTCACTAGTGACAATTATTGTTACAGAGCCAAATGGATAGTTTCTGTGATGTCTCTGATGACTTTTGCCATTTCTCATGGGATCAGCACTTTGAATCGTTTTGCATGTGTAGATAATGGGGGAGAAGAGGAATGACTATCAAACAGGGGTAACTGCATTCAAAATAAAAGGCAGGTATATTCTGAATTCCTGACCTTCATCTATCAAGTTAATGCTTGATAGGGCCTGCTCTAATTATCATGATTTAGATATAAGGTGGGTGGAAAATTGGCTGGGTTGCCGGAGTCAAATGCTGGTGGGCAGTGGTTCAGAGTCCAGCTGGAGGAGTTTGTCAGGTTTTGATTCAGAGGCATGACCTGACAACAGGACAGATTGCCTCATCAGTGAGGTCACCAGTGGTACTAGGTCAGGGGGAGCGGTAAATAATCTCTAGAGAAGGGCCATTGTGCACAAGGACCTAGGGAGCCTGGAGAAGTGATGCAACAGGAACATTATGAAGCTGAGCATGAGAATGCAAAGCCCTGCCCTGGGAGGGTGATAACCCTGTGCACCCCATCTGGCTGGAGGCAGCCAGCTGAAAGGCAGCTCTCCAGAGAAGGACCTGGGGGTCCTGGTGGCCAACAGGGTGACCACGAGCCAGCAGCACCTCATGGAAGCAGAGGAGATCAGCATCACACTGAGCTGCATGAGCAGGGGCACAGGCAGCCCTCTTTCCTGTGCTCCTTGTGCTCCGTGTTGGATTACCAGTCCCACCATCCATGAGCTGGTCTGCCATACCCAAGCATATTTTTACACCATCCATCAGATGCTACGCTGTGTGTGGCAATTCCTTTTCAGCTTCATCAGATAGATGTGGTCTCTGCTTAGGCTGGGATACTTCTTAACTCATCCCGGTAGGCAGCAAGGAGAGAGAGCTAATCTGCAGGCTGTGCTCGCTCAGCCTGCAGATTCCTTTTGCACGAGCTAAGTTTGGGCACAGAGCTTTTAAATAAGCTCTTGAACTTTCCATTCCCTTTTTGGGCTTGATTATCCCAGAGGCTGAGGCAAATAACTACCTGTCTCCTTTCATCAGCAGGGGATGTTCAGCATCTTGCAGGCTCGGGTCCTTCAGATACACAGGTCTGCTGCAGAGAGCAGGACTGGTTTTGGCTGACATGGGAATCTGTGCTTATTGCTCATGTGTGAGACAGGAAAAAACCCTCTATTCATATCTACCGCCAGTGGGATGTCACAAAAAATATCAGACTAATGAGGCAGTTTATAACAAAACTCAGTCGAGACTTTTGTTATAGTCAAATCAGTCTCCATTTTAACAAGTCCCCATGGCTTGTATGTGCTCATGATTATCATGGGCATGAATGCGGTCACTGACTCCAAACACTGCCGTCCGTTTGCATACCCCAACTTGGAGGCATTCAGTCATAAACCCCAGATCTGCTGAGAATCTGCAAATGGGAGTTAGCGAGTTCTCACGTGCAAACGCAGGGAAGTGGAAAGCATTCAAAACCACTTGGGTGTGCTTGCATAAGCCTTTTATGGCACACATTAACCATTTGCGATTAAGTGAAAGGAGTGAAAACTAGACTGACCCCGTGATTCAACAGCAACGGCGTTTTACAGAGTATAGAGGGACTTCAAAACTGACCTCACTCAAGACATGGGTGAGGAAGTCATTCCCTTCTATATGCGCACTGAAGTACCCGTGAAAAGATCCAGTCTGGCCAATTTGAGTGCTTTTACCTAGCTGTAAGAGGCATCATTTAATCTGCTCAGGTGTGCACTGTGGATGCCTACGTCTGACTAGTTGTCTGGATTAAAAAAGCAGAGCAATGAGCTTGTTTGAAGGTGCAGCTGCCTTTTTACTAAGAGATGTGTAAAACAGGTCAGAAGAATGGCTTCCTAAAAGTGCCCAACCCTGCTCTTGGACAATGAAGGGTTGCTAGGTCTGGCCAGATGATCCACCTAGTAATAGATTTTATTAGGAGATAGAAAGAGACAAATCATACCCTAGTTTCCTGAGAGTCCTGTAGTGTCAGACTTTAAGGGATTTCATCAGGAGAGCCTGTGTCCCAGCACAGTGGTCTGCATATAGATGAGATGTCTCTCCAGTTTCACCTTGCTGGGCTGCTTCTTCCTCTGTTGACTTTGAAGGACAGCTCCAGTGGGTGCCTGCAAGTAGCCAGCACAAGCTAAGGTCTAGAAGGCGGCAAGCTGCTTCCCAGCCACTACCAGTCCAAAATAAAGCAGATAGAAGAGTTTCATCAGATGTTCAGAGCCTTAACTTGTACGGGGGAAGTGCCCCAACAAGAGAAGTTAAGAACCAGAAAAGCTCAGAGTTAGAGCAGGAGTTACTGGAAAAGCACTCTGTCAACTGATGACCCAGTCCTCTAGAGCATTTGCCACACATGCAGCCCTTGTTCAAGGGGCAAAATTGTTTCTTCGACTGCATGTGTAAGACAGGGTTTGCTGGATTTGATCCCTTTTCATAGAAAGATTTGCTACGCTCAGCAGTTGTTACGGCATCCTCTGGAGTGAAAATCATACAGTAGAAGTTGCAAAAGCAGTTTCTGCTATAAAGCCTTGCTTTCATGGCATGCCAAAAATGTTGCCTTTTCAGCTGGGACGTTCCAAGGTTGATTGCGATCCAAAGGTCACTGCTGAAAAGTCAGAGCAAAAAGCTTTCGGTTAGTTGTGAGCTGTGATTGTCCCTGCATGTGCAGGCAATTCACTCATTTTCAACTTCCTCTTACCATCCTCTAAAGTATGTACCACAGACCAGCGTGGTAAAGCGACAATATGGGATAACACAAACCACCGAGACGAGCTGATGGATTGATTATTGTGTTTTTGAAACCCTGTCATATAAAACTCATAAGCATTGCCGTGAACCCAGGTCCAAACCTGAGTTGTCAGGGAAATTAAATTCTAGATATTTTTCAAATATTTCTTGATAAGGCTGTGTATGAGACATTGGCTTGTCTGACAGCCTGAGCTCTGAGGGGACGTTGCATACAAAGTGTCTTTCAACGTTGCATCTTTCCCATGGAAATCAGCAGTCATTCTAAAAAGCCTTAAAAATGGCTTAAATGCTTTAAGCACCTAGAAGACTTAATAAGGATTTAAATTGGCTTTAATGCTTAAATTGTGCTACCTTAAAAGATTTAAGGCAGCTTAAATGCTTATGTGCCTTAAGAAGTTAGGGTAACAATCACTTTGTCTGCACAAAGCCCAAATAATCAGGATTTGGTGAAACACTACAAGGGGGTCTTCAAACCACCTTTTCTATGAGGCTACTTGAGGTGTCTTCATTATGTGTGACCTGGCAACACCTTCTCACAGTTTTGCCTCTCTGCCTAAATATCCACCACTTTTGCCTGGCACCCAGCACCCAGAAACTCGGTGTTTAAGGTTTATCCCATTGATCATGTACTCTGCTGTGGGCCCAAGATAAGCTCTTACCTCCCTCTTGTTCCTGTGGGCAACTGAGGCACCATCAGGCTGAGGGATTTGCCCAAGATGGCATAGGAAGCCTGATGCAATGTGGAAACATGCTGGATTTCCCACCCATCAGGTCCTTGGGTGCTGGGTTTGCCTCCAGCCATGGCAGCTGGTCTGACTTACCTACGCTGGTTTCTCTCCTTTTGGAGCGTGACTCTTTGCTGAGCCCCATAGGCACAGGTGAAACTGCACCAGTGGGAGTTCAGACTATTATTGTTCTAACTTGGGGAAGCCCCATTTCTGCAGGACACGTCTATTTCCTTGTGGGCAAAACCCGTTTCCTCTTTAACTCCAGTCTCCCTCCCCTTTCTGCTTCATTATACAGAAGTCATGCGGGCATTTTTTGCCATCTGTCTGAAGCATCTTCTGAGAAGCCTTCTCCCCTTCCATATGAGAAGCCATTCCTCCCCAGTAATTTTTCCTACTTTTGGAGTTTGGGACTGCAGTCTGGACATAGCTCTGGGCAACTGGCCCTGTTTGAGCTGGAGGCTCAGACTAGACGACCTCCAGAGGTCCTTTACAACCACAACCATCTTGTGACATGTCCCACATGCCTCAACATCTCATTCTCTGAGGATTTTGAAGTAATTACAGAGAAAGCTCATTTCTAGTGACTAGTATTACTAGTCAGCAGCAAAATTCCAAAGTATCTATTGGATAATGATTGAAGTCGGCCTGGAGAGAAAAGCAAACATCATGGGATGGGAATGTGGTAGGTCTGGGAGGCACAGCTCTGGGAGTAATTGCTGGCAATCTTCCCTCTTTTCATGCAGTTATTTGGAGTTACAAAGCCACTTCTACCCCTCCTCTGGCAAGTTTTCTTTCTTGCTCTTCTTGGAAATATGTTTTATACAAAACAATAAATGCAGCCCTTCAGAGCAGGACCAGCTCCAGGCATGGGCAAAGTGTTTGGATACCTATGAGGTAGGACTGTCCTGAAGCAGGGAGGAGGGAAGGGGCTAGCTCAAGGTCTGAGACCTGGCTCTTCACTTTGCCTCTGCCAGAGCCCTGGAAACCAGAGAGACCACTACTTATGCGTCCGAAGGAGAGGTTGGGTTGTAGTGATGAGCAGAGGTGCAGTCTCCTCCAGCAACGGGACTTGTTCTGCTCATCTCTCATGTCCTGTGGGCAGATGTAGCAATATGAGCTCTTCATCCAAACTCTTTCTTATGTTTTTTTTCCCCCTTGCCATGGCACAAGCCACTGTGTTCAACCTTGACCTGGCCTTTGCCCCTGATCCTTTGGGTAACAACATTCAATTTTGCAAATAGTGCTGCATAGCTTAACCTGGTACTTCCTCAGATTGAAATTACAGGGCCAAATTTAGTTCTGATGCATGAGAGTTTTGCTCCCTACATTGTTCCTCTGCAACGTTTCTGCCTGAGGCCAGCAGAACTCTATCAGTCCAGCCAGGGGCACATGCAGTGAGCTGAAGTTCATTCATTAGAAGTTTATTCTTCGTCCTTGATAGTTCAGAGGCAGGGGGACGGGGAAATGCTTGGGTCCGCACAACTGATTTGCTGTTGCCTGGCTGGCTGCTGGCTGCTGAAACAGCACGGCTCAGAAAGCTTCCCAGGGGATTAGCCATGCATTCAGCGTGCCAGGAGCTCTCTCAGCTTTTAGGATGGGGAAAGCATCCTTACGAGCAATGGGACTTTCACAAAACATAGCCAGGGTGCCCCGATGAGGACATGACTTGATCTCCATGGACACTCCAAGCAAAAAGTTTGTCAATACTGCCGGGGCAGAGCAAACCAATCCCTATCATTTGTGCTGAAAATTTGTTTCACAAATGTTGTTTTGAATATGCTACCAAGAAATGGCCTTTTTCTGGCTCTCCTCCAAGGCCTGGGACACATCCCGTTCCCCAAGCAGGCCATGAATGGCGAGTTACGTGGAATAGCCACAGCACAAATTCCTCGTGTCAGGTCTTCTGTAGCTTATGTTCCCTTTGTGCCAAATGGCACCAGGAGCTGCTTCTCTTTTGAAGGGAGGTTTTGAATGTAAGACAATAACTTTGGTATGTAAATGGGGCATTTACAAACTTTCCATATTGAATGTTATAGTTAATATTTAATAATGGTCATTAATTGTAATTATTGTTACGAAGATGTCTTCATCTTTTCTATTAGTACTTCACTTTAAAGGTACCTACTACTCTGATATGACTAACTTTTCCTGTCTTTTTTTTTTTTTTTTTTTTTCTAAGCAGCTTCAGAGGAGCAAGAAAGTGGTGACTGCAGATGTTTATCCTAATGGCCTTATTCTGTGTGCTTTAACCTATGAGATAGACATCCACTGTGTGGGCTGGGTAACAGGTGATATACTTTCAAGTAAATATATACACACCAAAGAGGAATGTGGAAACTCTTCTAGGGTTTATTTAACGCAGTAGAGAGCTATGAGGTTACTACCCATCCAGAAAAACTAGAGAAACTAGCTCTGATCCTTTAGAAAAGAGCAGATGAAGTGGGCTTTGAGTGTTTCAGAAAATAATGACAAGAAGCGAATGCTCTAAATAACTTACTGCCTTCAAATGTTGCTGCTAAGCTGCACAAGTTGGGATCCAGTTTCATTTTGAATAAAACCTTTCATGCAAATCACATCTCTGTATGCTTCAAGGCTCCAATTAGAGTGTTATGACCAAGAGAAAAGGAAAAATCAAAGATATGAGCAAGTGTGGATTTAGATAAGCTTTGAGTAAGATGGGAGAGGCAGTGAAGCGGAGAGATAATGTCATCTCCCAGTAGGGGTCAAGAATTTAAGCTCAGCATATGCAGGATGGGTGGGCCCAAAAGGAATGCCAGATGATTTAAAATAGCAGACAGAGCTAACCTACAGGATGAGCTGCCATAGGGGAGAACACAAACAGCTGGGAGAACAAGATTTTTTACTGTCTTTTGCTCAAATGAACTACAAAAGACAGGGGAAAATATTTAGAGGTGAATGCAGAGGGGACAGAATTGTGCAGACTTAACTAGGTTGTTAGATGGTCTGCCTTCTGGAGCATGCTACCACATGATTAGTTCTTGAATTAATTAGGAAAATAACAAGTGGCCCATCTTCCCTGTAGTCAGTGCTCTGAACCTCATTAGCACCAGTGCACAGCCCATTAGCAACATCAAACCATCCAAAGGCTTGCTGGTGAGCAATATGAAATCTGGGAACCTTTAGCAAGCAGGAGAGATAGAAGCATCCCAGGAGATACAGACTTACTCCTGCAAGGATCAGACAGCATGGCATACAGGAAGGACTTCATAGACCATCTAGGCCAGTTGAGAATACCAACAAGTTTTTGCAAGCTAACTTTTCTGTCACACTGGAGAGCACTAGCATTGCTTTGACCTGCCTGGTGCTCATAGTCTCGGGATGTGTTGTTTCCCAAGGGCCAACAAGAGAGAACTTGCAAACTGCTGATAGCCAGGCAGAAAAAGCAAGCAGTAACATTTGGCCTTGCAGCTTATTTTCTTACAGAGGCGGTTTGGGGTTATATTTTCCCCTTAAATTTTCACACATAACTCCATTAGTATAATCTGAGTCATGTCTGCTTATTTACAAAGAAACAGATCTCCAAGGAGTTTACGGATTTGTCATCCCAGCACTGAATCTCTGAGAAAGATCCTTCCAGACCATAATGAGATATTGTGTCTGCTCATGGAGACAAAGTCTGTCCTTGGATGCAGGTCCAGCTTTTCTAAGAGAGTGAATAAGAGTCATGTGTGAGTAACCCTTCTGCCAGGACTTGATGGGCAGCAGTGAGGGCTGGGTTCAAGAGTGAGGGCATCACTACAAACACTCAATCCTGAGCTCAGAAACAGCAGCCTGGGAAAAACAGATTAAACTGTCTGATCGGCAGTCATTCTCAAACAAGAGTCAGAGAGGTAACAAGAAATGCACTTATTCAAGGGAAAAAAAGGAAATTTGTATGAGGTAAGTAAACAGGATCATAATAACAAATGCCTAAACGGTAACACTTTCACTTTCTCTTGCTTTGGGATGTAACTGCTTGGCGGCTTTCCCGTTCCTGCGTAACCTTCACTGGTGGTTTCAGAGTTAGTCTTGCACGATAGCAAGGACTTACACAGCTGTGAGTCTGTGCTGGCTGCTCCTGCAAAAATGCTGCAGTATCTTCCCTTTTCAGCTCAGACGCTGAAAGCTGTGAGGCTAGATTTGTGGGAGCCACTCGTCCCAGGCTCTCTTTAGAAGATCTAGTTGGCCAAGGCTTGCAGACATAATTGCACTCAGCAGCTTTTCTACATGCCGTGCTATTAAAGCAGCACATGCAAAACAAACGTGCTGCAGCTCTGGGCACTGGGCTTCTTGTTTCACCTGGTAGCAACAGAACACTGACATCTGAATTTGGGATGGCTCAAAGACCCTTTTTGGCTGTTGACACACACTCTGGGACAAGTAGTCATGAAACTGCCAGCCATTCTTGGAATCTGGCTGGTGCATCAATTTCAACACTACGTGATGAAAATCATTCCCATGCATGAGGCATTTACTGTTAGAAACAAGAAGTCACACACCTATGGACATGCCCCTGGACACAGGCAGAATGAAGAAATCCACCTGCACAGTTATGGCAATTGAGGTGCATGTTGTTCTGAAAGAGCAGGGTTTCTTTTGGGGATGTTTATATTTGTCTTTCATTTTCATCTGATGTCACTGTGCTCTTGTGTTAAATAAAAGGAAATAATGTGTTTAGCTGGAATTCTCTGTGTTACTTCCACCGATGTGTTTTATATTAAGTCATCCTGTCAGGTTCCTTCATATCTACCATCACTCTCACCTGAGCCTTTTCCTCTTTCAGTCTCTTCCACTCCTCAAATCTTTTTATTGCTCTTTCTATACTCCTTCAGACTATTTTGACCTCATCTCTGAAGTGCCTCATGGATTTTTCTAGTTTCAATTAACCTGGTCAAGTGGATGTCTTCAGCATATTTCCTCTTCTTTTTCCTTTCTCTTGCTCTGCCCACCAGGACACCTGTAGCCATGTGCTGCCTTTGCCATATTGAAAGAGACCTCTTGCTTTACACAGTTGTTGGCTGTCTTTCTACGTAACCAAATTTTACCCAAATGCCTGTTCAGTTTTCTGAGGAGCAGTTTTAAAATTCTACTGAGAATGAGAGTCTGGTTTTGAATCAGTTCTGCTGTTTTCAGTGGGTGAGCTTATAGATGAGGGGAGAGGCACAGCCTGTCCTTGCAGAAGCCATTCTGGTCTGCTGCTGTCCTACTGTATTCACCAGGTAGCATTTCAGTTATCAGTTCAGCCAGTGCTTCCTGTTCCTGATTCAAGACTTCCTGGTCCACAGCTTTTATTTTCAAGACTGGTACAATCACTGTGCGTTGGAGGGTCTTAGCAGTCCAGAGAAAAATATCACAAATTCCTTTAGGACTTAGAGGAGGGGATGTTTTTACTGGCAACTCAGTCTCTTATCAGCTCCAGTCCATGGCTGTTTGATACACAGTGCAGGAAGGAGGAAAGAGAAGAGTAATGAAACTCCGAAGTGTTTCAGCTTTCAGGTTGGAAAATAATATCTGATGTCCTGCCTCAAAGGTCATCCCCAGAGAGCTCAGGGTTGTGATGGAGAGTGCTTCTGGAGGGAGAGGTGGTTGCCCAGAGGGACTTCTGCAGAAGCAGCACCTCCTGGTGATCGGAGCGTTTGGCTCCACCTAGGAGAAACAAGGACACCGGCCAGCACAGAGGCAAGAAGAGGACTGACAAGTGTCACCAGGCTTTGCCGGAAAGATGGCCACATTTGCTTCACCCAGTGCATTCCCTCTGCCATAGTCAAGGACAAAATCTTACCAGTTCCTCTTGTTATTCTTTCTCCCTAACAGTTTTATCTGTTTCTCCTGATGAATTTGCACATATTGAATTGGGGATATACCTGCAACAACAGGGAGCCCATGGTTGGAAAACTCCTGCATCATGGTTTCTCAGTGGATTCACACAAAAGACAACTTCAGAGAGGGTAGTGGTTTGTGGTTACGTCCAGAGGGACAAGGGACACAAGCAAGAACATCTGTGCGATAGCTGGGATTTACCAGCCAGAGGCTCTCACACAGGATGGTTTGTCCTGTAAAATACTTTAGGACACAACACATTGCCACAGAAGCCATCCAAGAACATTGGTGCTCTGACTCTATAATAATTTCTATTCATATAACAGTAGGGTCAAAGCCACAGAAATAAAAATCTAGTCCCATGTACACCTCCTGGTTACACGGTTGTTAGGATTATATATTTTTGTATAGGCTGTTAGGATTGTATAAGTACAGGATTGTGTTTTTCTCACGTTCCTCTGTCTTGTGGATGGTTTCTTTCTATGAGATAGATGGATAGATAGACAGACAGACAGACAGATAGGATTGGTACAGTGCATGCAAAATCCTCCTTGCTATAGTATTCAAATGTTTTGGCTTTATTGCATCTTAATAAATAACTAAAATGTACCATCGGTCCAGTAGCATGGGGAGTAAGAACAATGTATGACCAGATAGTTTAATGTCTTGTCTTTAAATAAGAAAAAAGTCACTTTCAATAGAGGCTGCTAAACCAAGCACCCTTGCTCATCTGACATGCTTCCAGGACTGTGTTTGGTGTCCCGTGACACGTGATTGTGTGGGGATTTTGCTGGATGCAAACACTGAAAAAAAACACCTTGTTTATTCTGTGGTTTTGGCTTACTCGTCCCAGATATTACTTTTCCAGTCCTGTTGAGAGCCTTAGAAACCATGGGTAACCCTGTTTAGCTCTGCTCTGGGTCAGCACAAAGAAGAGAACAATACAGAGGCAGCTCTGCATAGTCCATGGTATGCCCTTGTCCTGTGTCCCACAGGAGAAGGAGGGGAGCCACTCTCCATCTCCTCTAGGGAAAAAGGTACTGTAGGCCAGAGAAGCATCCCCATGCCTGGCTTCACCCTGTAGGTCCTCCACTGGGCAATGTTGAATTGCTCAAGAGCAGTGTAGTGGGTCTGGCTGAGTTGCTTTTCCCCATCCAGCCCTCATGCTGCAGTACTGGGAGCTGGAGTATTAAATATTGCAGGAGGCTGCCCAGGGAGGGGGTCGAGTCCCCATCCCTGGATGTGTTTAAATGTCACTTGGATGTGGTGCTGGGGGATATGGTCTAGGGGTGAACTTGTAGACTAGGGCTCATGGTTGGACATGATGATCCCAAGGGTCTTTTCCAACCTGAGGGATTCTGTGGAGGGTGTCGATAACACACCCGTGTTATGACTACCAGTGCTCACACAGCACCAGAGCCTGGAGGGGCAAGACAGGAGAGGGGATACAGCTGACCTGAGCTGACTAGTGGGATATTCCATACCATATGACGTCAGCTCAACTATAAAGGGAGAGGGCAGGAGGAGGATAGCGGGGGGCATTTGGCTTTGTCCTCCGAGCAACTGCTACGTGTTCCTGGAGCCCTGCTTCCTGGACTCGGCCTGACATCGCCTGTGGACGGGAAGTAGAGAATAACATCTTATCTATCATAACCCATGGCTCTTTGAGTCTTATTCTCTCCCTGCTTGCCGTGCTGACAGGGGTTGTGGGGAGTGATAGAAGGGCTTGGTGGGCACCTGGTGCCATGCCAGGGTCAACCTACCACAAACAGTCTCCAGGGACAAATGTAAGATAATGAAATGTGAGAATGAACTATGCACACAACCCAAAAGTCTTCCTCAGTTGGACATTTATGTTCTGAATTACATAGCATAAAACATTATCTTATCTTATCTCATCTTACCTTACCTTATTTCATTTATAAGCGGTGTTCAACAAAATGAGTCAAGCCAGTAGCTGAAATAATAAACCTCAGGAAGGTAGAAAGGATACAGAAGGAAGAAGAGAAAGCAGCCAACTGTAAAAGGCTGTAGTGTCTTACTAATATACTATAATTCTTTGCACATCTCAACAAATAAAACCAAATGTACCATTTTGGCTTGGATATTTGTGAATGAAAGGCACAAAAAAAAAATCCAACCCATAGAAGGGTTAAATAGTAAGGTAACAAAAGTTGCTAATTATGCTTTACTTCCATATGAGTGAAGGCTGTAGGGAATTATGCAGGGACTTAACAACTCATAGTCACCAGAGCAGCACAATGCTACGTGAAGTCCCCAGATGCCAAATGCAGCCTGATGTGTGCTGAGAGGAATGCCTCAAATACTCAGGCGTAGCTCACACTGGGTTTGACACACATCAAAACCAGTCTGAAGACAAAAGCAAAAGGACTCTCCTTTTTTTCTTCCACACTGCCTCAAAGCACCCCATCAGCCATTCAGCTACCAGCTATAAACCACTGCTGAAAAAGCCTTTAGATTAATACAATTTTTTTAAAAGGTGGCAGAGAATAGTCTACCTGTACTGCTCTCCTTTGTGGTCCTGGATCTGACTTTGTTTTATACCTTGAGCTTGCTGGGTTTGCTCTATCTGTCTGCAAAGCCTGTCTGTGTGCAGGCCTGCTCCGTTGGCCATGACTCCCGGCCAGCACAGCACATGAATAAAGTTCCATGAAATTGGAGAACAACAACTTGAAAAGAGAATTGAGGAGTTTTTTCAAAATGTAGTGTAGAATTAACTGATGACCTAGGACCACCATGCCACAAGGAATCATCGAGATAGGTGGCCCTCAGTAAGGATGAGGGCTTTAGAAACAAAACTCTGATATCCTTTCTTAAAAAATAACTTTTAATCTCTTTTTCCCAGTGTTGCGAACCAGTTGTGGAGGGAAAGATAAGGGAACATCACCCGGGAACGTCACCCAATATTCCCTAATTGTCCCTTTGATTTTTTCTTGCATTTGCCTTCAAAATGTTTGTCTCTGATTACGTTCAGAAATTGGACAGGAGGGTAGATGGATCCAGGCTCTATGTGACATGACATTTCCTCTTATTCCCAGCAAAACCTGTTTGTCTGCATTTGCCAGTTACACCAGATACTTTCTGATCCCCCTAAATTTCAAATTATTGAGCTGTTTCCCAGCTATTTGGGCCCGTTACACAACGACATTCCTAGGGAAATCCTGGGCTCAGAGAAGAGCTGTACCTGGAGCGGTTGAAAGACCAGCAGACACAGCTGGAAATTTTCTCCTGAGCTCCCACCTCATTTCCAACCTCTCTGCAGCTTTATAAGCAGAGAGGGGAAAAAAACCTTTGCTGGAATGCTGGGTTGCCAGCCGACTGACAGGCGTAATCTGGTGCGCATCGCGGTCCCAGATTGAAGACCGCATGTGACCCCCCAGCAGCCTCAGCATCTCCCGCCAGCTGCCTCCCTGGGCAGAAGTGAGAATGTTAATAAACACCCAAATGAAAGGAAGTTGTTGGGTTGTAATTAACATATGCCATTAGTATCTGTCGCTTTGGACAGCCGCAGCAGACAGGCTGAACCCATACATACAAATGAGTGTCTGCCTGAACTGCGGGGAGGGGAGGGAGAGATGATTTCATTGTGAGTGTCTGGTGCTGTCAGCAGCTTTAAATCACACGGGTACTTACTAACAAAAACAGTAACGACCATTGTGTCCTGCAACAATAATACGGCTTTTAAAACCTTGTTTTATTCAATAAACAGCTCAAAATGTTTGCTCGCCCTCTTCTTTTCACCAGAAATGCTTAATTTAGAAGATACTCCAAGGGGGCAAAAATAAAGGTCTGGCCCACCAAAAGTGTTTGCATCGCAGTTTATCTGCCCCTATGACCCTTTTGCAGCTCTTCCAGCCCCGCTGCCAGGGGGACAGGTGGTAATGGTGGCAGGCCCATGCGAATCACATCAGCCCGCTTCTGAGGAACATTGTCAAGGGTTTCTGCAAGGTTGGTAACGAGCTCAGAGCAGCTCGCGCTGCCTGGGATAATTTCGCTGAAGTGGTGATGGTGCTATTCTGTTTTCATTATTAAAAATTACCTTTCTGTGGCCTGCCTCACCAGCTCCTCTCAGGGGGTTGAAACATTAAAATGCACAGACAAGCCCAGTCTCATTGGCACTGCTGGAGACCTCCCCATTAATTGCTATCTCTCTCTCTCCGAGGTCCAAAGAGATGTGTGAGGAACTGAAGGCTTAGCAGGTTTTATCCTCTCTAAAAATAAAGCCTCCGTGAATTCAAAAAATAATGATAATTTGTAACCCCCAAATATATTGCTGGAAGTTCATTGTAATTCTCTTTTTGCATCCGTCTTAGTCCTCCTCTAGGTTTTTAAATGTTTATTTACATAAGCGATTAGTTCAAGTACCATCACTACCAAAACCAGTAGATCTAGGACTGCAAACGTGATTCTGCTGAATTGCTAAACTGTGGCAAAAAACAACAAAGTCAGAAACGCCTGGGCTGGGCTCCAAGACATGGGATTTATATGATCACATTCTGCATCTTGGTTCAGTCTGACAGAGTATTTTCCTACTTTCTGTATTAAAAGAGCTTCAAAGGTCTCTGCAGGAGTTTCTCTTTAGAAGCATTTGAGATGGCAGATGATAATTAGATATTTCTATAGCACAGAAATTATTTTCTTTGCTTTTCCCAGTTTGCAGGCAGAGCTGTGATCAGCAACTCTTTCTGACTCAGCCTCTCATCTTCCTGCTTTTAAAACCCCACAATTCTCCTGCTTATTGACTTTTTAAAAAAAAGTCTCACTGCTGCTGAAAAATCTTGCTCTGTTATCCTTGCCTCCAGCTTTTTGCAGCAAAGCTGCCACTGTCTCTAGAGGAATTTGTGTATGAGGAGGCACTGCAGAAAACCCGTAGGTTTCATCCTCGGTCAGCAGGTCCAGCTGGGTGCAGCTGATGCTCCTTGAGATGGCCTGGGAAAAGCTGTGGGACCGTCCCTTTCAGCTGTCCCTGCTCCAGGGGAAAAAACGAAGGCCAGATGGATGAGAGAGATGGCAAAGGAGTTGTTTGGTTTGATGGTTTTCCCAAACTTCCTAACAAAATCGTTAGAGGTGGTGGTGGCAATACATCCTCCCCTGCATGCAGAGATGGACCAGCCAGCTTGGATGCACCCAGTATCACTGGATGCACAGTGGGATTGCAAAGCGGGAGCCTGAGTTTACAGCCTGTACATCTTCCAACTTAGCCCTGATGTAATTCCCCCATTTTCCTTCTACTTTACGTCATGGTGTGGGAAGGAGGCCAGTGCAGCCACTCTGTACCACCGGGACCACTCTGTGGTTGTCCTCACCACCCTTCACCATACATCCATCAGTCAGTGCACTCTACTGGAAAGAAAACCAAGGCTGCCACCCTGCTTTCTCTGAGGACCCACAACCAGCTCCTGGATTTACCTGGAGCTAGAAAGAAGTGGGGCATGGGGGCTGCCCCTCACCCCCAGGGGATCACAGGGTTACAGCCTGTATGGCCAGAATTGCTTCGGTGCCACTGCACCACTGCACTGCAAGATGGCACTGGAAGGATGTCTTCAGATGAGGACCTCAACATGCTGTCAAATTTTTGGGTGGAGAAATATCCCCATAATGTCACGTCATGAAGCTGCTTCTTGCCCAAAGACTGCAACAGCATTTGTTTCACCTTTGAGATAAAGCGGGCTGGGAAAAAAGTACTGGATTGGGCACCAGCGGCTAGGACCCAGCTCTTCTGAAGTCTTCATCTAGCCTGGGAATAGATTGCAGAAGTCTTTTTTAACATCAAAGTCTTGTGTTCTGAGTATTTTCCACTGCATCTAGTCCCACCACCTGTAATGGGATTCCCAAGGAGGAAATTCAGCTCTTTTAAACTAAATTCCCAGTTCAAGACCTAAATCTGAGGGAGCTTTATGGAAGCTGGTTTCATTTGGTTTATCCACAAAAATTATTCTCTAGATGTTGTGCATTTTCTTCAGTCTTTTGATGATTCTGTTTTGACTCGAGAAGCCATTCCACCCAGAAGCAGTTATTCAGCTACATAGAGTTCAAAAGCATGAGCAGAGAAGTTTGACAGTGAAAAGTTCCATTAGGAAGTAGATTTAATCTTAAAATACATATATTCATCATTGCTTAACATATTTAGTGCACTTCCCAGGGCAAGCCATTATGTGAAGTGGATATACAGCTCCAGTCTCAGGCTTTGTGTTCTCCACGGATGCAACTTTCATTCCTCTGAGCTCAACTGCCAATGTCCTGCTACCCTCTCAATCCCCGTGCTCCCATCTTCAGTATGAGATTCATAGGATCAGTCCTTAGGTTTTCACCTAGTAGTTTTCACATATTCTGATTTCATGTGTTTTTTCAGGTTTTGGGGGAGCAGTTTGACTGTGTTGAATGCAACACGAGGGAGCAAGTGGTTCTGTTAGCCCCAGAATGTGTTTAATGTTTGCCTTTCCTTTATATTGCATATTTTAATGTCTCAAGACATTCCTCCATCCAAATTTTTGGCATAGCTAAAAATACACTTTTATAATTCCAAATGTAATGAGTGACAAGACCTAACACACTGGAAACTAAAACAATCATGCTTTTCCTTAATATCAACCATCTGCTAGAAACAGACAACACGTCTTGAATGGATGCACCTGCACAAGAAAATGTCCAACAAGGCCCATTTGCTAATCTGGAGATAAAAACTTCATCTCCTATGTTTGGCACCTTTGTGAGAAGGAAGCACAAAGTGTACCTGTGAAAAACCTCCCAGCCCCTGTGCTTTGGGGAATTGCCCCCCAAAGCCTCACTGGACACCCTTCAGGAGCTGGTGTCCCCAGAACCAGGGAGCGGGGAGACAGCTGCTGTAGTCACGGGCAGACTCCAATACTGGAGAAGTTGGGGTGACAGCATCATCCCCCTGAGATGCCACCTCTACCGCACAACCAAGGGGTACTGATCTGTCAGGCAGAGCCCAGAACAGGGCCAGACCTTGTGCAACAAGGAAAACAGGTTTTATTCTGGAACTAATGTTTTGTTGTTGTTATTGGTTTTTTGTTAACTTCCTTTACAGAGGAAAGGGGGACTTCAGGAAGAAGTTAAAAAAAAATATTGTGCCTTATGCTTTTTAATTCCATTAGAGGAAAGCAGAAGGTTATGGAGGCTGGTAGGAGAAGCCGAGTAAGACAGAAATACAGCAGTTTTAGTATTAACATCTTTTCTTTATTAAGTTCTTTGTTGTCATGAAGAAAAGCAGAGGATCTTTGTGATTTGTTTGCATTTTTGCAAGACAATCATGTATCCAGTTTCCAGCCTCTAAGACTCACAAATTAAGCGCAAATATCACAGCATGATGGATCCCATAAGGCATCATCATCTGGAATCACAGGGTTACATAAAAACATTACTTTTCATTTTTTTGTAAAAATTTAAATTTTCTTTCCAAAGAGGTGACTCTCATGTATACACAGAGAAAAATAAAACATATCAACAGGGTTTTTTAGAAAAGAAGTACTTTTTAAAGCTCGTTTCCTAATTTCAAAGGGACATTACTCATGTTTTCTTGCATGCTTGGATGTGCCACTACTGCTTGGTAGCATGCAGATATGAGTATGGCAGCTTGAAAACCCCAGTTTATGTAATAGAAAACCAGTGTTAACAGATGCTTTCTTCCTCTGTGATGTGGTCACCTGCAATGCGGAATATGTGGGCATGTAAGTGTGCATTTTAAAAAATGAAATGACCCTCCTCTCCCGATGTCCATTAATCAACCTCTTCCCTTAAACACAGCTTGCCCATACATCTGGGAGGTCCCATGTTTCTCCCAAGCTAACAATGTGTCATAAGTAAATTCTTCCAAAGGGAAAGGTGAACTCTGTACCTAATCTGAACTTTATTCAGGTTGTTTGTGTAGAAGGCCTTAATTTCTAGCTGCCGCACTGGAGACCCTCCGGATAACTTGGCTTCTTCCATAGCATGTGTTTTCACTGTTTTCAGAAACCTCGCCTCCTTTTAGGATGTTGTAGGCCAAATGGTGGGAATTGCTGGTTACCCTTGAAAATGTGGCCCCTTTGATGTTGTCCATAAATGAGGATGACCAGGAGGGCAGCAAGGTGAGTGCTGTGGCTGTTGGTGGCCAGAGGAAGGAGCTGACTGGTAGTTGCAGTGCTTCTGGAAGTCCTTCATCAGCTAAGATTTCCTGGGAATACAAAGGCACTCTAAATTCCTAATGTAGCAAAACAAGCAGGAAAGAAAGCACCTACTTTTGAAGGCCCTTTTTCTGCCTCATTAAAAACCTGAAAGAAACACAAGTGAGGTCTCACTTCTCAGTCCTTCTAATCTCCTTAACTTTGTGGGGAGTTTGTTTGGGTTTTTCCCCCGGTTTGTGATGGTGATAAGTCCTGACAGCCATGAGACAACGTTTCTGAGTCTTTGGCTTCACATTCAGCAGTAAAGGCTGAAGAGCAGGAGCCGTGCCTCCCAGTTTCACCGGGCTGGAAACAGACTTCCTGCTGCATGCATTTATCCGTGCACTTAGCCAAAATCATTATTTTTCCATACAATCTCCAGCACGGCCTGCATCTCAAGTGGCTGCAGCTCCATATCCGAACTTAGGAAAAAAGAGTAAATTCTTTTGTCATCATGTCACAGAGGCTGCTGGTGCTCAACAGAAACAGAAAAGCCTCCAGTGGCCAGGCAGGAGAAGAGCTATAAATGCCACAGGTTGGTCAAAATAATATTAAAGAGCTATGTTCTCCCACAGCCTTTTTAAGTATATATAACTCAAAATTTATTTAACCTTTCTGGCTGATTTTTTTTTATATATATAGATCTGGTTTGACAGTTGTTTCTCCCTCACATTTTGGAATGCTTTGGAGACACAAAAGTGCATTTCTACACAGAGACCAGATGTGTCCTCCAGTAACAATTACATAGCACAGAGTAATAATCCCATTGTTTAGCCCAGTAAATCAAGCTGTTTGATCCAAGAAGACAGATTGTTATTTCTTCATTGCACATTTATAATGTTTGGTTTGACTTCTTACACGTTCGTGCATATATACATACATACACACACAAATATATATGTTTCAGTGCTTTGAGCACTGTGAGCTGCAGCACAAGCAAAGTGGAGCCCCCATGTTGGTGAGAGGCTGCTGATCCATCAGACAAGTGTCCCTCTGAGCAAGCCCAGGTCCCAGGGCTGAAGTCTTGCTAAGCGGGCATCCCCAGGGGTGCAGGCTGATGCGTTGGCAGGAGGTCACCATCTCCCCAGCAGGAGCAGCGCTTCCCCTGGGATGGGCCATGTCGAGCAGTGGGTGACTCAGGGGACACAACACGTACGCTGCTGCTCTGAGCCCAAGGCTGCAAAGCAAATTTGGCGTTGGGCAGGAAGGAGAGAAATTTAGGGCATGCCTTGTCCCCCAACTAAGACAGCTTGAAGGACGGATGACCAGCCCTCCCTGAGCCTAGAAGGGAGCTTAGAGTAGCCAGAAATGCCAATCTGCAGACGTGAAACATGTGTTGCAGACAGCACCATTTTCCCTTTAAATCTGGCAACCAGGCAAGGGAGCGAAGCTGCTTTTCTGATGCTCATATACAATGACAAAAGTACAGCAACAACTGCTAAAAAAACTCCTCTCCCCCATGTGAGGTGACCCCCATCCTGCAGTGCTCTCCAGCATGCAGAGTTCCCCCACGCACTGCCCCCGTCCCTATTCCCAGACACACACCTTTGCAGTCTGGTTGGGTGAGCAGGGATACAGGGGTGCCAGTTCATCTAGGCTTCCTACTGAAGCTTCCTCAGCTTTCTGGCTTGCCCGCGATTTCTTTGCAGAAACACACACCCCTCCAGATATGAGAAAATATATCATTCCCATTAAATGCATTTCCATAGGATTACATCTCTCTGGGGCATTCCTGGATGGGCAGCTTTTCATCTCATAGGCTTCCAGGTTTATCTCAGTTAAGCCTTTCCTTATATAAATAGACTGTTGGGAGATAAAACACATGAAGTGTCTGTGTCCTGCCAATAAATCCTGGTTTCTGCTCTGGACATCCACCTAGCCTTTCAGCCCTGCAGCAATTTGTCTTGCACCCATGCTTTTCCACAACAGCCTTCATTCTTGCCTTGAAGCTGCTGGTTGCAATTTTATAATATACTGTGGGAATAGGATATATCAAGTTCTCCTTCTGGGACTGAGCACTGCAGAAGGCCTCTGCCCTCTGTTTTCTGGCTCCCTTTAATGCTACTTGACAGTAGGCAAATAGCACTTGATGTGCTACCATTTGCCTGTGCTGGGCTATTTAAATTCTCATTTTCAACCTCCTATAACCTTTTTTCCAGAGTGAGCTACACATGTGAACTCACATCAGGCCCAGATAACCTGCACTGGAAAAAATGCAGGTTTTGGGTACACAGCTTTTTGGGTAGAAATTTTACCAATAGTCCAGTCTGTTTCCCCTACCAAAACTGCAGGCCTAAAGTCATTGCAGTTTCCGTGCTGCAACCAGCTGCATCTTCATCTCTGGAGACATTCAAAACCCACCTGGACATGATCCTGTGCAACCTGCTCTAGGTGAACCTGCTCTGGCAGGAGGGTTGGACTAGATGATGTTCAGATGTCCCTTACAACCCCTATTATTCTGTGAGTTAGTCATATCAAAAAAACCTGATGAACTCTTCCAAGAGGCAGCCACCAAAGTTCCTTCTGCATCAGCCTGGCCACCCTCTGCTTTGAAGATAGGCAGTCCCAGATCCCTGAGACTGAAAACTTGTGTTAGGTTACTGCCAAAAAGGAGAGAGCGCTATGAGTCAAGAGATTCAGGCTCGTTTCCCGGATTTGAAGCAGTTGTCCTTTATGGCCTTGTGCAAAACCCACCTTTTCTCTCCACTTTCTCTGTGTCCTTATCAAGAAAACTGGAGCATTTACTTACTTACAACCCATCCTGCCCGCTGGACGGGTAAATCAATTTTACAGGGAAGGAGTTGGGTCTTGCTACAAATAGGTACAGCAAAACCAGGTCCTGATTTGGGAGGAGTGGGGGATGTCAAGATCCTTTTCTGATGCATAAAGGCATGACCCAGCTGGATGTTTCTTTAAACTCCCTGATAAAACGTCAGAGGTTAGAAACAGCTACAGTTTCCTCAAGATCAACACGGATCATATTCCCCATGGAAAAGCCACCCTGAGGTCACCAGAAGTTTACAGCCTTCCAAACTTAAGATGCTTTGGCTTCTGTGGTGAGGACATGGGTTTATGGGAGTAGAGTGTTTGTGTGAGGCGGATGGCTTTTACCTGTCAAGGCAGGGAACCAGCACCAAACCTTACACATTTTTGCACCATCTGTTTTGCTTGTCAGTGCTGCATCTCTCAAACCCTTGAGGAAAATCTCTTTTGGTTCCTGATAACTTTTTGATTTTTTCAGTACCCTTCAAGACATTACGATGTGAATACCACCAGGTGATCTTCTTGTGTGGAGCCTTCCAAGGTCTTAGCACATGAATGAGTTTGGTTTCATGCTGGGAGACGTGCAGCCCTTGTACTAGGTTGCCTATCAAGCAGAAACAGAAATAGGAGAAGAAAGTATTCTTTTTACCTGGATATTTATCATCAAGGGATCATGCCTTGTAACAGGTTTTGAGTGGAGATTTTTGGAGAAAGTGACTGATGTGCATGCTGACAACCTGTGCTGGCAATGGTGGCATCTCACTCCAAAAATCGGTCTTCTCCGTCTGCCTGGTGTCTCCACCACCGGTGAGCTGTGCAAACTTCTGCTACAGCTCAACAGGGCAACAACACAAACTTCCCAGGAAAAGCAGCACTTTAATTTCAAAGAGCCTTTTGGATGTCAGCATTGTGCATGTCCCCAGTGAGAGACAAAACCATTCATGCTGATGTGCCAGTCAGGGCGGCAGCCAAGTGGACATGAGAGCAGGAACAGCTGGATTTCAGTGGACTATTAAAGTGCTGCAGCCTAAAGCCATCATTGTGGACCTGCTCACATACCACAGACCTCTGGAGAGGATCATCTGCATAATTACAAGGATCACAGATCTTGCACTTCCCCTATCAATGAACATTTTCCTCTTGGGTACAGTACGTTCCTTCAGATTCCAACGATAAACTGCTTTAATGGTCTTTGCAGTCATCTGATTTAGCTACAGAAAAATGTCCTAGTGCTGAGCTGGAAACTCAGCTCCCTGCCGCATGAATCTGCATGGGAACAGGGTGTGTGCAGCACGTTCCATCCATGGATAAGCTAATCCTTTCTGCAGATAAAAACTGCCAGCAAAACGTAGCCCGCGTAACTAGTTACTGAGGTTGTTTATTTTTTAAAGGATGGATAAAATTTCAGAGCGATAAAATCATTTCCTTGAAATACGTTCATTCAAATAATTCACTTCCTTTTGAAAGGCTTAATCTTTCCTTTGCTGAACTTTTTGGTTTTGTTTTGGTTTTTTTCCCCCCACTCCTAAAGCAGGGTGAGACAGAACAGAGATGGCCCTGATCTGAATGGGGTGATGTGCAGCTACAAGCCTGGGTTCTGTGATACGGGAGCACGTGCCATGCCAGCTGGAGCTAACGTGCATGGAGGGGGGACGACTAACACCCCATAGCCCCTCCAGTAAACGTCGCATTGTGCTGGTAAATGTCTCATTGTGTTAATTCACAGGAGCCCTGCAGACAACTACAATGAAAACTGTTGTGTGGGTACTACCGCTCAGGCTGCATCCAGGGCTTGGATTGTGTTGGGGGGCTACACCTTGCAGGAATGGAGCTGGTGAGAGATGCAGACAGGACACCGCGTGCACGTTGCAGCCAGCTTAAAGCTTCAGACACAGGGATGGAGTTGAGGATTTATTTTTCAGTGAAGGCTGAGCTTCTTTGATTCATCGCATGTAACTTTAGGCAAAATACCAAATAGCACAAGATTTTCTATAAAGCCACAAAAAGCTGGCAGTGCTGGAGAAGTGGTGAAAAATGAATTGTTTTTTCAAAGTCATATAATTACTTTGGTAAGGTTGGGAGCCAAGGCCTGGAAAACTCCACAGAGAAAAAAAAAAATCAAAGTCACTGAAAAAAATAAAGGGTACATCTCTGTCTTAAGTGCTGGCCTGGACTTCATAGGGTATTCTCTACCCCTGCTGTGTAGTGCAAGCTGCTTTCTGGAAAGTGGATTTGCAAATGGTAGGATTTATTCTGATGGCTGTGGGAATCAGTGAAGTGCCATGGGATCAGGCACGGACTCCGGTGCTGGTGGGATTGT
This sequence comes from Todiramphus chloris collaris, assembly GCA_025345505.1. NCBI lineage: Eukaryota > Metazoa > Chordata > Aves > Coraciiformes > Alcedinidae > Todiramphus > Todiramphus chloris. The sequence goes on from JANVCC010000021.1 coordinate 41,045,493, forward strand.
GCTCTTCTGTGGGATCTGAGAGCACACTGCCCCAAGGTTGTCACACTACTGATTTGATAGAGAACAATAAGGGGAAGCTGAAACTTCCCTCTGGTGTGGCTGACCCACACTGAAGCCTGCAGCACGTGAGGGCATCACATCTAGATGTCTTTGGCCATCAAACTTCTTACAGCTGGTTTGATGGGCAGTGCCTTCCAGTGGGTATTTTAACTGACCCCTCTGCAGCAGGGCAAGGCAGAAGAAGAGCAGGGAGTTCATCTAAACAATAGCAACAAGAGAACAATGATTCATCACTTTTATTCTATAGGGGATTTTGTAGGTTTATCTGTCAGAAATGTGTCTATGAATGCAAGTTTATTTCATAGTCTGGCATAGATTTATTTGGGGACAAAAGGAGAAAGAGTGGATTAATGCCTCCTCTGCCCTTACAGATTAGACACCAGATAACAACCCTTATCCCTCAAGTAAAAGTAAAAGCCATGTTATGTACTTCCTGCCAACCCCTTCAGATGACTCGAAGCTGCTTACATCTATTTTTGGGTTGTCTGCTAGCCCATCTCCTAGTACACCCACAGCACCCAGCAAGCAGAACTCTATACAGATCTAAAAGATAAATGAAAAATAGATGAGGAAGCTGAATTACAGCAACAGAAACTTAACAGGATTTGGTGGCACTGTCAGCAGGTTAGTTTTCCAGTGGTGTAATTCCACAGGTGTAAACAGCAACTAACTCACATAGGCAAAAATCCCAATTGGAGTTGGGTCCATTGCTGGAAGGTGATAAAGGATGCTACCTCCAGAAGCAGAGCAAATTGCATGTTTCCTGGAGAAAAATTAAATAGAGATGGAGAAGCAAAAACAAATAGAACTGAAGTAAATAGAAACGCAAACATACCTGGACAGGAACTGATCTGAGACCAAATGTGAAAATCAAAGTGCACGCCTGGGGCTCCCAGAGGGCCAGGTGATAGGTACTTATCCTGTATCCCGAAGAGAGTACAGCAAAGTAATTCCTGAAAAACAGGGATTGTTCTTGGAGTAACTGTGTTGTTGCAGCTTTGACGGTCTAAGGATGTAAATGAGGCAAAGCCTATGGGGAGAGGTAATACATGTCAGTAGATCAGCAAAATACCATTGACAGAAAACAGCACATAAGCCTCCTGTGGATACCTTCTCCATCAGGCACTCATTGTATAATATAAATTGGCTTAATATAAATTACATCAGAAGAACTAGGTATAAGTGCCTGGCAGGCAATTGGCTCTACGCAAAGGCAGTAACAGCAGCGGGCTGGTTGTAACGCTGATGATCTAAAGACGTGAGCCAGGCAAGGGTACAGGGAGAGGTAACATTGTGCTATCTATATATATAACTTCATTGTGTGGCCAGATACAGGATCTCTGGTCTATCACCTCCTGGGACAGAACCACATAAAGGCTTGTTGTTTCTATTCCAAGACCTTCTAGAATAAATTACGTTAAAAATGTAAAATGAAATCAATAATATTTCAAATGGGTGGCTACAGTTTATGTGATTTCTATCTCAGTTTTTCATCTTCAATAGCTTTTTAACAAAGCTTAGCATCAACTGTTCCAAGCACACTTAAATTAGGAACTGATCATTTTCCCCAACACTCCAGAAAAACAGATAAGCTGCCTTATGTGTTATAGCAGCTGAAAACCACTAAACCAAAAGGGCTGAGGGCAAGCTTGTGGCAGAGCCTGAGACTACACCTGGGGCTTCCTAATGCCATACCTCCTGTTTGGCCGTCTGTCCTCCCTCTCCTCCAAATACACTAAGACACAAGCTTGCATAGGTTTTGAGCTCTCCCAGAGCACTCACAGTTGGCCTAAGTAGTTTCCTGTATAAAACCCCAAGTGACAACTCTGTCTGTATTTCTGAAATTAGGAGCTCTGCAGCAGAAAGAGAGAGGAGAAGATAATTAAACTAGCCTGGAGCACAGGAAATCCCTCCTCTCTGGCTTCTGATGTGACCTGAGTAAGTTTGAGCCTTAGTTTCACTAAACCCAGCTTCCCACCACTAAAACATTATAAAACCATGAAACAGAAATGTTATTAGAAGAAATCCATGCATAATTCAATGCTGTATGCTTTAAATAGATACTGTATACACAATGAATATACACAATGAATATACTATATATGGTGTGATTACCTCAGCATGTAATAAGAATCTCTTTATCACCAAAACCGAGCAAAGAGAGAGATCCTTCTCAGATTTTATTTCTCTGTTGGCATCATCTCATTCATGGAAGTTTTTCTCTTCCTCTCATTTCCCTGTGCTCACCTTCCATCAGAATAGCTCGTTTGCATGTGTGCCATTAGCTGCAGTGTTTGTACAGCAGTTGATGCCTTTGGATTCCTTGCTTCAGTACTGTGAAGAAAATGCAGCTTTGTGGCCTGTAGGGACAAAAAAAAAAAAAAAAAAAAAAAAATCCAAAACACTCTTGACTTAATAAAAATATTTACAAAAGTCCTTCACAGGACTCAAATAAATTTATTCTGAGTGAAGTTTCTTTAGAAAGAAAAACCAAACAGCAGAGAAACAACAAAAGAAGCTCTCAGAACTATTGTAGACCAGATTTTCTATTCACAGAGCTAAAAACCAGAAGTCAACCCAAATCAGCACAATTACTGCTGTGTAAAATTGCTGCTGCTGAGCAGGGTCACAGACCTCTTGGGTACCAGCTTACCTATACAGATAACAGCTTGAGAAGAAGGGATGGTTGTGGGGAAGGATCTGGCTGCACTCTGAAACAACAGCATTAGGGGGCTTTGACATGAAATATTTGCTGCTCTTTTTCACCCATACTGAATTATTTATCTTTTTTTTTGCGATTCCATGGCAAGTCAAAGATGTCAACACAGTTAAGGGAGCCCGCATTCATGAGCTGCAACAGTACTCAAGGGAAGAGATAGAGCTTTGCTCACCAAATAGCTTCTAACCTGTTCCCAGCAAGTGAGACCTGTCTTGTTTGAGGCCTTACAGTTAACAAAGTTCACCTTTGTCCTCAGGTAAGGTAAAGGCAGGAAGAAAATGGTAACAGCACCGCTGAATTAGATCATCTACCTTTGGCGGTGGGCAGTGTCTGAGAATGGAAGATACCTTCTCTCAGACAAGGTAAAACAAGAAAACTTCATTTATAATGAAAGAATTGCACGTCGGTTCTTTGAAGCCGTGGAACATAGAGCTTTCTGCCCAGCTTTGTCCTTGCTAAAGGCAAAAGAAAGCCTTAGGGAAGCCCCCGGAAGCCACTTCATCCATGAGCAGAGGCTGACTGCAGCAATGGCTCTCAGAGTAATGACTGCAAGAAGTATAGCAAAGAGTAGAACAGAGCAGAAGGTGCAGCTGACTGATAAATGAACCAACCGAATCCCTAAAAAATGAAATGAAAAAACCCAAAGAAGTCCTGCTGAACTCCATGGCTAACTCCCCCCATCCTGTCTAGGTACACCGGTTTGGTGATCTGGGAAATGAACTCTTCCTAGGGCTTTGAGGACCCTAACGCTAAAGGCTGAGTACTAATCATCATTAGTAAAAGGTCTTTTCATCAGTAAAAGTCAGTTTAATGGATTCCAAGAAGTGTCAAGCACCATTTCCTTTGCACCATAAAGGCACAAGGGAAAAATTATTGTTGCTTCATATTTCTCTGTAAGTAGAGCCAAAGGGACTCAGAGGGAACCAGAACCTGGTGTGCTACAAGACAAACACAGAAGCCAAGGGGGGCTTCACCCAGGTAATATTGGTTACATGCATAGGCTCAGGAAACAAGAAGCCAAATAGGTCCTGAACAGTGTAAGCAAACATAAAAAGGAACAGAGACACTAGTTTATGCCATTCTTAATGGCATACATTATGCCTTACTTTATGAGGTCTGTGTAGTATTTTGACCTTGGCTGAACACCAGGTGCCCAACAACCTGCTCTATCACTTCCCCCTCCTCCTCTCAGCTGGACCAGGGGGAAGAAAGTAGTTTAATGAAAAATGAACCAAGGCCGTATGCATGGAAGCAAAAAAACCCAAAGATTTATTCTCTACTTCCCATCAGTAGGTGATGTCTGGTCCCTTTCCAAGAAGCAGGGCTCCAAACACATAATGGTTGCTGTGGAGGACAAGCCCTGCCCCCCCTCTTTTTTTTTTCTATGGAATATCCCTTTGGTCAGTTTGGGTCAGCTGTCCTGCTTCTGTCCCATCCCAAGATCTCGTCCACCCCATCCTATTTCAGGGGGAATGTTGAAAAACTTCCTTGGTGCTGTGCAAGCCCTGTCCATCAGCAGCCACAACACGGGTGTGTTATCAGCACCTTTCCAGCTCTCCGTGCAATGCACAGCACTGGGAGGGCTGGTGGGGGGAAAATTAGCTCCTGCTCAGTCAGACCCAATGCCTAATGACTCTAATATATATAATCATGGAAAAATATTCCACCTTTCCCCTCTGCTTTTGGCTTGCCTGTGATGCAAATACCAGAGCAAAGTCAAGACTTGGAGATCACCAAATTGACTATAATATGCTTTTAAAAAGTAACTTGAATAGTTCCCAGGAGCTGGAAGCAAGTGTATGAGGCAGATCTTGTTGCCAATGAAATAGCAAAAGCATTTCCCTCTGCACCAGAAGGTCAGAACCCTGGAACTGAGCCAACATCATACAATGCATTAGCTTAAAAGTGGGACCCCATACTAACCCAACCTTTGTCATGTTTAGAGCTGTTTTGAGACAATATGCATTTTTTTTCTGTCTGTGTTTATACCATCCTCAGTCAGACTGGGCTAAAGAACTTGAATCATGACTGAGTGGCCAGCATGGCTTCTGGTACATGAGCAGTATGTTAAAGCTGGTTACAGCTGCAAAAGGGGCAGCTGCAGATCCTCCCATGTCATCTTGTGACACCACCCATGTGCTGGATGGTGTTAATGGAGAGGAATGGCAAAGGCCCACTTAATCCCTACCAGTAAATCTGTTCCTGTAACATTGCCAAGTCAAGATCTCAGGCCAGGTGTTTGCTTCAGCAGTTCTTCCTCGTACAGCAAGTCCCTTGGTGGGGTCACAGCACAGACTGGCAGCTCTCCTCTCATTTCCCCATGGATGCTCCAGAGCAGCAGGAAAGAGGTGCTTGCCTTGCAGTGAAGAGGCCATCCTCAGCCTTGATGGAGATATGAAAGCCCTCAGAACTGCAGTCAAGCCAAGGGATTTCCTTCTAGAGGCCCCTCCAGGCACTTTCTTGTCTGACATCATCAAAAGCATGACAGAGCTTGCAGACACCCATCACTGCAGCAAGCCAACATGGCAGACTAAGTACATTTGACATGGTAACTTAAAGAAAAAACTCATTAAACAAGTGATGCTATGAACTTTAATGAGCCCCAGAGCCACACTCAGTAGCTTTTTGTCTGTGACTGACAAAGCAAGGGAGGTATCAGTCTGCAAGGCTTGACAGACGGAAAATAGTCTGTATTATGGGGGGCAAATAGTAAAGAAACACTGGATACAAGGGGAGTAAAATGTGGTGCTTGCTGAAAGGATGTAGGAAGTGACGGCCCTAATGGAACAACTGATGGACCTGAAAATCACTAGATGAGAATATAATTTCAAGGCAAACAATCAACTTTGACCAGCACCTGCTGCAGAAAAGATGCTCACAGCATTTGGAGCATAATCATAGGCTGAACATGCTTAAAAAAAACCCTCTGGTCCAGCCAAAAGTAAGAGCAGTTATAAATAACCCCAGCAGCAAGAGAACCATATCAAACAGGATTTCAAACGTTCAGAGAGCAGCAGCAGTCAGTGGAACAGCTGAAAGGCAAAGAGGGCCAAAGACTGACGCTCAGTGACAGGGACTCACTGGGTAAGCAAGGAGATGTGTTATCTTTGGGGATTTAAGCAGCCTGCAATATATGCTGTGCTGGTTTTGTGTGTGACCTTGAAGGGGTCATCCAGCATGTTTCAGTGTTCTTTCTGAGAGTGTGTCTGTGAAGGTTTGTAGAGCACTTTGTGACGCTTGGATAGAAAGAAGCACTTGCTGCTTGGGATTGAGAATTGGTTGGGATCTGAGAGCATTTATGACCACCCATACTTAAAACTGCCTGCCTGCAAGGAGAGGTAGAGCTTTTGGCAGCTTGGTCAGCCATGGGACAGCCCCAGGAGCAAGTGTGGGTCTTGTTTCTGTCCCACCTTAGAAGCCAAACTAAAATCCAGGTTTTAATCAATACACTTGTAACCTTCATACCCAAACCTGCAATAAGCATCTCTGGCAGTTGTCAACATGCACAGGCAAATGAGATGTTTATTGTAGAGTCCTGTCTTTCTCAATGGTCCCTGTTTCTAACAGTCTGATCCCTTAGCTGAAAAAAAACCCTCTGTGGCTCTCTCCAGAGCTGTTTATTTTGCACCCCAAAATCCCTACATTCCTTTGCCTTGGATTCTGTATGGTTTACTGGAGGTGTGGGCTGCCTGTGTGCAAATAACTATAAGTACCCACAGAGCTCCTGAGAGACTCTTTTCAGTCACCGTCAGAAGCCACCATCCTGTGTTGCAGGCATGGACAATCCCACCTCCACTCCTTGTCACCAAGTGCAGATCCTCCCAGGGAAGAGTTAAATGGGTCCTTTTGATTCCCTGAGACCCATAAATGAGGCACAGACGAGTCCCCAAGCAGCCCTAGCACATTTATCTAGAGATGACCAAACGTGAGCCAAAGATCTGAGCTTGACCCTCCTTCCTTTGCCATGCTGTCTCCACACAGCTATTGCTCACCACACTAGAGAGGTGCCCGTTCTTGGTGTTACCCCATTTCCTAATCGTTCTGGATCCCAGCTGTAGATATTCCCCTTTTTAGGTTAGTCTTTTTGGTTTATAGACAGCAAAAGGATTTCCTCCTGCACGTGATGGTCTCACAGTGGTGGCATTCCCTGTGAGAGGAAGCAGCCCAGTGAGCCTTGCCTCGCAGCAGGGCGTTAAGGTAATCTAATCAGAAGGAGATAAGAGACTGGATGAGCTTTGCAGTGTCTGATATGGATAAACACTAGACCAAAGCTTGTCAGCATTTGTGAGAGAATAAACTGAAGCATTTAGATAGCAGCAAAAAAGCAATCATCCAAACGGCGAGAACCATTGAAACAGGATATAATTGGCGATTCATATTTTAAAAGCAAAATCAAACTCATTTATTTCGTCCATGTCTCTGCACTTACCCGCTTCCTTTGGCAAGAGAAAAGAAGCTTTAGTTCGATTAGCTGACTTGACTGCACACGACTCTGAGCTGAGAGAACACTTCTCAGGGACTAATTTATTCCACAAATACAACATATTTTTCTGCTCACAGAATACCCACAAACACATTGCAGTTTCCTTACATATTTTTCTTTGAATTTTTTTGGCACGTTTTCATGAATTGTTTGTGGGTTCACTGTTTGCAGTATTTAATGCCTGGAATCCGAGCGGTTGGTTAGTGGCTGTTGGTCACGTACATCACATGCTATTATTTCTGCTGTCCCTGGCTAAGACTGTCCTTCACTGGGTCTGCTTCAATGTTCTTTGATGTCAATGAAAGTCCCTCTCTTTGATTCCAGTGCACTTGGATCCAGCCCTTTGTTAGGGAAGGAACTAGAACAAGCCACTGGGCTTTCATTCTCTCCATCTGGGCTCAGATTTATTTGGGAACTCAGCAAACATTCATTTTTTTTTCCCCCCACACAGGCCTTTCTCAGTTCCAGTCCTAAGAAAAACTAAAGTTTTCAAACATCTGTTGGAACCAACATTTTGTTTCCTTGCAACTTGCATGGTTATTCAAGACCAGTGAAAACTGGGCACAAAATGGTGCTTTGATGAACTTCACACTCCACACCAGTGTATTCAGCAAATACCAGAGGGGTGAAGGACGAAGCTCATCCCTTGGATGCAGGGCATGCCTTCAGTTTAATTTCAGCACTGTAAGATGAAAGCCTTGCCTGCATCTCACCCCATGGAAGTACCTACTTTAGAAGTTCAAACCTCTTCTTTCTCACTAGAAGGCACAACTCCCCCCCTGCAATGTTTATATTTCTTCCTGTCCATCTCTTCAGGCTTATGGGCACCTGCCTCGCAGCACCTCCAGACCCAGGTCCTAACAACATCAGGCAATGAGCTGCTGCACGAGGACTGTGGGGAGAAGCTGGCAAGCCTGCCTAAGTTGAGGTGTCTCTTTTGATCCCTACCACTCAGAATGCCATGAGGCAGCAGAAGAACCGGAAGGACTGACATGAGATTTTTCTTTACCTACTCCTCCAGAGTAGTGCTGTGCTGGCAGCTCATTTAAGTCTGTCTGCATGTGAAAATACAAATAGTCTTCTGTTCAAAATCCGGTTTAAAAATAGCACTATTTGAGGAGTATATAAATAAGTAATCATTTGGAACACAATATTAGAGCTCCCTTCTTTAATTAAATGGTTTCTTGATGCATTTCAAAGCTCTGTTCTGACTCAGTCTTCCTGCATCTCTGTACTTTCCTGTTATGAACAAACCTCGGATAACTGCACCATGAATTTTAAAGCAAACTAGATGGCACAGAGTAATAGGGCTATTAATATCATAATTGCTGAGCTGCACTTGGGACTAGCCCATTCTTGCACAGACACGGGAAGAAATAACATCTCAGACATGCTATTAAGCAGGAATGGCTTCAACGGCCATCACTGCATCCATTTGACACCTGGCTTACAGGAGAACACAGAGAAAATATTCTAATGAGAGGGCACATATATTTTTCCTCTCAACCTACACAGCATTTGCTAGACACAGCCAGGAATGTAATCCTGACTATTCAGACCAGCCCCTCTTCTGGTCCTGAATGCCGCTGGAGGGTGAGCAGAAAGACCATGCATTTCCCTTTGTTGAAGTGCATTCTTCATATAATCCCTGGATTGGGTCAGACTGGGTTTTTTTTTGTATCACAGAAATGGGGAATGGAAAGGACACATGACATGAGGCCAACAGTTCACCCCATCCCCAAGCAGGATTATTGACTCTCTTTCATTTATTGACTCAGTTTCATCCCCTAGGGCTTTGTCTTGTCCAGTTTTGAATTTTTGAAGTCACACAGCTTTTGCTGTTCTTCCAGGGGCCTATTAGGAAGTCTGTCTTAATAAAAGCTCCCTGATTTCAAGGACTATAGCTTCCCTTTCCTAATTTTACCCAACTACTCCTGATTTCCACTTAAAGGATGGCAAATGTTCTCCTTGGAGTTTTAGGGGATCATTGATGACTGTTTAGCTCCTCTCTACATATTCAGCAGTTCTTTTTTTTTTTTGCTTGCAGGACCTTGTGGCACTGGGAGTCAGATTTCCCCAGCGCATCACTCTTCACTTCTTATGTTTGTGAGCAGCTGCCAAATGATCAGAAGCAGAGCACTTTTTTTTCCTGAATGACATGAGGGAAAGGACGGGAGGTTCTAGCTAGAAGAATGAAAGGAAAATCACAACCTTTGCCTCCAGATGGTTTGCTTACACACTTGCTTTTTGGGAGGGAGAAAAGGAGAATAATTCACGTCCAAAGGTGGCCATTTTTCATCTGACATGCATGGACCTAAAACTTTCTTGAAAAGGCAACTTAAACTGTGTGTGACATAGTCTTGGGTCCCACAGTATTATTAAAGGGAAATTTGGTGTCTACAGCAGCCTTGAGAAGATATAGATAATTATGTGATGGAGCTGGGAAGGAGGTGAGGCATGCTTCATGGGAGCTCTCTCAGTGCATTGTCTAACTTGTTATGGTATCTTATATGGAGAGGTACAACCTCCTAAGACTTTTGGTGGTTCTTGCCCTTCATTGCTCGTTTCACTGAGTAGATGATTTCTCCTTCTCCCCTACCTGAGACCTACTCCCAACAACCAGGCAGATGCTGCTACAGCTCTAAACCAACAGCTGCTGCTTCAGCTTCAAAAGTATGGAGTGGTCCTCACCCTGCACATTCACCCCACAGGCTTGCACAGAGGCACTTGGTCAAAGCTCGTGTGGGATTTGCCCTATTTGGAGAGTGTTGTACACATGATCCCACTACAGTCTCATGAGAGGCTTTAGGACTCAGCAGCTGGTTCATCTTGGGAGCTCCTGAAAGGCCAGGTTAGTAGGGTTTGTGATAAGATTTGCTCAGATACCCTGCAGAGATGAGCTGCTTTTAAATACTATGTTTAAATCCCCTTTGAATTTACAGATGACTATTCTGAGTTGCCAGACACCTCTGAGATACGACCTGTCCACTAGGATGTTGCTCATACGTTATACGAAGTGTGCCACTCCCTATTGCATGTTTTCTTTTTAATTCCTCCTAAATATGCAGTGATATTCAACAGAAAAGCTGACATTCTGAGCAAATATAGGTGTACTAAGTACACCTTGTAAAGCTATCTTGAGTCCTTTGTAATGTTATCCAATTTGCTTGGCTGCTTTTGCTGTTATGAACCTGAATCTGCCAATGCCAAGGTCAGGTGACAAACAAGCACTGGATGGAAAGCTGCTGTGGGAGGGGGATCATGCAGAGTTGGTTTTGTATTTTCTCCAGCTCTTCTGGGCTTGGGAGCGGGTGAGTGACTGACCAGGCAGAAGAAAAGTAGCATCAAAGCACACTATGGACCTGTGGCAGGGATTGGAAGGAGCTCAGGTACAGAAGAGATGTGGCTTGGAAATGGCAATTTTCAGAGGAGAAAAGAGGTGGATTCATCAAAAAGCAATTTTTTTTTTTCAATTAAAAAGAGGAAGTACAGTTACCTTTTCACTCATTTTTCTCCTTATTTTAAAACACTTGGAGTGGAGTAACGTCACAGGAACTTTTTCAACATCCAGAAGCAATTATTCTTGATTACACAGGTTCTTCTGTTAAGTTGCTTGAGTCCTGTGTGGTAACAACATTATTCAAAATAACAGAGGCCTGTCTTTTATCACTTAGGAGAACAATGACAGACTCATCTTTCACTAATCCCTAATCCTCCCCACAACTGCTTGTGATCCCCAGTCTCAAAATCTTTGTTTTATTTACATGTTTGATGGGATTGGATCAAATATCTTCAGATTCTGGGACTTTTTGAGCCTTATAATGAGAGTAAATTACAGACTTCAAAAAGAAATGTTTAGGGAACCATGCAAGAAAAGTTCTGTTTAAAGTTAGGAATTTTATCATTGCCGTAATTATGAGATATAAATGAGGTATCAACCATGCTCCGCATGTACATGACTGTAAGGACTTCATGGGATTTATTCCCCTTCACAACAGACCAAAACGTGGCCAACTGATTGTTAAGCCTCTGTCCAAAGTTGACAATGGGAGTTTTGCCATTGCCACCTTTTGTTTTTAGACCATTTGTAAGGACTTTGTCTGACTGTCCTACAGAGAACAGGTTAATACAGACATTGAAATCTGCAGGTACTTCTTAATATGACAGAAGGGTTTTGTATTGAAGCCACTTGCCAGCTTTCCAGTTGCAGGTCACAGGCCTCTGCCATGCAATGTCACACCAAAGTGGTATTTGGCATTCTGGCTGGGTACCATCTGCAGGATTGATAATCATCATTGCCTACAGACCGAGTAACAGGGAGCAAAGATCTCCTGAGCACATCTTGGAACAGTCTTCTTCCTTTGCTGATCATAACCAGTTCTACAGGTTGGCTGGTTAGGAAACAAAGTCATCAAAGACAATGGTTCTGCAATTGCCGCTTAGCAGCTCTTTCAGCATTTGCTCAGAGAGGCTCTCTTCAGCTATTCTTTTCCGTCCTGACTCTTTTTCCAGACAGATCCCTACTGAGCCAATGTAATCTCACAGTAAACACTAGTAGAAGCAGTCCAACATATGGTATCACTTAGGTACAGAGTAGTCCCAGCACCATCATAATGATATTTCAGTATCTCTGGTTCCACTTCTAACACAAATCAGTCAGTTCACTTGTGCACAAAATGAGTGGGGGAAGAGGGAAAGTGTGAAAGAAACTTTTACAATCCATGCAAAGAGTTTTCATTCAATACCATGCTTCATGCCTTCAAGAGGAAGAGACCTAAGGTCAGGAGGAGAACAATGCCCAACAGGCAGTTGGCTCTGTAGTCATCTGAGTGCTCTGCTACAGGCTAGGTCAGTGAAATGTTAAACAAAAATAGCTTTAAAGTCTTTAAAATTAGACTTCTATACAACATTACCCAGCTTTCTGACCTAACGTAAGAAATGCAAGCCACTGTAGATACAAACAAATCCAGCAAACATGAGCCACCAGGACCTAACGGAAAAACACGAGTCCCACTGTGACTGCTTCTCAGTGTTTCAAGTAGCAGCTTGAAGATAGGATTGCAGGCAATGCAGCATGAATCAGATGTGTAAAGAGGAAGGAAATTCTGGTGTTTGGCAAGAGGGAACTACTTGGGACCTTGTCAAGCCACCTCATACCCATTTGCCTGCAGGACTGGAGCAGTGTAAAGTTACTGAAGATCCCACGGGGAATCCAGATGTTTGTCAAAAGCCTCCCAGAAAGTGGTGGGAGTCTCCCATCACAAGAAGCACTTGAGTTTGTAACAGCACAAGCAAGGCTGGAAGCAGTGGGTCACAGGCTGCCCTCACAAGCATGGGTAGCAGGGCAGAAGCGATGGTGTATGAAGGGGAAGATGAGAGTGAGGAGCGTTACTGTGTTTGGCAACCCTGTACAAACCAGGTCTCTGCCTGCTAAGTTGCTTTTACCTAGAATGCAGCACCTGAAGACTTGACCTGTCTGTAAACCTTTAGTGGGCTCTGGGCAAAGCATGGCTCTAATTAATGGGGAAGTTTGAGGAGGCAGGTCTGGTTATCTAGGTCAGATGGAAATGTGATGTCCCAGCTCTGAGGCTAGGCTGCTGTGTAGGAGGGGACTTGCGGCCCTGGAGGCAGGGGAAGGTGGGCAGAGGGGTTGTGACTGGGTTTGGTTCCAGCCAAAGCCTTAATGCAGGTGAAGACTATGGCAGCTGGATCCCCTTTTAGCAGTGAGTTGCAAAGCCAAGGTAAGACAGTTGGCCTTGTTTATGACAGTAGGAGATACTGCCCCTCACCCAAATGAGCATATGGCAATTGTGCAATAACGTACAAAATACATCACACAGAAAGGAGGATGTGCCTCAGACACATGGAAAAGAACAGAAAGATTGTTCTTGCAATTTGATGGTCCAGATGAGTACCTGTGAGCAGAAAATCCTTTGGAAAACCTTTTTTTTTTTTTAGAAAACCATTTTCCTTCAACAGGAAGCCTAAAGGTACTCAAGAAGCTCAGAGTCTCTCAACCTCAGCCATGTGGTTTCACATGTGCCCCAGCACACACTTGCAGAGGTATCACACACCAGATTTTCAGTCGTGGGCAACTGTAGATATAGAAGTGCATCTATATTTAGAGCCATAAATGAGGCACCTCACAACTACTGAGCAGTACAAACTCTTTCCTGCAAATTAAGCCACTTGTCTGCTTTAGGAGCATCAGCTTCCAACACCCGCAATTAAACTGTGAAGTTTCTAAGGTTCATTAGACATCCTTACACAGGGAGGCCAGCACAACAGAATTCAGCAGGCTACCTTCTCTGTAACAAGATCACCACTAGTGAGAAGGTGTTATCCTGTATTTCTCCAAATCAATTATTGTCTTGTTCTCTTTTGCATCCTTAGCTGGAAGCAACTTGAAGCAATTGTAGCCTTCCAATGATAGGTGCTCAGTGACATATGAAAAGAAATCAAGTTCATTTTAAAAGCACCTTATATTGGACAACCAGAAATGGAGGCACTTTGGAAATGTTGGCCGTCATAAGGGAACAGTCTGGTTCATTTTCTTGCTGGAGTGCCTTTACATTGACTCGGTCCTCAAGCAATGAGAGGTGCTGGGACTGGTGAGCCGTTGCCTCATGAGAGAGACATAGTGGTCTCAAAAAAGATATGAATATCATAGCTTGACCTGTTACTGAGATGTTTATTGTACAGATTTTTTTTCCTTTTCTTTTTTAATTTTTTTTTTAAACTTCAGGCCTTAAAGAATAAAATCAGCTCTAGAAGGCCTTTAAGAGACCTTATAAAGACTGGAAGATGCAGCCTGTGCCCTCACCACCTGAAGGGCTACTGGGGACTCTGGTGGAGCCCCAGTTCAGGTAGGAAAAAGCAGCTGCTCTGGAGTTGTTGTGGGAAAAACAAATGGACTCCATCAGCTCATGGATGTGTCTGAAGTTAGTCCTACCTCAGCCATATTTCAGGAGCGTGCAACAGACAGTGTGGCTTGGTTTTGCAGACCTTTTTTTTTTTTTTTGTTGTTGTAGTAGTAGAAAAAGTGCTGAGGTCATCACTTTGTTCATTAGTGCACAAATTAAGAAAAGGAAGGAAGGGCAGGTAGCAAAGCCACTTGGGTCCCCAAAAGCCTGGGTGAGGACTGGTACTGGAGTCCCCACATGGACAAATGCCATGATAACCACTCAGGGGCAGAGAAGGCAGAAAGCTTCTTACCTGAGTGCAGGTACCAGAGGCTTCAGAAGGGAGACATAGCCCAGGCCTGCAAAATAAAGAAAATTAGACTAATTTTAGCAAGCAGTGCTATTTCTGTATTGCACAAGAACTTCACATATCATGCTGAGCCTTCTATGATTGGTATGCGTACATTTAGACTAGTGTTTCAGGAGAGGGCAAGAGAGACTCCCAGGACTGTGGGAGCCCTTCGACTTATAGCTATGAATTAATTCTAATTAGCCCTGGAAATGGGTCTCTCTGGCTCTTTGTTCTCTGAAATTGTGCTTTTCAGATTCAGGCTTCTCAATTAGCAGCTAATTATGATGGTCTAGCCTCCTTGCGGCTAGAGGGGGTATAAAAAAACACAGCCCCTGACAGCTGTCAGGAGATTTGCCTTCAGCTTGAGCAGCAGAATTATTGATATCAATTTCAAGGGCCTTTGGCTCTTGTTCATAAATCCCTTACAGACCCGAAACAATGTTACTTGTGACACTACAGAGAATTATTTGATGCTGTGAGCTCTGGAAAATACATCACATTTTTAACGCTCACCAAATGTAGTGAAAGTAAAATAGACAAAGGGTTTGTCCAATAGTCTGTCCCTCCTCTCCACTGCTGGAGCAGAAAATGAGGAATTCAGATGCAAACCCTGGGATGTTTTGAAGAATAGCTAGGTGTTCTCAGGCTGTGCTTTGCTATTACCAACCTTCCTCTATAACCACTGCTGGACAATGTTGCCAGTAGATCAAGTACCCTTAACCTAGACCCAGCTCTGGTATTCCTTATGCCAATGACCACCATTAACCATTCCCCGTAGGCCAACTCTGGTTTTGTAGACTATTGCAAGCCCAGCAAAGAACTTTTTTACCCTTGTGATAGGTAATTTTGGCTCTGGAATCACAAGCAGGGCAGACAGGATGGGGAAGAGATGCAGTTCATAAGAATAAAAGACATGCTCTACTGGGGCAAGATCGATGGCTCACCTCACCCCCTATCTTGCCCCAGTTGATGGTGGTAGGATATGCTGTGTAGGGATTGTTTATTATTTCTAGTGTCTCTTTATGGACCTGTTTGTCCATTAATTCCTTTAACCACTTCTTGAACTAGTTGGTAGTACCTGTACCCTTAGCCTTCTGCAGGAATAAATCCCAGAAGTTCACTGCTCAGTGTGTAAGAAACAGGCTTTCTTTCACCTGTTGTAAGATGACCTCCTAGTTCTATCCTCATTTTTCCCATGTCACCCCTCACTTTCAAACTGCATAGAGTTCCTGCTGCATGCAGGGGGACAAAAATATTTTGTTTGTTCATTAATCTATCTGTCTGTACTAGTATCTGTCTGTACAAAATGTGTCTGCCGAAGGACATGACAGAACCATACTAGGATCACAATTTTTGGCTATTTGTAGATGTACAGTTGTTCTCAGATAACTGGAAATACAATCTGCTTGGCAGTTCTCATGTTCATCTTGTATGACAGTTTCAATTCGAATCTTCACAGAGTAGTTATTGTCTGATATTTCCTTGGCAATACCAGAGGGGGATTTGGATACTGGAAGGACTCCATGAGAGTACTGTTTTAAGATAGAATTTCTTTGCAGTAAAACTAGAGATAAGACAAACCCCAGCTTGAATCAGCCACAGACTTTCCTCCCCTGCAGATCCACATCTGGATATGAGCTTCATGCAGACGCTAATTATTTCCGTGCTGCAGTAGACAGACTCCCCAGACCTGGACTAAATTTCAACTCCAGCTAAATCATACATCCTCAGTAAAGCAGGTATTTGGGAAAGCAAAGACGCCTTACACCGAATAGGTACAGAATAGCACCTCCTTCTACATATATAAAACACAGCTATGAAAACTTGTTTCCACATTGCAAGCACGTGAGAAATGCAGTGTATATATTATTATTGTAGCATTATAGCTCCTTGTATGTTGTAGTTTCTCTCTCAATGCAAAAATTTGTGTCCTGAAGGGAAAACAATCATCTTTACAGTAAATTAGATTACAAAACATTTATGCTATCAAATAATCTCTATAAAGATTTCCAGCATTTCTCTTTCCTACAGAAAATTGAAAGGATCACAGCAGCACATGAATGTAGTTTGGCTGGTTTAGGCTGAACTGTGTGTAACTTGTCATCAGCTATGTATTTTGGATCAGGTGGAGAGGTTGAAGATAGGAGAGTACAGGGAAAGGTTGTCCAGGGGGACTGGAATTTGCACCACTGCAGGGCTTCAAAAACAGGTTAGACAAACATCGGTCAGAAAGGGCACTGTTGTATTTGATCCTGCCCTGAGCACAGAAAGGAAGGAGGTAACTTCCTGAGTCCTCTCCAGGATAATTTATGTGACTATAAAACAGCAACAAACTAACAAAGTAGAGGTCTTTGCTTCCATTTCATATAGCACTTCTCAAGTATGTCTTTTATAAAACTTAGTGTTCCTATGTTTCCAACACACTCATATGGAGTTACTTTCCTATTGACATAAGCCTGTGAATTAACATATTTTATATATTTAGGTCTGTTTTCTACTCCTTCCCCTGCATCAAATCCCTTTTATTATTCCCAGATATATAACAGTGCCAGTGTTACCGTTTTGAGCTCTAAGGACAAGTTTCCATCTCTTAGAAGTCACCCTTCATCAGCTGAGCTGTAATCACTGATTTAACAGAAGCTTTCAGCCTGCCTCATCTGCAAAGTAAAACACAAGTATTTAAGTGAGCCCATCTCATCTGGCAATTGAGGCAGGCTAAGAGCACACACACGGTTAATTAGTATGGTTCAGCCAACAGGCAATAACTCATTAAGCTGCAGTAACTCGGCTATGTTTGATCATGTGCTTTATGCCGCAAGGCACTTCGTGAGTAAAGCAGTAAAGTCAACTTATCTACCATCTCAATTTCTCTCTCCCTCTCTCTTTTTTCCTAACCACAGAAAATCGTGGTTAAACCACAGAGGATAATTTCTGGACACAGAATAGTTCACCACCTTCCTCTTTCTGGCAGGCTAAATGCTAAGACTGTTACTCTGTCTCCTTTCCCCCGGCTAAATAAAAATGCTTTCTCTTCACACATTTTGTGGGCTCTCTGCAGCCTTGCTCTCCTTGGGACTGCAGACTCATCTTCCCCAAGGTGTAATGCTGGAAACCAGTCCCGGTGATCCTGCCTAAAGGCTTATCCCTCCATGCCTCACGTGCGACATCCCCATCTGTCCAACACGGCTCAGTGTTTCTTCCTTCCACAGCTGAGTCATTGCTCCATCATAACCTCCAGCTCCCTGGTGACAGAGCAGCTACACGGCTGCTCTCTCCCACCGTGTGCCCCTGGAGCTGATTATTTCAATGTAGGTGCCGATTTGTGCTTGTCTTCACTAAATTGCATCCTGTTTATTTCCAGACCATTCCTCTAATTACTAAGATCTCCTGACCGCTAATCCTCTCCTCCCTAGTGTCTTTTGCTCTTAGCTGCAATTCTAACAAAGGAGCTCTCCACTCATCCAAATTATTAGTGAAAATACTGAATAGTCCTGAACCCAGGCCCTGTCCCTAGGGATCCAGTTCAGTAAGACTTTCAAGTTTGACAGCTGCTGAGTACTCTCAGTAATTTCATCTAAACCTTTCCCCATGATTTTCCTGTAAAAACACTGCTTCTTTAAAAGAGAGGTGTAGCTACAGCTTCCCTTTACTATATGGGCAACAAGAAAACCTATATTTTGGATAGTTAGTGCTAAGATAACATATAGAAGGGAAACCAACATCCATGTGTCAGACCTGACTTAAATTGGCTTCTGTCTGTGGAGGATTAGGATGTGACCAAATGTCGCAGACTGCCTGTTGCAAAACATTTCAGCATCCACCAGAAGCATCTGCTGGTGGTCCTCACTGCAAATAGAATGATGGACAAAATGGATTTGGGACTACTTTGGTGTAAATGTTCCTAAATCATGGGCTTTCAAACTTCAACAAGCTTTGGATCAGGCCCATGAGTCCAAATTCACTTTCCAACTGCAAAGATAAGGGATACGTTTCCTCCAGCGATCTCCACTCCTGCATAGGTAAAAATTGCTGAGCTTCAAACTCAACATTGGAGAGGGCTGTTTGTTTTTATACAGGGGAAAGGAAGTCACCTATTTCATTCTCTTGTGCTCTGGTAATTTTGAGATTTGCATAGTGAAATAGAGGAAGATGGTAAGTAACAAATCCAGATATACAGAGAACTTGTTGTGCTTTTCACATCATACCAGAGAACAGGAGAATGCAAGAAGGTAAAATAAAATATAACCCTAAACACCTGTTATATTGCATGGTATGAAAATAAAATATTGCTCACTTAAGCAAGAGCCTTTGAACTGCTCACTAGAGGAGCCCTTCCCTCTCCATTGGTTTTAATAGGCAGCCTAGGGAGATTATGTGCTTAAGTTAGTAATTTAAATTTAGATACCTAGAGCAAACATTGCAGACTCCCCTCCTCCCTCCCAGAATAAATACTTCATGATGACATAAGACCATTCTCTTTTTAAAAAAGAACTGGTACTGCAAGAAAAAAAAAAAATGATGAGAAAAGAGGAAGTATTTCACTCACTCTTCAATGCAGTAGTTGTTTTTTTGTTCTTTTAATGTCAAATGTGCCTAATAACTGGACAGGAACCGATGCAAATTAAGCAAGGGCATTTCTGATCACTGGCCGAGCGCTTGCGTTGTGCTAACGAGAAATTGAACTGTAAAATCAAGTCAAAATATTTTTTCCATGGTTCCCAGTGGAAGTCAAAGCAGATGCACATTTGTACTTCCTCTTGCTCCGCAGGCGGCTTGGCGCCCCTTTCACTGACATCGAGTCCTGCCAGAAAAGCCTATCAGGTCTCTCAGGTTCCCACTGGCAGAAAAAGTACCACTCTCGTTGCACCAACATTTGGAAAACAGAGAATGTGCTGAGTCTCAATGTCCTTCGAGTCTCCATAAATCACTCATAGAAAAGAGTGAGGATTAGTTGGGCAGCACATTGTATGCCCAAAACCGGAGCAGAAGGAGGACCTCCAGAGTCGCTATAGAGGGATTTCATCACGAGGAAGGGAGGCTGAGCAAACAGCAAGGATGCCCTGTTACAACAACATCCTGTCCTTGCAAAGAAGAGAATGGCTTTTGAGGGAATGACAGAGCTTTGGATCTCAGCTCTGCGAGGCAAGTTCAGGCAAGTTCAGACTCATTGCTTTTGTGCGATGGAAGGTTTGGGTTTATTATTAGATCGAACTCAAAAGAGCCTTGCCAAGTTTGAAAGTTCATGATGTTTCAAGAAAAGAAAGGAAGTGTCTTACCTCTTAGAGAGGCTAGTCTCTCCGTTATGAAACAGGCTGGGAGTTATTTAGCTCTCATTCCCAACGATGAATGGAAGATGGCTGAACAATAGTCTGCTGAAACCCGGAGGCAGATCTGCCCTTCACAGCTCGCGAGAGAGGGCACCGTGGCTTTTCTCCTCGGAGTGAAATTCCCATTTCCCAGGTTTGCTTTTTCTGCTGTGAATGAGATAAACATTGATACAGCACAGAGCAAACAGAGTCCGCTGTGAGGCTCATCAACGGATTACTGGCTTCTCAAACAGAAGAAGATAGAGTGGGAATTAAATTCATATAACCTCAAGTCTTGCCCCCTTGCTTACGGCATTTTTGCACTCTCCTCAAACTCCGTCTTCATGCCAGCTGGGCATTTGCCTCTTTCTGAAGGCTGTCCCAGAGCCTCGCTGCTCTCTAGCCACAGACATCCTCTAGTTCCCAGCCTTAGTTAGGAGCAAACAGTTTAGACCCATTTGCTTTTGTATCAACCATCTCCCCAGCTTAAATAGTTTGTACACCTCCTTTGAGGTTACCTGCATTACTTCATTAGGCAATAACCATAGCTCCTTTCAGCCTCAGTTTAGCTAAGGAAAGCCAGCCCAAGGGGGTTTTTTCACCTTTTATCACTTAGGCAATGTTTTTTCCCCCTCAGCCCAGTTTTATATCCTTATCTGCACTTGATTTCAGGAAAATTTCTCTCTCTTCAAAGTGAGTGAGAGGAGTCGTATAAGCCAGGGCTTGCCAGTGCCTCCGTTAGGGCTCACCATATCCTTCCTCTGTACAAGCTTTCAAACCTTTTGGGGTTGTTTTGCATTTTTCACAGCTATCTCACATTTGTTCTCCATAGTCACCCACAGTCACGTCCAGTGCTCTGCTTTCTCCAGGCACGAAGACTTTCAATGGACACATTTCCCAGAGCATAGCACAGAATTTTCTTAGTACATCACTTTGCAGTTGTATGTTACCCCATCCCATCTTGCATAAGTCATCCCACTCCAGTTTTTCCCCAAAACTGCCCCAACTCTACTCTGTAGTGACAATGCATTAAATCAGGGTTCATAAGTATCCTCCCCTTTGTCTGTGCCAAAACCAGTTATGTAAGCAAACCCAAGACCCGTTTGAAAGGAATGCCACTGGCAGGTTCCCTCTGGCTTGATGCTCCCCTAAAGTACAAAAGCTGTTTCACACTGTAAGCCAAACCTTTACCATCATTCTTACACTAATGACCATCTTCATTAGCTTCCCTGATAATTTTTCAGATATCCCTGTATCTAAATCATCTGTTGAAATTCAGTTGTATTAAATCTAATTAATCTCTTGTGCCTAGAAAGTCAGTTATCTATCAGTTATGTACCCATTCATCTATCAGTTTGTCAGACTAGGCTGGCTTGAGCTCCTCCTGCTAAACCTATTTTTAATTTCACAGGTGGGTTTTTGTTTGGTTTTTTTTTCCCTCAAACACCCTTTTAATTTTTACCTGTTCTTCAAATTTTGTTCTAGGCCTTTCCTAACATCAAGACCACAGTGATCAACTGTCTAGGAATATTTTCCCATTTTCTAAATCTGGGTTACCATCTCTGACTGAGTAGGTTTACTTAAAAAGTAGTTACTGTGATTAATGATTTCACGTAATCTGATGAATGAGTCTTTGGGAGGCCCGAGTTGGAGATGATCTTGTCTATGTGGTAAGGTGCATTGACGCCTGAACAGCTCTGTCATACCCACCCCAGCACAGGAGTTGCCTGCACCTCTGTGCTGCCATGCTTCCCAAAATGTGCTTTCTTCTGGGTCTCCAGCCCCTCTGGCTCATCTTATTCACAGAGGGGCCCCTGAGCAGGCATTAAAACAAAGTGTGGCATATATCTCTCTGTTCAACTCTTCCCAGTCTGGGGTTTGCTTGCTCAACAAGGTCCCTCATTCATTTAAATGGCTTTTCATCCCCACAGCTCCCAGCTTTGAGCGAATAGAAGGGGGCAGGTGTATGTGTCCAAAGCGCAGAAAAGTGAAAGTCACTTTTCCTCATTGCTTTACCAGCAGTTATCAGGGGTACCATAATTCTGAGAGAGGTAGCTGGAAATGAGGGCCAAGATAAAGAAGACTGAAGATGTTCATTCCTCTTGTTGCAAATTGGGATGTGTAGACCACCCAACGGAGTCTGTCTCAAGGCTGTGCCATATATTTTGGAAAGGTTTTTCTCATCTTGTGTGTATGGGAAGCTCAAGCTTAAAATGCCCACCACTAAACAGAGGTTAGATTGAATAAGGCTCAGCTCAAATAATGCAAGATATTACATAGGAAAGGTTTTGTCACTGTGCCAGCCCCCTTTTATCTCAGCTGTGGATACTCCTCCCTTTTTCAGCAGTTGCTCCACCAAATTGCAGAATATAGGTTTTTTTTTTCTGAGGAACCCCCTCCATCTGCTGCCCTGGATCCGAGGAGTGCTTCTGCTTGGGTACTTGCTGCTTGAAGCATCCTTCCCAGTGGTGCTATATCTGCGGCACCATCCCACAATAGTGTCCAGTTCTGGAGTGCTGAGAGGCAAGTGGGTCTCTGCTGGTGTCTCCTTTCCGGCATGCTAACTCTGAACGATGTGGCACCAGTGCTGATGTTACATGCCAGACCAAATGAATGGGAAAGAAATATTTGCATTATTTTGAAATGACAGATTGATTCCACATCCAGCTGGCACTACTTATATATCCTCCTTTTCCCCCAACTCTTTTTTTTTTTTTGTTTATTTTTCTTTTTTCTTTCTTTCTTTCTTTTTTTTTTTCATTACTGCCCTGATTTCACAGGCTGTGATTGTTCCTGCAGCCCCTTCTCAGGCCAGAGCTTTTGAGAGAATAAAAACCAAACACAGTTTGGGTTTTTTTCCTGCACTTACATCATTAGCTGCCCATCACTTTCACAATGAATGTGCTAGTGCTGTCATAAGGCATATGCTGTCAGTGGGGTTTTCATCCCACCCCTGCTCTTTAAACATAGCAGAAGTTCCCTTTTCTCTGTAATGAGAAACTGAAAAAAACCTAAAAACCAGCCAGGACTGGCAGGGGCACAGGCACCAGATACACCCTTACTTGATAAGAAGTGAGCAAACAGGCTCAGATAAAGTTCAGACCTTTGGGAATTGGGCCCAATGTCTGTCCTTATTTGGTACATCTGTCTGTCCCATGTCCAAAACTTCTCTGATTTTGATTTTATTAGGTGATTACCTTGGCCCTGGCTCCTTCCTATGAAATGCAGCTGGACCCACTGCCTGCACCCTGCCAAGCTCCTGCCCATGTCCTCCCACGAACAGGAGAGGCTGAGGGTGATGGAGATGTGGTGGGGAAGGGCAGCAGGTCACCAGACTCCAGGCCGGGGGCTCTCAGGCCCTCACCTTCCCCCCATGTCACCATGCTTCCTACGCTGTACTTTGGAAGAGTTTATCTCATCTTGCTTTGAATACATCTACTGTTTGAATCATAATTACCTCACTAGGCAAAGTACTCTGTTATCTGATGTCCTTTCTGGTGGGCACTTTTTCCAGCAACGTGAACTTGTTTGGGCTTCTTTTAAGCATCAGTTATTTAATCATCTTTCTGCTTGCAGTACCCAGCATTAGTAGCTGCTTTTTTTTCTTCCAGTCAAGTGTTATTCACCTAGTAGCTGTTTTCTTCCACCTCAGCATCAGTGGGGAGGAAAACCTGAACTTCGAACTAATATTTTATAGACTTTTGCACCTGTATACTTTTTACTCAGGCAAAAACCAAGCTATAAAAAGGGTTGCAAATGAAAACGTTTCAAATGAGTCAAGCCATTCAAATTGCTGAAGGGAGGTGATTTTGGGTATGTGAACGACAGACCTTAAAAAGATCTGCTCTCACATGCTTTCAAAAGGTGTTCAACACCCATCCCAAAGTTATGCAAGCTGAAACTTCAGGAAAAAAATTACTAGAGGAAAACAGAATAAGAACATGATCTTGAAATAACTCGTTCTTCCCAAATAATTTCTGAGGTTTCAAGCTAATGCTATTAGAGACCTTAAATGTGAGCAAAGTCACCCTAAAATTAATAGGAAATTTTATAACTAACCAATGAAAAGATTTCAAAGCCAAAATAACCTGATTAAATACTCTGAATACAGTTGGCATCCTCCCATATCATTCTGTATCATCTGCAATCTTTTAATAGCACAAGCTGTGAGGTACAAAAATAATGCACCCCAATGGCATACAGTTCCCTGAAATACAGTTAAACTTTCATTACTCGAATTATCCCATGAGAACAATTACTTTTGGATGAATATAGTCATATTCTTTAGTCTTTTTGCATAAGTCTGACTGAAAATATTTGACAGGGTGAAAAAACCAAAAAGTAGACTAAGAAAACCCCCAAATACATGGTTATGAATATCAGACTTTCCTTGAGGACATGAGAAAAGGAAGGGAACTTACCCACAAAGGGTGTTTGGAAATTCAGCATCCCCGCTCTGCAGCATCAGATTGAGTGGCTTAAGTAACAACAGAAACAAAACTGTGGCTTTCTTGCCTTTTTGGTTTTTGTTTGTTGGGTTTTTTTCACCCTTTTTTTTAGATACAAACCAGTGCTGCTCAAATGGAATGAGTGTTCCTACATGTTGGGCTGCTGGAGCCCCTGACATAAGAACAGAACTGTTTTCATAGTTAAGGCATCATGTCTACATGTCCCCCAGATTATAACCAGCACTTAAGCTTGGTGTGGGAAAACCCCAGGAATGAAAAGCCAAAACACACCAGCTGTTGTGAACGCTGTAAAAGAAGTAATATATGCATTGGAGCTGAGGAATGATTTGCAAATCTGGAGTATTTCCTACCATGCTTCTGGACCTGAAACACGTTCTTAGATCATCAAGAAGGGAGACAGCAAAAGTAGTACCTATGAGAGGATGTCAAGGGTTAAGGCTGGGCCAGTCCCTAGAAAAAGGACAGATTATTTCTATTAACCCTTTTTTTCTTCCCCAATAGGGTGGCTATTTTTTCCCCAGATCAAGCTGTTGGGGTTAAAAGCTCCTCAGTGCATTACAGCTGTGCTGGAGGCAGCCCTGAGATTGCTTCTTGCCCACATGCCCCAAAGCATGCATGGATCCACCATTTACAATAATTATTCAGACATCTAGAGCTTTTCTCTCTCTCTCTCAAGGCCCAGATATGCTCTCCTTCTTCATAAACAACTTCAGTCCCTTAGCAATACACGCCAGCTGCATGCAAGGTAGGCAAGGAAAGGTCTGAGCCTGAATGCAGAACCATGGCACTGGACACCCAAACTCTGACTATACCAAATCAAAAGTTTCAGTTGCTGCCTAACCCCTGCAGCACGCAATGTCCCCCCATTCAGCTTGCAAGAAGCTTGGTGTCCTCTTCTTGCAGGCAATCTCAAGCAGCCTCACACTGAGCAAGTCGGGGCCCTGTTTCACCTACGAGGAGGTGAGTTCAGCTTTGCCACCAGCTTCCAGAGCTGCTCAAGCATTTCCTATTGAACACTCCTACTCTACCTGAAAAATACTAATGGCACTTTTCTGCATGGATAGGAAAGGTAATTGCTTTAATTAAATATCAAAGATCTCATTACTTTGAAATGCAGAAAAAATTCAAAATATATGAGACCTAAAGCACACCTTTACCCATGCTACTCCTGGCAGGGGTTGGGTTGGCTCCGTGGACTTCAGGATTAACTCCAGTAGTTCATGTTGCTCCACTTCACTTCCATGAACCCTCCTAAAAGAAATCACACACGGTTTTGTAAATGCTTCAGAAAAAACAAGGAGATTAATCACAGCCAGCTTGCATCAAACTGATCTAATTGTATTGAGTTACGTCAGACCAGTCTAAATTTGTTTTCACGACCAGATAGTGGAAGAATCAGTAAATGTCACTTCTCTTGACTTTTCAAAGCTGGGAAAGTATGGTCTAGATTAAATTATCTGAGGTGCTTGCAAGAGTGGCTGGAAAATCATAGCTGGGGATTATTTCTCAGTGACATAGTCTCACCCCACAATCAGAGCAAAAGGACATTCAGGCAGCAGTTTGTGTGCTCTGTCCCAAGTCTGATGGCACTCCACGTTTTCAGTAACAACCTGGGAATAGAAAAAAAAGGGACACTTGCTACTGATGTGAAGCTGGAAGGGATTGCATGTAAGTTAGTGCATAAATTAAGATTTTATTAAAAAAAAAATACAAAATCCCCTGAAAAACAGTAAGACTTGATTTTGACTACTCAAATACAAAGTTCTGCATTGCACAGCAAAAAACAACTGCACAAAAACACAACAGGGAATTACCAGGTCAGGAGGAGTTTTGGAGAAGTGGGCTACAGGTTGAGCATAACTCAAGGTTATCTTGTTGCTATAAAAAAGGTAAGTATTGTACTGGATTTATAAACACAAGTGTCCCAATGAGAGAACACAAGATAATTCTTCTCTGTTCTGCTTGGTGATCTTCTAAAGCCCTCACTGGGATTGAACTGCACAATCTGAGCAACAGTACTGCAAACACAAGCTGTATCATGGGTGGACCAAACAGGGTGAAGTCAAAGGAGAGCAGCCAGGTCTAGAACAAAGTTATTTAATGGTAAAAGTGAGAAGTTAGACATTAGGGTATGGAAGTTTTTCTAAAACTGAAGATAAAGAAGCACTGAGAAGATCATCTGAGAAAGCTGTAGTTTCTCCATTGCTGAAGGTCTCCACCATTGATGGGTGGGCAGGAGTCTGTCAGGAATTATGTTGCCCTTGTGCAGAAGATGGAGCAGAGACCCTCTCCCTGAAGAGTGGGAGTGTGCCTGGGATAGGGAGG
The DNA here is from genome assembly GCA_025345505.1 of Todiramphus chloris collaris. Classification (NCBI taxonomy): domain Eukaryota; kingdom Metazoa; phylum Chordata; class Aves; order Coraciiformes; family Alcedinidae; genus Todiramphus; species Todiramphus chloris. The sequence continues at coordinate 41,072,109 of JANVCC010000021.1, forward strand.
ATTTCAGAGAGATCAGGACATGAAGCCAGATTCCTGGCTTGAGGGGACTAGAATGCTAGCCTTAAAAATGTGGTGGAGGTGCTGCATCCCTACCTTCAGTTCAGCGTGTAGGTCTCTGCAGCCATGTACTAGATACACGGTAGACGGACCCCCTCTGAGAGATAATGTAGGTAATAGTGGTGGAGAAGAAAGGATGCTATTAGGAGAAAGAAAAGCGATAGGCAGTCTCTGGGGAAGCAGATAATTCATTTACATCCCCAGGAATGTAAAGTCAGGGAGGATTATAATGTACCATAAAACTGTACCAGCAACAAGTCTGTAGTTCTTGCTACCCAAGAAAGATGCAAGTTTAACTTTGTGGACATATTTAAGTCTCCCAGCTCCAAAGCAAACTCTCTGTTTCACACCTGAAGAAGGATTTCTGAGCCTGAGTTCTTAATACTTTTAGCAAATAAACCAGTTTGTCTCTATCTAACAATCATGTTACCATCTTGCCTTGGAAAAGAGAAGTATCTGTTTGATGCAATAATGTAGGGAATTATGGAAATTGGGCTGGAAGGGTCCTTTTGTCCATGGAAAGATTAAACACATGTATCTTATTTCTGTTGAATGTCCTTCTCAAGTGGTCTTAAAAATCTGCAACAATGGAGACCCTGCACCTTTCCTAGGCAGTCTGTTCAGATGCTTCATTACCCTTTCCTGCAAACAGCATTTCCTAGCACCTAACTTATACTTCCACTGATGTAGTTTAAGGTCATTAGACACTTTATATGACACTCCTGTGTACATACTTAATATAGTATTGATTCTTTTTTTTTTGGAAAAATCATAATGATACCATCTTTACCAACTTGATTAGTCCTAAATTTAGTACACCCTTTTGTTCCTTTTCATAAACAGCTTAAGAGCATGGTGCAGCCAGGTCACCATGTAGCTATAGTGGTGTAGCCTGTGAGCCTTCATAAAGTTAAATATATACCGAGTTATTTCACCACCTCATTGTCAGACAAAAATGAAAGCCAAACAGACTCCAATTGCACATATCATCCATAGCAGAGAGGGCTGTCATCTCAGGATTTATGATCAGCTGAATGAAATGCTGATTGATGCGCTTAAAATATACATATATCAATCATTGCTAAGGTTAAGTGCTCAAGGGAGAGAAAATAAAAAAACCCAGGAAGTTTCTAAAAGAAGGAAAATATTTCTCTTTCCCTAAAAAAAAACAAAACACCCCCCCCAAACTCTCACCAAACCCAGAAACAAGCCATGAGCAAGGTATATTTTGACTGTCCTGCATCCTTCATGACCTGGTGTTTCCAGGGAGCTATTGAGTGCCAAGGACTTTGAGAGGTGCCATGAACAGCAGCAGGGATAGCTCCATTTTGACTCTCCTCCATCCATTTGTGTGCCAGCACAGCTGATGCACAACCAGACAAGGAATATCAAGCAGTAGCTCCAATTTTATATGTTTGGTTTTGAATGTCACTGCTCAGGAAGAACATTCAGTCTGACAGCTTGAAGCCTGGCTATTCATTTACAGACCAATGGCACCAAGAGTTTGGTGATGCCAAGTCTGGCAGTGCAGAGTAGGGCTGAGGTGCCTGGGTAGGGATGGGGCAAGGGCCAATGTCTCTCCAGCCCAGCTACAGACCTTTTGGACAGTAGGTCTCACCATGAGAAGGTTTTAAACCTGCATCTAATCACTGCATTTCACAACTGCTTAGCATGCATCCAGTGGCAAGGTCTTCCAACCAGTGAAGATGGGATTGGCCGCACACCTGGACTTCAGCTCTCTCTGAGCTCAGACAACATGGACCTCTTTTAGTAGACCATCCACCACCATTCCTTCTATTAGGCAGAGGTATTTGATGGCTCAGACTTCAGACCAGGTCCATCTCACCCCCAAACACAGCTCAGGGATTGCAGCTCACACAAGATGGTGGTGGCCAGGCACAGCTCCTTCCCTTGCAGGGAGCCCTGGTGAGACCTCCTCAACATGCACCATTGTTGTTCTTGCAATTCAAGCTGAAACAGGTACAGAAGACAGAGATGGATAGAGAGGTTTTTTTTCCTAGCCTTCATTAACAAGCAGGCAGCAAAAACTGCAGAAAACCCCAAAAGGCTGCATCCAGATGCACTGTTTTATTCATCCTAAAGAAAAAATTCAAGCCAGCTCTGGTTTGGAAGGTGGAAACCATGTGGTAGCTAGCTAAACAGCACATGTGATTAATAATTTACCCCAGCTATTTAGGACTTGAAGCCTTTACCCAGGTAATAACCAGGAAGGAATGAAAGAGAGCTGTGCAAGCCATGCATGCTGTACTGGGACACACAGATGATGCTTTGTGTAGGTCAGAGGTGGAAATGATTTACAGCTCTTTCAAGCTGGAATACCACAAAGCTTGGAGGGATTGGCAAACCTTGCTAACTACCATCATTCATCTCTCCTGTCTCTTTGCTTTTTAGTCTCTAATTTTAAAAGTCAGTTTCTTTTAAGAGCCATCATTATGTTTTCAATCTCCAAACATTTCGGTTTCTCTAGAGAAACAAATGAGGTAAAAGAAAAAAAAAAAGAAAAAAAAGAAAAAAGAAAAAGCTTTTCAGAGCACAGGAGGAAATAATGGGTTTAGTGTGATTGTTTCCTTCTAGGAGATGGGTTGGTAAAGGACTTCCAAGAACAGCCTCAAATCAGTGTGTGTTTTTGTTCAGCAGCATTGCCAGGGAATTTACACATCTGTCACCTAATTGCTGCTTCCTTTGTAAAACAGAAATGACAAACCCAAGTCATTCACTTTTATGATCTTTTTTTTTCTTCTTTTTTTTTTTTTTTTTTCCTAATAGCAAAGTTCTTGACACCTTTTTGAAAAGAAACATCGGATTTCCTCTGCACTTTGGGATTCAGCGCAGGCTGCAGTCTTCAAAGTGTCGGTGGCGTGGGTTCCCTTTGAGTTGTCAGGGTATCAGACAGTGCAATGTATTATTAAGATCCAGCTTAAACTTCCCACTTTCAGGTGCCAGATGGCCAAACTATGGCTGTGGTCCCGTAGTAGAGATAGGATGGGCTTGTCACACGCTTCTACCATTGTCACATCTCTCCAAATAGAAATTTCTAATGTCACTTTGGTTTTTAAGTAGTTGGAAGCCTGCTGATGATTTCAGCTTTAGCACATCTAAGTGCTTTACAGGTCTCTGTCACAATGCACAAACATTCCTGAGACTGTAGAGATCCTTCTTAATTCTTGCAAAAGTGCAGTCATCCTCAGCTGATTGGTGAGAATACAACTGGGGCTGGACCTTAATATTTGTCTCCTGTTCCTCTGCCCTCATTACAAAGCCATGAGAAGTCAAACAGAGGCGTGACACGCACAAAGAAACTACATTCCCAAGGCCTGACCAGACTTTTCAGCTGGAGGCTGACCATGAGGTTGGGAGCAGCTTGTTAAACAATAAAAAAGAGACAGAAATCAAGGAGAGAAAATTCTTACAACTCCAGAGTGCAGGGGATTTCTGCCAGGAAAGTTTTCTTATTTTTTTCATCTCTATGTATTTCTCACTGACATTTTCAATGTTCCATTACATTCCCCATTGCTTTGTAATTGATGATTTTAGAAGACAGGACAATTCCTGAGCTGGCACAGTAACAAAGACTAGAAAATTATATAGGGCATGGCTTGGATGGAATTTAGCCCTGTGACATCATGGCTGTGTTACAACCCCTTCCAAAAAAAAAGTGGCCTCCAGATCAGCTACAGAGCAGAGCGTCCTCTCCAGAGAATTGTCCAGTGGTTGTCCCTGGGACAAACAGGATGGGCCAGAAGACACAGCTACTATATGACTACTGGTGAATGGACACATAGCTACCTGCAGTTCCATGGGCTGGAGCTCCTCCACTGTGCCCAACTGCATGTGTGTGTGCTCCGAGGAGTTATTCACAGCTGCTTCAACCACGCTGACACACTCCTACATGTCAAGCTTCTCTCCCCTCTTCAGGTGCAGGTGCCCTGTCTGCGTGGCACAGAGAAGCCCCTTTTATGTGGTAGTTGTCACCAGCTCCATGCTTCTGACAGCGGCATGCCCGGGAGGTATCATAGTGGTGTGAAACAGTGGGATGATTGCAGGGAAGTCCCCAACCCAGCAAAAAGCTGGGGCAGGAAAAGGAGAGTGGGGAGGTAGTTGTGGAGCTGGGGACAGATGGCAAACTCCTCCTCCTCCTCCTCCTCCCTGCAGACCCCCAGAATAAGTTAAACAAGGTGTCAGATGTTTCTGTTTTAAGGGCAACCAGTGAGTCTGGTGACTACAAAATGAAAAAGAGGGGAGGGCAGACTACAAAATGAAAAGGAGGGGAAGGCAGAAGTTGTCTAGTAAAATTAGCAACACGTCTCCCTCCCTGCCTTCCAGAGAGAGTGCCCCCTTCCAGCAAGAAGGGGTCTGCACAGCATAAATTATTCCCATCTAAATTTGAGCCCATGCTGTTGTTTCTGCCAAGAGTTTATTCTTGAATGCCATATTTTTTCAGACACAGATGACACTGGGTGACATGTGTCACCACAGAATGTGTCCTTGAAAAATATGTGGTGTAAAATTCCACTGGTATTCTCCAGGATGGGCTGCTCACCTGCACAGGAAAAGCAGACTACTCGTCTGTCCACCACGATGAAGTTGGACTATGGGCTGGGGAAACATTCTGCTGCCAAATGTGACTGAGTTCATAAATCTTCACTGAACTGTACATACATTTGTCTTGTACAGAGAAGACCTCTGGGCGCCTTCTTCTCCAGATATCCCTGCACTGCTGCTTTCCCCACGAATGAGAACCTGGCGTCCTCACTGCAGTAATGCCACAACTTAATAGTCTATCACAGGTTCTTTAATATCCAGAAGCGGCTTCAGGCATACTCCTCGCAGCACAGTGATCACACACCACTAACAATCACCCTAGGGACAAAAGAGAGATGATGGATAAATATTTGATAGCTATTTTCATTCTGCCGAGCACACATTCCTGTTAACTCCTTTGATGAGATGCCACCTGCCAACACCAAGAGTGAAGCTCTTTGAAAAGGTTGGATGATCCCTTTTTGGTTATATTCAGATTGCTGAAAGCCCAGATTCATGCAGCATGATTGACAAACCCAGTCACTTAAATACTGTGTGGGTCTATTTTGGTTGTGCCAAGTAATAGACCTTTATGGCTGGAGTTGCATCAGCCATATTCTGTCATCAAAGCAAGCATCTCTGGGCTGGGCAAGTTCACCTGGCTCCTACTCAGTTTTGGCCTTCACCCACTCATAGACTTCTGTCCAGTCTAAAGCGCATAGATTAAAATAAACCATACATTTAAAGAGAAGGATTTGTACCCCCAGTTATGGAAAAATGTTTTAAAGTACTGTCTTAAGCCCCAGCATGCCCGGGTTAGAAGACTTTGTTTCATTGCTTTGACACCATAGTGCCAAAGTCAAGAAGAGGCTGATGGGAGTGTTTGATATATGGCAGCCCAGCACAATCTCACCTCTGGGAGGTCACGGGGTTAGTGCATAAAACAGTCAGATAGGATGAACATTGGGCGCTATATCTGTGCAGAGATGCATGGACCTGACTACAGATGGAAAGCCACAGTTGGATGAAGGTCAGACAGGGCATCGTAACTGTCCAGGCAGTCAAAACCTGTGACATCCTATTGCATGTGGTGCTACTGGTAGAGGAAAACTGCTTGTCCCAAAATGCCTCTCCTTGCCATCAGCTTAGGTTCACCCAGCACACCTGTCTGCTCCAACAGCACGCAGCAAATGGAGCAGGACATCTGTGCCGGGGAATTGGTTTCTGCTGTCTTCTGCTATTTTTACATGGTGGCTGCGAAAGCTTCCAAAATGAGACACATTGCTACAATTAAACTGAATGCATTTAATAGCAAACTGTATAGCAAATTGCAGAGTGAAGCCACTTCATATTTCCATGGGGCTTGGTAGAAAAAAAAGCTCCAATTAATGAGGCACACTGTAGACTTGTTTATATTCAGCTGACTCTGTTCACGCAACAAATTATCTGTGTGTGATTATGAGGCCAAATTCACCCTATAATTTTTCATTTAGCCTTATTTTACTGCCTGGCCTGCTCCACTGAGCTGAGGAGCAAAACTTCCCTGTCCTTGCGCCCAAGATTCAGAGAACTTTACGGGTGTTGCACAAAGGCAGAAAAGCCAGTGCATGGCCACCGCTCAGTAGTATCAGCTTCCAGAGTTAGCAGGCACAGGGCTAGGTCACCCTTCTAGCATGGTTTGCTTCTTCTTGCATTCAGTCACCAAAAACTAAGCAGAGAGGATATTCTGGAGCCAGCCTGGGGTGGTAAAATACATTTCACAAGTGTGTACCAGCCCCAGACAGAACTGGGTTCTCGGTGTTTGGAGGGAAAGAGCCTGATCTGCTGTTCCACCTGCCCCGTGGTGTTTGCAGGGAAGCCCCTGCCCAGCATGCCAGCACAGGCCATCCGGCTCCAGCACTGTAATTGGAACCATCTCATGCTGCAGCTCCCTGCCATGGAAAGCAACAGAGGTTGCATTTCATCACTAATCTTGTGGTTTTGCTCCCAGCTACAAGTAGCGTTCCCAGTAAAACAGGCGCAGGCGAATTTTTGTGCGCTCTTCCTCTGTGGCTGTGTGGGAGGGTAACTGGGTAGAAACTTTCCCGGGCTTGAGCATTTTGGGGCAATTCATGCCTTGTAATGAAGTTTCACTGCATGTTTTGGAACAAGACAGGTTCTGCCCCAGCCGCTCATCTCCATGGGCATGCTGGGATTTCCATGCAAACCAAGAAGGGTCAGGCATGAGAGAGACAGGATAGCTGGATGCTGCAATCCTGAAAAACATCCCCAGCCCTTTCATAGTGCCTTCACTTGTGCCGTATAAGCAGTACCAACCTCAAGACATCAAGCTTCTCTTTTGCCTTCCCTAAGCCGCTGGAAAAGATGTCTTAGAGAAGCCCAGCAGCAGAACCCCCGTCACGGCACCAACACCCAGTGCACACCTTGGTGCTCAGTCCCAAGCACTGGGACATGGGAACCCTCATTTCCACAGTAACAATTGCACAGACTCTATATATTTATAGCCTCCCACAGATGTCCTGAAGAGCAAAGAAATAACATAAAACCACCGACCAGAAGAACAACCGTAGAAGAGCAGAGCTGTGTCTGTGTGGTTCCACTTGTTGCTCAGATGCCTTTTATTTTTGGTGCCTGTCCTAGCAGTTTCCAAGAAATCTCCCCCTATCCTATTTCTACAGCGTTACACTCCAACCCTTCAGTCACGAACATTTGAGGACAGATCAGGCCATGAGGTCAAGCCTGTATTTATAATACAAGACATGAACAATGCCAGGTCACTGGAGCAAGCTGAACTTTCCTGAAAAACTAAGGTCCCCAGGCCAATCAGGAATCACCAGTACAGTCCTTTGGGGCTGGGTCTGCAAGTTTGAAGCATGCAGAAGAGCTGGACAGGGTGTCACATCACCTCGCTGACACCAGACACACCTCAGCCCTTCCCTGAGCAAGCTGGTGTCTCTTGGTAGGGCTCAGTAGGGGATGGGCAAACCCAGCACTAAATTCAGGTCAAATCTTGAGTCTCTGCTGTTTCACGTGGTTTAATTTTTAGTGGAAAGACACTGATTTTATTATACCAGTAAAAGCATGTCAGATAACATTTGTTGTTTTTACTGCTACAGGATTAAAGCACGGGTACCTTTTGATATTTCAGGTTTTTTAGCTTATGTATTTCTATTCGGCATTAAGGTCCAAGATAGACAGAGGCAGACATTAGCAAGACATATCAGGAGCAAACTTACTCAGGAGTGTTCCTGCGGGCAAAGCTTCACCCAAATGCCTCCTCTTGGGTTTTTTTTTTTAATATGTATATCTTAGAGACATTTTCATGTGTGTCAAAAAAAAAACCCCAAACACTTCTTAGCCTCTTGGGTTCCACTGGTCCTGTTAATTTCTCACATGGAGCCATAATCCTTTCCAGCGGTAACTCGTTGGGATGTCACGAATAAAGGATTATACTTTCAGGTGAGGCAGAGCTTCTTATGAGCTTACTGCTTAGCTATTATAGATCCTGTTCTCATGCAGAAATTACATGCACATATGGACATGTGCATTATTTAAGATAGAGCAGCAAGACTGCAGATGGACAGATATTTTAGCTCGGGAAAGCAGGAATACTAATTATTGTTCTTCCCATGTAGCTTTCCCAATGCTGAGGTGGGGAAAATGACATGTGGGGCATTATTTGATCTTTCAGATATACTTTTAAAACACACTATTCAGCAAGAGAACAAAAGTTATTATAAAGATGTGCTTCTTATAGTGAAGTGACCGGTGCAGAATTTGGGTTGATGTTTTGACAGGCTGCAGTCATGAACCCTGCAGTCACGTTATTCCATTTGGATATTTCTGACCTTGTGCTAAAATTTCAAGAGGAAAGTGCATTTAGATTTTTAACGCACGTCCTGCTGACACAGCACCTTTCCCTATGGGAGAAGCAGTGCTTGAGAAGGAAAAAGTAAGAAAGGAGTAATTCCCCTCAGTTGGATAAACTCATTTATTTCATGTACACAAGATTTAAAAAAAAAACAGCAAAAAAGAAAAAAAAGGAAGTCAACATTGTATGATGTTTATTATTTCAGTGTGTGGCAAAATGTCACTCTAAAAATTATATCAACTTACTATGGGAAGACATATCATTTTTACCAGGATAATTGATAAATCAGACCTCTAGCTAATGTTTCTCTTTATAGAAAATTACAGTCATGGAGAAGAACATATTATTGCAGGGAAGGTGCAAGTGAGCACTGAAATGCTGACAGCCCTGGCTGGAGACAGAAGTTGCTTTTCACGGATAATGGAATGTTTTACCATTGCTAAACTGATTTGGACCATATGACAATCAAAGTAACAGAATCTACGGAGCTTAATCTGCTCTGCGACCCAAAGAGTTGTGAGAAGATTGCCCTTTCACTGCACTTATCATTGAAATGTGGAATACATTTAAAAACACAAACTCGGAGGAAGTCTCCAATGATCATGGGTTTTCCATCATTTTCCCCCTGGAGAAGGATTTGCCACTCTGACATCAGATGAAGCCATTCCTAGGATCTGTTTTCCAGCACCGCCCGAGCAGAAAGCCTGATGTGACAGCAAGCACTTGGAGCGGCTGGTCTGCAACCGCGTCCGACAGCCTCAGTCATGGCTCCCATCTTCCATTTCCTCTTCTCCAAAAGGGAAGCCAGACAGCTGTTCAGGAAGCTTTGTAAGAAAATCTTCTCAAGAATTTAAAAGAAGAAGGAGACAGGGTGAGAGCGTGTGTGTCTGTCTACAGGTTTTGGACTGTCTCCAGCTGGCTGATGGTATGGTGCTGGCTTTGTTCTTTGTTTCCACGATGCAAAATAACCATAAAAACAAAAACCTAAGTAATGTATTAATGGCCTGCTTAATTTCACTTTTTCCACGTACTCCAGTACTCATGCAGCCCCAGAGATGTTTCACTGCGTAACTATAAATAAAGGAGTCAAACTGCAGGAGAAGACAGAAGAGTTGGTGTGAGTTCACCAACAATAAATAACACTCTGCTGTTTCACAGCTATAGCTTGAAAACAATAAAAAAGGAGACACTTCAGTTCAGGGAGAATTAAGTGCTTTCTGAAATTTTCCCTGAGCACCTGAGAACATGATAAAGTGCAAGCAAGCATTTCCAGGAATGCCTGAGAAGATGGGTACACGCTGCCTTGGATTCCCAAGGAAACTCACGTTTCTTTGCAGTGCTGGATGCTGCACCGTGGCTTAAGAGCTGGGTTTACGTCTCTTGCTGGCCTCAGGATGCTCATCTTGAAGACTAGTCCTTCTTTTTAGAAATTCTTTTCTCCATAAAGCAAGTCCCAAGAAAAGCAATAGGGAATAGTTTTTGGTTTACTTCATTGCTTAGCTGAAATCTGGTTAATATTTAAAAAAATCAATCCCGACTCACTCAAAAGCAGTGTTATTATCCAGATTTTCATAAGCCAGCACAAATGTTGCAGCTTGCCCTTGACGTGCCACTTTGTAAATTGCCTGTAAAGCTGCAAAACTAAACTAAATTTCATTTAGTAGAGGTCTTAGCTCTGTCTCCAGCAGAACACATAGAAGCAAGCACATGTACTTTCGGTGCCTGTGTGGCAAAATGCACGCACCGTTTTAAGTGACACAAGAAGCTGCTAACATGATTATGGTAGGCATTACAGACAAATATCTTTTAATGACTCTTTTATTTCTTCTTCCTGCAGATGATCGCTTCTCATGGTGCTTTCTCCAAATGTGACTCATTTTCCGTCACTGAGCTTCAAGAAATCATCTGTCTTCTTTCAGAAGAAATCAGTAAAGAAAGGTAGACAACGTAAGCCCTGACTGCAGCCTTCTACAGAGAGGGGCCAGGTTAAGGATGTGGTGTTTGACATAGCCTGTTGTCCAGCTGTATTTTATGCCCTGCTGACGTTATTGGTCATGAAATAGCCAAGCAAAGCCAAAGGACCCTCCTAAACACTTCATTTGCTTTGCTGTGAGTTCTTTGTTCTGCAGAAGAGCAAATTAAGAGCAATGCTAGATAAACTACCCCATCTTTCCAACTAGCATTTTTGGCTTCAGAGCCCACAAGAGCAGCATGATACCCTTAGCTTTTAATTAGCTTAAGCCAGAGGGAGCAAAGATCTGAGTTCTTGGGCTGTACCAGAGAAACTGAGAGCTGAATAGCTGAGACAGATCTTCTGTCACCCACCATAACCCCCCCACACCATCAAGTCCCCATCAGTGTGAAAATGAATGTGTTTACTTCCCATCAGTGGGTGAAACCAGAGTCCTTGTGCAATTTCTATCAACAATTACTTGATCACCCTATTTTTGTGCAGGTCTGCTGATTGCAGTGCAGTATCGTTGTCAAGGGATGGATGAGAGGCTGGAAGGAGTCAACCTGTTGCTTGAAAACAGGTTGCAACATCTAGGAGAATAGGTGTACATTGTTCAGAGCTTTTTTATTCACCTAGTAAAATTGTTTCACATTAAACAAGCTAGGCTAATAGATGTGGCAAATTAAAAGCTAAGTCAAGGCTGCCCTAGCCTGCTGCTGCAGCTGTTAATCTGATTTTTGAAGCCACCAGCTTGCTGGGCAGTATGAACACATTTTGCTGGGTGCTCCCATGGCTGGTGGTGTAATGTAAGCACAACACTTGGAATACAATCCACCAGTGTCTCCACGCCAGATCCCATAACCTACTTCCTAGGCCTGCTGCCAGTGTTGTGCTATGAGTCACGAAGAGAAACAAACACAAGGAATGTCACATTAAATAGGACGCAAGGCTTTCGCAGCATTTAAAAGCAGAGCAATTGTGCTGCAGTGTACAAACCTCCCTGGACTCCTCTTGGACTGCATCTCATCTTGGTAATAAGTAACATCCCTTTAATTAGTTCCACCTAATGAAATTCATAAGCCAGGGAGTGGGAGTTTTGCTCCTGGCTAGAAACTGAAAACTTCTCTCTGCTCGATCTTCCCATTTTCTGCAGCAGTCGTTAGCAAATTTTATCAAATCTCTGCATTAAACAGTACCAACTATTGTTCACCCAGAACACAAGTCCATTTATGAGTTGCAATATGACACAACTTGGAAACACCAGGCTGAGAGGCACTTTAAAAAAAAAAAAAATTAGGACTGGCAAGAAAAAGTAGTTTCAAATTGTCAAGAATAAAAAATAGAGAAACTTCTACCTGGCTGCTGAGATCAGAAGTTCCTTTACCTTTCTGGTTTTGGGCAAATAATTTACAGAATTGACTCCATCTTTCCTTACACCTAAGGGGCATCCATTACCTCTCCAGCTGAAGCTCTGGGTGCTTCATGCTCCTTGTGCCAGGGACGAGTAAACTAATACTAGGAAGCTTCGAGATGTGCATTTGCTCCTATGGAAATATTAACCCCTGAGAATCCACTTAAATCCATTTTGTTTCTGTGTCTCTAAAGACAAAGTGATATCCATGGCAACAAACAAGTTCACTGCGGAAGAGAGAGAGCACATCCAGAAAGCGCACGTAATCGCGCTGTTCATCGATGACTAGGAGCCTGAAAAGGTGAAGTTGGAGCTCTCAGGTACACCACCAGTGCTCTGCAGAGTACAAGGCCTTTTGCTGGGACACCGGTTGCGAGGGGAGATTGAAGCCTTGCCCGCTGCTCCCATTTCCAAACTCTTTTGCAGAGAGAAGTGGCTCGCTGCACAGTGGTAGTTGCCCTTGGAGAAGGTGACGGGGGAGGGTGAGAAGGAGGGAGCCGATCCTCAGCCGCATTTGGAGGCAGAAAGAGCAAAGATCACCCCTAAGACAAACTGCTAGGATGGTCAGAACTTTTTTTTGTGTGCAATGTTTTCAGCACCTATAGAGGGCCCTCAGTGTATCTGCATCTTTTCCTCAAAGTGGCTGCTGACCGATACGTTCATCCTGTTATTCTACGTGGAGTCCCATAATTACAGAGCCTGATTTACAGGGTTGGTTATAGCTGCTATTATGGGAAGGTAGGACGTTGGATGCAGCTGCAGCGCTGATGGGGGAAGGAGGGAGGAAGATCACATGCGGCAGCTCTCGCGTGTACTCTTGCCCCACTGGGCAATGTTAACAGAGGGAGGGGAGGAGGAAACCACAACCCCCCTAGGGTCTTCCCAAGACTCCTCCCCATTTATAAAGCCATCTTTGATTTGGGCTGCAAGGAATAATTTTCTAGATTAGCACTCAGGGTGGAGTTTTTCAGAGCTTTCAGCAATAGCTTGAACCAGCTGTGGCTCTCAGGACCTGCTAGAGAAAAGTACTGGCACAGAATACATCTTGCTGTGGTCCCACTGGAGTTAAAGGACTGATTCACAGGTTCAGTCCCTTTTAACCCAGGAGTGTCTTACCCTGACCTGAACCCCCTTCTCCTCCAAACCTGGTTGCCTGGTAGCATTTGCTCTGATCTCCAACTTCTCTGCTCTGGTCTCCACTCTATTCAGATAAAAACTCCCACCAGCATTGCTCAAGCCCTCCAAGACAATTCCATGAGCTGTCGGGATCCTTTGACCTGCAAACCAGACCCAGCACTCACTTCTAGCCTTCCAGGTCTGCATAGGGTGGGCATGGCCAGCTTGCCACTGGCGCAGAGGGAATACAAGAGAGACCCAAGGCTAAATTTTTCAAGCAGTGTTTTCATGTCATGACCTAAAAAACCCCCAAAAACTACACAGCAACTTGCAAATGATGTGATTGATTACAAATTATGTCAACACCACTCCATCAGCCCTTTTTGCTATGGTGGTGCTGACAGAACACTTGTCAGCTTCATTTCTGAGAACCCATAAACACAAGGGCTATAAGGTCATCACCCTCACAGGTGGAAGAAGGAACCCATTTTTTTGAAAGCCAAAGTGGCTGTATTAGGAATTTGAGGTCAAGGTACTCAAAAGGGCACATGCTTTCCCCTAAAGATGTATCAAGACTGAGCACACCTCCCACAGAAAACACGAAGTGTGAGATGTTTGCTTTCTCAAGGAGAAAGAGCAGGGTAATGGTTTCTTTTAGGGGTCTGGCTCCCTAAACTGGGGCTTCCTTTCTCAAAAAGGAACAGGTCCTACTTCTGGACACCAAAGCTTATCCACTGAGGAAAGCAAACTGTTTGAAGATTAAGACTGAATTTAGCATCTCTAGTTAAGATCTGGAGGTGATTTTAGGGATTAGAATCATCTGAGTGGAAAAAAAAGACCAGAGGTACTGTCTCCCCGACATGTGCACACAATGCCCACAAATCCCCCTTTCATGTCTACATCACCCTACCACCATTCATCAGAGAAACCCCACCTCTGTTACTGCAGGGGTTTCCATTTCAGCTGCAATAGAGGGTGGCCTCACACTGCAGCAGTGGTGATATATTACCCACCCAGGTACTGACCAGGCTCCTCACATCAGCTTATCTGCCAACGTTTGCTCCCGTGACCCTTTGTCCCCGTTAGCCTGCTGAATTTATGCTCCTTCTCTGATATATTGCTACATGAGCCTGAAGGCAATGTTGAAGTTTTTTTTTTTTCTGGTGGTGCAGTTAAAACCACAAAGAAAATAAAAAAAAAGCCCATGAGCAAAACTGTCTCACTTTACTGAGATCAGGTGGGATGCAACCTTACTCTCTTGTTTGGAACACAACAAGTACGAGTTGATGAAAATAGCTTCAGGTATAGCGTTTTTAATGCTAATTTGAAAGAGCTATAAGAAAACATGAGTGCTATCTCAGGGGGATGCTGGCCTGAATTTAGAGAGACCTTCAAGTGATTGGAGCTCAAAGACATTGATCAGCGTGAAAATCTCTACTTCAGTGATTCTTGGTGAAAAAAAAAACACAATACCAAGATTGGGTTTTATTATGGTTAACCCTTTTGATCCTTACCTGCTGGAGTTATGAATTTAGATGCATATTTAGATACTGTTATTGGCTGCTGATACAAATAGCATCTTCCTGAGTCCAGAAACTGATGGCTGGTTGCCCACCTGTCTCTTGGGACTTTTCTCCCAATAAATTGTGGCTATTTATGTCAGCACCTTCTCATTTGCTTGCCTTAGTAGGTCAATGCCTTCCCAAAGCCATCTATCTTCTGGTTACAAAGACTGAGCCATCTCCTTCTCCTCACTCCCCTCCTCTCCCACATCATGCCCCATAATGCCTCCTTTAATGGTGTCCAAGATTCTGCTGAAGCAGACCAAATTTCAGGCTACTCAGCAGTCTCAGTTCTCAGGGAAGCATGAGATGCAGGCTGGAGAAGCCATTTCTATCATCACTCCCTGGAGCCATTAACAACCGAGAAGTGGTTTTGCCAGATCTCAGCTCGTCTCTGGTTACACCCCCACCATCCACGACCCCAAGCAGAAATCCCAGGCTTATAAAATTGAACAGGCCATTCCCACAAGCCACCTTGGGACTCCATGCTTGGATGGGATCAAGGAAAGAGCAGAGGCAAATCTGCTTCTAGGGCAGCACAGAATAAGCAGTGTACAAATGAAGGCTCTGAGATTCCCTGGCCCCAGTTTTCTCATAGCTGCAAGTCAAACCGGACACGGATGTAGCACAATAACCTATTGAACCAGATCTCATTAGCTAACTACAGAGAAGTCTAGCAGACCATTAAAAATTAAGCTAAATATAGGCACACGTTGAAATAAAACCTGTTAATTCTAAACCTCTGAGCCTAATTCATCAGGGAGCAGAAAATCATAACACACAGGATATTCTTCAGATGATGCAACTGTAGCTCTAGCAAGCCAGAAAGCTTTAACCAGAGCTCCCCAGAACCACAGGGAGGAATGCTCTGCCTCTGCTCTGCTGCCAAAAAACCTCCTGCGTGTCTGGTTTTTTCCATACTCAGACATGCACGAGCTCACACAGTAACCCAAGGATGTGTTTGCCCTTTCCACCCTCCTGCAGCTCACTCTTGCTTTCAAGGCTCACTTAGTAGCCCGGAGGACAATGCAGGTGCTCTTTCACTTCAGACCAGGAGTGTTGGTGGCAACTGGTCATGAGCAGGACCAGCAGCCAGGGACAGCTTTTTAACATGTCCTGGTTTGAGTGAGAACAGAACTAATTCTGTTCAGTAATTTTACTTTTCAGCTCAGTTCTTCTAACCAACTGCACTGTCTGGAGTCAGCAGCCTGTTCTCACAGGCAGTGTCTGCTGCTAGCAGTGATAACAGCCCATGGTTAGAGTCACTGCCAAGGATTGGTGTGCAGACCAAGGCCACTGCTGGATCTTGGGTACCACACTGGGGGTGCAGAGAGTGAAAGGCTGCACCTGCAGGGAGGAGTGGACAGGACGGGTGCAGGTGACCCTAAACTGACCGACGAGGGATTCCAGCACATAGACATTATAAGGCTGAGGAATCCAAAAGGTCTCTGGGCTCTTCTCCCCTCTTGGACTGCTTTGCCAGCTTTGCTTGGCTTGGGTCAGATCCTCTTTCCGTTCCTTCCTCGGAGCACCCAAGGAGGACTCTGTCCATTCTGCCTTCAATCCTGATCTGCGTGTTCCCGAACCCGGTACCAGAATCCAGCTCCTGAACACAGCTCCCGTCTGCTGCGGATCCCAGTCTGGGACTGCCCCGGTGCCTGCTCCACAGCATCAGTGGTGATGGTGATGCAATTACCATCAGGGGGGTTGGGTTCCATACGGGTTTTCTATATATTTGTATATATTCCATTTTTATTATTACTATTAGTTTCCTTTTCATTAAAGCTGTTCTAGTTTCCTTTTCTAATCGCTCAGTCTCTCTCCCTTATTCCCTTTCTCTTCCCCTTTGGGGTGGGAGGGGGGTTAACAGAGAGCATCTATTATAGGTCTGAGGGACCACCCTGACCCTAAACCATGACAAAACAGCTGATGTTACTGGGACAGCCTTGAAAAGCCACTGCTGTTGCTCCTGCTTTTGTCTCACATCTGGGTGTCAAGTGTAAAGAAAACATCTTTTAATTGAGAGACGGGCGTTGTGCAGTGCTCTAAGCACAAGTCTTGGTGACAAGAGCTATGGATCTTACCACCTACAGCCTTCAGGTTTTGCCAGGTTCTCATGGAGGCAGAATGAATGAAGTAGACCAAGGAGAGACCATACCAGATATAAACCAGGAGCTTCACAGTGGTCTCATGAGGTTAAATTAATTTGTGTGAAGACTTTGGGATCACAAGTAAGGTTCAAACCTCCACCATTGTGCGAAACGTGGTCCTTTGACAAGGGCTGAATTTCAAAGCCATCAAAGAACTAGTGCTCAGTGACGTTCATGTGCAGGGCTTTGAGTGAATTTTCTTTGCTTTTCCCAGTCACCATGCAACAGTCAATTAAAAAGCACTGCTCTCTTTGTAGCCTTCACGGCAGTACGAGGTTTATTGGCCTATTTATCACCATTGAACTGCCTCAGGCTGAATTATTTATAGCACTGAAGAAGATGAATTAAATGGTAAATCCAAAGTGGGTCACAGGGATGTTGCCTTGGCCTTGTGACCCAGACTTGTCAGTGGGCTGATCTCCTGGCCTCCTCGGCCTAATGGAGTGGAGCACCATCGTCTGCACTTGCATCAAAACCTCAAGCCAGTGCTTTCTTCCCCTTGGGTCAGAGTCTAGGAGGCAGGGATATCAGCACCCTGTGGGATCCTCCGCAGGTGACTTACCCCCACCTTTTTATCTGTGCATTCTCTACTCTTTCAATTAAGGAGCTCATTGCAGCACCCTGAGCAAGAAATCCCACCTCAGAGACGTGTTTCTAGCACGTGGCACGGCACACTGCTGGTGGCACACCGTGGGGTGAGCCAAAACGCCCCCAAAATTCATAAAAGCATCCCACCAGCCTGAGATTTTCAGTCTTTAGCATAGGAACAAAACTGCTACTTAAGCACGAGGTTTTTCAAAGGAAATCCGGCGTGCATTTCCGTCCCTAAATCCCAGCTGAATCTCATAATCCTCCACCGAGAACACACTGTGCTCCATGCCACCTCTAGCTTCGATGATGACAATGATTCCGTTGTTTCCAAAAGAGGAGGATCACTTTTCTCATTACTGCTTTTCTTGCACCACATCGGACTGTGTTGCAGAGGCTCCAGCAAGATGTTTACACCGGGGGTCCTCCAGATACTTTCCATGCCAGGAGCTGAAGAGGCCTCCCACTGGCAAAGGGGATGGGCTACCTGCCTGGCATGGCCCCAGAACCACTAATTTGTGCATATTAATCTCATAAATATTGGATGTTTACATTAATTTACCAATATCTATATTCAAATGCAATGCCCAAGCGTGTTTTAAATCCACTTTAAAAAAAAAACATACATGAAGTGAAACACTGCCCCCTCCACACAATCTTTGGAAAGCACCAGATATGTTGATTCTGGTCAGCTTGGGTTTTACTCAGAGGGTGTTGCAGGCAGTCAAACACCAGCTATGAGCTCCCATCTGTGGACTGAGGTCCTGGACTAACAGGCAACAGATTCTCAGAAAGGGTCATACGAAATTAAGATGGAAAACATGCTCCTGGCAAAAAAAGACTCTTTTTTGAGTCCGTGTGTCCTGGTATTTTCTCTCCGTGGTGCAAGGGCAGACAAATGTCATTATCTCTTATGAGAAAATCTGTATCCACAGTATTACCTAATAGCACAAAAGACAAGGCAAGGCACAAAATTCAGAAAGAATTGGCTTCAATAGAAAGGCTGGGAAACAGCCTCCACTTTTGGAAAGCTGCAATAACATTTTGTCATTTTATGATGCAGTCACCTCTCCAGTGTTGCCTAGTACAATACTGACATCTTGCCCTCAGAAGTCATAATCTCTTGGCTAAGAGAACAAATGAAAATAAAGGGTTTAGATTTACAAATAGCAGGATGAAGAATTTTAGCAACAGCAAACTTGCTGAGAAAAGTAATCCCACTGCTATTTTCAAATTCAGGTTGGATTTACTTAATAGCTTCAACAAATGAGAGAGCACCGACCAGGCTTTCCAACCCAAGCAGAGGAGGAGGAGGAAGCAGACAGCTTTAATTAACAGGCAAGACAGTGAAAGCACTTGCTCAGGAGGGGACCATCCTGATGATGCAGAACCCCACCTCCTGGGTCTCCCTGCCCAGGAATACTCCAAGGACCACGTTGCCTCTCTCCAGCATCCTCTGGCTTTTATGTTTTGGGGGTTTTTTTAATTTCATTTTGCAGAGGTACAGCCTCCCTGGTGAGACCTGCAGCCCCTCAGCAAAACAGCCCAGTTCTTGCTGGGAGGGAAGCACTTTGGGCCAAGTGGAGTCATGAGGAGGCAGGAGATGGGGTCAGTCAGCTGACAACCCAAGGGCACCACTCTGAGCACCCCTGTCTTGGGAGCCTGGGGATGGGGGTCACTTTCTTCCATGTTGAGGAGGATGAGTTCTGACTTCCTCTTTTTTGTTGAAAGGAAAACAAAACACTTTTGTCCCAGGTGAAAGGAAAGGTTTCACCACTCTAAACCCACTGTCCCCACAAATGTTATACTCTGGTCAGACTTTAGAAAGAAATCACCTCTGAAATAATTACAAACCAGTGTACTTTGGGATGTTTCAGGATGTCTCTGGAACTGGAAAAAAAAAAATCCTGTTTGCCCAGATCCATCCATAAGTCAGTCCAGTGGGAAATCTATTTATTTATCCCCAACTGATTGCCTAGGAAGCAGAGTTTAAAAAGCACCCAGGTCTGAACAACCTGCTGGTCATGAGAGCAGCAGATCAGCACAGACAAGTATTTTCCTTCAGCCTCACCAAAGCCAAGGTGAGACTTCCACTAACAAGTACCCGGATCGGTGTCTTCATGATGATGTTAGCTAACCTGAAAGAAAATGGTCAGCTAAAATCTGTACTGAATTTCCCCTCACCCAAAAATCCAACTGCTCCTGTGACCACTTCAGGGCTTCAGTGCATCAGATAGTCCTTAACACAAGCTTTATTTTGCTGAGCTGGTACTGCTTTTATACAAAAGCCCATGCCCACGGAGTCTATACAGCTTCCTTTGCATATACAATAAAGAAAAGATGGAAAAATTATACCATGCCAAGAAAGCCGTCTTACCAAACAAGAGCTGCTGCCTGAAGGGTATATTTAGAAATTAGAGGACAATTTAGGAAAAGAGGCACACAACATAAGCCAGAAGAGTAATGAAAACTAGGGAGAGTGGGAGTTCCTTTTAGGTATTGAGCACTCCCAGCCAGCATCAGTGAATACGCAGACTGACACAACTCTTTTTCACCTCACCAAGTAACAGCCAAACCTGACACTTACGCAGCATTTTTCATTCATCCATCTCAAATTGCCTTGCAAGGAGAGTTAAAGCATTGGATTTATCATCCCTCCCTGCAAACTGATGCACAGAGCTGAAGTCCAAGGTCATGCAAAAGCAGACGCCAGGAACAAATGTAGGCCATGGAGTCACGTTTCTCTGAGGAGCCCAGCACTAGACCCAGCACTCCAGATGCATCTCACCAGTGCTGAGCAGAGAGAAAGGACCATCTACCCTTGACCTGCTGGTGAGCCTCACACTTCAGCTAGTGTTCAGTCCACCTTACCATCCACTTATCTAGCCTATGCTTCACCAATGAGGAATTCACAGGAGACAGTGTCAAAAAGGTGTTGCTTAAGGCTACAATAAGCAATAGCCACTGCCCTCCCTTCAGCCACCAAGCTAGTAACCTCATTGTAGAAGACCATCCAGTTAATGGAGCATTTCTCCTGCATACATCCATGCTGACTAAACCCAAACACCATCTTGTCCTTAGTATCTCTGGAAATGGTTTCCAGGCTTACCTGCTCCACCACCTTCCCTGGCATCAAGGTGAAGCTTACGAGCCTGTAGGTCCCCAGATTCTCTTGAAATGGTATTTGCTTTCCTTCCAGTCCTCAGGAAATTTCTCCAATTGTCTTGTGCTTTTAAAAATATGCAAGAGTGGCCTCACAACGACATCAGTTCACAGCGTGACAGACTGTCATGTCTAGATAGCTTGGGGAATGCAATATTCCAGCCCAGACTTCTGCCTTTGACAGAACAACCTGCCCAAAGAGTTCGTATTTGTTCCTCAACACTTTTTAAACATCCAAGATCTCCTAGGACTGCATGACTCTTATTCCTGACTGAAGCCTGAGCTGTGTGACTTGGATGAGCAGTTACAGGAGCAAGGGGGAGCAGAGGGACACCCCATTGTAAGGAGCTGACACAGACAGAGCACTGACAGCAGGGACAGCATCTCCCTCCAGAGCAGGACTAATCCAACCACCCCAGCCCCTGTGCTGTCAATGCAAGGACTGCAACGTCAACGTGTAAAACCAGTTGCAAAAGCCCTCGCTGACCAAGTAGTCATTCCAGTTAGAAAAACACACCATTTGTTTCCCCTTACCCTCATCTCAGGAAAGGCTGTGTTGTAGCATAAGTAACGTTGATCGCAGCAAATCTAAATTGCCTAAGCAGCACCACCACAACACAGAGAAGTCTGATTTTTTTTATCCCCACGCCCCCCAAGTGTTCTAGCTCAGTAGGTGAGATGGATTTAAAATAAACAGAAAAACACCCAAGCCCAAGGGTAATGAATTTAAACTAGACACCCACAGTTACATTTTCAGGAGCTAAGTTATAAAAGAAGAAAGATGAAAATAAAATTTCAGTAAGTGTGAAGGTTGTCACTAGAGTATTTTTATCTAAAATGAGTCACAAAGCCTGCAAAGTAGGATTCCCTCCCCCCCACCCCCCCCAGTAACACTGCAAAAATCTTAAACAAAACAACAAAAACCAAACCAACCAACCAAAGAAACCCACCAACACAAAATCATCACCCCACAGCAAAACAATGGGAAAGTTACAAGCTATGCAAATCTTAATAAAGACATTGGTTCCTGCAGAATGTCAGAAGCAATAGGTTCTTCTTGCACAGGCACAGGGAGGCATCTTATTAAAAGGGATTAAACAAAACCCACTCCTCTTAACCCAGAACAGGCAAGTTGCAGGGCCTAAAGAAGCCTGTAGGCATTTGATGGTACCAGAAAAGGTCATCATGGCAGCTTTCCTGTCCAAAGGCTGAAGCCAAAGTGCTAGGAAAGCACATTCTTGAATAGCACAAAGGGTACGTAAAGTCTGAGCACAGCCTGGAAGAACAGACAAAGTGGGGACTGGAAGGAATAAAGACCTTCCACTTGTTGACCAAGCTGGAGTTCAGAGCTCAACCTCACTGCAGCGTACATCTCCACATCTCTTATGGGAGTTGGCAGAAACATAGTCATTGTTCACCAAGAGAACAATTCTGTGTGTACCTAGCAAGTCCTAGGTTAAAACTCCTGACTTACGCCATGCTGGCCACGTACAGACCTCCCCCAAAAGAAAACCACCTCTTCCTATCTACACAAAATAGACTTTAAAAAGATTTTCTTCCGACAAAGCTTTTGGTTTTGTCTGCAAGTTTAATATTCTTAAATCCATAATGACAACAGTATAAAGAACGCAAATTAAAGTTGTTTTTTGGTTATGGGTTGGTTTATTTTTTTCCCATTTTTTTTTAACACAAGGTCAGAGTGTAGAGTCAAAGACATCTCTGCCATCAACTCAATAGGGACAGAAGCATGTTAAGGGCTGATTAAAGTGCCATTTAGTAGCCATCCTAAGACAAGCATTTCTTTTCCTACAGCTGTTACCCATGCTTTCAACAGCACTGGTACTACTCCACTCCAAAATCAGGCTCTGCACAAGTGCCAGATCTCCCTAGCTTAGACTCCTTCCCTGGTATTTTCATTGCAGTAAGTCTGCACGAGCCATCAGCAAATCAGTAAGATTGAGATGGCTCATGGGACCATCATGGGAAGAATGAATCATCTGCCTTTGAAATATAAATGTTTATGATCACTGCTTCTATTCTGCGTGCACATCCTTGAGACACACAACTTTTACAAGGGTGTTCATATTTATATAATTCCATAAATTTAGACGGTGCATTACAAACACAATATGTAGTTGTAGCTATAAATAGGAGAACAGTGGGACAGTATTTTCAACTATTTCTTGTTTTCTGTGCAATACAGATGGAGATACATGGCATAAGGTATGGAACTAGAGGAAAGAAAACACAGTTATTAGGCAACAGAAACCTCCCATGTGAGTCTCCATGTTTTAGATGGTGGAATGGAAGTCTAGACCTCTACCAAAGAAGCAAAAATCATTCCCTGAGATTTAATTCCAATATTTAACCGTGACTAAAAGGCAAAGAGCAGATTCTGAAGTGGAGGTTTTGATAGTAGATTATTTTCATGGCATGTTTCCCATGTTAATGTGACAAACACCTGCCCTTGACAACAAGGATTTTGACAAACAAATGCACAATGTAATCAAAAGACAACTCGTTTCTGAACCTTGGCTGATGCTTTTTTTGGTGCTTGCAACACTATGGATGTAGGCACAAAGAGGGGCAGGGGGAATAACCGTATGCTGTAGGAGCATCATAATTTACTAGAGTATTTCTATCTGAAAAGGGATGACATTCTTCCAGAAGGCCAACCAATAAATTCCCAATGAAAATTTAAGCAGCACAAACCAGCAACTCTTCATAATCTTTCTAAACTTTGACAATATTCCTAAGAGTTTGGTCGGAGTTAGATTTGTCAGGCAATGATTCTAACAGCAGTTAAGGCCTAAGGCTTAATAACGGGTCCTTAAGGTCAACCAGTAACCTAGCACTGATACAAGCAGTTAGCAGTTACTGTATTTTTATTTAATTTTTAAAAAGGCTTCTTGCATGGGCCTGTACCCTCATTTCTATTTCTCTGCTCCATTAACAAATTAATTGAGAGAGGAGACGACTCCTGGTGCAAGCAGGAACAACCTGGCTTTTAGAGTCAGTTACATCCTCCATTTCATTTTATACTGGATATATTATATTTGTATTGGATATATCAGTAACAGCCGAGGGGGGAGGAAAGTGCACTGAATAACCATTTCAAAAGTACACTGAAATACTTCTGGACACTCAATACTCCCAGACATGCCAGACCATGATTACACATGAGGAAGATTCATCCTACCACAGCACTACTTGGGTCTGGCAATAGACTGACACACATTTCACAATGAGGTAAAAATTCAGAGCTTTGAAGCTTGAAAGTGGGGATCTGCACCTACTCTAGGGAAGGTCATACCCTGTGCGACTGCTGCCTTTCTACCAGGAGGAAAAGAAATGACTCAAAGAGGATGCTCTTTCCACAAGGAAATGGCCACCTTGGGCAGAAGAAATTAGAAAAGTGGTTTGAACAGCTCTCAGTATGAACTTTAATGATTGTTGTACTGATGTCTTTCAAAAAAGCATCAGTCAGGTAGAAAATGCGTGCCTTTGCTTTATTGTTCACAACAGACGTCCTCTACGGTGCTTGTTCACACTGAACGGACGGGGTTTCCCACGTGTCTTCATCTACCAAGTGAACCGTCTGCAACATCTGATCCATGGGTGCTTTCTCACCCTGGGTTACTGATAATGCATCTCCTCCTCCTCCTCCAGCTAACTGAAGGTCAGAGCTACAAGTACAATGAGACTCATCGCCTTTGTCCGTCAAAGATTCTGCTGCAGTTGCAGTTGTGGAGGACTGCTCAGTCTCTGTTTCAGCTTGTGGCTCTGTTTTAAAATGAAGTCCAAACAGGTTGTTTCGGATGAGGTATCGAACACACTGCAGAATCACATTCCTCTCGTGTCGGATGTCCTGGGCCAGTAGCTGGAAAGAAAGAAAAGATGATGATGCACGTTTCCCTCTATGGCTCTGTAGCCGATACAAGCCTAGCAAGAGGTACAGCTCTACTCAGTAATTCTGAACATCTCTGAATTTAAATAGTTGGTTCCCTCACACAATTCCTGGACACATGGAGCAGGAGACACATGAGAGGAAAGCCACGTATTCCCACATTCGGTGCCTTCCCACCCACTGACTGGCGCTTTGGCAGAGCCAGCGAGCACGGCTGACAGCACTAGCGCACAGCCTGCTGGGCAGGGCGATCCAAGGGCTCGCTGTCCCCTCCCTCACACCACATCACGCTGATCAGACCCTTCACTGCACCAGTTCAACTCACCAGCCAGGAGAAAATGACCTTGACAATTAGCAGCAAGTATTGGGGGCCGGGGGTGTGGAGTGTCTAGTATTTTTTGTTTGTTTAGGTTTTTTTTTTTTTCAGAAGCATGTGTCAAAAGCTGAATGAGGTCAGCAAAAGGTCTAACACAGCAGAGAAGAAGAGGTGGGACCTTGCATCCAGAGGGGAGGCAGCAGGGAGGGAGCTTCCCTTTTGGGCAGCAGCAGGCTGCTAGAACAGCACAGGTTGCTGCTCAAACACCACTTCTACTGCTAGAGGCTCATAACGGCCACAACTGACTATGGTACTGGCACGTCACTGCGCCGCTGAAACGGAGGAAAAATACTGATGTGCACAAAGTGCAAATGTTTAAGCACCACTCATTGAGCACCATTAATGAATTAAGAAAGGCAGAGCAATCTGAGAAATCTGATGGTACCACTGGATGAAGCTGTTTGCCCAGGTGGTAGAGAACATCACCGGATATATCTAAATGCCACCCCTAATTATCTGACCACAGACCACATGATGATCTTCAACCATAGACTGTAATGCTAGGCCATGCATTCCAGTACATCAGGATAGCAAGTCTATTAGCATCTTGTACACTTCTCAGGTTATACCCTATCTGTAATTTAATATCCCATGCATTTTTTATTAGATTTTTCTTTTATTAGATCTTTATTAGAAAATCCCCGTGAGTAGAAAATACTTAAAAATACAAGGAAAGGGCATGTTTCATGAGGTATCAGACTGTGAATTTAAATAGGTAGATTGGTTTGGGCTATAACCCACTTATGTAAGCCTAATAGCTTAATCAAAGTGCTAGAGGCCTCCCTCATCTCCTTTAACCTCACCGAAGTTCATTTTGGTATTAACAACCACCCCACAGATACTATAATTTTTTTTATGTTTTTCTTTTTAATGCAGGGATGGGTATCAGTGGACTGATGCTACACAAGCGTTTTTATTTTGTCAGCATACAGGAAAGCTAAACACACACTACTGTTTGCATGGCTACAATAAACATGTTTTAATAGTGCCCAAGCTCACTGATGAGTAACTGCCAATAGACACCTGCAGCTATTTTAATCTTTTTTTTTTCCCTTTTCTTTTTTTTTTTTTTTAAAGTATCATTTCCCTGATCTAACATCCTTTTCTCATTAATTATACTTCACACTTTTTTGGATAAATTCTCAGCAGTGACTCACTGTAAAATCTCAACCTTGCTTCCTCAAGTTTTCACACACTGACCATTTCTGACAGCGGAAGCCTACCTGTGAATCTCAGGCACTCACTCCTGTATGATTCACAGCCACAGGACTCATCCTTTAACAACAGTTTTGAGCAACATTAAAAGGACAAAAAAAACCCACCAAACCACAATTTTACAACAGACTACACTGGCAAGCTACAATTCAGGCTGCCAGTTTCTCTCTGCACGTGGAATTTCATCTGACTTTCCCCCACCCCCTGCGCAGAGTCCTCACTGCTTTGATCACCAACAACTTTGAAGAGCAAGAGATAAAGATGACTGCATGCTTAGGGAGCTACACAAAGGGCAAACACTTCCTTTTCAAGTCACCAGGAGCTTTAATTCTTGGCAGCAATGGTAGTACGTGCTAAAAGGACAATCAAGGGATTTCTGCCACATCTGCAGCTTGGGATGTGCCTTATCAGGTATCTCTTGCCTAAACATCCTGTGCTGTTTCAAAGCCCTGATGTCAGTGGCACCCTGCTTTCTCCTGGGTGCTGCCCACAGCAAGTTCTCCTGTGATGGGGGAGCTTTATGCCAGCTATTTACAGAACCTCAAGGGTAGTCTACCCAGCTGACACTGCTTTTCACTGCTAAATGCAGTAAAAGCTTCAAAGTTTTATTTATACTAAGGAAAGCCACAGAGCTTCCAAGGCAGGATGCTCCGCACTGTTGCCAAGAACAGAATCCTAACACCTTGGACTCATCCCTACAAACCTCTTTTGACCCTTCTGAGGTACCAGCCTGCTCTTCATTATACCAGTGCTGTCACTTGCTCAGATTGATCTAAACGTGCCTACAGAGAAGAAACCCACGTGTGCAGGTTGCAGCTCAACGCCACTCCACAGTTTAAGTCACCAACACCTTTATCAAGAAAATCTCTTTTCATCTGAAAAAATTGTTTGCTCCTTCATCAGAGGAAAGTGGTTAAATAGCAAAGCCAGGAGCAAAGAAAGGAAGATCAGAATAAGGCTGATGGGCTCACACACAACAAAAATCTCCTGGATACTATCACAGGGAGCAGGGAGGGAGGAATAAAAGGTTTTGTCCTTTGTGCAACTCATTGTAGGCACATGATTAAGTTGTCATCTCTTGCTCATCAAAATCAGTTGCTACCTGAATGCACACCAGGTTATTTCTATCTGTCTATTTAAGCATCTACTCCTTCTCCGAGTGAAATGCTCCCTTTGCTGTTTTGAAGATGGGACCTTTGCTAACAGAACAGCTCAGAACTCTTGCACAGGAGGCATTATTTTAGCAGTAAGATTGTTACCATTTCCAGCAGAGTTGGACGGCGCTTCGGAAGGAGAGGTAATGTTTTCTTGCCCCAGTTATCAGGCCTTCTCGGGGGACGTGCATTTGAATTCGAGCTTCTTAATGTCGTGACTGCATATTCTGGAGGTTTTGGATTTGAGTTCTGACTCTGAGGAACATCAGTAGTCTGAGGCGTATTTTTAAGCGCAGCCTGGTTTTCCTCAGCTTTTGTTGCAGTCTTGACAGGGATTTCTTAAAGAAAAAGAACACACTTTCATCTCAGACTTAAAAGCCTCTTTAACATGTTTATATCCCCATGCACTGGCAGTTCGTTAGTACTATTCTTGCTCACATACCCTGATATGAAGATGTTCATGGTTTACTTGGAGGAAGGGAGGGTTTTGTTTGGGTTTCTTTTAAAATACAAAAGAACGATCTTCTAAACATTCACAGAAAGGAAAACTAGGTATTTAAATTCTGCAATACAAAAGGAAAAACAGTAGTAAGAGCTGAAGGAATTTTCTAACCTCTGCCTTATTATCACTTAGAAAGTACGTTGCTTCCACTTCACAATACAGTTTGTTGCAAATGTGGCTGCTGAGTAAATCATGATACACTGAGGGCAGAGGATGCCCAAGTCCAATTCCATGGCTGCTAGATGCTCTCTGTAACTTTGGGTATGCCATCCAGGGCAAGTAAGGCAAGTAACCATCTGCAAAAATCAAGGAGCAGCAGCAGCTCTCTACTGTACACCAACGCATACACTCAGAGAAGCACAAAATCCAAGTACTAGAGTTCAAGTCTCAGTGCAACACTCAGTAGCCTTCTATGGAAAAAGCCCTTAAGGGCATAGAAATTAGTTCACAGGGTAAGCATAACAGCTTTTTCCTGGCACTATTTGAAGCAAGACTGAAGACAGGCTGGGTTTCCTCACCACCCCTGCCAACAAGGGCAAAAAAAGGTTTGGGAAATTCAACGACACACACCCTAACCAAAGACATTTTATGCACCCCACTCAACGCTGGACATGCTGCTGAGAAAAGGCGAGGAAAGAGAGGGGAGGAAAAACCACTCAGTCTTTCAGGAAACTCTGTTTGGGGCTTTCCAAAATACACTGTAAGGCTGGGGCAGGGGATTAGATGCAGCACAGGCCAAGTGGATAAGGCCATGCCCGTGCACCAGCTGTCTGCACAAATGCTGTGTTGAATCTGGGTGCTTCTGCAAGACTGGGAGCTATCACCATACTGGGAACGAGTAATGGCTCACCCAGTGACCTGGGTTAGTGTTCAAAACCAGGAGGAGGGAGGAATAGGGAAACAAGAGCAGCAGAATAATGGCATATTCTTTTACTCCTCCCAGCCTGTCTTTACACATGGCTTACACCAGTACTAGCATGCACTCTCACTGAAAGCAAACTGGAAAGGATCTGTACACAGACCAGGAAAAACATCCCTGTGCATAACCTTTAACAAGCTTCTCTCTTTACTTGTATAAGCTTAAAAATCAACAGGTACAAGACAGCTCTGAGCTACAGTACTGGCAGACAGACCAGAAAAAGGCATTTCCATAGCCAAGCGTTTTGGAGATACATCTTCACAAATGTAAGCTGTGGCTTACGTGTTGCTGCATCTTCTGCAACACTTTGTCTTAAAAGTTGTTTCTCAAGAAATTTTTAGTACTCTGGAGGTTCTGACTGATAACCTGCAGCTTTCAGCAGCTGGGGACACAGCTGTAAAGACCTACCGCTGGGTTACTGCAGTCATAAGTGTTGTATCTGTAAATACACAAGGGCCGGTAATGGGATGGGAGATGGCAAAGGATCAAATACAGGAGAGGTGAAGCCTCCCTACCCTACCCAATGAAAAGTAATTTGTGATCAGGTTTTATCAGTGCTTGCAGCCCACACCAACAGTGTGAAGGAGAGGAGAAGGGCCGAGGAGATGCTCTCACACACCTTCGGGCTCGCTGTCAGATGCGCTGCCATAGTTGGCCAACAATGAACTCAGGGCGGAGGTGACCTGCTTGGGAACAACAGTCAATCCCAGCTTCCCATCTTCATCAGCTGCTTCATCCTTGTCAGATTCTGCATGGAGAGAAAAGGCAAGAGGGATTTTTCACCAGTATTCCTCATGCCAACAGCCAGTCTCGTTGCTAAATCCCCATCTCACCACTATGCAAGCCTGATGTTGGGCACCATTGCTCAACACCATGGACTGACAAACAAAACCCCACACTTGCCTACCTTCTACAGACATTCAGTGGCAAAAATCATCTCACCACTGGTTTACAGACCTGGCAGCAAAGCTACAGAAGCAAAAAGCCTCCTGAACAAGAGCTCGGGCTTTCTGTTTCTTTCTTCACATACTCAGCATAATTATAGGTTTGATTACCACGTGTAGGTAAAGAGAGAGGATTTCATAACATGAAGTCTTGCTGGATTTAGTCCTGCAGAGGTGGGGGGCTGGGGGAGAAGGATTCATAAACCAGGGAGGGGAACGAGAATTAGGCTTATTCAAAGTGAGAGCAAAGAAATTTCTGGATAGTAAAAAAAGCCTGTAAGGGACATTGAGAACCAAGGCTACAAATTAGATGTAGTACTTCAGGCCACCTGATGCTTAGATCCCTGCAGAGTATCACAGACATGCATGAGCAAGTGAGCTACTGCAGTCCCAAACTACCCCAAGGAGACAATACCAGGAATACAGAAGGCGAGCAGATGAAAAATGCTGAAATTGAGGATTCTGTGAAAATGGAGCCCTACCAGAAAAAAAAAAATCCTAAAAAGTCAGTCATTACAGTTTTGTATGTTTTAGATTGAAACAAAAGATCTATATGCACTACAATCTTGGAAAGACTCTCAGGTGAACAGTGCTAGAGTTTGTAGGAAAACTAGGAAATGCTTTTCAGGAATACACCTACATGCAGATTTCATATATATATATATATGAAATCTATATATCTACACACACACACCCCCCCACACTACTAGAAACATTTTGAGAAACTGGCCCGTGGAGACTTCTAGAAAAAGACTGGTTGCAATCTTATTTTCACAAAGATAGAGTCATGCCCTCTCCCATCTAAGACATCTCCAATGTCTATCTAAGCCTGCCCTATAGGAAAGCTGTCTCACAACACTTTCCTGAAATAAAACACTTTTGAGATCTTTATTCTGAAAACACAAATGCTTCTCTATTGTGTTCTATCATTAACAATTGGCAATGTGATTTGTGGCAGTTCATGCTGTTCAGTAAAACAACTTAGAGATAAATATACAGGTATTTCTCCAGACTACTTACCCACCTCTTTTTACTTTGATCTATTTTGCATCATTGCTGCGTTCTAGATCATCCAAAATGTTGAGTGCATATGTGGTTGGGTGCCTTTTCTTTTTATTTTCTTTACGTTTTAAAGAATCACTTTTAATCTGCTTTTCAGCAAATTAGGA
This sequence comes from Todiramphus chloris collaris, assembly GCA_025345505.1. Classification (NCBI taxonomy): domain Eukaryota; kingdom Metazoa; phylum Chordata; class Aves; order Coraciiformes; family Alcedinidae; genus Todiramphus; species Todiramphus chloris. The sequence continues at coordinate 41,102,708 of JANVCC010000021.1, forward strand.
AAACACTTACTGGAATGCATTTTCTCTTTGAGAGTAACACATTTGGAGGAAGCGTTATGCACTACTGCATACAACTGGCTGTTTCTGGTCAGTAGATCCCACAAAATTTTACACCTGACAGCCTCATCACCTCACCTTGTTTCTGCTTATGAAAAGAAAAAGTCTGTTTTCTTATCTCCCTTTCAGTTTCTTAGCTTTGAAGGAACCAGTCACTAAACAGAACTTAAGTGAACACATTATGTAAAAAAAAATTACGTTCCCTCTAGATAAAGAGCTGCTGCTGTTAGAAAGGTTTAATTAAATACTCCAGCAAAATGTAAAATCATGGACTTCAGTTGTATGGTTTTGGTTTTTTTTTTTTTTTAAAGTCTACTTAATTATATAGTGTTTGTTACTGTTTGTTATGACTTTTTATCAGTAGTATAAAAATCTGCAACTGGCTTTAATAGTGTGTAATAAGCAAGAGCCACATTCCTTCTCTACCTTTTCTAACAGAAGTTACTGGCTGTACTTTGGTATAATTGGACTTTTTATCATTAAGTAAACCACAGATGCTGTGGGGAAATACAGTTATATTTAAGCATACTTAAGTTTCCCAACACGCAGAGACTAGTGGAATAAACACATTGCATAGGGATGCTGAGTTCTTGTTCCCACTAATTGATGGCTATGTTTTCAAGGGGAAAAACTAAGCATCAGACATCTTTCCAGGGGATGCATTCTAGCCTTGTTGCTAAAAATAGCTAGAGTATAAATCAGCTTACATGCCATATTCTAGGAGTACTGCATCACTGCTGACTATATTATAAATAGTTATATCTGGAGAGTTTATATTGCTGCCAGCATGTGGAAACAAGACATGCTCACCAAAAATAAAAACACAAAAAAAATTAAGCAGCAATGCTTTTGAGAACACACACATATGGGAAGTATCAAGAGGAAATTAGATAATACAGCAAACCCCAGAATTAAGAGGAAAACGTTGACATTTTAAGTCATTAACTTGTAAAAGGAAATCCATTTGTTTTCGCACACAAAATACTGTTACTTTCAAGACCACAAAGGGATATTTAATGGTCTTAAAAAAATAATTTGTTGAAGTACTTTATTCTTCTGGCTTTATAAAGGTTTTCTTATTTTTACGCATTAGTTTAGCCATCTAATGTGGTTCAAGTCCTTTAGACTATTGTACAGTATTTATGTGACGTAACACTGAACAGAAGTTTTATGGCAGTACTTCCAAAACCCTGACTAGCAAGCAAAAGTTTCAGCATCTAAATTTTAAAACAGATCAGATGCTATTTCTTTTCCTCTCCTTCCTAATGTTACTACAACATCACTTCCCTTTGCTGCCCAAACCACTTTACCTTTGCTGTCTCTCCCAGCTAAGTGTTCTGGACAAAAAAAAAAGCATTCCTAATCAGGAGTAAACAGGTAAAACAAGATTATTATGGCAAAGTATTTCCTAAAAGAAAGATACAATTGAGGTGCTCCATTAAGAGACCAAAAATTCTCGTCAGTTTGCTAGCCAAATACTGATTTAAAGCTAGTATGGTATTTTAAAACATATGAAGCTAAGTATCCAGCATATTTATTTTTCAAATCCAAGACACACCTACATCCTAACTCCCAACATCTTCTGCCCTTCAGGTTAAGCATTTTTTGATGACAGGAGAATAAAACTTAATGCTTTCTAATTCTCACAGAAGAATGTGAAAGACAAAAGTTGTCTGCTAGGTTTCCCCTGTGTGTTTATAGTACAATCAACTTGGCTTGCAAGCAAACTTATGTAGAAGTGCCTAATGCTGGTAGTATCTTAAACATTCCTGTGTTTGCCTTTCCAATCCAGATTTTTATTTCTTCTTCAGTGACTCTGTATTTCAGATTTTCTCCAAACCATATCTCGGACAAGTTTTAGCTCCTCCCACCAACACATGTTGACATGTATTCAGTCAGCCACACACATGCATCTCAAAGAGCTCTAGACTACTGAGTTTCCTGCATAACAGGCCAATCCTACTAGGGCAGAAGCTCCTATGCAACATTTACCCTGGGAATTTTCTTTGAAGACCATGTCTGGAATCAGGGTCTCTCTCTACTGAAATTTCCATTTAAAAGGAAGTTCCAAGTGCAAGTTTTAGGTGCAGGGATGTTGGAGTACCTTCAAGCTTATGAGCCTGTTGGCCCTGGCACTACTCCAGCCACAACACAGCAATCTCGGTGAGGTTTTTTTTTTTGTTGTGTTGTTTGGTTTGTTAGTAACAATAAGAAGATAAGCATGACAACAGGCTCCCCAGTATTCTTCTTTAAGAAAGCCTTGCATCAATCTTCTACTTAGTGAGAGTATTCCCATTTTAAACATGCAGCTAGCTCTCTTTCAATCAAGGGCAGAGGTTATGTGCTTTTGGAAACCTCCAGCTTTCCCCAGAAGTTGCCAGTTATGCAAATGGTCAGTAATCACTTAAGCAGTACTATTTAAAACAGAATTTCTCCTAAGTTCTTTCCTCTTACCAACATCACCATTTGCCAGAAGACCAAGAGGGTCCATGTCCTTCACATAAGGGTCAGCTGCCAAAGCACTCTGTTTCTCATTTTCCTTTTCACACGTGCTGTTTTCTGGTCCATTGGCTTCATTTTGAGTTCTATGTACATTATAATCATCACCATTTTTACCAGATTTCTTCCACAATGGGCGCCTTTGTCTTCTCCTCTGTCTTCCTTGTTGCCCAAGCCTCCCTTCATTTCCTGAAGGTTTCCACATCCCCTTCATTTTGCTGGAGAATAGAAATGCAAAGCTCATACAAGTGACAAGCTATGAGAATAAAATAAACTGATGTAACGAGACATCTCAGGCCCACATTTCAGCAACACGGGCTGATGTCGGGACTAACTCCAGCTCAGCTAATCCGTGGTGACAGACCAGACAGGCAGTCACAGCTCATCTCATTGGCAGGGCGATGTGACAAAGCTGGAACCTAAAGCAGAGCTTGAAGTTCATGACTTTTTATCTTTTAACAAGGCAAAGGGTACATGGGCGAAGCAAGTTCCTTGACCATCTACAGCGAGAGGACACAGTGTTTTCATTTCACATTACAAAGTCAACAAATACTTCCTTCACTTAAGCAATTAAGTCATTCAAAACAGGGTGAATGTGGAATTCAAATGGGAAGCATCTACTATGAGCATCCTTCCACTGCTGAAGTCTCCTTTTTCCAGTTACAGCTCAAAGAAGGATCTTGCTGCACTAAATGCATTCAGCCATCTGACGCCATCAGTCGCAATGACAGCCTACTGCCTCCAACTAACTTGCCAATCATTTTTTTTTACCCCAATGGAAAAGGAATAAAAGAATCTTCTATCAGGACAACGGATTTTTTAAAACTTGAAACATAATAAGTCCTAAAATACGGGAAGAGCACAACATGCTGGTTCCACTATCTTCCAGGTTATCCTATAAACACAAAGCATGTTTTATAGGAAGGTACCTGGAAAGCTTAAACTCTTGTCACAATCTATAGATACAAAATTAGGTGTGACCTAGAAAGAAAAGCAAATGTAGAAGGGACAAAATAAGCTTCCTGAGAATGCTTATTTTCAAGCAACGAAGAAACTTCAAGAAACTTAATTCTGGTATTTAAAGGGTGTCTACAAAGAAGACGGAGACTCCCATTTTAGAAGGAGTCACATGGAAAAGACATGGGGTAATGGGTACAAGTTGCTCCAGGGGAGATTCCGATTAGACACAAGAGAAAAAAATTTTAACAACAAGGACAATAAGACATTGGAATAATCTCCCCAGGGAAGTGGTGGAGTCCCCAACAGTGGACACTTTTAAGATTCAGATGGACAGGGTGCTGGGCCATCTTATCTAGACCATGCTTCTCCCAAGCAAGGTTGGATAAGATGATCCTTGAAGTCCCTTCCAACCTGGTATTCTATAATTCTATGATTAAGTCAGCAAAACCAGACTGCAACAAATCATCAGCACATTACAACTGCAAAAGACATACAAGATCTACTGTTCTGAATGAGCCCCATGGTTTGTTCTGCTCACTACTCTCTCCCTCAGCCTCACCTACAGCATCACAGAGGTCCTGTCACCCCTAGTCAACTGCATAACACCACATCTGAGCAAAAGCTTCTTCCTGAAACTTCTCCCTGGGTCTACAGTCATGCATCCTATGAGCAGAGTCCATAGGAGCATTTCTAACCTGGCACTTTGTCACTGATAAGCAGCCAGCGGAACACGTGAGGGAAGAAAAAATAGAGAAGACAAGCAAGGCAATGGTCACTCTTCTCCCCACTCACCTTTCCAGGGTCTACCACTTAAAGACCCTCTCTGACAAGAGGTGATCCCAAGACACTGATAGTTTTGAGCCTCGTGATGTGGGGTGCTGTGTGAATGTCTAACATCCCTGAAATCTTGCAGGAAAGCGTTAGGATGTTGTGAAAAATGACTTGCTTTGTCTTCATTCTGATGTCTCAAATAGTCATTTGGTACCCTCACCCTTCCCAAATTAGAAGAAAAAAAAAAAATTATTGCTGCATTCTATTCACCTCTTCCCACCTATACAATTTTTCTAGCACTCCATTGTACAGCCATTGCAAATCACCCACTTCTTTGCTTGGACAGAAACATTTCCATTACCCACACGCCTCTCTTCCATACCTTTCCAGCCTAATTAGCCCTTCTTAAGAGGAGAAGGGGGACTGCCATAGCATTCAAAATGGCTATACATATCACAACAAAATATATTTCGTTTCATTCTCCAGTCATTTCATGACAGCATCTAACACTGATTGCTCAGCCCTGATGGCATCATCTATCATAGTGCTCCCGGGGCACAAGAGTTGAGCTACCACCTTCCTGTACATCAGCCTCTCACCTGCAAAAGGAGGCTAATAGCAGCTCCTACAATTCAACTCCACCTAGAGAGAGAACTGCATTTCTGATGTACCAGGCTCTAAATTCAGGATGTTTTTGTATAACCTAGAAAATACTGAGCAAATATAGGCTCAATTAGAGGAGTCACTCTTGATCAAGGGTTAAAAACAACATTCTGATTTCCTTGGGGCCTCAAACAAGCAGGAAAAAGAAAAAATAAAATCAAAACAAACCACAACAAAAAAAAATAAAGGTCACTAACACATCTCAACTAACATCATCTTGTCATCTGCCTTCTGCCATCCCCTTGTGAAAGATATACTGCTCTTCCCTTCCCGTTCAGAGGGGATAAAGAGCCATGCTCTATTAATCAGCTGCTGCAAGACACCAGCCAGACTACCACAGTGGTGCTTCCACATCTCTAATCTCACACGCAAGGATGCTGAGAATTAGCAGTTGTAAAGCACTTCAGAGAACCACAAATGGAAAGCGCCAGAGAAATGCTAAGTATCTAATCCTTTCTAAATCTTACTTAGCTATTTGCTTTAATAGTACAGCTCGCAGAGAACAAGCTGTATTCTATTTTTGCCTCATGCATCAGTAAATTTGCTAGACAAGCACCAATTTCAGAATCTTTCCTGTTGATAGACAAAGCAGAAATGACAGCTTTTTGGACAGTTCATCAAGTCTATAGAGCTAGCAGCTCAGGAAAGGGAAAGTAAAAAAAAGAAGAGATTTATAAAAATCAGAGTAAAAGGTCACTAAGCTAACCACCTATAATTCTGAAAGCTTTTTCCCCCCCCCCAGACAATTTCCCAGATATAAAGTTAGTAACAAATGTATCAGGATGAACTTGATAATGGACGTTTAGGACTACATAGTGCATCCGAATCACAGCCACAGGAGTTATCAAATAAACTTGTAAACACTGAACAGTAAGTTGCTGTGAGAAACAAAACTCATCTTTGCTCAGAAGAACGTCCAAACACAGTTATTACATATGTTTGTGGTGTTAGTCTCAAGGCCTAGGTTTGGTTCCTTGGGTCCAAAGCACTCCTGCAACTTTATATCCTTTGAAGGAAGTTTTACTTCAGTCTTTTATCAAACAAACTACCCTAGCCTGGCATGAACCCTATTCTGCACCAGATCAACCCCTTGACCACGGTGCAAGTTTTATTTTGTCTGGTGTTATCCTCTAAAAAAACCAAAACAACAAAAAAACCCCCACAAAAACAAACAAACAAAAAACAGAAAAAACCCCAAAACACTAAAACCCCAACCAAACAAAAAAACTACACCAAAACCAGAACAACCAACCAACCCAACAATCAACTAGGCAAGCTCCAGCTTCACTTCCATGCAGGGGCAAATGGTATTTAGCGAGCACCCCGTAAAAGTGAGCCTGCTTCTCCCTTCCAGCTCAGTCATTCCAGTTTAAGCAAGTGATGTTCTAGGAGCATAGAACAAAAAGTCTTCCCACAAGCCCTAAAGTAGAGCTAATGAACTTATCAGGTTCCATAGAACCCTGACACTGAAGGGAAGAGAAAGGAACAAAGATCATACTGGGAAGTAATTCACAATAAGGGCGAGAACAGGTAAGAATGACCACTAGGAAAAGGGTTCTCTCAAACCAGAGTGCAGAATTCAGCAAGGACATCAGATTTCTAAGACAATTATTGTTTAATTTAACTGTAGCGGACTATGAAGCACTGTAAAGAAAAGAACATTACAGATGCCATTGATCAAATGACCTATCCTCTGTCAAAGGGCAGCTAGATCGTGTATACGCAGGCACTAGGTGCTGGGTGACCACAGTAAGAGAGTGCATTTCTGAACTCGTGAGGATGAAGGTAACAAAACTTGTTTCAAAACACTTACCCAAACTGTTGGGTAGTCAGCACTTCTCCCCTTTCTTCCTTCTGCATCTGCATCGTCTTTTTCCTTTCAATGTTTGCCAGTGTAGGAAAATTTCTAAAGGAAATAATAAATAAATCTATTAAACAATTCACTGTACTTTGTCAGTTCTCCCTTTACCAAACCACCATCCTCCATAAACGTAATAAACTTTGAAAACCTTTCATGTAAGTTGAACAGATACTTCCTTCTTAAAAGTGCACTGGTAAGGAAAAGAAACCTAAGTGTATTTATGCTTACATACTCAAATTAAAAAGAAAAACCCAACAAGCTACCAAATTGGCATGATTAGATTTGCCAAACCCATCAGACAAGCTACAGACAGACAGTTCAGTTATGCTTATGGACCCTCTGCCTGCCCCTACACATAACAACACAATTTAGTCCTGCAATTTTATTTTTATGGTGCTTCAACTGGAGTATTTGAATGATCTTAAAAGGTACAGCATGCCTGTGGCAAACCAAGTGCTGAGTAATATCAATTAAAACAGGTATAAGGCTTCTGGGTCCACAAGATTCCTTTAATGTGACAATTAGGGAAAAGAACACAGGTTTCCTCTCAAGCAATATTCAGTAGAGTGCTTGCACACTGACCTCTATTTCACCAAAATTACTCCCCCTTTTTAATTCCAGCTTCAAGAAAAATTGCTAAGTCATGCATATCAAAACCAACCCACTGTTGTAACCATCTCCCAAATCACCCCCCTCTTCCATTCCCCACCTCCTTCCCCATCCTGCCCTATGGACAAATGCCCACCACGCTGGTCCTAACATGTAAAGCTTGCTGCAAATGACCATCAAAGCCCCCAGAATGGCTATGCTAGTTGCTCTGCAAACATTAGTTAGCTACATCCCAGTGCTTTCAGATAAAGATGGTAGATGAGAAATGCACACACAACCCCACCAGCTTCTGGATAGAAATGCAAAGTATAAATATTTGATAAGTCTATTAAAATGGAGTAACGAGAAACTTAGAACAGCTAACACTATATACAGCTGTCAAAAAGGACACCTTTCTTTGTTTAAATATTTAACCTTACCACCTGCATCTTTCCCGTTTTATAACGTGAATGTTAAATGCCACATTGATGCAAGACAGCTCCAAGCACATATCCAAGCATTTCCTATGAGATGCACTTAAACATGCCATAGAACTTGCCGCCTTTAAAAGGATTTGAACCTGAGCTGTGAACATCTGTTTTCAGTGGATTTCTCCCAGAAATCCACCGTACAGTTCAATCAAGCATAGGGATGTGATGTTTTATCTCCACTCTTCCCTGTTAGCTACATTTGTTAACCCATGTTCTAACACTCACTGCACACAGTAAGCATGCAATGAGTTATCTCAAGAGCTTCACATTGACCAAGACCCCTGTGCTTGGCACCTCTCCACAGTTTTAGGATAAGGTGCTTTCCTTCACTCAAGTAAGGCTCATGGGAGGAGAGAGGGCTATAAAATAAGTAGTTATGCTCAAAATTGCCCCAAGCTCATCTTAATTTTATTTTTTTTTTTAAAAAGACATAAGGGAAGACCCTTAATCCTGGAGCAAAGGAGCCTTCAAAGTGCTCCTGCAGTTATGCTCATTAAAAACATATTCAGACACGCTCTCACAACATGATCCGAGATGTGACTGCCTCCCACTTTCATTCCTATGAGTTACCACTCCCTCCACCAAGCCACCGTAATGGACTCCACAAATGCTTTCAGTTTGATTCATTGCCAAGACAGACAGATTTCTCCCAAACCACCCTTCCAGAGAGCAGTAACTAACAGCTAAAGACAGCTCAAGTTGTAAGCCCAAGTATGCCTGCAAAAGCACATCTGAAGGCAACTGTATTTATTTGCTCTAGCTCTTCTCAAACGTTAAATAGCATTTTACTTACTGCCTTTACCTTGTGCTGTCCAAGTAGGTACATTTTTCTGAACACAACACAGCGTTTCATTTCATTCACAATGAGCAAATAAGCATCTGCTAATTTATTCTTCCATCTAAGGACTTGGTGGGCAGTAAGCTCTAGACATTCAAGTCCACAGGTCACCAGCCTCGGTATAGGGTAGAGTGGGTTCACTCCTCCCCAGGTACTCTGCTGTGTAACAATGAGTTGGGATAAACCCACCTGTGGGTCCTGGTGGGACCTGCCCAAGTCAATGCCACTCATCCCTACAAGGAGCAAGTGAACCAAAGAGGTGTGGACCAAAGTTACCCCCCCACCCCAAGTGTACCAGCCCCACTGCAACTCCCTAACTCCTCACATACCACAGCCCCAGCACAAACTGGCCTGCATACCTCCTAGCATCAGCTAGACCTACTCATGGAGGCAGCAAAATTCAACTGGACCCCAAGTGGAAGCAGATGCCTACAATGGAAACGATATGGTCTTGGGTTACAACTTTATGGCAGCCTTTACAAACTGCACTAAGAACAGCCACAAAGTACTCAAGAGGACAAAAATAATAAAAAAAAAAAAAAAAAGAGAAATTGTATGGTTTGTTTTGGTTTTGTTTTTTTTTATTAATACAGAGAATTCTTACTCAGGAAGGCTAAATTTAGGAAGACTGCTCCAATGCAAAAGGAAGAGCCTATATTGAATCTCTCCACACAAAACACCACATCCAAAAAAATCCACTGAGGAGACCTGGGTTTGAATCCTTCTCAGAAGGCATGTCCCCCTCCTCCTCCTCTAACAAAAGGACGTTCTTAAAATATTACCTACAAACACCACTGAAATAGAAGTAGCCCGGCACTTAGGTCCTGTAAACAACTCCCTAGAGCTTGAACACAAACAGCTTCATCAGTCACCACAAAGGCTTTACAAACCTCAGCAACTCACTGTGAAAGAGGGAGTTAAACCAGGATGTCATGGTCTGGCAGAATAGATTTCATGAAGGAGTCAGTACTGCCCGAGAAGGCAGCCCCGTTTCACAGCAGCAGCAGTTTCCATAGACACTTCCACAATCCAAACTGGGAAGTTTTTCAGTATAAATTGTCAGGACAACACCAGAAAACTGGTTCTCAGGCTAAGATGAGTATATTGCATATACACCAACAGAGACACATGCAGGAGCTTCTGGAGACAGGGAATGGCGACACTGAGCATCATCACCAACATGTGTGCCCTAGTGAATAGATTATTTTATTTTTTCAATAAATGAGTGCACTAGCTGGACTCATACATATTTTAGAGGCCAGCGTACTCAATCTTCCTTACATACACATCAGAGTAAGCTAGCTCTTACCAAGCAGTGGAAAAAGAGAGCTTTGCCCATGTCTACCAGAGAAGAGACCTATTTCTATAGCAGTTTACACAAAGAATTTCTGAGTGGAGAGCTACATATGTTTATCATCTTTATAGGAACAACACTGTGACCAAGTTGCCTCAATAATTTCTGGAGCTGGTCTTAATTGTATATGCATAACTAACAGCGAAGTGGACATGGAGAGCCCAAAGGGAATAAAAATGGCCCAATAGAGAGCTGATAAAATCCTGGTTTAAGACACCCAGGCATTTTATCAAGTATTACATATCTAGTGTGATTTTACCATATGTTAGTTAAGGCAGTTTTATTGCTAAGCCATTAGCAGTTCAGAGTAAACTGAACTATCTCTACCTCGACCTACCAACACATTCCTTCTACTTTGCTTCATCTTCTCTACTTTTACCAGGTCATAAGAAATGATATTCCTTATTACGTATTTAACTAATGTGACTACAACACCAGGGAAGATTCCAACATATTCTAGGATTATCATTATCTAACTAGAGAGCCACAAATTAATGAAAAGTGGTGCAGTTGACAGTACAGGCCTTCAGTCATGAAGCACGTGCTCAGCCTATGGGATGTATGGTAAGGAAATACAACAGTCAATCCCTAACTGAACAAAAAAAATAAAACCCCAAAGATTAAAGAAAGCAGGGGAGGAGGGGAAGATTCCCTTTAGGCTTGTGTTTAAGAATACATATGATGAAAACAGCACATTTCTCAACACTTGGAAGGGACAGGGCAAATCAAACCAAGAAAAGTAGTTGCAATCAAAAGCTGATGTCAGACTTCACAAGCATCTGCCTGCAAAACATAGGGAAACCCTGAGACCCCGTTTGCTTAATTAGCCTGCCTGGCTCAGCAGGTTCAACGGGCCACAAACCATTAAAGAGTCTTTTAGGTAAGCAGAGGCGTGAAGGCTGCAGCAATGAACAGGGCATTGTACAGAATCAGACAGGAAAACAGCATTCCGACCCAGAATACTTCACCCAGAGATACTCACTCCTTACCAGCTCTCCCCCTTCTCCTCCCGCTATGTTGAGTAAGGCTGCACTTTAAACAGAGGCTCTTTCTACAAGATTTTAAGCAGGATACACAAAACTGAGAAACACAGCAGCTAATTAAGAAGAAAAATCTCGGCTCTGTAAGTAATTATTTATAACAGCTTTATTTATAAAGCAAGATGGGAATGTCAGGGATGCAGCATAGAAACAGACATGTTAAATCACTGCAACCTAATTAGAAACAAACTACTAGTGACCTAAAAAGATTCAATCTTAGCTCTGACTGGAGCTTCTAGAAAGAAAAAGGCTTTTTCCTGTCACTGTAAACCAAAGCTGCCTAATAGCTCAGACTCCCTCTGGTGTTCTTTTTTTCTGTACAATACAGTGTTTACTGTGAGTCAACAACAAACCTTCAGTACTAAACCAGTGCTTTGCTGGTGACCCAATTAATGTTTCACGAAAGTTTCAACTAGGTTTCTCAATTAATAAATTAAAAAAAAAAAAGGGGGAAAGAAAAAGAAAAAAAAGCTGCAAAAAACCCCAAAAGGAAACAAAAAAAAAAAAGATGCTAGCTTCCTTGCAGTACAAACAGTAACAACGCCACCCAGGTAGTCATTCTACACCCATCCATTAGAGCTAAAGGAGATGCCCACAGAAGGGCTGAAGTACCAAAATAATCCACAGCACTACTCCATCTAGTGGCCTTGTCTTAGAAGGTGCTAATCCCACATTGCCTTTTGAGTGTGACTGAGACTTTATTCCCATTGATTTTACCGTGCTGTAGTGAACAAAGACATTTAGCAATGTTGTACCACAGCCAAATTATGTTCATCTGTAAACAACAACAGTATCCATCATGACATTGCCTAGAAACTCTAAACAAAAAAAACCCCTTCGTATTGTAAGTAATAAAGATGTGGTGAGTATTACTGTTGGGGGAAAAAAGGAAAAAAGGAGAGCAATATGTAGACTGAAAGCAAATAAAAAAACAAACCCTCAAATATCTTTTGAATAAAAGGAAATCTTAGAACCAAAATTAATCTAACACCAAACTTGTACTCACACAGATCACAAGCAGTTTTTGTCTTGTTAACTGTGGCATTTCAAACATGAAAAATATTTTCTTTCTGTATCAACAAGAGCTGGTTTAAAACAAAATAAAATAGGAACCTACAGATTATCTTCATTTGTAAAAAAATGAACAGCAGGTGCAACAGGAGACTGCTGTGATGCGGTGACGTAGTGGTAAGACTTCCCTTTGCCTTTCTGAAATCTGAAGAAAAAGCTGTAACCATGTTCAAAGGAAAGTTAAAACTTGCAGGAATTAACTTACCTGGGGAGAAACTTTGCTTCTCAACACAGCAAAAAGTGAAGGGAGGCAATAAAAATAATTCTCCCACCAGATATTCAAATAGTTTTTCTTGTTTTTACAAAGCTACAGTATAAAACTTATTAAGATAAGTCAGATTCAAAGCAAGACTGTGACAACATTAATTTTTTATATAAATGCAAGCTGGATTCATCATAAGAGTGCATCAGACAACTGGGGTTATTTTAATAAAACAAAACAAAACCCAACCAAAACACAAACCAAAAAAAAAACCCCACCCACAGAAAAAACAAACAACCAACCCACCCAAAAACCCCCAACCAAACAAAGAAACCCAAACACCAGAAACAACAGGTGACTAATACACCGCCCAAGATCATCACCAATGATCCTGAAATTAAATTTGTATCGCTTCCCACTCTTCATATAGGACTCATATATGGTCATTGCTTGTGGAAACAAAACTCATGTACTGGTCACCTGCCAAACTATAAAGTCAGGAGCAGAAGTGAGGAAAGTCTACAGCATCCTTCACCTACTGAAAAAGGGCAGATTTCAATCTGTTCAGCACTGAGGAAAAAAAGAATAAATTGGTGAGATAAGGTCTATGGATTTTTAAATGCTTCAGTGATGGTCAACAGAAAAAAAAGTTATACCACCTTCTATCACAGAATGAGAAAGAATGAGGCATGCTGATGATGTGGAAATTTTACCTTGCACCCTAGGTATGGAATTACAGAATCTTTGTGGTTGGAAAAAACTTTTAAGATCATCAAGTCCAAACACTATCTAATTCTACCAGGGCCACTACTACACCATATTCTTAAGCACCACATCTAGACAGCTTTTAAACACATTCAGGGATGGTGATTCAACCGCTTCCCTGGGCAGCCTGTTCCAGTCTTTGATAACCCTTTTGATATAGAAGTTTTTCCTAATGTCCAATCTAAGCCTCCCCTTGTGCAACTTTCCTCTTGTCCTATCAGTTGTGACTTGTGAGAAGAGACCAACACCCACCTCTCTACAGCCTCCTTTCAGGTAGTTGTAGAGAAAGATAAGGTCTCCCCTCAGGCTCCTTTTCTTCAGACTAAAGAACCCCAGCTCCCCCAGCCACTCCTCATTAGCACTTATTCTCAAGACCCTACTATGTAGTAAGCCAGACTACCTAATACAGTATCATACAAGGATGCTATTCTCTTTCAGAAGAAAAGCATCAAGCAGCACAGGAAGTTCTTAAAAGTCAGGAAAACTCCCTGTAGAGGTCTCCTGGGAAAACTTAAGCTGTAGAAGTTTGCATACAGCACAATGTATCACAATATTCAGTACGATAATTCCAGCTTTCTTAGCTATTAAAACACCACCAAACACATATTTATGACCTAAAATGTCTCCACGATCAGGCTAAAAGGAATAAGTCGTTTACCTAACCTCAGGTACCAAATCAATCAGCTAGGAAATGTATTTCCTTCTCACTGATATCTTGCCTTCTATTATAATCATCCAAATGATTGTAGCCTCTGCAGCTCGCATCTCCTGACTCAGGTAGGTCTGACACAGACCACTACTGAAGGAGTTTTGTAGAGTCCAAGGAACAGCAGCAGCAAGCACGGGCTACTACTGCCATTCAGCTGCCATCTGATGATCACACAGGGAAAATACAGCAAAACAAATTCACAGGTCACAAGTCTTACTCACTTTTTTCTTTCTTCTCTCCATCTGGCAATCTCCTCTGGACTATCTAATTTTATTCGTTTAGCACCAGGTGCATGTGCCTGAGGAAAAAGAATTTTATAGGTGTTTAAAAGGGGAAGGGGAAAAAACCCACAAGGAAAGGAAAGAAAGCTTCATTATGTCAACCACAGTAGTATCACACTGTCTTCATCTCCAAAAATGGAGAGATCACACACAGCAACTTACCAAATGAATCTGTTAAAATAAAACCCCCATAGTATTAAACATATTTTCATGCACAATATTGTCTTACAAGAGATTCTACTCAGAGGAGATATATTTTCTTTCAAGAACAATGGAAGCAACCCTCTGAAGAATGGCACAAAGGACTACAGTAAAGGTTGCATAGAATCATGTTTTGGACCCAGGGGGATACCTACATTCTTCCAGTGCATCTGGACTATCTTCTCATGCGCGCTGAAATTGCAGCCTTCTTCTGTGCACTGCAAGATAAGGGGGTGAACTTAAGACATGCTAAATTACACCAACAGATTATAAAAAAAAGCACTTGAGCACACTTCAAACAAACTCAGCACCAGATGCCTGTACAGTTAGTAACACAGAAATTTTAAGCTACCCAGTTTCAAAACAAATGCGACTGTAAAAAAGTAAGAAGGGATAACGTACTTCTAAATTTCATCTGATTTTAGAAAAAAAACAGTGAAGCCAATGTATCTGATAACTGGAGATAATGTGAAGTTAGTTCATCTAAGAGAAAGACTTGCAAGACTCCAGTTTCAATGCTGATAGAATACTTCTTTGCAATGAAGCAGTGGATTTTTAAAACAAGTTTTCCACAAAGTCTTTCCACACAAAAAACCTGCATGCAATACTAAGGGCTGTGAATCAATTCCTACCACTTAGCAACACTTCAGAAGAATGAAATTAAAATGACTTAAAGCAATAAAACCAAAAATACAACTGAGACCTCCCCTACACACAAGATCCAGAAAAAAAACAAACATACTAACACTTTTTGTAGCACTAGAATCTCTTTGTTAAGTCTTCCAGTCAAAGAGTGACTACAGCTAGCTACTTATCAGGCATAAAGTTAAAAATCACAGTGTAAATGAAAGAAGCCAAACTCATCAACCTGTTTATGCTGTGAAATATGTTCATCGTACTTCTCCTGGTTTTTATAGCCACGGTCACAGGTATCACAATAATGAGTGAAAACTGGCTCTTTTTTCTTTTTGTTCTGTAGAGAAAAAAAAAACAACAAAGAAGAAGAAATCACCTCAAGAGCTGCAGTTACAATATAACAAGGTATTTCTATTTTTAATTATGTATGAAACACTTTCATGAGTATTTTTGTTAATAAAGCCATCAATTAAAACATGCTTTAGAAGTTTCAAAGATAACCTAACATGAAAGTGAAGTTCAAATCACTCATCTTGCAAACAAGATGCCCTGCACTCAGCTCTTCCCACTACCACCTTTCCATCAATTATGGATTCTGCAAACATACCAAGCTGGCATGGGTTTATCGGAGCCTGGGAGAAGAACTTGGCTATAGCCCTGATTCTCTTCCCCATCAAGTCAGACCATGCCTGTTCTCACGTGACACATTAAGAGCTCAGGGGGCAGCAGACATCCTTCCTTCTGCCACTACACACATCAGAGCAGTCTGGCTGTTTGTCCCTAATTTATGTAACAGAGTACTAATGTAATTCAGCCACTCAAGCATCACCATCAGTACAGGCTTTTCTAAAGTAAAACTCTGTTAGAATGTGGTTGAAACATATCTTTCACAGAACAACAGAATTGTTTAGGTTGGAAGGGACCTTCAAAGATCATCTAGTCCAGCCCTACCACCACCAGCAGGGGCATTTGTTAGTAGACCTGGTTGCTCAGAGCCCCATCAAACCTGACCTTGAACACTTCAAGGGATGGGGCATCCACAGCTTCTCTAGGCAACCTCTGCTGGTGTCTCATCATAAAACATTTCTTCCTTATGTCCAACCTAAATCTACACTCTTAGTTTAAAACCATTGTCCCTTGTCCTATTGCTACAGACCCTGGTAAAAACCCTGTCCCCATCTTTCTTATAAGCTCCCTTTTAAGTATTGGAAGGCTGCGATAAGGTCTCCTTGGAGCCTTCTCTTCTCCAGAGTGAACAACCCCAGCTCTCTCAACTTTTCCTCATAGCTGTTCCAGCTTTCTAATCACTTCTGTTGCACTCCTCCGGACCCATTCCAACAGGTCCATGTCTCTCAAGAACTGGAGATCCCAATCCCTACCTTCGGTTTGTTTTCTTCTGGAAAACGTTTACAAAATCCAGGCGCTTGCCTGCCTTGCCATTTCTGGGAGAAATGTCCACCTTTGGGAAAAGATTAAAAAAAAACCAAAAAAAAGAGACAGTTATACATACAGCTGGTAAAACACCTCCCTGATACCTCGCTGGGCCTGCTATGGCAGAGAAGGGCCTGTGGGAGAGGCAAGCTAGGGTTGCATAACCAGCACAGAGAGCAGGGCACATGCTTGCAAGGAAAGAAGCCCTCCCCTCCACCCTCCAAGTACTAGGGACAGCCCCAGGCTCTCTACCCGTGAGGAATGGGAAGGAGCCCAGGGGCCAGAAAGACAATTTCCCCCATGCCCCTCACCAGCGTGCGGGCCTTGTGGTCGCTCTCCATAGACCGGCGGGTACCAGGGGGCTGGTGGCACGTAACCTTCAGGGGGTAGGTAGCTCTTGGGCGGTGGGTAGCCGTTGGGCTGCGAGTAGCTGTCGGCGGGCGGGCAGCTCTCGGGCTGCGCCGAGCTCTCACTCGGCGGGCAGCTCTTCGCAGGCTGGGAGCAACTGTCTGCGGACGGCTGGCTCTCGGCGGGCGGGCAGCTCTCGGCGGGCTGCGAGTAGCCGTCGGCGGGCGCGTAGCTGCTGGGCGGCGGGTAGCGCCCGGGAGGCGGGTAGGGCCCGGGGGGAGTCCAGAAGTTCGGGTCCCAGTGTGGCGGCGGGCAAAAAAAGGGCGGAGGGAAGCCGGGCGGAGGCGGCGGGTACCAGGCGAAAGGGTTCATGTCAAGGCCCGAAGCTGCCGCCCAGCTGCGACCCCTGCTCCGCGATGCGCTCCCACCGCCAACACGTGGGGGCCGTCCCAGCGGCCACTACAAAACACGTCACTTCTGGGGCTACAGCCGCTTGCCTAGGGGTGACACCCTCCTGACGAGCGGTGCTTTA
Source organism: Todiramphus chloris collaris (assembly GCA_025345505.1). Lineage (NCBI taxonomy): Eukaryota > Metazoa > Chordata > Aves > Coraciiformes > Alcedinidae > Todiramphus > Todiramphus chloris. The sequence continues at coordinate 41,120,006 of JANVCC010000021.1, forward strand.
CGTCATCTGGGAGCGCCGGAAGTAGAGTGGTGGTGGAGGGGCCGGATCGGGTCGGATCGAGTCCCAGTCCCGAGCCGAACGCGAGGTTCTGGGCGCGCACGCGCGCTGCGCCGCCCACGCCATGGCCCGCGAGCTCATCGGCCCCGCGCTACCGCCCGGCTTCGCGCGCGGCGCTGAGGCGGACCCGGATGAGGACTTCAGCCAGGGTAAGGCGCGAGGGGCGCCTCCCCCGCGGGCAGCGGCTCCGGGCGCTCTGGGCCTCCGGGCCATCCCCGGCCCGCAGCGGAGCGGGCATCGCGCCTGGCAAGCCCTCGGTGAGGGGAGGGAAAATGAGATGCCCGCAGCGCGTCACCGAAGTGCAGCGGTCCGCCGGGGACCAGCGCGGCTGCTTGGAGTGTTCCGGGGCCTGTGTCGGAGGACTCTTGCCTGCCGGTCGGTCGGTCCTTCGGTCGGAACGTACCCTGGCCCTGCAGCCAGACCCTCGCAGCTCGGCCCGCGGCTGCGGCTGGACTTCAGGGCTCGTTTGTATAGTGACTTTATCGTTTAAAAATGCCCTCACGTGAGGGGATACGGGAGACGGTCTGAGACTGGTTTTAAGCAACCGCTGCGTTGATTTGTTTTATTATTTTCCAGATCAAGTCCCACCTGCGCTGTCAGGCCCGTGTTCTTTTGTGGCTCCCAAGGTGAAGTTAGTGAGGGGGGGAAAAAGCCAGGAGGTGGTTGGGTCTTTGCAGCACGGTTTGCTTTGTCTAACCAAAACGCTTGGTGAAAATACGGCTTTCCAGTCAGCTTTCCTCGCAACGCAGAACGGGCTCGTGTGATCCGTGAAGAGGCTGTGGTGCCACACCTGCCTGCGTCTCCTCTCTTGAGAGTGGTCGCATCAGAAGTGGGATCTCTGAGACTGCCAGGCTAGCTCTTCTCCAGCAAAGCTCAGGTTCCCCAGCTTAAACTGGTACATGTTCTATATCAATCATATCTCTGGAAGTACCAGTCTGAGCCATGAGCACTCCCTGTCTTTAATTCAGGTTCCAGTCACTAGCATGAATATTCCATTTCTGGCATTGTTGTTACTTGCTTATTCCAAACAGTGTCCACTGTACTGGGCACTGGTGAGGCCACAGCTTGAGTACTGTGTTCAGTTTTGGGCACCACAGTACAAGACAGACATCGAGGTCACGGAGCAGATCCAGAGAAGGGCTATGAAGCTGGTGAAGCATCTTGAGAATAAATCTTAGGAGTGACTTAAGTTGCACCAGGGGAGGTTAAGTTGGACATTAGGAAAAACTTCTATATCAAAAGGGTTATCAAAGGCTGGAACAGGCTGCCCAGGGAAGCGGTTGAATTGCCATCCCTGGATGTATTTAAAAGCTGTCTAGATGTGCTTAAGGATATGATGTAGTAGTGGCCTTGGTAGAATTAGATAGTGTTTGGACTTGATGATCTTAAAGGTCTTTTCCAGCCACAGAGATTCTGTGATTCTTTGAAAGCAGCTCTGATGGGAAAGGTTTGCTGTGCTCCTCTGCTCTCCTCATTTTTTTTAATCCAGAAGAGGGAGCTAGAGGAAGAGAGAGCAAAGCTGCTGCCTTGGCTGACACCATAGCAACATCATGTCGCTTGGCTTTCTGCTGAAGTCCTGACTACATGCTTGTCTGAGCTCATGCAGCCTTTCCTGTTCCGATTTGTGTTGGCAGCTTATTTACTTTCTTTCTAGGAACAGGCTTGTGCGTGTTCCAAGTATCTATACAGTGTATGAATCCACTCAACAAAATAAGTGAAATCTATCCTTAGGTCACGGTTTCACGATACCAAGTGTTTTGGCAGTATCTAGTCTAGGTTATTCAGCCTAGTTTGTCTGCTTTTTGTCCAAGTGTACATCAGCTCCATAGTAGCACAGTTACACTGGCAGATCTGCCTGGGGTTTTCTATATGAAGTAGCTGAAGGACCAACAAACAACTAAAAAGACCAAAACCCAACTATTGGAGGTTTGTTTATTTGTTTTTATACCTTTAATAAACTTTTTTTCTGACATACAGCAGCTTGGCACAATAACTAAGTATACCTACTCAACAGATGAGGCAATGCTGCTGCAGTGCAGAGGAGGAGGAGGAGGAGGAGAGAGCAAAGTACTTGGGCATAATGCACATTGTGGTGTAGAAGTGCAGCTCCAGCTCTGCACCCGGAGGGTCCGAGTGGCAAAGTCGTGTGGTGGGGCTGCCACAAGCATCTTCTGCACTGTCATAGTTGGTCTGGGTCTTGACCAACTTGGCCCCTGTGCTGGGTCTTGAGACAGAATGCACCTTTATTAAAGCTGAACAGCTTTTCCAGTGTTTTCTTTCCTTGTCATCTCTCTGATATTTGAGCTGCTTTTTGCTTTGTTATTACACTTGGGTTTTTATTTGACTTTCACAGTTTCCACCTCCCAACAGCAACAGTGTAGGACTTTGAGCAGCCATTCTAAGAATTCTGTCAAAAAAGTTTCCTTCAGAACTCTTGAGAGTTCTGCTCTAGTTTTTGTCCTGCTCTGGCAGGGGGGTTGGACTTGGTGATCTTCGGAGGTCACTTCCAACCCCTAACATTCTGTGATTCTGAGAGAATGGAATAGACTATTTCAGTTGGAAGGGACCTACAGCAATCACCTAGTCCAACTGCCTGCCCAGTTGAGGGCTGACCAAAAGCTAAAGCACGTTATTAAGGGCATTGTCCAAATGCCTCTGAAACACTGATAGGCTTGGGCATTGACTCCCTCCCTGGGATGCCCGTTCTGGTGTTTGACCTCCTTCTCAGTAAAGAAATGCTTCCTAATGTCCAGTGTAAAGCTTCCCTGGCACAGCTTTGAACTGTTCCCATGTGTCCTATCACTGGATACCAGAGAGAAGAGATCAGCACCTCCCTCTCCTCCTCCTCAAGAAGCTGTAGGGAGCAACAAGGTTGCCTTTCAACCTTTTTTTTCAAACTAGACAGAGCCAGAGTCCTTAGTCACTCCTCAAAGGACATTTCTTCTAGCCCTTTCACAAGCTTTGTTGCCCTTCTCTGGATGCATTTGAGGATCTTCACATCCTTCTTTAATCATGGGGTCCAGAACTGCACGCAGAATTCAAGGTGAGGCTGCACCATCACTGAATACAGCAGGATAATCGCCTCTTTTGACCAGCTGGTCATACTCCAGGATGCAGTTTGTTCTCTTGGCTGTCACATAAGCATTTGTCTTCTGTCTGCGATATGACATTGCCATGCTAGTTGTAGTGAACAAAATAAATGTCTGTCAATCCATTCTTAACTTTGAGTTTCTTTCATCTTGATAGGGATTAACATAGAATCACAGGATGGTTTGGGGTTGGAAGGGAACTGTAAAGATCATCTAGTCCCAACCCCAGACATAACAGCTCTGTTAACAGTTGTAACTTTTAGCATGCAAATTCTTGCCTTTTTTTTTTTCTAATGAATAAAACCTGAAGATGTAGTAATTGTAGCTTGTGTAATCACATTGATGTTAATATGTGGGGTTTCACATTCTGAAACATGAGCAGAGTTAAAAGCTCAGTTGTTCATTTCCTTAGGCATCCCTGCTACAGAAGATAAGGGAGTAAGTAAGGCAAAGTGTCAGTTGCTGCTCAGCCTGTAGATCAGTGCCAGACAATCAGAAATGGACTTTGCCAGGAGACACCAATGCCCATTGGTGTCAGAGAACTGACTCTGCTCAAAGCCTGCAACCCTTAATCAGGTCTAGGATGGGAGAAAATGGTAGTTGGACAGACTTGAAAACTCAACCCTGGTAAATCCTTTACCTTTCCTTCTTCATCTTGTCCAACCCATGGGACACACTCACCTTCTGATACTTCATCTCATCATGATTCTTCGAAGCTGTCCTAAGTGTGCTCCTGATGGAAGGATCTTACTTCCTTAGGCCTGTTCATCCCTTCCTCTCTGCCATCCTTGTACCAGCAGGAGAGAAATGCTAGGGAATGGTTAAAGATAACCAGGGGTGCAGAGGGAAGGGTCGTCTATTTCAGCATTGAGACAACATCTGTTAAAGTACAGATGCCTTGATGTGATGTGTCTGAGTTGATCTATCACTGTTGCTGAAGACATGTCTGTCCTTGAGAGGTTCCCAGTACCTGTCTGATGGCAGGGTAGATTGCTTAGAATTGCCAAATACAACTGAAATTAACCCGGCAAAGCCAAACCAAAAAGTAGTTTTTAATTTGATTTCAGAATTGAATTGACTTGGTTTTCAGGCAGATAGTCACAGAGCCAGCTGAATGGAGAGAGTGAGTCAGAACAGTAGTGGGATGGCCACTTTTAGCGGCTGTGAAACATTCACTTCAGTCTGACTTGAGATGTATCCTTGCCTCTGCTTTCCTCTCCATCCACAAAGTTTTCCTTTCACACTTTCTTACCCCACTGTCCTGTGCTGAGTCGCTCTGAGTGGAGTTTACTTCCTCGCTTTCCTGTTGCTCTGGTGTTGCTGTATCCATTTCTCTTTCTTGCCTCGTTGGTTTTAGCTTCCTGACACTCAGAGCTGTCCCACATCCCACTTTTGGTCTCTGTGACTTTCCACTTTTGTATGGCTTTCAGGGAATTTGATTCACAGGCTTCTCATTAGATCTTGACCTCCTTCCTTACCCTTTCCTTTTTTTGCTCCCAGAATCTATGCTTGGCAATTCCCATTCCTGCCTCTCTATTCTTTCCTGTGGCTCCCCACCCCAATCCACAGTTGTGTTCTCACTTGTGCTGATTACTAGTCTCAGTGACTGCCATGACCATGTTAATATTTAATCATCATTCTCCCAGGTCTTTCTTCTCCACTTCTTTCACCATGCCCAATGACTGATCCTTCCCCAGGCTTTAAATGCCATTTTCCCAGTCTCTGTCTCTATTTTGTTTCTGGTTGTCCTGCTTAGGCTGGATTACCACAAACAGTTCTTTCAGGGCAGTGATGGGTTTTGTAGTGTTACTTTTATGCCTTTTAAGTTCCTTGATCAATCCATTTTTGCATAGCTCATGCAAACAGTTGTGCCAGCATAAGAGAGGAATTGGGATAGAAAGCAAGTATGTTAACCATGATGTCAGACAACATGTTGGGGGGTACCAGTCTCCTTCCTTTAAATAGTTTTTGTTTTACTAGATCTTTCCAGCTCACAAAGCTGCTCCCAGTTTCTCTCTTCCTCTGCAGTATTAGACTCATCAAACTGCATCTCAGTTTGCTGCTTTCACTCCAAGTCCTTTCTTTTACCTGTCTGCACTCAGAGCAAATGAAGCTCTGCTTTCATGGTATCAGGGCACCAGGTGGCTGGAGAAAGCTGCTGTGTGGGTTGGGTTTTTTCTATTTTTTTAAGTGCTTTTTATCCCCTGGTGTTTCTCATACCAAAATGGGAGATGATTTATTAGCAGTCTTTATTTCTATTTATCATTCATCTGTTGGTTCCCTCTCATCTTGGACATACTTGATAGGATGGGGATGTTGTGGTTATTTTCCTTTTTACTGCTGAAATGTATGTCCTGGTTAAAGTCTTTCCCATTAAAACAGAAAACAAAGTAAGCACAGGTCTGTCTGGATGCTTTGTGACTAGCAGACTGTCCTTGTTCTGTGTCTTGTGCTTTATGAAACTCAACTAGAAGGACTCAATTGCTGCCTAGCTTTTGTCAGCTAACAATGGAAGCATAATCTGTATCAGGTTTCATTTTGCGCCATCACAAAGTTGTAGTTCTTTAACTGGAGATGTAATTTCCTGGTACCCTTCATTTATGTGGTTTTATTGCACCTCATCTTTTCATCTAACATTAGATTATTCACAAAGCTAACAACATCTTTTCTTCACCAAAACATCTTTCTGTCCTGTGAGTCTTGTAGTCGGTGCTCGAAATACTGAAAGGAGGAAGGGTGCCTGTGTTTCATGATTCTAGATCATCAGTAGAATCAAATCTCCATTATATTGCACAGCTCTTTGTGCTGTGCTGATGCTGGCCTTGCACATGCTGCCCTGGGTCTGGCAAGGCCTCTAATCTCGGGGCTGTTGCTAATCTTTGTTTAGTCCAGGTGTCTCTGTGTTGTTTGAGCCTGTGAGAGTATCTGTACTAACTGTCTCATTTGGGGGGCATTTGCTGTTAAGATAAGTAGCTAAGCTACTTCTGGACCCAGAGTACGTGGTACTGTATCCAAACAGGTCTGTAAAGAACTGTGCCTGCTGGTGGGGACAGTGCCAGAGATAGCTCAGTCTTGTTAGCAGTGTCGGTGTCTGAATTTTTCCTTTACTGGGATTTGCTCCCCCACTTCCCTCATTACAACCAGAGGGTGAAGGGTTGACTGAAGCATGAGAGCTCCATCCACTGCCCCAGCCTTCTGACAGCAGTATTTCTTTGAAGTCTTGAGTGTCTAAGTCATCCCTTTTTCAGCAGAGTACCCAAGTCTGTGCCTGCTGTTCATGCTTAGCTGAACTGGGAATAACCTTTATTGTTAAACCATTCCTAAAGCAGGGTAAATTCCATTAGCTATGGTCTCCCGTTCTGTGTATGTTCAAATGATGTACATACATTTGGTGGAACACTGGAGCAGGTTGCCCAGGGAGCTGGTGGAGGCCCCATCCCTGGAGACTTTCAAGGTCATGCTTGATGGGGCTCTGAGCAACTTGATCTAGTGGAGGATGTCCCTGCTCACTGCAGGGGAGGTTGGAGTAGATGGCCTTTAGCAGATCCAACCCAAGGCATTCTGTGATGTGATTCTTTACTAGCAGGCTTCAAGTGCTTTATTAAGGTGGTAGTTTCTTTTAAGTATGCCAGTTTAAAACATTCTTTGTAAATCAGCTCTTAGGTAAAACAGGGCTTTCTAGTCCTGTTCCAGAAGACACTCAAGTAGTAATGGGTTAGTAATATACTAATTTAATTTGGGGGATGGTTGTTCATTGAAATACGGTGCTGAAAAAAGCTAACTGCCAGAAGCTTGTGTAGATATCTTCTTTAAATGATAAACAGAGCAATGACTGCATAAACTTAATTCCAGTTAGACAGGTGTTTTGTGAATATGGAGACAGATCATACTCATTTGAAATGTTTAATAAGCAACCCAAATAAGTCTGGATGTTCAGTTGCAGGACCAGCACTGCCTCCAGGCTATAAAAGCGGCTGTAGCTCAGAAACTCCCGACAGTGATGACAGCTCAGAATCTCTTCCTCTACCCAGAGACACAAACAGAGATTCTGAAGAGGAGACAGAAGGAGATCCTGCACCCAAGTGAGTATGTTCTTGGGTGACATGTATATTTACACTGCATTGCAAATGAAATGCGCCTGCGTAAATTGTGAGAAAGGGACAGCATTCACAAAGGGAAACCCTGTACCTGTGTAAACCTTGATGACATTTTCTGCACATTCTTTGCAGTCAAAAACATTCACACAACCTCTTTGACACCCAGCGATGAAATAAAGTTGTTTAGGGTAATTGGATCTCTATTTACTTGGCTTTTTTTTAGTTCTGCAATTAAAGTAAAAAAAAAAAAAATCCTTAATGTTTTACTTGTTCATACTAAGGACAGACACCACTTAGCCTGTATGTAAGTATTTGATGCTTGAGCTTTGCTGTTTCTGGTATACTACCTCTCCTTGAGAGGCCATAAGAACTATTTATGGGCATGAATTTATGCATTCAATTAAGTCAAGCCTAATGGAAAAAAAAAAAAAAAGAATTGTTTAGCAAATAACAGGAGTCTGCACATACTCTCATTTGGGGGCGTTGATTACTCACAACTGCTGCGTTAAGAACTTGTGTGTGTTCGTGCTAGGCCTTGTATAAGGGACTTGAAGGGCATCATGCCATCTCAATGAGTGTGAGAGTAATTACTGCTCTTGGGTTTTTTTCTTGTTGTCTTATTCAACAGTTTTTCAGTTCATTAGAATCGAACTGGGAAAAATACTAGTCAAAATGCAGACAGGGTATAAAAATGGGGAAAGAAGCGTGGTGAATTTAAAATTACTTAGTGACTAGAAAATGGTATTTCAACATTATACTGCTTTTCTTTGTACAGCTAAATCATTCTTCATGGTTTTTTTAAATGTCAGAGCATCTTTGGAGTGAAGATTATACTCCCAATTTTTTAATTGCTTCAAATTATTTTGGAGCCTTTTGTACCGTTTCCTTGGTAACGGCAGGATATTTGGTACATAAGACTGTCAGAAATAGTTTTATGTCTTTTTTCCTTTTAAAAATGTAGATAATTGATGTTCATGTCAAGGTAGTTAGTAAGTGAAGTCTTTGTATTTACAGAAAGCCAAAAAGAACTCAAGAAGATGATGATGATGATGATGGCTTTTTTGGGCCTGCTCTTCCTCCTGGATTTAAAAAAGAAGATGATTCTCCAGAGAGGTAATTAAAACTGAATTATATTCAGACTCTTTTCCTAAAACACAATTATTTTAGATAAAATATTTTGTGGCACTATTACAGAACACTTCAATTGTGCACTTCAGATTCAGATGGTTAGAATTCCTTCCTCCGCATTCTGAGAACAGGAACAGCTTTCCCTTGAAAAAAGAACACACAACCCTCCTAGGCCTGGTTGGAAGGTTGGAAAGAAAAAGTGTGAATTGTCCAAGTTATGTTCTGAATGGCAGATTTCTTAAGATAGGTCTCAGATCAGTTCAGTAAAATACAGGTACAAGGACCCATAGTTTTGTTGTTCTTTCTGGACTGAGAGGGGGTCGGGTAGATAGCTTTTAAGTGGTGCAGTACAAGCAGACTGTTGGAATTGTCATTGCTGGTGCGTGAAGGGTTATCATTTGTGTGTCTCCAGGTAGAAAAGTGATATGAACAGTGTAGGTTTCTAGAAAGCAAGCTGCCAGGTGTAAGCAAATAAGCATTTTTTACAGCCTCTGTGAGGAAGCTTTCCATTTGATTGCATGTAATTATACAATACTTCCTGGAAAAAAGCTATGGGTTTCCTGTGCAGCACTTGACCATGTCTCACAGCCTTCTAGTCTTTACATCAACCCCTGCACTTCCCTCTGTAATTTGAAATGGTAATCTGTAGTGAAATCCACAGTACTTCCAAGGGGATGCTTCTTGATGAAAGGTACAAGAGAGTCCCTTGATCACCGCTATCTTCCGCAGAGCGAGAAGGAGCTAGTACATAAAATAAACCAGTATCTACCTGTCAGGTGGGAGTTTTCAGTTCTAGGAAAGTGACTCAATGCGAGGTTGAGCTGTGTATGTAATATACCATCTCAAAGGAGGTTTCAAAGCTGAAATTCATTGGGGTTTTTTTAGTTTGGATAACTTTTTGTGATGCTTGGCAGCAGTTAGGAAAAGAAGAATTTATTTAATTAGGGTTTTTTGCAATTATCCTTTTTGTATCTGTTTCATTACACTTTGCTGTAATCAAGAAACTTTTGTAATTTTGGATATCATGCTCAGTGGGCTCATTTGCTGCTTTGATATGCCAAGAGTAACTAATACTTTTTTTTCTTTTGCTTGCATTTCATTGGTACAATGTATTATTCTAATTATATATTTTAATTATAAAATTTAGTAAGTCACTAAAAATAATGTGATCTTTAATAAAGCAAATAAATGCTTGTAGATTTTAATATCAGCAGAGGTAGCCTTCTTGCTTTCTTGATTTTTGACATAAATACTGGTCATAGTTTAGGGTCAGGGAGGCCCCTTAGACCTATAACAGATGCTCTCTGTTAAGCCCCCTCCCTCCCCAGAGGGGAAGAGAAAGGGAATAAGGGAGAGAGACTGAGCGATTAGAAAAGGAAACTACAACAGCTTTAATGAAAAGGAAACTAATAGTAATAATAAAAATGGAATATATACAAATCTATACAAAACCAGTATGGAACCCAACCCCCCTGATGGTAATTGCATCACCATCACCACTGATGCTGTGGAGCAGGCACCGGGGCAGTCCCAGACAGGGGATCCGCAGCAGACGGGAGCTGTGTTCAGGAGCTGGATTCTGGTACCGGGTTCAGGAACACACAGGCTGGGATCAGAGGCAGAACAGACAGAGGCCTCCTTGGGTGCTCCGAGGAAGGAACCGGAAGAGGACCCGAGCCAAGCCAAGCAAAAGCTGTCAAAGCAGTCCAAAAGGGGAGAGAAGAGCCCAGAGACCTTTCTGATTCCTCAGCCTTATGACGTCTATGGGCTGGAATCCCTCGTCGGTCAGTTTAGGGTCACTGTCCTGTCCGCTCCTCCCTGCAGGTGCAGCCTTTCACTCTCTGCACCCCCAATGTGGTACCCAAGATCCAGCAGTGGCCTTGGTCTGCACACCCATCCTTGGCAGTGACTCTAACCATGGGCTGTTATCACTGCTAGCAACAGACACTGCCTGTGAGAACAGGCTGCTGGCTTCAGACAGTGCAGTTGGTTAGAAGAACTGAGCTGAAAAGGAAAACTACTGAACAGAATTAGTTCTGTTCTCACTCAAACCAGGATAATACTCCTGTGGTAAAATGTCGTATCAAAGTGTGCAAAGGAAAAGAGGAAGAAAATGGGCAACTTGTAGAGCAGTAGTACAGCTGATCACCCATCATATGTCGTTAGTGTTTTGTATGTTCACCCAACTTTTATTTTTACTTAGCAGTTTTTTTACAAAAGGCCGAATAACTTGCATTTACATTCATAGTGCAAGAGTCTGCTCTGTGTCCATGAGTATGACAGATTAAAGCAGTAAAAGGCACTTGCTGTTTTTTTGGTTTGACGTTTTGTATTTGTTGGTTGTTTTTTGTGGGTTTTTTTTGTAGCTGTTGTTTTTTGGTTGTTTTTTTTTTTTTAAATCGTATCTCACCATACAACTTCTCCCAGCACGCTCTGAGAAAGCAGTTCGAGCAGAGCTGTTTTACACACAACCCAATTCTCTGGATAGGTGGGAAAGGTGTGATGTGTGGGAAGAGCCTTGTCTATCTTCCACCCCTGTACACCTGGCAGTCTGGTTGTGCTGACACACCAAGGCGGGTAGGTACGCTGTGCAGGGTGTAGACACAGTGCTGTGAACTGTCCCCGCCCTGCGCTGCCGCCAGCGCTGAGCAGACTGCCAGCTGGCGATCCAGCCATGAATAATTCAAAGGAATGCAGGCTGTTTGGTTCAATGTATGGACATACTGTTTATTAGCTCCCTGTCACATACTCATTCTTTTAGAAATGCTTTTGTTCTGTTACATCTTTTCCAGACTTGTCAAAGCATCGTAATCATGATTAGGAGCAGCTCATGTGGCTTGTTAAAAATTGTTTGAATCATTTCAGCATAAAATATATATATATAGAGAGAGAGAGATATATTTTCTTCAACTGTGGAAGGGCTATTGCTATTTATCAATGTTAGACAGAAGTTTGGCGCTTGTAAGCATTCCCAAAATATTCACATGTCAAGGTAAAGAGAGAAGGTTATCTTAAAAAAAAAAAAAAAAAAAAAAAAGGAAGAAGAAGAAAATAATGTTACACATCAGGAGAAGGTAAAAATGCCCATCTTGAAGCACACATTAGCACGGAGCACAAGTCCCACTTTCCTTGCCATATATGAAATCCAGTATTCGTTAAATGAAAGCTTAATTCATAAATTTGGGGTGGTTTTTTTTGAATGCGTATAGATAGGTACCAAAGTTTCCAACAGCAGCAAAATGTGAAATAGTTTTATTTAGATTCACTTCACCTGCTCAGAGAGCCTTTGGACATCTGGGAAACTGTCAAGGATCCTGTCAGCTGGGTGCTGCTGAGGAAAGACCCAAACAACAGGGTTATTCATGTGGAGGGGAAAAAAAAAAAAAAACAAAAAAAAAAGCAAAGCACTGAAATGGAAAACGTGGGAGGGATGAATATGGGAACCATTTTTCTCTTCCTTGGAAGAGCCTTTGAGCTGTGACAGAAGCAAGGCAGAGTATTGGAGATCTGCTCTTTTTCACACGTTGCACAGATACAAGCCCACAACATAGATGTTCTTACATATTTTAGTAGAAAGCTTTTTTTATAGCTTGGTTTAACTGTCTCTCTGTGCAAAATAAAGGTACATGCATACTAAAGCAAGAGATTATTTTGGCCATATCTGTGTAGGTTTACATTCAATCTTTTTAGATTATATTGGGAATTTAAAATAAGCTCTTAACAAGAAAGGAGTCAGAAAGGAACGGAGAAAAATAAAAGCTGTTTCTCTTTTTTTGCAGCAGCTAGGTGGGGGTGGAACTCCAAATTTAATCCAGACCTCTTGCCTGGATTTGAAAACTCATCAGTGCCGTTGTCCTAGCCTGAGCTCACATTTATTGCTTTTGTCTGTCTGTCCATGATTGGCTTTCTGTCAGGACTTTCTGCTTTTTATTTCCCTTCTTCAAATCCTGACAATAATATCAACTACAGCAGGTCTGTACTGATTAGATTATGTGGGATTTAGTAGAAGACCATAATTATCATAATTCAGTTCATATTGCGTTACGTTTGATCACCCTAAAGCTCAGAAACTGAAGATCATAATAAACAAAGTCTCTGCTGATACATTGTGAGGATACTGTCATGTGGCTATTTCTTCAGGTGCTAATTGCTTGGAGTTTTTATTAGCTTTTATTATCTTTAAAGAATGTGATGGTGGATTATTAAGAGGAACTTGTTACTGGTCTTTTTGGTACTGCAAGCACAATCAGTAGCAGGCACTGAACTGTTTTCATCCTTGGGGAGATTCTCCTCTTTCTGTGTTCCTGGAGACAATTGAATTATATTGGTCATAGAGCTGCTGCATAAACACAGATCAGTAAAGTTACCTGGGATCGCTAAACTTTTCTTCTCTTGTCCCCACTCCAAGGGACAATAAAATTAAAATCAGAGCAGTTCACTGATTCTGTTTATTGAAGGACAGTGAAACTGGTGCAATGCAAGAATAACAAAATTGGCTTTTTTGTGAGAGAAAGAGTAGTGTATGTTTGACCTCCCACCTTTCCTTGCTCTTAAACCTGGTGAAGGAAGCTTGGGAAGAAGAAAGTGGATTTTCTTGACTAAAAGATGCAACTTTTCCCATTTTCTTGCCTCACAGCTATCTGCAGAGCTCTCCTGGAAAACAGAGAAGCTGCTCTTCTTTAATTATTTTTGTGATGTGTACGTAGGGGGGCATGCTTGGCATGAGGAGGAAGGAGAATCACACTTCTCGTCAACATTTGATTTTCTACTTTTATATTAATCTATTACATTTTTTTTCCTGCAGCAAACAATGGAAGGCTCTCATTTAATGTACTGTCCATATTGATTTTATTACTTCTATATATATATTCCCCTCCCAACTGAAAAACAAGATTTTCCTTTCTTATTTTTTTCCATCAAGGCCCATTATAGGTCCTGCCTTACCACCTGGCTTTAGGAAACCTTCACAGGACACTGGGAATAGCAGATGTTCCATAGGACCTTCTGTTTCATCAGAGTTCCACACCCAGGTTTGTGAAAACAGAAGCCTTTTGTTTTAGTACAAGCTATCCGAAATGCTTAAAAAAGTAGGAGCGTGAAAAAGTTCTTCTAGACATACTTTTCATCACGACAATTTAATTTTAGAGCAGAGAGTGTCTGGCATATTTTTGCCTGAGTCAGATAGTGAAGCCTGAATAAGCCTAAAGAGAGAAGAAGGCTGGCCTGATTTACTGTGATTTTGCTGTTAGACTGATGCTGCGCCCACTGAACACAAGAGATCTAGGCATCCTGAACTACAGTAACTCTACCAAATGTTGTTCTGTCTTTTCTTTTGGTGTGATATCCTTCACAAGTGACCATCTTGGCAAAGTTTAAAGGATGTTAAACAAGTAATGCAACCTGTTAGAGTGAAAAGTGTCACCTGCAATTCACACTGTTACCCCTTTGCTGATGGGGGAGCAAAATGATTGAATATTTCACGTATCTTTACCTCCTTAACACCGTTTATTAGTGGATGTATTAAACAAGTTTATCCAAAAGAAAGCAAATCAGGAATGATGATACAGTGTCACTAATTGTTCTTCTCAATAGCAAGGTGATACCTGTAAGTGGGAGTGAGGCAGAGCAGGACAGTGGCACTGACACAATTTCATGGTTTGTGTTTTTTGACTGTTCTCCTCAGGCTGGGTAAAAACTAGGTGCAAGTCCCATAGTCTAATCCCTAGCCACAAAATAATGTATGTGCTACCAAAGAACTTTCAGGAGTAACATGTGTGATAAAATAAAGCTAGAAGTGTGGGGAAGATTCAGCTCCCTAAAAATGGGCCTCTGATACCATTCTGAGGGATCAGAACCATCTGCAGTGGGCTGGCAGATAGGGGAGGAGCATCTCAGAGAAGACTGCATCCTTCTTGAGCAGCACCCCTTAAGCCAGACAGGATACCCTAAGACATCCAAAATGGTGCTGGCAGTTGAGTCTCTCTCATGCTACGATAAGCTATTAATTCCTTGTGAGAATTAACAGTTATTCTGTTTCTTTCTAAAATACTTGGATCTTTAAGTCCCAGAAACTGTGGGACGCGCTAGACATGCTGGGAAGGAGTGAGGCAAAGGCTGCTTGGAACTTCGCTTTTTTAGATTAGTAGTTATGAGGTGTATCATTCTTCAGCCTCCTACAGCAAGCGTTGTCATAATCCTTCATGAGGAATGACTGTCTGACATTTTTAAGATACTTGCCATCTTACAAATCCAAATAACAATTAAGCAATCTATCATAATGACAAATCTCTTGTGGCAGAGATGTCAAAACTGGTCTGCTTATATATTTTACAAACAGAAAAGTCTCTTTTCTCCTAAATAGGTCTTCAAGCATCAGCTTTGTTACAGCTATTACAGAACTTAGTTAGGGTTTTTTTATTCTTCCTAATAATATTATTTTTTACCTTTGAGCATTATGACTAGGGTTTTTTGTTTATTTTAATTTATTTTCTGTTCTAGTACATCTTCAGAGGCAGCTTATTCCATACTGATTCTTCACTTTGTATAGATTTCCCCTTCAAACCTGGAGACGGTGTTTTTTAATGTTTGTTTAATTTTGTCTTGTTTGAGGCAGGTGGTAATGGAGTGAACTGAAATTAAGACTAATGAGAAAGGAAATGAGACATGCTTCTTCAATTAAAACTCAGCATGGAATTTGTTTTTCATTCTCAACTACTTTACAGTACAATTTTTTATTAAAGCCTTATATCTTTGTATTTTTTATTTGTTTGTACTCGGAGAGAGGGAAGTGTTCTACTACCATGGTTTCTCAAAATGATTGTTCCTCTCCCAAGCAGCTCCTTTTTTAAAAGAGAGAAAGAGAGAGAAAGAATGCAGTCACCATGCAGTCACCATATTCTTTAAAGTTGAAGCAGCATCACAGTGGTAGATAATTAGTGAAAGCTTTACTCCATAAGTGGTTTTGAGAGAAATGACCAGAGAAATTGGGTGTTACAACCTTGCATTAGTAGTGTTGATAAATGACCAGCTTTTTCTCACCCCTCTCAGTCTTCCAGATCCATTTCATGCAACTGGTCATACAGCTGTTATATTTGCTAAGCCCCTTCTTCCACCTTGTAGCCCCCAGCCATACGTAGCCATGTGTCTTGCTACCTGAAGCTTGCCTTTGCTGCTGTCGATACTTTGCTGACTCTTTAAGGCAGAGAGGGCCGCTGGCTTGGCTAGCTTGGAGCAGTGGTGTTCAAGCAGGACAGTTTCTGTTGCAAAGTGGGTTATTTCACACCTTCCTTAGCCCAAATCTCTCTACAGTGGCAGGATGCCAGCTATGAGGAACCTGAAGTATAAGGCTTGAACTCAACGTAGCAGAATACCTTTCCTGCTCACCTCCTCCTTCATTTGTCCTCCATTCCACATGCTTCCATTAGTTAACTCTTCCAGTGAGGTTCTTCTCTCCATTCTTCTATTCTCCACTGCTGTACCTTATTTTACACAGCAGGTTCCTGATACTGCTTTTCCACTGTTCATCACTTGTGACCCCTTACTTTCGATGGTATCGGTTCTAGGGTGTCCACCCGGTAACCAAAGTTTAGCGTGACAATACCAAACCGTTCCCCCCACCTTCTTTGTCCTTCATTTGAAACTTCTTTGCCACCACCTTATATTCTTCAGTACTGCTCTGTGCTTCCTGTGTATGCAGCCTTGTTGCCATCCTACTCCCATTGCTTTGTCACCCACGTTCTTTCTACTTTTGCTGGTATTGGGCACCTTAGCTCTGCTTCTAGGGCCTGGTGGCATCACTATTCTCTTCCTAGTTCTGCCTCCATCCACATCGGAACTGTTCTATCTTGGAAGGACCCGTTGAGCTTTCTGTACAACCCTTGGCAACCACAAAGATTCTTATTAACATTGAATCCTTTTCAAACTTAGTTTTTTGAGCCGTTCTTCAAATAATTGCTTAGAAATGCAACCTCAAAAGGCATCAAAGAAGTGGAAGACACAACCAAGACATTAGGCTGACAGATAGTATGTACCCAGGGGTGTAGTACCATGCATGCTCCTGTACCCTGGCTTGCATCTTCATCTTTCTACTGTCCTTACAGGACCAGAGCTTGAAATGGTTCTCCTTCCAGTGTGAAATCACCATCCTTATTATGGAGATGCGTCCAAAAGTTGCCAGTCATAGTAAAGCCCAAAGTGTCACGATGCAGGCTTGCGTGGCTCAAATTTTCCTGTGGCTACACGGCTGCATGCAGAGCAATTCAAAGGAGCAGGACTGTGTGTATTGCCGCTGTATTTACCAGCAGTTTTGCCTCAGGCAAGAGATGGTGTTTTTGGAAACACGGAGAGAATGTATCCATGTTCAAGTGCTAGAACAGGTTTAATCCAGGTTTTTGTTGTCTGAATGTCAGATACCTTATGTTAGGTTTATATGCTCATCGAGACAAAATCATTCTAATCCTATGAAGCTGAAGTGTTTCCTGATAGTCTTGGCCCTACAGTTGAGAGAAATGTTTTCTTTTTGGAAGGTAACAGATAGTAGTGAGGAAGAAGACAATTTTATAGGCCCAATGCCTGCAAAAGGACCAGTGGAGTCTGATGTGACTAAAGACTTTGAACGCAGAGCTCAGAGAATGAAGGAAAAACTTACTTCGGCCGACAGCGTAAGTTCAATTTCTTAATTTTAATACTTGCTGCTGGAGTGTATTTCTGTTTTTCTTTGCCCATTTCTGTGTGAATGCAGTTGCAGTTCTGCTTGGGCTGCTAGGTGTTTGCAGTTGTTAAGACAAAGGAAAATCCATGATTTCTGCTGGAAGCAAAGAGGTTCAGACGGCAATTTTTGATGATGCTTTTTTTTTTTTCCCTCTCCCCCCCCATCCCCATCTCTTTCGTGAAGGATGAACCCAAGCAAGTTACTAGGGAATCGTGGATGACAGAGCTTCCACCTGAATTAAAAAGCTTTGGATTTGGCCCAAGAACATTCAAGAGAAGAGCAGATGACAAATCGGGCGATAGATCTATTTGGACGGATACTCCAGCTGATAGAGAGAGAAAAGCCAAGGTGTGCATTTATTCATCCATCTATACCTGCAGGCAGTGTGCATGTTGTTCGTGTTCTATGAAAACAAAGTAAAGATACCCTGAGCTGTTCAATGGAATTCCATCCCCCCCAATTTTTCTTTGTTATTAAAACTTATTAATTCAAGCTTAAAGGTAAAGGCAAGAAAATAACGAGTTTAAGGAACATTGATATTCATTTATTCCCTCTCCCTTCTGCGATAGTCAGGTGCTCTGTATCAGCTCATTGAATTTCCAATTACAGTGCGTCCAGTTTCTTCTTGTATCAAGCAGAGCAAAAAATATCTGGTGGCGTCTGTTGTGGCCTCGACCCTTCAGATTTAATTAAGTATAGATTTCCTTGCTTTTTACTTCAGGCATTCTGATTACTATAGTGTGTGATTTGCTTCTACTCATCAGGAAAGAGAAGAGGCAAAGAAGTCAACCAGTAAGGATAATGAAGAAATTGTATTATCTGGGAGGGACAAAAGACTTGTCGAGCAGGTGACTTCATACAACGTAAGTATAATAGCAAAATATTTCCTCTTCCTGCATTTTCTTTAAATTTTCACTCTTCTGGCTCTCATTTCTAGAGCTGCTGGTTTCCATGGTGATGCCTCTACAGTCTTCCATTTTAGCGCCCAAACCTATTGCTGTTTAAAGTCATTAGAGCATTTGCCATTGACTTCAACAAGAGCAGGATGGGGTCCTCAAGCCACTGCTGAAAACCATGTGACAGATTTGGGGTTTGTGTATCTTGTCTTCAGATTTAGGTGGTGTTTTTCTTAAATCATCCTCACGTCAGGATGTGGTTGCTGGGAATAGACAACTTAATTCAAAACTTAGTTTGCTTCACCAAATTACCAACATCCCAAGAATAAAACTGCAGTAAGGGTTTAACATTTAGGACAAAATACGTATTAACCCAAAAGAAACTTGATGGGCTGAGCAGATCAACGCATTAATTACACTATGTAATTAATTACATTAACTGCTCGTTACAAGAGCATTATTACATGAAGTTTTCCTCGGTCTCTCCAGAAGCAGATAATTTTCACAGAAGATGTGGAGTTCAGATTTCTAGTAATCAACATCAAATTCCTTCTCGCTTTTCTGTCTGCCAGCCCCATCCAGAGTATATGGACTGTTGCCTGCCTTGCAGCTGCTCATTCCAGTTCTTCCCTGATTTATGGCCTGAAGTTTTGCAGAAGGCAGCCTGGTCTCTTGAGAGTATAATTAACTTGAGAATCGCAGCCTTGGCTTATATTACATGATTGAAGTTTATCTGGCACTTTTAATAATTTATTTGTAGTTGATTAAATCACATGTCCCTCCTGATTTAGAGGCTTGCTAATTCAGAGCTATTAGAATACTGTCTTAAATTTCTTTATATTACCTGTTTCTATTGTCATTATGAATGTAGTAGAATAATTTTCATGTAAAACTATGGGGTTTGCTCTGTACCATTGCCAGGATAAAATACATACATAGGCATTTACTGCTTCTAATGTTAATGGAGCTCTCGGGGGGGGGGGGGGGGGGAATTTAAAAAATCTTGTTTAAGAACAGGATTTCTTGGCATGTTTTGTTGCTTTTTAAACAATCTTTTCTTATTTTTTCTGGTGGTGTAGTGTTCTTCTTTTCTTTTAACATTTTTCCTCAATGATTTCCTATTTCTTCCTCCACTGACCTTCCTCGAGGATACTTTCATAGAACAGGACCTTTAATTCTTAAAATAGTTCCATGCAGTTAATTCGTTCAGTACAGAAGCCATATACATTCTCTGGTGCAATTCTGTCAACGCTGATGCAATTACACCATGGATAAATATTGTCCATTTTATGTTTTCCATGAGAATAATTTTTTGTGTCATGTATGAATTAGCATAGGGAGTGAAGGAAAATGAACCTTGGGAATAAATACCTTGTATTCTTAGAGAGCAGAAGACAGAGCTGTTCATCTTCTGCTCTTTCTGATGAGAGAATTGGTTTGGACTGATCGTTTGGCTGGTTTGTAATGAGTTGAGTCTGAGAAACAGACTCCTTGGGGATACACTGCTACATTTTACCTGAGTAAAGGAGGGACTGCATAGTCTTGTGAGAACTAATCCTTCCCTTGTGTGAAATCAGCAAAAGTTTGATGTTGTATTTGGGCCGTCTCATGGTCTTTATTAAACACAACTCAACTCCTTGGCTTGGCAAAACACATGCTCTAGCTCAAACCCATGCCTGTCCTGTGGGCTTGCAACAGATGATTCAAATACTGAAAACTTAAGAGCACGTATTAAAATCACAGTAGTGCACGAGAGTAAGATTGAAAGGGTACTGAGCTTGTTCCAGCCCCTAGCAGCGACCAAAACCAGATGCCTTGGGGAAGTGTATAAGAAAACTGGCCCTGTACTTTGAGATACTTCCCTCGACATGTTCTCTTCATTTGTCTCTGCTAATAATGGCAGAGCAACTTTCATGTTTCTTCTGCATTATTTTTGTAATTTTTCTCCACTGTCTGTGGAGATTCAACAACATTATGGATATCTTTAGAATCAGTGAATGATTAGGATTTTAATTCAGAGTAGGCAAGACTACCCGTGCTTTCTGCTGTGTGTATGCTGTATTTATCATTCTGTTTTCTAGCTACTAAACTGTCTTCTTTTCCTGGAACTTTTAGCCTCCAGTCTTCCCATTTGGATTCTCTGTACGTTGTTGATGTTTTGTAATACTTTATTTTCTTCTTCCCATTTTTCCAGGAGTCAAAGAGGTCAGAGTCTCTCATGGACATACATCAGAAAAAGCTAAAGAGCAAAACGTCCGAAGAAAAGAACAAACCTCAAGAAAGAAGGCCATTTGACCGAGACCAGGATCTCAAAGTCAATCGATTCGATGAAGCACAAAAGAAAGCTCTTATAAGAAAATCCAGAGATCTGAATACTAAATTTGAGCACAGTAAAGGCAATATGTTTTTATAACATAAAAGCATGATGCTTTTTTAAAGTCAATTAAACTTTGAATACTTAATTTTTTAAGTATTTTTCTGTAAATATTTGTATGCGAAATAAATATCCTGATGTTTAACTATTTTTCCTTGTCTGTAAATACTCTGTTAGGGAAGATCATCTGTACTAAAACTAAACTGATAAAGGAAGGTCCTGATATTAAAAAAAAAAAATTAAAAAAACCCGTATATTTGCTACTTTAAAACATTATTTTGTGTGTGTGTTAGAATAAAACTAATTAATTAAAATATGTATTTTTAAGGACTTCTAGATTTGATTTTGCAGTCGAGTTGACAGTTTCCCCCTTTCTTCTGTCACCCTTAAGCTAGTCTTGCAGAGCCTGACCTGAAGGCAATAGAAGAAGCCCCTTTAAGCTCAAAGGCAGGACATTGCTTGGATGGAGTTTCTGATGGAGAGTGTAAACTCAAAATGGCAGCTTCACTGTCTGCCCAATGCTTTTATTTCTATGATTCTGGAAATAAAACTAGGTTTATATGTATGGAGTATAATTTCTGTGCTATAGTAGGAAGAGCTAGTGGTAATAAAAGCTCAACATTTGCAGATTTAATTATAAAATGGTAATACACAAGAAGAGAAAATGTGAGTTGATTTACAGGGCTTATCATGAGAAAATCCATCTTTTTTTTAAGCAAATACAATGTGAAAATTAAACCAGGGCCACTTAACTTTTCTCCCCTAAAACAGACTTCTCTTGGTAGCTCGTGGTTTTTTGCCTCAGCAAGCACGGCCTCACAATGTTTCTGCCTTGTAAGTTGTCTCCTTCCTCCTTTTGGGGAGCTCTGCTGTAGCTAGGAGTTAAATAGCCTCTAGGAATTTAGCCAATGTACATTTCTTAATTGGAAAGGCAGTATTGGGATTGTTTGGGGATTTTTTAAGCAACTAAAGCAATCACAGGGTGAGCGTGGTGGGACTAGCTAAATCTCCATGGTTGACAAAAAAATGATCCATCTGCCCTCTTTTGGAAACCCTACTGCCTTGAGAAATGAACTTATTATCAGGTGTTGCCTTGTGCTGGAAGAGCTCACCTCCTGAGCACATCCAGCAGTTCTCACACATTCAGACAAGTCGGTAGCAGAGACAAGGGCTGATTGTATTGAGATTTGGTTCTTGCTACGTGCTTCATTTTCATTTTGGTTCTTTGATCCTTGCTTCTCCAAACTGAGGACTGGTCATCAGAGGGCCAGATCTTGCCATCCAGCTTTATCTCTGCTGTTTGCTCTCTGCCCTCCCTGGCCCGGTCACAGTCTTCTGCCCTCTCAAGGGCATGTTTGAGTGGAGGTTCCACGGTGTTGCTCAAGAGGAGAGCTCTTGCAATGGGAGTACAGGCAGCCTCTTTGTGTCATGTGGCAGTACTTTACACCTCAGTAGGGGGGATGTGCAGTTCTAATTAGCAAAGCCTTGATGTAAGCTGGGAATGCGTTTTCTCTACTTAATCTTTTCCGCTCTGAAGCAGCCCCTCAAAAACTCTGTGAAATCCGTGTTACGAACTTGAGATGGGGAGAAAGTGGAATTGTTGAGAGGTCACATTAAGCTTTTCATTACTTTGTGTAAATTAAGTGAACTTTTGAATTGCATTAATACACAAACCAATCTTCTACTGCTGCCAAACCATTCCCTCGAACAGTCGTTAGAACAAGTAGTAACTCAGTAAATTAGAAGCTCTATGAGCTTTTGTGCAAAAAGATGAGCTGTCCTCTACAATTTGGAAAAGCTGTAAAACATTTCTGCAGAAGTGGTAGTGGGTGATTTTTCAGAATCTCATTTGAAAAACCAGAATTCATTTCACAGAAAGCCCTCGCCGTAATTACCGTGTAAGGTTTCTGGTAACCGTCTGCCGACGCAGATTTAGTGGATTCTATTGCTGTTGGGCACTGCCAGCCAGCATCACAGCGTATCCACTCCAGGCACATCAGGAAATTCTTGGTTTGTAAAAATAAATAAATAAATAAAATGTCAGGGAGGTTTTCCTCGATGCGAAAAGCCCAAATCTTAAAGCATTTGCCTTTGTTTTATGCGGTTGTAGGCATCCTTTATCAATACCGATGTTAAAAATTACTCTTCCAGAGTAGGGTCCCCTCCTTCTGAAATGTTAAATAGATGTGGAACTCATAGGTAGGTCAATAATATAAAAGGCTGTTTGGTAGGCATATGATAAATTGGATGTTTAAGAGGAATTTCAAGGAATATGTTAATAACAAAAAAAAAAGGCAAACCACTCTAGGTCTGCTGTTACCAAGGAACAATTAAAAGCATTAAAAACATTTCATTAAAGCTTACTGATTTCTTTGTACCCTCAGCATAAAACACTGAACTACGATGATGTTTGATCTGGAAAATGTTAGAATAAGGTACAGCAATACTGTCTCCTGAGGGAAATCTCTGCTCTTCTGATGGAAACACCTATTTAAGGAGAATTATGTTTTGCTTCTGCTGTTAGTCAGTGAACGCGCTGTAGATGTTGGGTTTTCTGGATGAAGCCTGGTTGCCAAATTATGAACAACAATAGAAACTCATTTCATTTAGGACTTTGATGGTGTCACGTTGATAGCACAAAAGTGGCATCGTCAAAATAACTTTCTTCTCCAAAGAAACATTGTAGAGGAAGCATTGCTATGTTTCTGTCCAGTACAAAAGGGTTTTTTTTTTTTTGCATAAAAATTTCTAAATGCTCCAGAGGGCTCAGAGCTACTCATGCTTGAGGGCTTGTTTTGTTTCTGTAGTGTAAACTTTATTACTTATATTTAGACAGTTCTAAATTGTATGTCAATTTAAGAGTAATACAGTGGTAAAAATCAGAGTCTGTGAAAACTTTCTGTACATTCATCCTTAACCTTGACCGGCCCACCTGCCTACAGTGCATACAGTTTCCAATTGTGTGATCACCCAATTCTCAAATAAAACACATGCATGTGATTGCCTGTCCTTCTGAATTGTGTTCAGTGTTTCCTATGTGGTGTCTCAGCCAACAGCTTTAGATTATGTGCTCACTAACGAAGATGGTGTCTTGTTACCTGAAGTCAGTGAGAAATGCAAGCGCAGGCCCCTGTTGTTGCACACCTGTGAAACCCATCTTCCTGATGCTTCCAGCTCTGGCAGCTGAATGGGAAGTGGTGACCCTCAACAATAACTCACCCAAAGGTGGCACTTCTGATCTTTTTAGCCGTGACATGAAGACTGAGATACTACCTGTGCAGAGCTGATCTTTTAACAGCAGCCACTGCTGGGTCCTCCCACAGTGTCTGTCACTGCAACGTACAAAAGCCTTTTCTCCATTATCCTGTCTTTGCTCCTTGTGGTTTCAGTCATCTGTTTTCTTACACTGGTCTTTAGACCAGTAATAAATCCCACTGCTCTTTCAAACTATACCCATTTTGAATCAGTGTGGCAAATTAAGCCTTATTTAAAAAAAAAACGGTCTTTCTTTTAGAGTGGGAACTTTAGGTCTCTAGGAGACAGCAGTGCAGACTGTCACTACAGCAGGAGCAGCTGCAGCTGTGACTTCTTCCAAATAAGCAATCCAAACATAAATATTCAAAAGGAATTCTCATAAGCAGACTTTAGAGGGAAGAAAATACTGAAGTGGCTGGCCTAGGCTCTCGGCTGCGTAACATTGCAATTGCTTGCTTCACTTCATAAGGTTGTAGCCATTTGTGCTGGCACATGTACGCCTCACCAGGAGTTTGACAATTTGGAAGCCTCAGGGCAGACTGCATCTTCTCTCTGTCCTTTCCTGACTGTCTCTCTGGAGGAGTCTTGCTCCCTACATTTGCCAGTACCTGAGCTTCTACAAAACACTTTATGCACATCAACAAATACTTTTTACTACATATTAACTTGTGTGAGCCCTGGAAGAGCCACTGCAGCCTTCTCCATTAGTCCTGGTGGCCTGGCTCTGCAAACCAGCCAATTGCAGCCCTTTATATTTTCTAGGAGTCATCCTTAGATCTTGCTTGCCTGTGCAGGCTTGCCACCCATCACCAGATTAAGATCAGGAAGGTATTTGCCTGAGACCAGCCACTATGAGGAGAGGACAAAAACTGATTTATTCCATTGGCCTCAGCTTATGGAAAAGAAGACCTACTGGAGCTTAGATGGAAGGGTGCACATACAAGGAGCAAAGACACCAAGATGCAGCTGTGGCCAATGTTCACTGTTCCTGGGGCCCTTTGCCATCACTGCTTTAGTCATGAGCAAATCAAGATTGTTATTGTTGCTGAGTTTGAGTTTCTTTCCACTTGCCACGGATCCTGGAGACCTGCAGTTTTATGTATGGACCTCAGTGTTCCTTTTAGAAAGCGTGTTCACAGTCCTCATGGTGGCTGGCCACAGCTGAGCTCAGCACTGCCTAACAGACATGGAACTGCAACTCTGGGAGCAGTGTTCTTCTAGGCATTTATTTCATATTAAGAGGCATACCCTTGGAAACTGAAGAGGTTTTCCTTTTTCTACACACTTGACAAAAAAATATATATACAAAAAAAAATCCTGTAGCCTACTCACTCCCATTTGGTAATAAAATATTTGTGAGGGCTTAACACGTTTCTGCATGAACTGCAGTATGACAGCACAGGCTGCAGCACCAGCCCTTAGCTGAAGCTAAATAGGCTGTTGTATCACATAAAATTGTGATTGTAATTCTCCCCAGTCCAGCCTCTAAATGAAATGACAGCCTTTGGGATCACACTTCAGCTGCTGCTGCTCCAGACACAGCTATTTGCAATTCTAACTAGTGACACTCAAAAAGAGCCAACATGGATTCACAGGGGCAAATTCTGCCTGACAGATCTCGGTTGATGCTCGGTGGATTCAGAGTGAGCAGTGGACATTGTCTACCTGGACTTCTCCAAGGCTTTTGACACAGTCCCTCACAGCCTCCTCCTAGAGAAACAGACACCTTTCAGCCTAGACAAGTGCTCTCTGTGATGGGTGGGGAACTGGCTGACAGGCCATACCCAGAGGCTGGCAGTCAATGGTTCTTTCTCAAACTGCCAACCAGTCACAATAGTCACAAAGACTATTTGTGTAATGTCTTGTAGAACTTCGCAACAGATGATCAGAGTTGAAGGCCACTGATGGTATGTAGACATGTAGACAGACGTGCACAAACATGAAGCTATTCTTAGACTCACCATCCCATATCTGGTCCCTGACCCACTGCTCTCATCATTCCTGGTATGTGGACCTGCAAGCCCCCAAATCTCATCTGTTCTGCAGCTTGGTACTCAGTCCTATTCCCCTTCTCACTAACCAGTCCAGCGTTATGTTTGCTGTACTTGTACATACCCATCCAGAACAGAGAGCACACTCTAGTTTTAACCTGAAGAAAATAGGTTTTAATGAGAATACAGAACATATTGCTGTGCTCGTGCAGGTAGGGCTCAGGCAAGAGTAATGATCTGCCCTTTTATCCTCTCATTTCCAAAACTTGCCCTTCCCTGTGGTTGGGAACACACGGGGTCTAGGCATGGCCGTAACAGGCAGTGCTCTTCAGGGGGAGTGCGACGGCAGCTCCAAGGCACTCCCGAGCAATGGAGCTCAATGGAGCTGGGCAAAAAGCTGTGCTCATGAACAGCCTCACTCTGAACCCTGGACTTCAGCAGGTCCAACTATGACCTTTTCAAGAGATTGGTAAGGGAAATCCCATGGGACAGGGTACTAGAAGGTAAAGGGGTTCAAGATAGTTTGCTTATATTCAAGGACCACTTCTTCCAAGCTCAAGATCAGAGCATCCCAACAGGGAGGCAGTAAGAAGGGAGCCAGGAGGCCCGCATGGTTAAACAGGGAACTGATGGGCAAACTCAAGGGGAAGAAGAGAGTCTTTAGATCATGGAAGGAGAGGATGGCCACTTAGGATGAATATAAGGCTGTTGTCAGAGGATGTAAGGAGGCAACCAGGAAAGCTAGGGCCTCCTTGGAATTAAACCTTGCAAGGGAGGTCAAGGACAAAAGAAAAGGCTTCTTCAAATACAATGCAGACAAAACTAACACCAGGGGCAATGGAGGACCACTGCTGAATGAGGCAGGTGCCCTGGTGACAAAGGATACAGAGAAGGTGGAGTTACTGAATACCTTCTTAACCTCTGATTATACTGCTGGAGACCATGCTCAGGAGCCCCAGAACACTAGTCTTCAAAAAGAGCAAGGATGAGGACCCAGGTAACTACAGACTGGTGAGCCTCACCTCCAATGTCCAGAAAGGTGATGGAACAACTTATCCTTGTCACTGTCTCTAGGCATATCAAGGACAAGGGGGTCATCAGGAGCAGTCAACATGGTTTTACCAGGGGAAGTCATGGTTGACCAACGTGATAGCCTTCTATGAAGAAATAACCAGGTGGATAGATGATGGTAGAGCAGTGGATGAGATCTATCTTGATTTCAGTAAAGCATTTGACACCATCTCCCACAGCATCCTCGCAGCTAAACTGAGGCAGTATGGTTTGGATGATCAAGTAGTGAGGTGGATTGTGAACTGGTTGAAGGATAGACGTCAGAAAGTTGTGGTCAATGGGGCTGAGTCTAGTTGGAGGCCTGTGTCTACTGGAGTCCCTCAGGTGTCAGTACTGGGACCAGTACTGTTCGATATATTCATCACTGACATAGATGAAGGCACAGAGTGCACAGTCAGCAAGTTTGCTCATGACACAAAACTGGGAGAAGTGGCTGACACACCAGCAGGCTGTGCTGCCGTCCAGCGAGACTTATTCACTGTGAGTGTCACAGAGCACTGGAAAAGGCTGCTGAAAGGCGTAGTGGAATCTCTTTATCTGGAGACATTTAAAACCCGCCTCAAGGCGTTTCAATGTAAACCTGCTCTAGGTGGTCCTGCTCTGGCAAGGGGTGGGACTAGATGAACAATCAAGGTCCCTTCCAACCCTCAACATTCTATGATTCAGTGATTCAGTGAAATAAGATGCTTCTAAGGACAGGTCCTACCTGAACAACTGTAAGAGACTATTGATGTTATGCCAACCTTCCTCTCCAAGGCCACCAGCCCTGCCCATCAGCCAGACAGGCAGGAACAAAGCAGGCAAGGCCTTGGGGGCAATCTCCCGGGGTCGCATTCCCCCACCCTGCAGAGCTCCTCATTCCCTGTGCTATTTGCTCTCTACCCTCCAGTGTACCCTCCAGGATAACAAGATGGAGATTGACTAAAGGACAGGAGGTGGCGTGCCAGTGAGGAAAGGGAAGCAGGGCAGGGCAGACCCGGGTATGGAAAGCTATGGCGATAGGCTGGTTGCAGACTGGTTGCTGCCCGAACTCCTGCAGGGAACCAATCAAGAAAGGATGTGTGGACACTTGGAACCAATCCTGATCTGTTTACGGGCACATGGCTAGTTGCCTAGGCTATATAAACCAGGCATGTAGGGCAATGAAGGGCTGGCATTGTTTACTTTGATCATATTGATTGTGTGTGGTATCCTTATTCCTCCGCAGACGCTGTTCTGAAGGATGACACCACCTGCCCCATCTGCATTGAGCCTGTGGAGGACAGCAAGTCCTACGGCACCATGGTGTGCCCGGCATGCAAACATGCCTGGTTTCACAGGGACTGCATCCAGGTAGGAGCCATTCCCTCACCCCTGGGGCACAGGAGATGCTCAGCAGCACCAGGGCCTGCCTCATGCTCCTGACATTTCCTTCTGTTGCAGGGACAGGCTCTACGTGCTGGCCTCTTTTGCTTCCAGTGCCCCCTCTGCAGAGATTATGAGCTCTTTGTCATGGAAATGACCCGCATGGGCATCCGGGTCCCCATCAGGTTGGTTTCCTTTTGCCCGGCTCAGCGGACAGCAGGAGGGTGCCATGCCTGCGGCTGCCCCTGCAGTCCTGGCCCTCCACTCTCCCGGGAGGCTGCCCTTCAGCTTCGCAGAGGAGCTGGCAACAGGGCAGTGGAGGCAGAGCAGGGACACCCTGCACCTGCCTAATGCCGGGGCAGCAGGGGCTCATCGACTTTCCTTTCTCCACCAGACGGCCAGCGTGGGAGGAAAGTCAGGCATTCGAAGCACTGAGCGAGAGGCACAGCCGCTGTGATGCCCTCGAGTGCCTCTGCCCGGGAGGCAGGGAGCAGGCAGATGAAGAGGGGTAAGGAGACAAAGCTGCAGCCCGGGGCTCCGCATGGGATCTCTGTCTCGCCAAGGGCTCCCCGCAGAAGGCCTAACAACAGAGTTCGGCCAGACACTCCCACAGCGCAGGCGCGTTGTCCTCACAGACATCAACCCCTTTGCTTCCCCAGGCCCTGGCAACTGCTCCTGTGCCAATCCTGTGCTGCCCAGGGCACCCACAGATGCTGCTCCCCCGGGATGAACACCCTGGACAGCTGGGAGTGCGACACCTGCACTGGCGTTGGCCCTGGTAAGAAACAAAGTGTCCAGATGCCCC
>JANVCC010000021.1:41151810-41214757 GCA_025345505.1 Todiramphus chloris collaris
GGACTCCTGCCTTCCTTGGCAGACACCTGTCTTTCAAACCAAGACAGCCTCAGACACTGAGCTGCACCTCATGGTGCTTACCTGAAAGCTCAGGCTCTGGACCCCTGTTCTGGTTAAGTGAGAAGAGAACTACTTCCGTTCAGTGATTTTACTTTTCAGCTCGGTTCTTTTAACCAACTGCACTGTCTGAAGTCAGCAGCCTGTTCTCACAGGCAGTGTCTGCTGCTAGCAGTGATAACAGCCCATGGCTAGAGTCACTGCCAAGGATGGGTGTGCAAACCAAGGCCACTGCTGGATCTTGGGTACCACATTGGGGGTGCAGAGAGTGAAAGGCTGCACCTGCAGGGAGGAGAGGACAGGACGGGTGACCCTAAACTGACCAACAAGGGATTCCAGCACATAGATATCATACTTTGTATAAGGCTGAGGGATCTGAAGGGTCTGTGGCTCTTCTACCGTCTTGGACCACTTGGCCAGCTTCACTTGGCTTGGCTCAGGTCCTCTTTTGGTTCCTTCCTCAGAGCATTCAAGGAGGACTCTGTCTGTTCTACTGTTGATCCCAGTCGGTGTGTTCCTGAATCTAGCACCATAATCACAGCTCCCGTCTGCTGCGGGGCCCAGTCTGGGACTCCCCCGGTGCCTGCTCCACAGCATCAGTGGTGATGGTGATGTAATTACCATCAGGGGGGTTGGGTTCCATACTGGTTTTGTATAGATTTGTATATATTCCATTTTTATTATTACTATTATTTTCCTTTTCATTAAAGCTGTTGTAGTTTCCTTTTCTAATCGCTCAGTCTCTCTCCCTTATTCCCTTTCTCTTCCCCTTTGGGGAGGGAGGGGGGGTTAACAGAGAGCATATGTAATAGGCCTAAGGGCCTGGCACTAAACCGTGACAACCCCTTAGGAAACAAGTTCAAGGTCTGCGCTTGTGTGTTTTGTCTGGGCTTGTTCTCTCAACCAACCAGAATGAACACAGTACCCCTAAACTAAGGTATAAATGGGGTCCTGCCTAAGAGCCAGAGGAGCTGGTTCTCTGCAGAGCAGAGGGCCTGAGAGTTGGACTCTCCCTTTGAACATGTTACTCAAGGACATTTCCATGGATTGAGTGAGGCTTTGTGGATTGAGTGAGCCTCACCCCTCCTTTGGGTGAGTGTATCTTTGGCACTTTGGTGTGGCAGGTTTCCCCTTGATGAGTGGGTGTGTGCCCATTTTGGTTCATCTTTCCTTCAGGTTTATGAATTAGTTGCATAGTAGTTAATTCCCAACAGATATCTGAACTTGTATTTGGTCAGAAGGAGCACTGGGCAACTTTGGTTGCAGTAAACCCCCGTTCTGGATAGCAGCTGCTGTTTGGTGTGACTTCGTGACTGAGAACCAACAGAGGAGGTAAACCTTGACTGTTACCAAGTGTTTAATAAAGCATGGAGGCCAGCTGAGGCTTTTCTCATACCTGGAGTATTTTTATCATCTCCTTCCTAGCTTCTCTACGTGTCTAGGAAGGGCTGGATTTACACTGCTCTCTCCAACTTGATCTCTAGTGGGATCTCTTTCCTCAGTTGTGCCTGCAATTTCCATGTATTTATGGCAGTATAGTATCTTTGAGATTTGGTTGAAACTGTTGGATGGTTTCAAAAGCTAGGGAGGGGACAACTGTCAAGCAGATATACACCTACACTGACAGCATGACCACAAGGGCTTCCTTCCTGTAAGAAAACCAGCTAAATGCTATGTAGTCATGGCATTCAAGGCTCTGTTATAATGCAGAAACATAGATGTACAGAAATAATACTGTGTGGGCAGCCTAAATTTTGGCCTCTTTTAACCTTTGGCTACTTGACTGCTTTTTTAACGACTCATTCTAGGAAGCGGTTTTCTGAGCAATGCAGTACATCATGTGACAGTACGTTAACTGTGATGGAGTATGTTTATGTGAAGGAAGAGGCCTTTTAATTTCATGTTGATTTTCACCTTTTTTACATTCTTCCCACACACAATATCCCCCATTAGGAGCAGATTCATCAGCACGTTCACAAACACACCGAGGATCAGCAATGCAAAAGCCATCCCCATCTTTGTCCCCGTGCCACAGACCATGGGAGGCCAATGAGTCTGATCTTCAAGCCTTGCACAGACAGGCTTATTGAACTTGACAGCACCTCTTGAGTGCAGAGAGATGACTCACTTGAGCAGAGGCTGTGGGATCTGCCCCTAGTTGTGGAGCTGCTTTCTTTGTAGCAAATATTAGCTGTTCAAACAACACTCATGTTTCTATTTTGGGTCATTGTTTACAAGTACAGGCTAACAACAGTGAAAGAACAGGAATCTGCTACCAGTCAGCACTCTCCCAGCACTCTCAAAACCAGCTGACAGAAGCTACATTTCTGGAGAGGGTCAGAATGGACAATTTCTGTAAATACATTAAAAAGATGTTATTAGCTGCCAGAGATTTAATATTTCCTAAGAGAAAGGTGAGTATATGGCACTTTAAGAGGTTAGAGGAGTAATTATTAGTGCAGAGACTTAGATGCTGACTCTTATCTTTGACAGGCTGTCAGTGATTTCTGAGACTAGGAAAGTATCACAATGTTTTCAAAATACCAGCAAATTTTTTGGTGAAGAGCTGCACAGTTTTGGGTGCTTAACTAAAGCACCTTTGAATGGCTGTCAGAAATAATTTGCGCTGTCACTCAGCAGAGGCAACAGATGGTTTAATATCTAGGCCTTTTGTTATGCATAGACGTGTCAGGTAAGTACAAATCTGACCCAAAGGAAATTGCTACCCATTCTTGTAACATTTTTTTCTCTCTGAGTGGATTCACCTGCTATTCCAACAGCCAGTTCCAAGTCCCTCATCAAAACCATAATTGTGGTTCAAGCAATAATATTTTACAAGAGATATAAAGAGATGCAAAATAATATTTTACAAGCTTTGACCCACAAATGCTAAAAATGGAGGTTATGCCAAACCTGCAACTCATTGAGATCTGAGGACACTTAGTGTGACCTGCCTTGATTTTCTAAAGCTGAGTTTTATTGAGCAATCATCTTGATATTTCATGTTCTCCACATTTCTAATACAGCAGTGGGCTCCTCTCTGTAACAGACTGCTAGGAAGCCCGTGATGGGCTGCTAAGCACGAGGGATTTTGTGTGTCTAGGTTTTCTTCAGCAGAAGCACAGTTGTATGTCACTGAGATCATAACAAAAGGGCAAAGAGGGCAAGTCCCAGAAATTTAATCTCAGCTCTGTCACTCACCTCTCCACGTGGTAAGAAAATCCTTCAATTTTTCCCTTTTTCAGTTGTAACCATCTGCATGTTGAAAAGTAACATATAACTGTTAATGTAGTGTTTAAGATTTAATGATGGGGGAAAGCTTGTCCAAGCCAAGGGAAGGACTCAAAGTCAGTTCATAAAAGACACAAATGAAGGAGCAATCAGACTTCATTATTCCTAGCACTGCCAGAACGATGCATTCTCTCTCACCCCAGAAGATCTCCATGTGAACAACAAAAGTTCAGGTAATTTAACCATCATGCTGTTAGGGAGATGTTATTGCCTAGCATAACATGCCAGAAAATGAGGGCACAACCTATGTCTGGCTTCAAGTTGTTGCTGTCTCAACTCCTTATCAAAACTGTTAGGATATCCAGCAGTAGCCAGGGACCATCGAAGGTGCTGGTGATGCACAGCAAGAATGGCAAGGTGAGTGAGAAGCTCAGCTAGAGCCAACATTGTTCTTTGGTGTTTTGTTTGCAAGACAATTGAGTCAGAATTAGCAATGAGAGCAAATCTTCAACAAGATAGCAAATCAGTAAATTAGAGGCAGAGATGTTGAAGGTAGGACAGTTCTGTCTCATATTAAGTGTTCCATTTGTTCTCCAAGACCTAACTAGATAACGTGTCGTGCAGGCACGAGCCAGATCTGTGGGTAAGGTAAGGCAGGCAGTGGGGCGATACTCTTTCTCAAAGAACAGTGTAGAAAATCAAGACATTGTTAATTTGCTGAGGGGCTCTGAGCCCCAGACTGAGGAAGGACAGACTAGGTAAATGGTCTGCTATTAAGAATACTAAAAGGATAAAGTTATATGTGATTAATATAGCACTAGTGCTGCATGGTTTTAAGGTGTGTGGATAAGGATATAATGGTAAAGCCTTGAAAAAGCTGTAACAACCAGGAAGGTTATTTGTAGCATGCAGGGACGGACTTCGACAGCACAGCCAATATGGTTGTAATCAGAAGTCACTTTATGAAGTGCAACAGGCTATATTTATACACGAGACAACACTGACCACGCACCCAGGTCACTTCTAATTGGCCCCACACTCAAACCCAGAGTCTGTCCACGCTCACTTCAAACACTTTTAATTGGCTGGTGATTCTCTTGGTTTTCTTCCTTCAGCACCCTGTTTTTCTCCTCTTATCCTCCTGTTTTGCCAGGTGCTTCTGCTTTTCTCATCCTTGGTCTTATCTCCTCAAGGTTGGGGCAGTGTTGGCTGTTTTTCGGCCTTGCAGGCCTTAGCATAACTACTTCTAGCTAACAACTATTTCTGTCCTACTCTTATCAATCCCTACAGTTATTTAGGCAACTACACATGTGCAATCAAGTAATGTAATAAATCAGAATGTCAGAAACTTCAAGAAAGGGTTCTTCAGATACTTAAACAACAAGCAGAAACAGGAGAATACTGGTCCACTATTAAACAGGAGAGGTGAGCTAGTCACCAACAACGCTGAAAAGGCAGAGGTCCTCAATGCCTTATTCACCTCTGTCTTTACTGTTGGGCCCCAGCCCATGGGAACAAAAATCCAGATTGACGCAGATACAGACCTGCCATCAGTGAAGGAAGAGTTGATGTGTCAACTACTACAGGAGCTTGACCTCTACAAATCGATGGGCCCGGATGCAATGCACACCCACCCAAGGGTGTTAAGAGAGCTGGCTGAAGTTATTGCGAGGACACTCTCCCTAATCTTTGAGAAGTCGTGGAGATCGGGACACATGCCTGAAGACTGGAAGAAGGCTAATGTCACCACCATCTACAAGAAGGGTTCCAAGGAGGACCCAGGTAATTATAGACTCATTAGCCTCACTTCAGTCCCTGGGAAAGTTATGGAGCAAATCCTTCTAGGGACTATCACAAGTAAATTGAAGCATGTGATTGGGAAAAGCCATCACGGATTCACCAGGGGCAAATTGTGCCTGACAAACCTGATCTCCTTCTATGACAAAATAACCTGCTCAGTTGATGCAGGGTGAGAGGTAGACATTGTCTACCTGGACTTCTCCAAGGCTTTTGACACGGTCCCCCACAGCCTCCTCCTAGAGAAACAGACACCTTTCAGCCTAGACAAGTGCTCTCTGTGGTGGGTGGGGAACTGGCTGACAGGCCATACCCAGAGGCTGGTAGTCAATGGTTCTTTCTCAAACTGCCAACCAGTCACAATCTGGGTTCCCCAGGGATCAATATTGGGACCAATGCTGTTTAATATCTTCATAAGTGATTTGGATGTTGGGATCAAGAGCACCCTGATGAAGTTTTCAGATTTCCTCACCAAAATGAGTGGGGAAGTTGACACTCCAGAAGGGAGAGCCACCTTCCAGGAAGACCTGGACAGGCCAGAGGAGTGGGCTAGCAGGATCCTCATGAAGTTCAGCAGAGACAAGTGTAGGGTCTTGCACGTGGGAATACATAACCCAGGAATGCAGCTCAGCCTGGGATCCACCTGGCTGGAGAGCAGCCCTGTGGAAAGGGACCTGGGGGTCTTGGTGGACAACAAGCTCAACATGAGTGAACAGTATGCTGCAGTAGCAAAGAAAACCAACGGGATGCTGGGTTCCATTAACAAGGGCATCACCAGCAGAGATAAAGAAGTCATTACCCTACTCTACTCAGCGCTGGTCAGACCACACCTTGAGTACTGCATTCAGTTTTGGTCCCCACTATACAAAAAAGATGTGGACAGGCTGGAAAGGGTCCAGACAAAAGGCCACAAGGGTGATCAGAGGACTGGGAGACCTGCCATATGAAGAAAGAGAGAGAAGAGAAGGCTTAAAGAAGACCTTATTACCATGTACCAGTACATAAAAGGTGGCCACCAAGAAGATGGAGACTCCCTTTTTACAGGGAGTCCCATGGAAAAGACAAGGGTTACTGGGTACAAGTTACTCCTGGGGAGACTCTGGTTTTTTTTTTTATTTCTGCCAATTTTAAGAAAGAAGTTGACATTGAGGTTTGTTAGATAAAGCTTCAGTGATTCATCCTTAAGAGTCTATGAAGCAAAGATCTGAATTCCTGATCATGCTGGGTCTCCAGAAATGACAAGTGTATGTGAAACAGGATGTGAGCTTCTGAAGAGAGCTGGAGGTATCCTGAAAACTGCAAATGCCAATCTGAGAGCTGCTGCTGCCAAACACTGGGTCTAGAGGAGAAATCATTCTGTTATAATGATTTCTGTTATAAGCCTGCAGTTTTCAGCAGGAAGCAGACTATGAGGAGATAGTCATTAATAAATGACAAATAATCCTGGAATCACTTATTTCTTTCCCCCGGCCCCATGTGCCAATTGCCAGAAGATAAGATGAAGCAACATGAGTCCATCAAGGCTAGCTGCAAATCCTGCCCCGCTCACCACCCTTTGGCATCCATATTCTCAACAGATCTCCTTGTCCTCTCTGGTTTTATTTGCTATTTCCCTCTGTTCCTATTCTTATTTTCCTTCCACTGACTGAAATGCTGTTTCTATTATTCTTCCATGTTTAATTCATAATAATTAACTAGAAGGCAAAATTTTAGACCTTACTTAACCTCATCCATCAAGATAAATCCAGTAAAATGCAATCCAGCTGTAGGTCTGTAGAACTTTCTTCTCATTCCAGTTTATTCATTTCAATTTATCAGGAAAGCCCTTCTTTGTGGAAAGAGAACATATTTTGCTCTGTTCCGTAACAGCAGTGTCAGCTTATGCAGTGAAGAGACAAACCACTTTTGTATAATCATATTTATTTGAACATTAGCACTGTTTTAGAGAAGTGCCAATAATTGACACTTTAGGGAAAAATAGAGAGCTGGCAGTAAGGGTCATTAGGTGGAAAGGCTTTGTAGGGAACCTGTAGGCAGTTGGCAGCAGTAATCATAGAATCATAGAATTATTATGGTTGGAAAGGACCTCTAGGGTCATCAAGTCCAACCTTCACCCCAACATCTCCCTAACCACTAGACCATAGCCTCAAGTGCTACATCTACTCGGTTTTTAAACACCTCCAGGGATGGTGACTTCACCACCTCCCTGGGCAGCCTGTTCCATTGCCCAACCACTCTCTCAGTAAAGAATTTCTTTCTAATACCCAATATAAACCTCCCCTGGTGCAACTTGAGGCCATTTCCTCTCATCTTATCCTTAGTGATTTGGGAGAAGAGACTGACACCAGCCCCCCTACAACCTCCTTTTAGGTAGTTGAAGCAGATGCATCCAGTGCCTCCAGTCAATTATGTCATTGAGAGGTTGTTGGGAGGTGCTGCTGTGACTGAGCTGCAACCAGCTGCAAGGGTGGGATATGAGGCTGGATGCAAATATGTGTGGTTTGTTTCCTTTAATGGTAGCACTTAAATACGTGGCATTTCAGGGTACCCGAGTGATTACTTCTGAAGCAGTGGCACCCACAAGCTAAATGCCTTTATTGCGTTTACATCTATACACAATCTCAAAAGCATATATACCTGCCTGTGTTTTCAACCATGGGCAGCTGCAGAAGGTTGTCAGCCAGTCCTATATATGTTCAAACCGAGTGACCCCTATACAACAAGCTGGCTGCCTTTCCCAAAAGGAGCAACCTGTTATTCTTTAGTAGTCTGCTAGATTTTTTTCTTCTGGTCACTAATGTTGTTTTAGCTGAGTTTAGTTACACAAACAGTCTTCTATGGTCATTGGAAAGCTGCCTCTGCGAAACAATACTCCATAATTTTTATATCAATTACATACCTTGACAACCGTGCATTGTCTATACCTACATCATTATGGCAATATCACTAGCATGTAACTGTATTTGTTTAATTATAACACAAGAGAAATAAATCGAGAACATGTTTTTTTTTTTTCATAGCTGAACCGAAAATGCCTCTCTCTTCACCAAGTCATTAGCAGAAAGTCCAGGAGACGAGTGACTGTAGATACCACTGACCTTTCATGCTGAGGTGATACATCACCAGAGAAAACTCAAGGATCAGATAAAAAGCAGAGGACTGGAGAATGGGTAGCACTCAGTTCTGTGTAACATCTTTTATTCGTCTACAATGAAAAGGCACTTCAGAAAGCAACAAGCTGCTCAGAACTCACATTACTGTGTTAAAAATGCTGCATGGTTAAAACCCCTTCTTGAGAGATGTTGATGAAAAATGTTGGCTACTATTTTTTATGACAGAGAGAAGCAAAAGGGATCTTGAGTTACAGAGATAATGACAATTTTATGGTCACCTTTTAAGAAATTATTTTAAATAAGGTTCAGACCAAGTATCTCTGAAATTCTGTAACAAGTGGCTTCTTCTTTTTATAAAGGAAGTGTTGCAGCTGCATCTTTCAATTCTCTTTTTTTTTTCATCTTCCTTGATATGGTGAAAATCCAAACAAACAAGAGGCCAAGCTGCCTACAGTCAAACTCACTGCACATTGTTAATGTGACGGAAGATGTGGTATGGGTGAAACTGTAAGCCCATCTGCAATTCCACTAACCTGAAAACTAGATGTTCTGCAATGCATAGCACACATAAAATGTGCAGCTCTAAACATACAGAAAGAATTAAAAAGCATTCATTAATGAATGAAAATTGCCTTCTGATCAGAACTGGCTTTCTGAGTTGTGTTTTCAGGCAGAAGTGTGATGTTTAGGTTTTCACGCTGCCTAGCACTGTACTAAAACAGGAGCTCTGCCCTGAGCTTGATGCTTTTGCACTCCCTGACACAGAACAGTTTGGGGTGAACAAGTTGTTACGAACATATTGCTCAAAAGGCAATCTGAAAATGCAACAGTTGAAACACATTTTGGCCTTAAAGACACCCTCTGAGAATCCTTTGCTGCTGGGGGAAATAGATAAGCAGATTGATGGCCCATGCTCTGTTTTGGGAATAAGCCACACAGACTTTCTTTTCTCTTCTTTCAAAAGAAATGATCACACTCTGCCCAGATGTTTTTTTTTCCTCTTTGCAGATTATTTCATGTCTTTTTTCCAGGTTACTTAGGCCATTGGCAGTACAGGCAAGACAATGATGCATCACAGTTGAGGATAGCAAAAGTTTGTTGTCTGCCTCTGTAGCAGTTCAAGCATCAATGGTAGTTTTGAGATGTAATTCTTGCACACTTGTGAAGCCATAGGTTCTTTGATGGCTGAAAAATCTGATATTCTAGACCCTTGCTGGCCAGAGGACCTCTGCTGACGCTGTGCAGTACTTGTAACGGAGAAGCACGAGCAGCTTTGTAACAATCTCACTCCATTAGTTATCCTCATCCAAAATGCCCACCTTAATTTGTTAATAAGGAGGTTAGCTGACAGGAATGAACTAGGTCAGAACATTAGCTGTTGGTGGACTAGTATCCTTCCTGGCTCAATGCTCCCAAGTGCAAGTCAGTTTCTGCAGGAGCTTCCATTGGTGCCCAGCAGCAGATCCCAGCTTCGGCTCCAGACCCAAAAGTGTTAACCCTATGGAGGCCCAGCAGAGCTCCTGTGTACACAGCTGAACTCAGGGAGCATCCACATGTGGGCAGCACCCAGCTCCTCTGGCACACGGAAATGGCAGAAAACAGACTGGGGGGGTCATCCCATCCACAGAGAAGAGGAAAGGTGAAACCACTGTTTCCCACTCAAATGTCATATGAGAACCTGGGAACAAAGAGATGAGGAAACATCCAAACCCACCAGGAATCACTTGCAGATGCCAAGGGCTCCCATCAAACCTGAACTGTGACTGAAAGAGGTAGTGGTCCTGCAACATGCTTAGCACCATCAGCCAGGAAAGGAGAAGGGTGCTCCAGCCATCCCTGAGGAGACCTGCCATGAGGAGGAGGAGTGAGAAATCACCAAAATGAAGTCTTTTAGCTGCAAGAATCTAAGTGAATGCTTTGGTCTTAGATACTCAAGCCTCTGGGCTGCAAGATGGACAAGCTGCACCTGGCTACAGGAAAAAGTCATGGGCTCTGGCTTTCAGGGTAGCCCAGCTCTTGGGCCTGCCAGGTGTCCAGCATGACCTTGATCTTATTCTCTGTTGTCATGCATCTGGAGTAGAGAAATTTTGTTTCTCTCATTAAATAAAATTCCACGCACGTACTATGCCTTGATTATAAACTGAAGCACAAGTTGAGATCCACCTGCTTAATATACTTCATTGCTTTCAGTTCAGTGTGATTACAGCTGATTTGTTTGATCTAGTGTATGAAAACTATTTGTCATCTGCTACTTTACCCAATATGGAAGGTCTGGGGACATCTGCACAGAGAGAAATATAGATCTCTCTGTTGTATTAGCTCATAATACACTAATTATCATGTACTCTATTTTATTTCCTTTCTACACAGCCCGCTTCACTTCCCCAAGGGTTTCTCTGAACCAGAAAAAATACAGAAAAAATGTAGCTTTCACCAGGACCTCCAGTGTTTCTAAACCAATATTATCCAATGACTTCTTCCTGACAAGCAGGGAATAAGAACTATGTTGAATCATCTCACAAATAAAAACAAAGAGGCTGGAGTGAAGGAATCCTGACATCTCCAAGAGCGGTCTTGTGGGGGTTTCTCTCTTTGGTGTTATTAGGGGGGCTCAGGAAGAGAAAGCACATGGCCTCCAGGCTTGCTGGCCAGGTCTCTGCCTGCCTGCCCAGGTCCCCTACCCTCCAGTGGGAACCTGTGAGTCACAAAGCAGTCACCCGCACATGCATGAGTGCTGTCCCCATGGACACCCTTGTGGAGATGTGCACACCGTGTCAGGAGCTGAAGAGCCTACTGAGGTATCACAATTCCATGCTGCACAGCAATAAAGCAGGTTTTCCCCACAGAGGATATAGTGGAATGTCTCGAGCACTCTCACGTGTAATTCTCTTTGCCAGCAGGTGTTTGCCCCCTAAAAACTCCATTTGATTCCTGAGAAGTGTTTTCAGTGAAACTTCTCCAATGGTGTCTACCATTGACATCTTGGGTGGGACCACTACCAGCTCCCAGGAACACGTCCCCTCATCCTTGCCAGGCTTTAAGAGAAGCACATGAGTTCCCAATGGCAAAACTGTCAGCTTCAACAGGACAGCATCAGGCTTTTTGCATCTCTGGCTGTGCTGATTTTCAACCAACACCATCAGGCTGCAGTGATCAACCTGCTCCTAAAGCCAATGAAGAGAAACCACATGTGGCTGCTGATGACACCGCAGACTCTTCATCTGACCTAGTTGGACGGGGGGTAAAAATAAAAGACAGAAAGTTTGTGCGGGTCTGGATTTGTCCACCTATCTCTTCAGACACAACATCTGTTTCAGTGCAAGCGAGAAGAAAACGGGTGACTAACACACAGCTCTGCTGCTCGGCAGCTGGCCCCCAGATCCTCCTCCGTGGTGCTAAATGTGTCCCTGGCAAACAGAAGGTTGAGATTTTAAATGAGGAATTAATGAAAATGCTCTCTTTTCCTGCTTGTTGTCCCTTCAAATTCCATTTCCATGGAAACAGGTCTGGAGAGGCTGCCTGGAGGGAGCCAGGAGAGATCTCTGGCTGGATGCCTTCCCCTCCAGGTTGCCAGCTGAGCCACCCCAATTGCCAGGCTTTTACAGAGGTTTCTGCTATTGTCATTTATGCCCACAATTGGAGCAATGGCTCCTTGGGGGTTCTTTCTCTAAGGAGTCCCAAGGTGGTCAGCCATGCTGCTGTCACCAGCAGCCAGGCTGCTTACAAGAGGACCTCCTCTCCTTCCATTGCTCACCCAGTGGAGAGCAGGCTTATCCGAACTCCATCACAAGGCTGCCTCACTGAAGATGTCACTCCTGTTAGAAACATCCACTCCAGCACTTTTTTATTTTTAAAATGTTGTGGCAGGTGTGATCTGAGCATGCAGACTGAGCTGAGAGCGATGGCAGAGGGACAAATTTGTTGTTAATTCAATGCTTATCCTAGAGGAAAATTTGAGACCTCTCCTGGAGTACTGCATCCAGCTCTGGGGTCTCCAGCACAAGACAGATACGAACCTGTTGGACCAGGTCTAGGGAAAGGCCACAAAAATGGTCAGGGGGCTGGAACACCTGTGAAGAAAGACAGAGATGCGGTTCTTCAGCCTGGAGAAGGCTCCAAGGAGACCTTATTGCAGCCTTCCAATATTTCAAGTAGGCTTATAAGAAACTTTTTAACCAGGGCCAGTAGTGATAGGATAAGGGGCAATGGTTTTAGGCTTAAGGAAGGTAGTTTTAGACTGGACATAAGGAACGAAATGTTTATGATGAGGGTGATGAGATCCTGGCACAGACTGTCCAGAGAAGTTGTGATGCCCCAACACTGGAAGTGTTCAAGGTCAGGCTGGAAAGGGCTTTGAGCAACCTGATCTAGTGAAAGGTGTTCCTGCCCATGGCAGGGGTGTTGGACTAGATGACCTTTAAAGGTCCCTTCCAACCTAAACCATTCTGTGATTCTAGAAAAATCATATCACTAAGCCTCTTATTTCTGCCAGACCCATCACAGAGTGTTTTAATGTCAGGGTGGGGAGTGGAACTGAAAAATGGCCTGAGAGCTTTTGACTATGGTTAAGGCTATTGTGGTTCTTGGAGCTATGTTGGAGGGCTGTAATGGGTACAGAAAGCAAGTCCAGATATGGCTGTATCCATACCTTATTGGCTACCCAGACATGCTTCCAGGTTTCTCTTAGAGGGATTTCATGGGATTGTTCTCAAAGGGACCCCAGGAACAAACTGTCCTATGTACAGTGCAGAGAATCAGTGGAGTAGGACCCAAAAGCAAACTGTAATGTAATGGTGTTTGTCTGTAGATCCACCCTTCTTCCAGGTGAACAAAACCTAAGGCTCTTAGACTTAGAATATTTTGGGGGTTGCATAGTCGCAGGTATGGTGGCTGTTCTTACAGTTGTTGAGATGCATCTGCCTCCATTGTTTTGTTAGCACTTGAGGAGATGACTCTGGTGTGTCTGTGAAAGGTTGTCTTGATGAAATCTGAATTTTCAGTGGGAACTGACTAACAGTATAAGCTTCATGCACCCTCCCAGCTGAGTTCTGCAGATAAGTTCAGTTCCAATGTAAAAATAAGCGCAATTTTAAAATGTAATTAATCCTAATAATAATAGTTCAATGTTAGCTGTTGTTGCTTCAGATATGCATAAAAGCATTGCCCTCCTTGGTTACCTAGATACTTGCCTACAGTTAGAAAGACTATCATATCTGAGATGTAATAGTAGGATGGCTTTCTGAAAGCCAGATGAGCAATATCTTGCACGTTGTACTGGAAATATTCTCTGCTTGCTGCTGGTGCAGTCACAGGTGGAGTATGACCTTCGCTGTTGTGCAACCAGACTTCAAAGAGGATGTAAACCCATACTGGGGAGAATTCAAAGAGCAACATGCATGACCAGGTGTCCTGGTTTAATGCAGAACAGAACCAATTCTCTCTTCAGTGATTTTACTTTTCAGCTAAGTCTCTTCTTAGTGACTGCACTGTCTGAAGTTAATGGCACATTTTCACAGTGTCTGCTTCTAGAAATCATAATGTCTGGTGCTCAGAGTGACTACTAAGGATTGATGTGTGCAGAAAGGCTCTTACTTATACTTGCTCCTATAGAAACCAAGGTCACTGCTAAATCTTGCCTACCATGTCAGAGTGTTGTAAGTGAAAGGATCTTAAGTAAGCGAAAAGGTTACACTTGTGGGTCAGAGCAGACAGGACAGGTCACCCAAATCTGACCACCAAGATATTCCATTCCATTCCATTCCATTCCATTCCATTCCATATCATAGTATGTAGCTCAGTCAAAGGTCAAGCCCTCTTCTTCTATAGCCACTGTCTGAGGAGAACTCTGCATTTTTCTACCTTCAATCCCCATGTGTGAGTTCTTGAATCCAGTGCTAGAAAGTATGTCCTAAGAGACAAAATTTAATGAACTGAGGTTATTTAGGGTAAGTGGAGACAGAGCGAAGAAATATACCTCAGTGAAGGGATAAGGTAAAACTGCAGAGAAAGATGAGAAAATCCTTTCCATGTCCCTTATGGATAGAAGAGAAAAAATGAGCTTCAATTGCAACAAGGGAATCAGTCTATATGTTAGGAAAGCTCCCCCAGTGATAGGGACAGTCATAAAACAGGGATTTAAGAGAGGTTATCTAAGCCAAATATCCTCATCTCAAATCATAACTGGCAGATGGTTGATCTCTCCTGAGCAAGGGCGTTTTCAGTGTCTGAGCTGCCGTCCCGTCCTCGGGCCGCCTGTTCCAGCTCCACTTACGGCAGCGCCGGGGCGGGGACTCGAACAGGGACCGCACCAGCAGCGAAGGGCCCCCGTCCCGCCCTTCTCCCGTCGTGCTCCGCGAGCGGAGGAGGTTTGTCCGCGGCGGGCCACCGTCCCTGCCGGGTGGGGACGAAGGTCGCCGGAGCCGGAAGAGCCTCCCGCGTGTACCGCCTTCCAGCCCCGTGTCCCACCGCGGCCCAGTCCCTGCCCCGCCATGAGTGAGAAGGGCGAGCTGGACCTCACCGGGGCCAAGCAGAACACGGGCATGTGGCTGGTGAAGGTGAGAAGCTCCCGGGCCCGGCCCGGCCTGTGCCGGCCGGGCCTCCTCTCCCGTACCGGCCCCGGCGTGGCGGCGGCTGGAGGGTGCCGCGGAAGAGACCGGCTGGCAGCGCGCAGCCCGGGGAAGCCGGGGTTGCCCGCGTCAGGCTTGCCCGGTGCCCGCGGGCAGCGCTGTTCCCGCCCCCACCCCAGGTTCCCCTTCTCGGGCGCGGGTGCTGGGGGACAAGTGGCGGGTGGCGTCTGGCTGGGGAGCTGCTGGGGCAAGTGAAACACCCCCGGGAAAAGGGGGTCACCCGGGACTGGCCCCTGGCTTCCTCTGTGTGAGGGGTAACAGACATGGCAGAGTGTCTCTTGTTTTCCTAAAACTCTTGAGAGTCTGAGGAAGTTTGAGTGCTCCCAAACTCGAGTTTTGGGTAAAAAAAAAAAAACAACAACAAAAAAAACCAGCAAGGAAAATAAACATATCTTATCACCACAGCTCACCTCGGTGCTGGAGTCATACAGCTCTAGTGAAGGTGCTATGAAAAGATAAAAAAGATCATCAGGTCAGACCCAAGTGCCTGACGCAGGGCTACGCTTGCATCTGCTGCTGCTATCCAGGCCACTGCTGTGACCTGTCAGCTCTGTTCTGTGGAGGGTCTTTTGGTCAAGATGGCTTGGCTGCACCTGCTGGCAACAGCAAGCATTGGCTCAGGAAAGGGGAGACTCACAGCTAGTGGAGAAATGTGGGCCCTGGCCCCTGCCTGGTCCCCTGTGGGTGTGCTGCCATTTTTCTAGACCTGTGTTTGTTCTGACTAGGGAGAAACAGTCACTTCCTCCTCTGTGGACAAAGGGAACAGTCTCAGACCGTCAACTTGAAAAACGTGTGAGGACAGGATAGTACCCAAAGCAGTAGTAGTACCACCCAGGGTAGTCCTGAGT
Organism: Todiramphus chloris collaris; assembly: GCA_025345505.1. Classification (NCBI taxonomy): domain Eukaryota; kingdom Metazoa; phylum Chordata; class Aves; order Coraciiformes; family Alcedinidae; genus Todiramphus; species Todiramphus chloris. The sequence goes on from JANVCC010000021.1 coordinate 41,167,483, forward strand.
GGTGAGAGGTTGTGACACCATCATCCTTCAACTATCAAAACCCTGGAGAATGTCAGACTTGCTTTGCTGAGCAGAATTTCTGGTTGTGGGTACGTTGCCGCATTGGGCTTCCTCATTTGTACTGACACCTGAATGTCTAGTTTCATGAAACAGTAATGAACTCTCTGTAGTGCTCTACTTGTAATAGCTTATTCAGGACAGTGAAAATGAAAGCTGACAGCAGATAGCTATGGAAGTATATAATGAAATACTGAGTGGCAGGGTGATAAAATGGCAGATGAAATTTGGAGTGGAAAAATCCTATCTGATGTGCAGGGAGAAAAAACTATCCTAATTATAAGTACGTGGTGGTTTGGTCTCTACTGGCTATTCTCATTCAGGAGGAAATGTAGGTGACATTCTTACAGAGTGTTTTACATGCCAAATGATGACAAATGTTTTACGTGCCAAACATACGCATGATTACAAAGTCTAAAGAGAACAAAAGAGAAAATATTGTTGTGCCTTCATTGACTCTATCTTGAATGCCAAGGCACTGTGTGTAGTTCTGGTCTCATCCTCCCCATTGTGGAAAGTATACAGTGGACTGGGAAACAGTACAGAGGAGAGCACCAAGGATGACCTGGAGAATCACAGGTGCTGGAAGGGACCTCTGGAGATCAAGTCCAACCCCCCTGCCAAAGATCAGGGTTGCACAGGAACATGTCCAGGTGAGTTTTGAAAGTCTGCAGGGGAGGAGACCACAACCTCTCGGGGCAGCCTGTTCCGGTTTTCCACCACCCTCAAAGTAAAGAAGTTTAGGTTGAACTTCCTGTGTTCTAGTTTGTACCCATTGCCCCTTATCCTGTTGCTGGGCACCACTGAAAAGACACTGGCCCCATCCTCTTGACACACACCTTTTAGATATTTATAAGCATTGCTAAGGTCCCATCTCAGTCTTCTCCAGGTTAAACAGCCCCAGGTCTCTCAGCCTTCCCTCGTAAGAGAGAATTTCCAGTCCCCTAAACATCCTTGTACCCCTCTGCTGGACTTTTCACCGTTAGTTCCCAGTCTCTCTTGAACTGGGGAGAGTGGAACTGGACACAATACTGCAGATGTGGCCTCACCAGGGCAGAGTAGATGGGGAGGACAACCTCTCTTGACCTGCTGGTCACAATCATCTTAATGCACTACGGGATACTATTGGCCTTCTTGACCACAATGACACATTGCTGTCTGATGGATAACTGATTGTGCACCAGGACTCCCAGCTCCTTTGCTGTGGAGCTGCTTTCCAGCAGGTCAGCCCCTAACCTGTACTGGTGTCTGGTGTTATTCCTCCCCAGGTGTAGGACTCTACGCTTGCCCATATTGAACTTCATTAGATTCCCCTCTGCCCAGCATTCCAGTCTGTCCACATTTTTCTGGATGGCAGCACAGCCTTCCAGTGTGTCAGTCACCTCTCCCAGTTTCATATCATTGGCAGACTTCCTGAGGGTCCACTCTCGCTTCATCCAAGTCATTGATGATGTTGTTGAACAAGACTAGACCCAGTACTGACCCCTGGGGACCGCGGAATGGTGGCTGTGGAGAGATCTCCTATGTTGTTACCTTTCAGGCTAGCAAGATGATTGATTTGTAAATCTTAAGGTCTGAAGTAATGAGTAATGTCACACGGATAAGCAAGAAGTTAATAGACAGAGTTGAAACGGGAAGAGTCAGTTCAGGCACAAGAATTAGGGATGTCTCGATTCATTTGATGGGGCTCAGAGCAAACAAAGGAGGTAGTTTTGCACAATATATAGTTACATTTTTGAACTGCTTGTAATAGGAAGTTTTGAATGTCAAAACATTGCAGAAGCTCAAAAAGCCATTAGACAAATTCAGGTGAGAAAACTGGATTGAGAAATTAAAAATGAATGTGCTTCTGTACCCCAAGATGGCCATGTGAAAAGATCCTAGAAATTAGAAGAATGTGCCAGGGAAATAACTTTTCTTTTGTTCTCCTGTTCTTTCCTGAAGCATCCATTGTTGGGTGCATTTGGAGCCAGGACACTGAACTTGCTTGTCGTTTAGTCTGACACAGTTTGGTGTTGCTTGAAGCAAGCCAGGAATTTTCAGGCACATCCGTGCTTACGGTTGATGCGGCTCTGTGAGCCCAGAGTGCTGCCTTGTTTAATGAGAAAACCAGACTAAAAGGAATGCTTAAATATTACTCTTCCAAGTAGGTGTTAATGTAATCCTTCACACACGTGATCTGAACTTAAAATTTGTCTGTTGTCTTGTAGCCTAATGATAGTAAAAAAAACTATTTTGAGCTTGCTGACATTGATAGACCATTGCAAGATAGCAAGGGATCTGTGGGTTTTTTTCCCTGGAAACAACCATCCTTGTTACTAGGACCTTCAGTGCTTTCAGAGGCATGACAGTGTGTAGCACGTGTACTTTTTACCTTCACTGCCTAGGATAACAAGCTTGAATTTATCCTTCCTTTGAGGGAGAGAGCAATTGGTTCTTCTGGAATAAAAATCTGGCTTGCTTAGTTTCCTTTTAGCGTGTATTGTGCTAGCACGGGAAGTATTCTAGAGAGACTACTTAACAGGCAATAAAAAAATGTAGTGATGAGTATTTTAAGCAGTAAGAGGCAGTACCAGAAATTGAGTGAGTCACTTTAGTACAAACCCAGAAAGCAATTGGAGTATTTTTTTCCTGTGTTTTCAGTGAAAGCTAAAAGAGGGAAATATTATGAGAACTATTGGTTATGTACTTGTGGTAAAGTGAAGCCCATTTAGTGTTAGCTATTAGGATTGTTAATTTCCTGTTCCCTGTGTAGTGGTTTTGTTGGTTTCTTTTTGTTGTTTAAGGTTTTGTTGTTGTTGTTGTTATTTAACCTGCATTGATCTGTATTTAGATGATTTTTTAATATAATTTCTTTTTTGTATATTAAAAAAAAAAAAAAGAAAACATAGGACCTGACATTAGCCTTACTCAGTTTTTGATGTACATACTGCATATAGATTGCTATATAGAGAAAGTGTTAATTTAATTTCATAGAGAAAATAAGAAGTAGTTTATTACTTCTTGTGTGTTTTGTTTTAAAGGTAGGTTGGAAGATGCAAATAGGCCAAAAGATTTGTGGAGTGGGGTCTCTCATGTTGTAAACGACCTGCAAAGTGCTTCATGTACTGGATGGAGCCCAGATGTTTGTGTGATATAAGTATCAAGAAGAAAACAGCAGTGTGAAGAGTGCTTGAAGTGATGCTTAGTGCTTCAGATTTCTTCTCGTGGTAAATTGTATGGGTTTTTTGAGAAGAGTGTTTTTACCTACAGGTCCCAGGATGAAGGCTGCTTGCCTTGAGAACATTCAGTAGCCCTGCAGTGTGGCAGGTGCTCTGTGCACAAGTCAGTCTTTCTGTGGTATATGTTTTTTAAAATCCCACTGTAGGATCTTTGAAAATTCTCGCTGTGCTGTAAAAGCAGGTCACTCTTGTTTGCTGTACATTCTCTCAAAGACTTAAGAGTTTGAAGACTGTTGGTTCTCCGTAAGTTAAACTTTTCTTAGGCTAAAGTTAAAAGACAATGGCAAAATAAGATGTCTACAGTGTGTAATACTTTATTGGTTTTGCCATTAGCACGGAGCTACAGAGTTTAGCATGTGGTTTTGAGAGCCCCACCTTGTTTTAACTGTATAGCTAGAAGTGATCCTTTGATCACAGTCCTTCATAACCCATTTTTCTTTCTCTGCAGCCCTTGACTGTGGATAGACCAGCAGAAGGATGATTAATTGCACTCTTTGAGACAGTTTCCCATGCAGCTGAAAGAAGTATGATTGATCTGCAACCTCTTAGTCTGAATAAATTCCCTGTCTGATTATATTATATAGCAAGTCAGTGATTTTAACAGCATGAGAGTCCTTCATTCCTCATCCACTCATACTGAATGTGCATCTACCTTATTGCCTGGCAATATAAATTCGATATGGATTAGGTGTGAGCACATAATAATATTTCTATTGAGTCAGCTGGAGCACATGTCATAGCATTTATCTTGGCTTTAGAAATAAAATGATAGCTGATCTGGCATGAAATCCGCTCTAGAAAATTGCTGCTTTGAAAACTGTGGAAAAAATACGTATCAATAGATTGTACCAATTCATGACTTTCTGTTGTGCATTTGTGATATTTATGACCCAGTGTTAGGACTAGAGGGAAACATGGACTGACTTTTAGTTTGGCTGAGCTGTTGGAGCACATCTGGATTTTCTAGTTATTCTACAGGACTTCGGGGGGTGCTGTGAGAATAAAGAAAAGTGCTAAGCACAAGTATTCTCTGGGATCTTTTTGAAGAACAAGTAAATGCAAGGTAGTAATTCAAGTAAATTCATCTGAGCTTTAGGAAGCTAGCAGGTTGCTGTTTATCAGTAAGTTCCTGGAACAGGCTCTTCTCCTTCTCAGCTGTGCAGTGAAACTTGGCTTGGTTTAATTCTATGCCAGACAAAAATCAGACTACAAAGTCCCTCTTTGCTGCCTGAAACAGAACATGCCACAGGCATAGCTTAGTACATTTTTCTTCCTCACTGGCTGTGTCTCACATCATTTTTCTATGTGGGCACAGATGTTTTCAGTAGCTGTGGACTGTGTGAGCCAGAATAAACTTTGCTGTACCGGTAAACAATATTGCTGCAAAATTAAAGAATGTAGGTTAGTCCTGATGTGTCATGAACATATGAAGAAAAAAGATACAAACTTCCTGTGTCAGAATACTTCCCTAGTGCTTGGCATCACAACAGTAAATTATTTTTCCTTTAACAAGTCGCTCTTTTGCTAGGTACTGAGACTGCTGTAGGTCTTCAAGATGATGTTTTCTCATGATGCTGCAACCTTATTAGAAAGAAAGGGATTTATAGGAAGCAGTAACTTCTGTTAGACTGCTTTCAGCTATTTTCCTTTTGAAAAAAATCTGAAATTTCCCTATCACTTGGCCATCTTGTAGTTAGTTTTAAATAGTCCTCAGGTCTGTTTTGCATCTCTTGAAGTGCCACAGTACTCTATGTATTATAGCTTGTGTGTAGGGGGAGATTGCTCTCATCTCACATTTGTTGTGCTACCGTGTCATGTTCAGTCTTTATATAAAAAACATCCCAGAAAAGGCAGAGTTGCTGAACAGTGTGGAAGAAACCTGTGATCTGCAAATCTACATGATGTGCAAAACATTGCACTCTGCACTTAAAATTGATTGAGCTGGCTTCTTGTAAGGAAAAGCACCATGGCTAGAACTGATGCCATTCAGTAAAGCAGAGAAGATAGGGAAGTATCTTGTTCTTCTGGGGCTAAACTGAGAAGCATGAATTGCCTCACCAGGACTGGATTTACAGACATATGGGCTGAGCTGTGTATAGCAATAACTCTTCAGTGTGGTGATGGCAGCCATCAACACAGGCCACCTTTTAAAGTCCTGTCAAACAGTGCACTCATACAAGTGTATATTATAGGTGTTCATCAGCAGTAGCGTGGTATATCAAAGCAAGCAACCTTTGGATTAACAGGTTGCCCAGGGAGGTGGTGGAGGCCCTGCACCTGGAGACATTAAAGGTCAGGCTGGATGGTGCTTTGAACAACCTGATCTAGTGGAAGTGGTCCCTGCTCGCTGCTGGGGAGGGTTGGACTAGATGAACTTTAAAGGTCCCTTCCAACCCAAACCATGATATGATTGTGTGTTGTCCATTATATTTAGGTCATACTGTGTTCTGAAGTGGTCAGGGTAAAAGCATTTGAAGTATATAGACATACACAAATTATATAGAATTTTAAAATCTGCCTTTCTGTTGAAATCTGTCTTCACTTCTTAGGTCCCCAAATACTTGTCACAACAGTGGAATAAAGCTTCAGGAAGAGGTGAAGTGGGGAAACTAAGGATTGCCAAGTAAGCATTTACTGTACCTTTATTGGTTACAATTCTCAGAAGTTATCTGCAGTAAAACAGATTTATGTTGCACCTCTTATAATACATAATTCTGTTTCTTGCAAATGCTGTGCATATTTCTCTGATATGGGAATGGTACTTGCTTGTATAGTAATTGTGAATATAAATTATATGAAATTATACTGGGGAGTGGCTGTATCCTGTTACATGACAGTTGATTTCTTAAACCCAAGAAATATGCACGTCCAACTGGAGAATGTTCTTTAACTTACATGTACTATTTTGCTGCTTCTGTTCTCACCTGCTGACTTTCCCCATTTATTCTTGGGCATCAGCAAAACAAAAAACAAACAGAAAAATCGAGCCACTCAGGAGTGACAATGAGTAACAAAACTAGAATTCGATTTTGCTTTTTTATCGGGAAAGCTAAACTTGTGGAATTAGATTATGGAAACTAAAACATTAAATATTTTCTTTTGCAGAAATCAAGGAAGAACAGAAGTAAGTAATTGCTAAATACAAAGGCTGTGAATGGGTTGTATTTTGAATTCTAAAAATTGATTAGAACATGCTTATTTCTAATGTCACATATTTTTTATTACACCTGCAATGAGATGTTGTACCACAGAATCAGGAGGAGAGAATTCTATTTGTAGCTCTGCCCTTAGATTTACTGTGATACTTCCATCAGGGCTCTTTCCTCTTTAAGTTTGTTTACCCATCTGTAAGCAGCAATTGTCATAGTGACCTTGTCTCTAAACATTTTGAGATGTGTTAGTACAAAAGGCTCCCTGAGAACTAAGGAGGATAATGATAAAGCAAGAGAAGTTGGCGGTGGAGGGTTGCAATTTCAGAAAGTGTTCTCTGTCTTATGTTTGGAATTTGGTCCTACTAAACATAAGGCCACTTGAAGGTTTGTCTGCATGGTAAGGTAACTGCTTTTATTAGTAGCCTCGGTGACTTATGGTAACCTCCTGTATCTTTTACAGGAGGTTGCATTAGATAGAATTACTTCAAATACCATGTAGGTCTGTCACTGAATTAGAAGAAACTGTGGACAAAAAATGTTGGTAAGGAAGCAAGTTGCACTTGTCAGTTGATAATGTGGCCAAACTCCTTTCAGAATAAGCAGAGAGTTCTACTGGAGGTTTGGATGTTTGACTGGACTCTTCTAGGCTGGAATACAAGCCAACGTCCCTAATTTTTTGAGCCTCACACCAAAATCTTAATATTGATGAGAGCCACAAAGCTTACCTTGCAGTCTATGTAGAGCCAAGCGGTGAAGAACTCCATGAGAAGAGGTGGCTTTCCAGGGACCGTGTTGTTGCATGGCAGAACAAGGCTAAGCAGGACATACAGGGAAAACATACAGTGCCAGTTTCAAACACCCCGCTTAAGTTTCTTGCAGTACATGAAAGCTTTGAATTCTGTATTTCAGATCAATACAGTAAGACTCTTATCCCCCTCTTTATGTTTTTGTGATGGAAATGTGATATACTGCTTGTGTTTTCTCTTTTTTTGTTTCCCCATAACTCATAAAGCTGTGTATCTGAGTGTGTTTAGTAACACTGTGGTAATTGTGACTGTTAGGTGTCATTTACTTTGAATGAAGAGCTTGCAAGCATCAATGATATTGGAGGAAAACCTGCTTCAGTCAGTGCACCAAGGGAACACCCATTTCTTTTGCAAAGTGTGGGAGGACAGACCTTAACAGTGTTCACAGAAAGTTCAGTAGGTAAGTTAGAATTAAACTTATTTGTAACAATTCCAGTTTACATGATTTCAATAAAGTAAGTTCTGTAAAGGCCAGAAGACTCAGATTTTGGCTCTGTGTTGTTGTTATCTGCATACATGACACTGTTGTACTTATTTGTGTCTGTCTCTTTTCCTCATATGATTAACTCATTTAAGTTCTCCACATAGGGTTATCATGTACATTTTGGCTGTGGGTCTGCTAAAGAGTGGAGTGCAGTACGTTGTGTGTTCCCCTTTAGGGTTTTCACTGGAAAAAATGTTTTTGTGTTCCCATGTACTTTTCAGATCAAAAAAAAAATTTTAATCATAGAATGGTTTGAGTCAGAAGGGACCTTTCAAAGGTCATCTAGTCCTAAAGATGCAGGGACATGTTTAACTAGATCAGGTTGCTCAGAGCCTCATCAAGCCTGACTTTGAATGTCTCCAGGGGTGGGACCTCCACCACCTCCCTGGACAACCCTTTCCAGTGTTCCACCACTCTCATAGTAAAGAACTTCTTCCTAATGTCCAATCTAAATCTACCCTTCTCTAGTTTAAAACCACTGCCTCTTGTCCTATTGCTACATGTTCTTGTAAACAGTAATTCCCTATCTTTCTTTAGTAATATTTTTTGATACCTTCTGGGGGGCTGAAAACTACAACAAAAGCAGCTTCTGATGTTTTGATGTTCATAAGGTGGCAATTAATTGCTGTGATGACAGTGTTGTGCTTTGTCAAATAAATGAGGGAGGGAGAATTGTAACTCATAGGACAGAGTTAGAATACTTACTAAATTTGACCACCTCCTTTTTACAATGTATTTTAATGATTTAATGGCTGAGCATTGAGATATTAAGGTACCAGTAGCTTGGCTGTCTCAGTTGTGTTTGGAAATAAAAGATATTACAGTACAACTCAGGCACTTTTAATTTGTTATCCCTTTCTCTGAAACTAATGTAATTGTGTTACTGGTTTTTCACTTTTAAAAAAAAAATTGTATTTTCATGTGTGTGACTTACAACACTGAAAATACTGGGTTTTATAATTCATAGATTACAAATTTAGAAAGAGATCGGGAGCAAGTTTTCAAGAGTGTTACAAGCATTTTAGTAGTACCTCATCCTTTTTCATTTCTTTGTGCCACAACCTCAGAGTGCTTGACAAAAGGGAGAGATTTCAGGTGTGAAGGTGTGTTTGGAGTATACATTCAGTGTCTTTTGCATGGCTGCTGCAAATTCCATGGCATTTTGCATCCCAGCACACGTTTTGATACAAAACACTGCTTCAGAAACCTCTCATGGTAACTTAAGTTACAGTGAGTGCAGTTGCCTAACTGGGATGTGGAGTATTTGTCATTATTTAGAAGGAAAGTCATTAGAATGTGATAACTAAAAGATGCCCATTTATTTCTGCTTTACCATCTGTAACACCAGTGTCTTCAAACCTTTAGGTAGCTTTCCAATTTTTATTTAACCAATTAAAAAATTCTGCATTTCATAGCGACTAGAAAATGTTATTCAAGGACTATGGCTCTATTGAGAAGAAGTTGTTATATTAATCGGGAGCAAAGGGTAGTTAGTGAAATGAAAAATGTTTGGAATGAAGCACTGAATAAGCATAGACCTTGTCAAAATTGTTTTTGCTTGAGATTACCAAACATAACACGCACTCAGTGTGCTTTCGTGAAACTCGCTTAAATGCAAAATGGCTAAAAATTTGTTGCTGTTGTATTAAAGCTGGCATTGGCAGTACAATCAAAAATAAACTTTAATGTGCTTTTCTTGCATGACTTTTTTTGGTTGTAAAGATGAATGTAACGCAAGTGTTACAGATTTCAGTCAGATTTCTTAAAGACGCTATGTTCCTGCAGCCACGCTCTAAATGTCTCTCTCCAATGTGTTTTGGGCTTCATGGCCAATTTCAACCAATTTAGTAGTGAATTCTGGCTAGCGTGAAAGCAAGTGTCTGAAGAGTGGAACAAAACTATATGGATATCCCAACTGAAAGGAGGCTGCTACCCTATTGGGTGCCAGAAGATCCATATTGAAAGAAACCACTATGCTGATATCAACCGTGGAAGACGACTTAATAAAAACTTACGCATCTTTGCACATCAGTCAACCCACAGGAAGAGGCAGTCTTAGGGAGTTGCAATCTAGTCATTCTTATGTATTTTTCTTCAACTTATAGTTAGCATATTTTTGTGAAAAGCATTGGTGATCTTGTTGCTTTTCCTCTTGTGAAGTGCACTGTGTAACAGACTCAATATGCCGGTTTGAACCACAGGTCAAAGATTAAGCTGGTATGGAACTGCAGATGGCATGAGGTAATGTTGCACCTGGAAGGATGCATTTGAGTTATTATTATGCAAATGAAATTTGGATTAAAAAAACTGCTTCATGCATTATTACTCTCAGTCCATACCTCTCTTGAAGAGTGAACTTACCTAAAATGGAGCAAATAGAATAAACAAGTTAGGCTTCTTTTGTAAAGGTGGGGGATTTTTTGATTGGGTTCTTTTTTCCATTTTTTTTTTTTTCTTTTAATCTCATCAATAAGATCTGTTCTGTGTGCTGTCCTTTAATCCTGGGATCCTTATGTTGTGGTGGCCATCTTTCAGAACGTGATGGTCTTTCAGAAAATAAATGAGGAATAACAAAGCTTCCTCTGAAATACTTTGTAATCATGGAAGATGCTGCAGGGAGTTAATTCTGGGTATTTCAGTACTTCACGTTGACTTGTCAGGTCACTTAGAGGAAGCAAAAGAGATCAAATTTTACAAATTGTTTTCTGCATGCTGTGATTTCTAGACTTCTGAATGGATTTCCTGTGGTTTTTGTTTCATTTTGTCTTAACTACGCTTGCTTTTCTAATACCTGATGTAGTTGGAAGAAATACTTTAGTTCTTATACTGTAGACCTCTGTGTCCCTGGCAGTCCCATATTAGTTAATGGACAGCAGCAGACTCTTCAGAGGTGACATTTGTTATGTGCCAAGTCTAATGAATTGCAATTTCTTGGTCTTCTGCAGTGTGTATACTAGATGCGAGCTAATATAAAGCTGGATCAAGTGGATCCCATCTCAGATACTGTTAAAAATCTGGGGTACGCTGGCTTTCATAGGTGGTACATTTTCTGTTTAGACTAACTCTGGGGTTTCTCCTGTTTCTTTTCTTTTCCTGTGTTTTGAAATGGCTTTAGTCAATAATACAGCTTAGTACAATGCACTCTGAAAGCTGTAGTTGGAAAATATCTCCCTGCTTCCTTTGCAAGGCTGTTTGCACATGCGAGACGTTGCGTTGTCTTCGTTGCTGGGCACATCACTAAGACCTGCAGTACCATTCCTGAGCATCAGTTTAGCAAAGCTGGTGGGAAGTATGGCATTTGTGATGGCTGCAGAGGGATCCAAAGCACAGTTGTCTCTTCCTGTCTAGATCTTGCTGTCTAGGCTGGTTTCAGTATTATTTCTGCATTAAATATGAACTACATTCTGTTCCATAAACATCGCCATATGTACATCAACAGTTGCTATGCAACAATGCTATTTGTGCTTCCAGTCATTCTATCTTATCTTTGTCATCAGCTATCATAGCTGTATTTTTTTGGGCGGGAGGAAAGGAGAGAATTTTGCATATATTTAAATGTGTTGTGTTGAGCAAAATGGATTTTTTTCTTAAGCATGTGTTGCTGAGTACTATCTAAGGGCAAGTCATGGGTTTGATATAGGATTTGGTTAAAGCTGTGGGTTTTTTTCTGAGCCTCCTACTGGCAGACACCCTGGCATAAGGATGTGCTATAATTTGACAGTTTCTTTCTTGGTTGAAGGAACAGGAACATGCTTTTCTTAAACATTTAACAGCAAACTTTTCCAATTGTGATTATAAATTAATTCCCTTACTGCTTTAATTGCCTGCTGCTTAATTTTTCTGCCAGCAGGTAGTTTGGGATTGCTGACTCAAAACATAAATAAAAAATGCATCTCTGTTATAGATAATGATAAAAGTTTCTCACTAGTTTCTTACTGAGTTCATTCTTGGAAAAATGTGCTGCTGTTGTGACTTGAGAAAACACAGACCTTGACAGGCAATTGCATCTCTAACTGTAAAGGACTGATGGGTGAAGAGGAAGATTTTTCACTGTAGGCACAAATCAAGTAGAAGATATTTCTTTAAACTTGGGCGAGATGACTCATTTTATTGAAACTTTAATATATCTTCACAACTCCCCCTTCATAAGCGGGATTGCCTCAGTGCCTATTTTAGTGACTTTAAATTCCTTCATGCTTGTTCCATCTTACTAAAAGTAAAAAGGGTTTAGACAATTCCATTGGCAGAATGACTACCAGACCTTTGTTTCTCAGAAGCATTCATGCATGGATTGTTTCACTGTTCCATGCTTCACAGAAGATTGCTGGCTCTTGACATTGCGTCCTCCAGTTTTCTGAGTCTTCTTTTAGAATTTCAATTAATGCAATTCATTTTTTCATTGGTTGGTTGGTTGTGCTTTTTGTTTTGTTTTGCTTTGGTTTTGTTTGGTTGGGGTTTTTTTAATTCCTGTTCAATAATACTCCTACATCTGCCTTTGTACCTTAGAACATCTGTTTATTCCCACACCCCTTGAATATTCTCCCCTTGGTTTGGGTTGCATTTTTTTCTTTTTTTCCTTTATACAGCTTCTCAAATATGAAAGGACTTCTGAGTTTGAACATGAATCACGCCTACTGTATGACTTACAATGCGCGATTGTATTCCTGTGAAAATGAATATTCAGAGATTTGTCTTCTGTATTTGGATAGATCTCATATTTCAAAATACAAATATACAAACCATTTAAAGAAATGTGCAGGGAAGAAACACTGATAAAAATATTTCTAATAATAATAATTCCTTCATTAAAGCTGTTACTCCTATAATTATATTTAATTATTTCCAGTAAAATACATTGTGCTCAGAATCTTGATGCCTTGTGATACTAGTAGGTCTCATCTTATTAGATGAATGTTTGACTTCTCAATTTTTCCATCAAACCCTTATTTAAGAAATAAACGCCCTCCCTCATCATTCTGCCATCTTAGCTCTGTCTGCTGAGACGTTTTGACATACACCTGTCTACCTTATCAGTGCTTTGCAATTGTCTCTGTAGACTGGCACTTAACCACCCATTCCAGACTGCAAAAGGCTTTGGGGTCTTAATGCTTCTTTGTTCTTTTATGTACTTCAGTCTTTTATGGACCATTAACGGAAGAGGAAAATGTATCAGCAGCCTCACAATCAAAAGAAGTAGAAGCAAGAGCATACTTTCAGATCTCTGGCATTTATGCAAATTTTCAGATATTTGTGAGGGTCATAAAGAAGATGCAAACCATGATCAGAAAAGCAGAATATGTGACTCGAGCTAGTCTAATTACTGACAGCATTTTGATGGGTCAAGATTTCGTATGTATTACTGTGCGGTTAGAAAAGAACTGAATGCTTACATCTTTCTTTTCCATCTCAGAAAAGATGGAAATAGTATTTACTTGCTTCATGTGAGTGTTGCGAGGATTAACAAGTTATTGTAAAGTGGATTCAGTGTAAGCTCCTCAATTTGTTTTTATTTAAACGAAAGACTATTAATTCCCATGCAAATTTAAACAACTGAGGATATAATGCACAATATATAATGGTATGTTAGAATGGTCTCAGTGTGATGGGAGAACTGACTTTCTGCCTACTTTATTGACTTAAAATATGTTTGTTTGTCTTTTTCCCCCTAAAGTATGTGTAAAACAAAACAAAAACCATAACAAACACCCACCTGACAAAAAAAAAATCAACAAAAAAAACCAACCAGCCTACCCCAGCTTTTTGACATTTATCTGTGAATCACGTGTGTTGTGGCGTAGGCTGAGCATCTGTAATCTGCATTCAGAAAATGTACTGAGTAGACATAGTACAACTTCCTTTACCTTCTTCATGATATTAGTACTGAGAAGATTTTTAAAGCAGAGACTTATGACCTAATCCGAGTAAAAGAAATCGTCTACGATGAGGAAAAAAAACCCCACCACTTTTTCTCAAGGCTTGAGTTTTGTCTGATCGAGTTATTTTCTCTCTGAGGTTGAGGGCAGATTCTGATGCATACAAGCAAACACTCCCCCTGTAGCCATGATACACATGGATTGTTATTTGAATCAGAGCTGCTACTAACAATTTCAAAGTGTGAGGTCTTAGGCAGCAGTCTGGGCTAGGTAGCGAGGCTCACTAAAAGAGTTAAAAAGAAACAGCCTTCAATCCAGCTGCTGTTTACATCTCAGCCCAGGCAGGGGTTGCTACCTTAGCATGTTTGCACATTCTTTATTACGCCCTCTTTGCTTTTTGTGTGTGGACTGAATGTTACCCTAACTCAGTTGTAACTTAATTAAGGAATTGCTTGGATAACAACATTATGCTGTAAATGTACTAAATACAAGGAAAAAATACTGTCGATGAGAAAATACATGTTTTGCTGCAAACGAGCTATTCTGTGTGTATATCTGAAAGTTGGCAGGGCTTTTAACTTGCTTTGTGAATACACATGGGTGGGAAGAGGCTGTGTAATGTTGTTTTCTTATCGAGAAGGCACCTCCTTTCAGCTAAGACTGACAGCCACCTGTTAAGAAAGAAGGATCTGTGAGATCCTGCTCTTAACCATTTGCATTAGTCCTCAGGCTGTCAGCCATCTCAATGAGAAAACAGGGCCATCAGCCTTGAAAGCCAGCAATCTTTAGTGGCAAGAAATAGGATTTGTAAAATATTTCATGTTTTCAGTTCTGTTAATGCCCAGCCTGTAAATGGCAGAAATAATCAAACTAACAACTCAAAAATTACTCTCTGAGTTAGAGCAGTTATTCATTCTTGTCTGTAAGTAAATAGTCTGTAATAGTAGCTGTGACATCTCTGAGTTGAAAGCTAAGGACAAATACATTTTAGCAATTTTTACTGTATTTCAGGTAAGTGAAAAAGTTCTTTTTATTCTCTGCCTTAGAAGATGCTTGAAAAGAAATAGAGAAGCCATCACATTTCAGGTTGACGAATATATGTAGAGGTTTACTTTTGTAGGACCTTATAAGTGTTAGAACTCAATTTACCAAAATATATCTGCTGGCTGCCATCTCTTGAAATGCTGAATTGGAATTTCATGCAGAAAACTGTTTTGAATCTGACTCTGCCATTCATCCAAGTGATAATTCGTTGGCAAGTCACTTTGCAACACTTCTGTCTAGGTTTTTCCTTCATGCATACTTTGATTCTCTGCGCTGTAGAACACGGGATGTTTCTGATTATGTATATTTTTTTCACCTCACAAGCTGAGCTATAGGGCCAATGATCAGACAAGGAAAAGATTGAAGAAATAAATTTTTGCATGATGTGTAGAAAGGGTAGAGGAAGAGGTTGATCAAATTGAAAAATTCACCTGATGTCAACTAAGAGTATTCTTCCGCGGAACCTTGATTATTTTTTAAGTATATAAAAATAATATTAATTTGTCTAGAGTGACCAGTGAGAGACGTGCATACTATTCATAGTTTAAGTATAATCCTACTACTGATTTGATGTACGTGTGCAACTTCATCCTGCACTTCATCAATCAATCTCTCCTTTCAGTTGAGAGTTTGGGCACTAAACCAGATTATTTTTGTTGCTACCTGTGGCAAATTATTTATCAGAAAGTAAATTCATAAATGTTACTCAAGCCCAGTGATTTTGTCATAATTTATAATTCTTTGCTTTACAACTCACTTTTTAAATGTAACTTCACCTAATCAACAAAGAAACATTATGTTTGCTTTTTTGTTCATATTTTTTTCCAGAAAGCCAACCAGAAGAAAAATCTGAAAGCAGCAGCACTGGTGAGTGTGGACACTTTCTTTGAAATGCTTATGAAATTACTTATGACTGTACCTTTTCAGTTTTACTTTTCAATAAATTAGTAGATTAAAAAAAGATAGTCTCTTTTGTTAAATTTCTAGGGTACAATACCATAAAATTGAAAAGTGACTTCATGGTCTGCTGTGTCCAGAAGCTAAAATTATTAATATTTTTTATTTAAATGAGTGGGGGAAATGATAAGGGAGAGCTTTAGAGATGTACTGTTCTTCTGAATGTTATTTTAGATCATTTTTTTAATTGACTTTTTTTTTATCTTTTGGTTTGAATTCTTCCCTCTAGATTGGAACATTTGTAGCAGATTTCTAAATCTTTTGTTATTTGATTTTAATTACATAGACTAAGCAGTCACAAAAATAATGTTCTGCTATTGCACTTTATTCATTTTTTTCTAATGAAAAAATATCTTTCTTGTGAAAGAGGGAGGCCATGAAGGTGATCATGGGGCTGGAGCACCTCACCTATGAGGATAGGCTGAGAAAGTTGGGGGGGTTTTAGCCTGAAGAAGACAAGGCTCTGGGGAGACTTTATAATGGCTTCCAGTACTTAAAGGGGGCCTACAGGAAGGCTGGGGAGAGACCTTTCATCAGGGACTGTGGTGACAGGACAAGGGGTATCAGTTTCAAACTGAAAGAGAGTAGATTTAGATTAGGTATTAGGAAGAAGCTCTTCACTCTGAGGGTTGTGAGACACTGGAACAGGTTGCCCAGGGAAGTTACGGATGCTCCATCACTGGATGTGTTCAAGACCAGATTGGATGGAGCCTTGTGCAACTTGGTCAAGCGGGAAGTGTCCCTGCCTATGGCAGAAGAATAGATGATCTTTAAGGTCCCTCCCAACCCAAACCATTCTATGATTTGTAAGTTCTTTGGAAAGAGTCAAAAGTGATTTGTTCATTGATAATACATACAAGTTACATATTATTCAGTCCAGTGGTGCCTTAAATACAGTTAAAAATTCTAAGGGTGCTTTTCAAACTGTAGTTGGGTTTTTTTACATAGTTCAGAGTAGTAAACAAAAGTATTGTCCTTCAATTAGTATTTGTCTGATGCAAACATGCTTCCTACTTCACAAAAAGATTCCTATGGCTACCTGATATCCTAAAGATTTTACTTCAGGCTGGAGCTAGTTGTGCAGGCTTCCTTTGCAGTCACCGAAGGAGATGATTCCAGAAAGTCTTACTCTAACATAGGTGTGTGCAAGTGCAATTCCCCAGCAGCTGGACTAGAGCTCTCTTAAGACTCTCTGCCTGTGTTCCCAGCCTGCTCCCTTTTCTTCTCTTAAAGCCTTTGGACTTACACTACTGAAATTCCCAGATGGGTACACTACAGCACAAGAATCTTGCAGTGTCAAGTACTGTTTAATAAAAATCCCCTTTTCTGCTTTTATTAAAGATATGTTTCAAAATGTTAACATACTAGTGCATCTAAGTGCCAGTGTTAGCAAGAGCCTGGGAACCTGGGGAAGAAGAGACAGCTAATGCAAAATATATAGACAAATCTCAGTTTTGTTGGTAGAAGGATTACCTCTGATGCACAGAGATTAAATAGTACTGGAACTGGGCTGGCACTCCTAAGTGGTATTGGCAGACGTAGCAGATGGACTGGAAAATCTATCACACCCCTGCCTTTCTTAAAAAGCAATTCCTAAACATGATATTAATGCTAGTAGGTTTTCAAAATGTCTTCTTGAAAATAATTTTTCAGACACTTTTAACATAGATGTATCTGTTTTTTCCTACTATTTGAATTCTATTTGAATTGCATTTCAGCATCAGTTGTCAAACTGTGTACTTTGTGTCTGGCTAGTAGGGTTTGGGTTTTGCAGGAGGGAATTCCTTGTAATATTGAGATGCTTTTTGTTACACTGGCTGAAGCATGTCAAAAGGCTGGTGTTAGAAATGTTATAGTCTGTAGATGTTCGAGGTGTGTTTTACAGCTTGCCATTTTCCTCACTTGTTCAAAACTGTTCACTCTGATCAGATGTTAAACGTGGTGCAAAAGTTTTAAGGTTGGGAAGGTCTACTTTCTAGAGATCAGCATTTTCTACCACTTGAAAACTTGAGAACCGCTGTGGTGGGTTGTCGCACGGAAATCAGATCTTGAGAGTTTAATTGCTAAAATTAATCTGAATTTTTTATATTTGTGTGTTTTTGACGTTCTTTAGTTGTAGGGATGTACCCTTGGTTTTGCTTGGTCTTGGGGTTATTTATTCTGTTTTGGTTTGTGTTTGAATGGCTGAATTGTCTGCTCCTCACTCTTTGTTCTGCAAATATTGCGTAAGATGGCCACGTGTTCAGTTGTTTGCAGTTTTTCGCTCAGAAGAATGAGTTGCTGTTCACTGTAGGCTGTTTAAATATGCTGACAAGAGGAGCGCTAAACCCATTTGATGGAGTCACACTGGTTTTGGGTTTGGTTTCTGAGTGATGGTAGTTGATGATACTGGGGCATTTAAAGGAGGACTCTCAGCCATCAGTGTTGCTTATTTGCTTATTCACTTTTTTTTTTTTTGGTCTCAAAATCATCATGGAGCTCGGATGAGCTTTTCCAAACTACTTCTTCAGTAATTCAGGTTATGAGTGCTCCATTTTGCTGTTTATCTTGGCCTACAATAAGTACTTTTGAAGCAAAGCTGATGTCTTTCATGTACACATGTAGCATTTTAGCACAAGATCCTATTGGCTGCTTATGGGTACTACAGCAATAAAAGTTTATTTGTAGTTAGAAAGTAAATGAAGGAGGTAAATGCAATAAATAACATTCAGAAATCCTTTGATTTATGTCCTTAAAAAGTTCCCCCACATTTTTACATTAGGAGGGTACTGTTAATCTTCAGAATTTCTTGTGTTGTTAAGTCATGAAGTATTATGTATGATATTTTTAATCGCATTTATCTTTAGGGTGATTGTAAACCACTTGCCAAAGGAGAGATAGTGACAGCGTTGTTGCTTGATACCCTTTGGAGAGACAGAGCAATACCGGTCATCTAGCTGGTCTTCTGTCCTCTCTAGTGGTCACTAGCAGATGCCTTGAGAAGAGTGTAAAGAACAATGCAGAAGTGTGGTCATACCTCCCCAAAATACATCTTCCAGCCTTGAATGATTCACAGCTCTGAGAGATCCAGCCCTGGGGTGATGGTGTTTTACTTAACAGGTCCTCATAGGTTTTTCTTCTGTGAAGTATCCCTGTTTGTTGAGCCCTTGTAAACCTGTAGTATCTATCCTCTTGCATATTATCATTTTAAAACACTTATACAGAAATTTGATTTGGTTAGTGCTTCTGATAAACAGTGTTTGGTGATTCAGCCAGTGTTGTCTAGTGCCTGAAGGCTGGTTTATGTTAAATGTGAAAGGAGTGGAGCAAGCTACACACTCAGCTGAAGAAAGAAATGAGAATTGGTTTTGCTTGTTCCTATATGATGATGAGAAAGTGATTTAAACCCAAATATGTGTACGTAGCCCCTGTTTGCGTATGGCTTTGGCTTGCACATACCTGTAAGTACTGTTTCTGGTGACTGAAGCTATGAAAGCCAAGCATTTGCACCAGTTAAAGTGTGACCTGCTCCCTACCCAACCACCCCCAAGTAAAAATACCCAGAAGCTGCTGCCCTGAGCCTGTGTAGTCTGTGGAGAATGATACGGTAACAAAATGCATTCTCATGTAAGAGCTAATCTAATTAGGTACTGTCTTTGTGGAAGTATCTTAAATGAAAATCACGTAAGCAAAAGTTGATTATAATGTTGCCTAAGCTGTGAGAATGTAGTTCTGAAAGCATAGTATTGCTTTTGGGGTGGGGGGGAAGGTGTGTGTATCGGCTCTGTGCACAAACTACACATGTATCTTTTCCTTTAAGAATTCCTGAACCTTTTTTAAGTCAGTTGTATTCCTATTGTATCAAAATTTCGTCTCTAATGTCTTTGATGTAAATTTATAGCAAATATCAGCCTTCAGTACTTAACATGCTTTAGGACAAGGTGTTAGTCATCTATTTTCCCTAAACCTGCCAGTACAAATACCTTCTAGTGAAAGCAGAGGCACCACTGGGACCATTTGTGATTTGACCTTGGGTAAAAAGAATATATTACCTGAGCTGCTGCAGTCAGTGTAGTGTGAACCTAGTATTACAGTTTTACCAGTTGGGAATTTACATGTTTGACTGCAGACACAAATATCTAACAAATTGTCTGTAGATCACACTTGCTTCAATTTTTGATGTTGCAATAAAAAAATAAATAAATTCAAGAGTTGATTATACGTGTGTTTGAATTTTTGAAATTCAGTGTAACCACTTTCATGAACGCTGAATTTCATGCAGTGAAGTCAGCAGGGTTTTTGTTAAAGGCACAGAGTTCTTACATTATTAAGGTGTTTTTTGTTCTTCTAAGTATGGTTGGACTCTGTGATCTAGGAGGACCTTTCCAACCATGATTATTCTGTCATTCTGTCACAGGGTTGTATGAAGTTGCTAAATGCACATTTGATTTCATCCCCTTTAAAGCTGTTAACAAATATTAATTATACTTCAGAAGTGAAACTAACTGAAAAATGACCTTCAGGAGGAATACGACAGTAATTCTGAATTTAAATCCTAGTTCTAAACTCAGTATTGAAGGTAACTTAGTTCTAGAATCTGCCATTTTCAAGCCACAGAAATGGGTTTTGTCTTGGAAATGTTAACTGGTTTTGCTGACAGATAAATGCCACATACTTAAAATACAAGCTTCCCAGTAGTTTTCTAGGAGCCATAGTCAGTAATGAGACTGATAAAACATGCACAGAAGCAACAATTCCTGCTTTGAGTTCTATGTAGTCAAGGTCTGTCATACTGGTTATAATAAATACTGTGGTGAAACAGGGAAGGTGCATTGGTAGAACAGCAAAAAGAATATGGATTTACTGTAGGTCAACACTAACTGGAGTTAATTTTTTTTAAGAATTTGCATAAATGGCTTTAGTGTCCTGAGGGTCTGGCTATTTATTTTAGTATACTCTATGAATATTCTAACATTTATGTTTGCCTGAGCAGCACTGATGTATTTGTTGTCACCTAGCCTGCATCCTGAGAAGAGAACCTGATATAAACCAGTGGTAGTTAATCCCACTAGCCTATTCTGCCCTTCAGTGATGTCCGTATCCGGCTTGTCAAAGTACTGCATTAAGCAGAAGAATGTTTTTGGCTCGTATCAGGATTCTTGGTCTTCTGACTCTCGAGAAATCTCAGGAATTCAGCCATGCCTGTCATTGCAGATCACGACTCCATTGTCTCCTGTGAGGGATTTTGCTGATTACAGCAGTTCACCCACCTACCAGCACCATCACATTTGATGGGTTCAGACCTTTGCAGTATTGCAAATTAGAGCCTTGAATGGTGGATCAAAGGGGCAGGGGAAGATCAAATGCTTACTGCCTCGGCCAGTACAAGACTGGTGTGTTGCAGATGTAAAGCTAGCAGGAGGCAGTTTCAGAGCAAATAGAAAGAGGTGTCTCTGAGCTCTTAACGTAATTGAGCTATTGAATTCCTTGCCAGAAGATGTGGATGTGAAGGTGGTATTTGCTAAAGGCTTACATGACCTTAGAGAAGGCCACAGAGGTATGTGAAAGAAAATCTAGCAAAGGATACTGAGACTGAGAGGACATCAGATTTAAGAGCCCCTCAGTATGCAAAAGCCTGGTGGACACTGGGATGAGTACCCAGGAGGAGATTCATACGTGGCTGCTCTGCCCTTAGGCTTCTTCACAGATACCCACTTTTGGCCACTTTGCTAGAGCCATGATGCTGAGCAAAGCAGACCTTTAGTCTGTTCCAGTACTGTTGTTCTCAGGCTCTGGGGTGTTCCCCCCCCTTTGTCTTTTTCCCCAGTTCTGTACTGTTGTTACACAGCTTGTATCAGGGATAGTTGAAGTTTCTTCTTTTTAACCACGGAATTAACTTTTCAGGAGGAAGGCAATGAAAGCAAAGGCAAGAGCAGCTCTTCTGATGCTTTGTGTAGACATTTACCTCGAGCTCTGGAGGCTGCAGCGCAGTAGGACCTGAGCTTTCCGTGTGCTTGAGTCTGGAAACAGTCTAGCAGAGCTCATTTGATGCTCATGCCGAGACTTTTCCAGCCCCAGCTGCTTGCCATCAGCTGTGGTGATAGAGGAGCAGGAACGGCGTGTAACTGTGCTGCAGCCTCACTCGGGCAGGTTGTCCTAGTGATTTCTACACTGTGCTCTGTGGGCAAACCCTAAAAGCATCATCTCTGCACAGCAATAAAGTCTTACAGAGGTGGACTTTTGTCATCGCACAAGAAGGGTTAAAATGGCCTGTGTGTTAGATTTCTGCCATGTTGGAAAAAAACCTCCACTATTATTTGCCACTCGTTTTAGAAAACATGTTGGAAATACCACAAGCCTTGTCAATGTTGCAGGCCTTAGATACTAAGTTAGTATTGATAAGACTTCTAACCTGAGTACCTTTTTCTCTGTTTAGCTAATTCTTAGCAGCCTGGCTTGCAAGATCTTTAATTTGTCTCCCTGTGATTATCAGTTTCAGCATTGAGAAAGTGTACTGCTTTATCCCTAATACTTGCCAAAGGCTTTATTTAGGTAGTAGAGAGGCAATAAATGACTGGGTTTGGTGTTACGGTTGCTTCTTCTGTTTATGTTTTTGATGCTTAAGCCTGTTCATTGCTAGTTTGTTTGCTTAATTTTTTCTTCCTAATTGAGAGAGTCTGTACCCACCTCTGACCTGTTCTTTTTTTTCTTCAGCTGTTCACTACAGTACAAAATCAAGAACCTCCTTTGAGATAACAAGCAGCTTTCTGTGGAGCTGCAGCAGGAGATTTGTAGCTGAAGGTTTTCTGTTAAGATTTTTTATTGAAAAGTGAATCTCTCCATTCCTCTGACTTCTGCTGAAAAAAAAGAAAATTGCCTTTCTGAAACTTGACATATGAAAAGCCAAAATAGTTTTGTTTTTTTTTTTAATTATCATTTGTTTACTTCTGTAGTAATTTCAGGAGAATTAGACATTACTTGTGTTGTACAACCTCAGTGTTGCACTGTGTTGGCATCTGCGCCTTCTCCATAAATTGAAGGCCCCCAGATGACAGTCATTGACCTGGGGGTGATCCTTGGCCCTCCTCTTCATCTCCAAGCACTCAGGTATTGTAGGCTCTCTCACCACGCTTCTCCCTCCCTGTCCTCACTGCTCAGCAAGTCCAGCACTGCAAGCTTCCCTGAGCATCAGGCCCACGGCTCTAGCAAGCCCCTTGGATCTTCATCTTTCTGTGGCGTTTCCCTAGCAAGCAGCCTTGGGCTTTTAAATCTGAGTTCTCATCTCCTTGGTGTACTTTTGAATCTGGTGAAGTGCCACCCCCTTACACAGGGCACCAAATCTCCCTTCGGGAGCTGTGAGCAAGAAAATCTGCTGCCTCCATTTGGCCAGGCTTTCTGTACCTGGAACAAAGCTGCTGTGCAGAGAAAGCTTAGGGTGGGCTGGTGTCAAAGGTCAAAAAAGATGTATCCTGGAAAAGCATGGGGATTCTAGTTTTTCAGATAACTGAAATAATGCTTGGGGTGGCACTAGTGGAATCCCTCTTTAATGTCCAGGAAAGGTGGTGAGTTTTGTGAACTCTCTATAAACTAAGGTTATATCCTCCAAAATCACACCACCAGTAAATAAGGCAACAGTCATTTTTAGCATTATCAGAAGTTTACAGACCTTCAGAATGGCTCAGTTTTTAACAGTCCTCTTCTGATTGCTCAGTGTTGAAACCTTAACATGTTGAACTTGCATGTTTTCATGCCCTAACAGGGTTTTAAATGAGCACCTGAATTACAGCTATGACTATTGTACCAGTTTTATGAGCATTTTTGTTTCTGAAGCAGCAGAACAGTATTCTTTTCTGAAGCTTAAAACGAACTAACACGGTGTTAAATGATAATGACAATGATGCTAAACTGTTTGTTACCAGCTTTTTGGGAGACTGTTGCTTTAACTGTGTGTAGTACTCTTACTACACATTTTTAGGAACAGAAGTCAACTGTCTGGTTCTACAGGATATTATGCAATTTCTTTCAGACAGAAGAGCAACTGCTCTTTCTTTTCCAGAGTGCTTGCTCATCTGTGTTCCTCAGGTGTCATCATACATCTCCCTCCTACCTTCCCCAGTCCTTGCTGCGCTTCTCATTTTCTGGCATTTTATTCTGAATGATGATGATTTATAGAGGCAATATTTTGCGACACTGTTCTGTGTGATACAGTGGTAGATGGGACTTGCAGAACGTCTGTTTTCAAAAGTAATCAAAAAACATCATGTTAATTTTCTGATCTCAGATTTCTTGTGCCTTATCGATTGCTTTTGTTTCAGCATAGTAAATTATGAAAGACTATTTCTCCAAATGAAAATACTTTTAATTTTTTAACTAGTAGTCACTTTCCTGTGCATATCAAGAATTTCTGCCCTGTGTTGCAGGACAGGAGACAAAATTGGCATTAGGCAGTAATTACCTAACAAAGATGCAATAATTCTAGCCTAAGTAAATAATATTTATTTAGTCATAGACCCGAGTTAACTAGTCCCCTTCATCTCCAGTCCTGATTCATTAGTCAACAGATTAGGGCAATGTGACCCTTATACAAATAAATTAATGGATGAGGCACTGCCATTAATAAATTGTAGTATTTGTTGCCTGTCCTTATTCTGGTTGTCTACTAATGGGGAGAGGAAGAGGAAGACAATTTTCTTAATTTGTTCCCATCTTATTGATTGCAAAACCTTGTAATGCTTTTAAGAAAGAGGTGAAAGCAACAGTGCCACTGATTGCTGCAAATGATGATGTAATTATTTATTTATTTATTTAAAGAAATACTAACTACTGTAGAAAAGAAGAGACCAGTTGTCACTTGCACAGTTGTAATAGGAACAAATGCAAAAACACAAATGAAAATAAGGCATGAATGTTGAAAATGTCAATAATGCAATTATGATACCATGAAGTGCTGGTCAGTGGGTGAGGAGGTACCGAAGGTGTGGAGTTGGGGCTGTAATTTAACCCTGTGCACAGCCTGTGTGCTTCACAGCATCAAGGCTACCTCCAAGAAACCACATTTGTCTCCAGAAGTCATTGGGCAGTAAGTGGCTGGAGACTGTGGGAATGCTTCAAGGGAGCATCATCATATATGGTTTTTTTCCGGGTTTTTACAATCTTTCCTAAACATCTGCTTTTGGCCACTGTCTTTACTGATTTCTTGAGTCAGGCTGCTACTCAACCCTAACAAAGCCCCACAGCCGTCCCAGTGAAAGGGAGGTCTATGGTGAAAGAAAAATTAGAAGTAGTATGATACGGGAGGAACTCATGGTAAGGGGAAAGATGTGAGTGAGGGTCACAGGATCACAAATGGGGTTTCTGCCCAGAGATGTGAAAGATGAGGGAACAGAAACATTCACAGCTACCAGGGGACATTGGGATAGATAGACCTTAAGCTGACATGTTAAAGCCACTCTTACGTTTCATCCTTATGTAGGAAAAAACCAAATAGATGATAACTATGCCAGTGCACTGCCAAGCATGATAGAAGAACCGTTGGTTTCTCCAGCAATGGAAACGATGGGTGTACAAGTGTGGGAGGGAGGAATGCAATGGGGTATTTTGGTCAGTTTGGCACTGCTCTTTCATGAGCAGCCATTCAGGGATCTCACAGCGTCAAGAGCATGTATTCTTTTTTTAGTGTCAGGGGGTCAGTCCTGCCTCTGGAACTGGTTTTGTCTGCTTGGTGTCCCTTTTTCTCACCTGAGAAGACAGGCAGGGAGGCAAAAGGAGCTGACCTGTGTGGGAATAGGTTAGGTGCCTCTTTGGGGAAGGGGGAGGACGTTCCTTTTTCATCCTACCCGAGCAATTGAAGATCACAGAAATTCTGGAAATTGCAGTTCTTTCCTGATACTTCTTGGACTATTCCGTTAAGTTCATCGTGATCCATCTCTTAATGACAGAAAGATGAATAGAAGTACTTTGCATGCACATCATATTTAAAGTGATGTAGTTAGAACAACCGTTAGTATTTGTGACTTAAACACTTGATTTTGCAGCTTCCTTATTGTCGTAGTAGTATGAAATATACCATTTCCAACCTTAAAGAAAAGATAACTGATGTATGACTCTGTCCCTTTTCTGGCACAGCCTACAGTGGTGGAACACAACCATCTACTTCAGTGACTGAACGTATGCAAAATATATTTATGTTACATTGAATATATTGTAAGGAGTAGAAAGGAACCATTATGCACAGTATGGAAGTTTGACGTGGTCGTTTTGTTCGTATACCAAAGGAAGACACTTCCCCACCCTGGTCTGAAAAATGATTCAAGCTCATAACTACTTTGAAGCATCTTGGTTGTAGCTGATACAGCGTGATTCAGTGCACTTGTGGATTTGTTCAGTGTGAGCAGGGAAAAGAATGATTTTGTTACCTTCATCTTCCTTCTGTTTCTGCTCTGGGAATCAAACAGCTGAGTGACGTGCCTTTGATCAGAGATGGCATGTGAAAATTTCAAGCCCTGACACCTGTAGAAATGCACGAGTGCTCATGAAAATGGGAAAAGACCACAAAATTGGGGTTAGTGTTGCAGCAGATGACTATACACGTTTGCCACAGATGTGTTTACATAAAAAAATGCAGTGAGAAGTGCTTATTGTAATGAATCATTGAGTTAAAAAATATAACTAACCAACAGTAATTTATTTTTACTGACTAGAGTTGTACTTTTTTCATTAAAAAAAAACAAAAAAGAAGTTTCAAGTGCTCTTTATATAGGTTAAGAGGGAAGTAGGTACTCTGAATGAAAGGCCTAGCAAACAAAAGCTTCCAGTAAATCTTGTAAGAATGGCTATAGACTATGCTTAAAATAGTTTGGTTTGATTTCTGCTTGTGATCAACAGCTTGTGAATAGCTTATATTCCAAAAGCATTTTCTGTAATACATGCAGAACCATCAAATTCTCTACTGCTTTTTTTCCCCACAAATGAAGTCATGCTATGATGAAAAACCGGTACTGCTTCTCTGAACTAAAGTGCTAACGTTTTGTTGATATTGGGCATCCTACGAGCCCAACTGAAAGGCAAGCAACCACAGTATATTTTAATTAACATGTAAGTATATTTATTGTTTGAAATAAAAATTTAGTTTTTATTTCTTTTTTTTTCTTTTCAACTGCAATGACATTTTAGATTTCAAAGTTCCATGACAAGTGAAGGTTATAACCAGAAGTATTTAAGTGAAGATGGACGATTTGACATCCTGGGAGCAACGTCCTCCTCCAGGCTTTGTGCTTACACAGGCTGTGTATTTGACAACACCTAGAGCATGCCTCTTTAAAGCCTGTGCATTAGTTATGGAGCTTTGTTAGATTGTCTTCTCACTTTTTCTTGCGCGTATAGAGAATTGTGACCACAAAGAGCTTTTCATGTATTCATTCTGTGCAATGGTGTTTGTACTTCTGGTCCTAGAAGATGAGCAGGAATTACAATTTCTTTTCAGGCAGCTTTCACATTTACTTTTCACAGAAGTCCTACAGATTCTTGTATGTACAAGACTAGCAGTTAATAAGGAATTTTTGGAAGATACTGATTTGATAATAACTTGGGCAAGGGAAAGAAGGGAGGATGACCCACTGTGATGGAATATGTAAAGAACCATGTTTTACTATATATATATTTTTTTTTTTTTTTTTTTTTAGATAGTTAATGTATTTGGACAAATTCAGAGAAGTTTTGGGATACATGAACAGTTCAGCTTTTACGCCTGAAATGTAGAGTGATGTGATTTTTAAACAGTTCAGTTTGAAAAGTTCCACTTAGAACCGCATCTTTTATGATCTATAAGTCTGTAACATGGGGATTGGATAGAAAAGTTTGTTGTTTCCAGACAGTGGGTTCATTCTGATGGAGTATTCTGGAGAGGTTGGATTTCCTTGTAGAATGGTACTGAAATAAGTTTCAGTCACTGTTGCCTGGTCTGGAGATGTAGAGTCCCTCTCTTAATTCATCTCTGGGGAGGGACCTGGTTCACAACACCTATTTTATGTTACAAGTGAAATGGAGTTACATGTTGAAGGATAAGTGCACCTTGCATTTGTATTCCCAGTCACTACTCCCAAGGATGGGTTTCTTCCCTCTAAAATCCGAAAGAAAATTGTTCTCAGCCTGTCTTGTGTTAGCTGTTCTCCACGGTTGCCACTTGTATAGATCATACTGCATTTTGTTGACAGTATTTGTTTTCTATGCCAAATTGATGTTTTGGGAGAGCTGAGAAACTACTTGGTTGGTTTTTTCTTTCTTTAATAGCATTTTACTTGAATTTTGCATTTATATAAGCTGTGAATGATGATCAGGTTCAATGACAGGCAAAACTTAAACAAGTTTATACAGCTGCTTTTTGCCTTTTGTGGTGATTTTTTAGTCCACTTTTGTGGAGTGAATGGTTTGTAATGCTTGTGGTTAAATTAGTTAACAGTTGTTCCATGGAAACTATTAAAACTTTGTTTAACATATAAATGAAAAGATTTGATAAATATTGGAAATGAGGAGAAAGAAGGCATTTTATTTTGTTTCTTGTAGTGATGCATCTTAAATGCCAGCAGGTGGTCTGTTCAAAACTACTAGTACTATTGCTTTTAGTAAGCCATTGTGCAAAGCAAGGACTCTGTTAATTCCCTGTCCTTATGAGCACAAAGGATCTGTGGGAAACAGTGACTTTAGCATTGTAGGATGTCGTTACTGGAAACCTGTTAGATGAAACTTTATGTCAAATATTTTTATTAGCCACTTGGTATGTATATATAATTAGAAAATTTAATATTCTGTGCAGATCAACTCGTTTCCCATAATAGAACTAATCCTCCCAGCATTACTCGGTCAGTTTATATGTTTTTGGCAATTGTTATTAATGTAGTAACACAGCTATAAATCTGGTTTTAAGTGCATACAGAAATCATTTAACTTTAAAATCAAGTTGATTAGTTTTAAACCATCTTGCAATCTCATTTTTTGCAAATTCGGTACAACAAATTAACGTGAACAGTAACGAACATTCAAAATCATTTATTGCAGTGAAAATCCATTCTGAATTTGTTATAAGCAAAACATACTTTAAGCCTGCTTATTGTATGAAAATAGTCTCACTGCTGTTCAGCAGAGCAGTTAGGTGTATGCCTGTTAATCATACAAGTACACACAAATTCAGCTAGACTCTCCGGTTGAAAGACAGCATCGAGACAACATGTATTACAAATAGCAGAAAGCATTCAGTCTGGCTTTACAATGTTTAGCAGGTAATTTGTATTAAATTCAGGCGTAAAATTTTCATTCAGCTTAAGTAAGCCAGAGATGGATGTCATTATGAGATTTACATACCATTAGCTCACATCAACTGATGAGCAGCCGAGCTCTGTGGTAGAAGGCTAGTTAGATATGTTATTTGTGATGCCAGGAGGCTGCAGGTCAAGAAGGTTTGCTGGCTGCGTGCTTGTTTCCTCTGCCTTTGTGATTACTTGATAAAATGAAGTGCATCACTGTGAACAATTGACCCTTTCGAACAATCCAGACTGGTCAGCAGTCTAAATCCACATTTTAAAGCCATCATTATAGCCTCAAACTTAAGAGTTTCCAGGGTGCAGACAAAGGTGTTGTCCTCTTTCAGTACCAGTCGTGTACCGTTTTCAGACTTTATGAAGTACTTGAATTGAATAATATTTGAAGATACCGAAAACTCCTCTGGAAATCCATCCAGCCTGCTTTTGGACACTAGTACAATTCTGGATTTAATTTTGGCGATGAAATCAGGAGCATTACAAAAGATTCTAAGTCCTTGTGAACGGTCGTGGCTGTCGGTTATTTCCAGGAAAGTAGTCTCTCGAGATGCTAGCTGTTCCTTCTCCCACCTTGATTTCACTGCATCCGAGAGTACCTTAAGCTGGAAAAAATCTGCTTCTTGTGCCAAAAGTTGATTTTCTCTAAACCCTTCTGGTAGAAGAAGTTCTCCATTTCGGAGGAAGTTGAGAATGTGTCTGAAAAGGAGTCCATCTCTGTCTATGAAGTAATGACCATCTGCATCGAATGGGCACATTATTTTTCCATTTATGATCCCTTCCAGAAAAGAATCTGGATACTTGGTTAGTGTCTGTTTTTGTGTGATGTATAGATAGCCACCAACATTCAGAGTAATCAGAGACGTTTTGTAGTCCTTGTCTTGCTCGGAGCCCTCGGAGTTGCTGTGTTTTTCTTCGCATTCATTTTCTCTTCTGTTTATTTTTCTCTCCATTACCGAAGCTAGGACAGAAAGCCAGCTGTCTTGCTTTGTTCCTGTCAGCTCGCAAAGAGATTTTTTTATATTTATTTTCTTTTAATTTTAAAAGCACCTTTATTCAGCTCCAGCACGATGTGGGAATAGAAATGCTGCTTGCATTGCTCCGACTGTCAGCCTGGGTTTGCAGTAGGTGGCGTATCAGCTGTGTATGCAGGGAGATAGCAGGAATATGACTGTAAAGGAGAATTAGCATTTAACTGTATCAGGGAAGAAGGGTATCACAGCTGCTTGTCTCCTGCTTTCCTTGAAGTCTAAGAAGTTCACGTAGTTTTGGGGGTTATTCCCGGAAACGCACGCTACTATTCGGAGTGGCACCCGATTTTTAATGCTTTAAGACGCATTTGTAGTCTCAGCTGGCCAAATCACATTTAGTGCTTATAGTGTTAAACAGATAGCTTCGTTTAGCTTTCAAGGATTTTAATTTTCACAAAGCATCTTTTGACTTTTTTTCGGTACCGCTTACACCACCTGATGCATACAGCAGGACAACAGGGAAAGGAAAGGTGTCCCTGCCTGTACAAGGGGAGTGTCGTCTGTGGGGTGCGTGCACGTACATCTTGCTCGTTTGTCGGCCACGTGCGCGGCGCTAGGACGTTTTCACAGAAGATACTCTGGAAGTGATGCTGAGGACTTGCTGGCCTGACCGTTTTAAGTTTGTGGTGAAAGCTTCCATTTGCAGTCGATGGGAGTATCGCGCCAACACGAGAGCTGCAGCCCGATGGGGTTTCGCTTTTTACCTTTCTCTGTGCCGTAGATAAAAACTGGTTTAGAGGCTGGATTTGCTGTTTATATTGGTGGTGATTTTTAAGTCACAGAGGCTGTCTAACATCAGTTTGTTCTTTGTCGATAGCAACAACTCGGCTGCCCTGTGGAACAAAGGGTTAGTGTGCCTACAGATAGCTTTGAACATCACATAACATTATATAGCTTAGCAACACTTGGGTGCGGGGAGGGGGGAAACATCAGCAGAGCACACTCAAATCAAATGGCTGTCTTCTCTCCATGAATCTGTGCTTTGAGGCTCTCTCTCAGTTGCCTCCTAGAAAAAAAGGTTTCCCCTTTAACCATTTGCAGTTTGGAGCAGGAAAGGGAAAGCTCTCCACACATCTCTGCGTGTGCTTCCTTGGGGAGCGGTTGGATCTGCAGCATGCATTCCCCAGCACGAGCGGCAGCGAACGCTTACCTTGGGCTGGACCTGGAGAGGAGGTCCCATCTTTTTCAAGATGTAATTTTCACCTTACAGGTAGATGTCCCCCACTTTGCCTGATTAGCAGTGAAAAGTCAGGTTATTCTTCTGTAAATTCTTCTGCTCTATTTCTAAATATTTTATTCCTGCTGCTCCCACTGTCTCTGTTTATCGATACTGGAGAGTCATCACTATAATATTTCATTAACTGATAAATCAATGTAGTACAAATAAATGCAGGTTTTTTTTTTAACCCTCTATTCTCCTTACCAGGGTATCCCTAGCACTGATATGCTAATTTTTCCCGCTCCTGTATGTGATATATTAAGCAGATATTACTAATTAGATTTGATTTATCAGGAACTAGTCATGGTTTTAATTTTAACTCTTTGATGCCATTGATATGTTTATCATAACTTCAGTCAAAGGAGATTTCAACCAGTTTCTAATTTTTAAACATTTGGATATTTTCCAAAATTAACTCCTTTCACAATTATTGTGTGACTAATTGAGAAAATTAAAGAGCCAGTTAGTTTCACGTATGATTTTATTTTTATTTTCCATTATAGGAGACATCCATTCAAATGTAGCTTATTGTCAAGTGATGGAAAATTCACTTAATGTGTTTAGATTGTGCATAGCTACAATGTTGAACTATCTTAGTGGCTGTTAAACCCTAAGAAAATTATTTCTGTGGTGCTTTCATCTTGCACAGTGATCTTGAAATACTTTGAAGCTGAAATAAGAATGTCCTAGCACAGTAGTAAGTAGTGGTTTCCGAGGAGAGCTGAGATTTGTAAAAGATAGGAAATTTTTCTTGGCCAGCTAAGCTGTCTACATTTGAAGAGACAGCAGTTACAGAACAGTGTTCATTTAGTTTTCCCTGCTCATCATCTTCTCAATATTCTAACACTTGCAGTTGAAATTTTCCATTTTTGTGGAGTAAGTATTCTTTGAAAGATCGGGCAAAATTATTTTAGTGGTTTGTATGATAAAATATTCAAAATCATTTTGCTGTGGAAAATGTACTCTGTGGAGATCATGAATATTTACATTGAAACCTTTGAGACTTGAAAAATGTGGAGCTGCTGTAAAATTTTCATCACCACAAATCTATGCAGCTTTACTTCACTGCAGCTGACAGTCATCTGTAACACAGAAATAATGCCTGCCCTACCTTTGTGAACAATTTCCACTTTCTCTGCTGTGCTACAACTTCTCCAAAGAGCCCTTGTTCTTCCCGTGCACTTGGTGATACGTAGGGTATTAACAGTAGCACGCGTAGCTTTAGTGAGGTGGTTTCATATGGCTCACTGTATTTTGAAGGCATAGCTGTGCCTACAGGAACTGGATTTCTTTTTTTTTCTGTCCTTTTGCTCATGCACTGGAAGATCACCCCAAACTTTGTTTTGGTGAAGGTGTGCAAGTATTTCTTGCAATCAAATTAGAGACATTGACCATTCTGGTACTCTTGAGAGTCTTTGTGTTGTGCACCAGGCATACGGTAGCTGAGATGTGCCCAGTGCATCCCAGATCTTCTCGCTTCCCACTTGGATGGAGACAAAGCAAATTGCTGTTGTGTACTCTCCCACACCCTGAGTGACTGTCGGTTTCTGCCCTATCCAGTTGAAGTGTCCTGCTTGCTGATGTTGGTAGCTGTCAATCCTGAAGTGACTGCTGCTTCACAAATTGTTAGCGTCACCCGTATGCTGGGGTTGGCCATTCAAGTAAGGAATATCACTGGAATCCAGCAACTGAAAGGATATTGGTTTTGTTCCAGATTAAGTCAGAAAATATGCTAAGCACTCTTGCGCACACTTAAGAGAGTGGCGGTAGTAGAGTAGTATTACTACTACTCCATTTCTAAGTTACTCACCCTTTGGGCTGCACCAGTAGGGCAGTCCATAGAGCTTTTCAGTTTCTTCTCAACCAGACAAGCCATCCTGGAGACAGTGAAAATGCAGTGCTGCTATCAATCAGCTGCACAGGAAAAGAAACCCAAGGAGGATGGGGCTAGACATCTGCTTCTTATACTTTCCTACATGATTCCCTTTGGAAAATGACCTCAGTCCTCAACTTCCATCCTCCTTCTGAACCTCCTAGTCTGAAAGCTTGAGCATGCCATGGAGCTGAGGATTCAGAAGTGGAGCACACCACAGGAAAGTTGATGCTTTACCAGTAGTTCAGCTTACTCGTGTGTCCAAACAGCATCAGCTTCACTGAGAGTCTGCTGTCAGTGAAAATTACCCGGTCACAGAAGACAGCTACTTGTAGTTATTGCAATACAAAAGGATATGAGGAGACATCTCAGCTGTAAGAGGTAGACACTTTTTGAAGTGTATTAGGAAGCCATGCTAATGAAATCTGTTTGGGTTATTGAGGCAACTTGTTAGTCATTTAATGTCATAACACAGAAAATTGGCCAGGTTGTTGGACAGTTAAGCTATTCAATAGCTACTATCTCGCAACATTGGTGGCATAGATGTTCTCATTCCAATAGTAACTCCAGGTTGTTGATTAACAGCTATTGAAGACAAGTGCTGCACTCTAATTAAAATTGAAGATTTTCAAAACAGCCAGTCTGAACAATTTGCATTTAAGAGTTTTAAAAGAGCTGTCCAAGAAACTCTTACCAACAGTTGCTGTTGATATTTTTAATAAGTTTTGAGCACTGCAGTTCTACAGGACTGAAAAGCAAATGCTGTGCCAGTAGTTGAAAGGTGAATTGGATGGCCCAGGTATTTAAAAATGAAAAGGTATTGTACAAAAACTAATAAAGCATCTGACTTCAAAGTCAATCAGTTAAAAATTAAGGGAGAGTAAAATAATACTAATCAGTGTGGGTGGAGGGAAGACAGATTGTGCCAAAAATTTTTCCCCCAGTTTTTGATTACAATTTGTTCAGCAAAGAAGGTGATTCTTTTTTTTTTTTTTCTGTTAAATCTTTGTCTCACTTGTCATTTTGAGTTAGAATATATACTGTATTAGTTTCATTTAACTATACAAAAATCATCTGCAGGCTTCAAACTGGCAAATGTTAAGCAGAGAATTATCATTAAAATGTTGCTATGATTTTGTTCTTGGTCCTGTTTATTTTTAGTCAGTGACCAAGAAGGTTATCGTTCCTGATGAAGTTTGGAGATGATACAGACAGCGAATGTAATCAATAAGGAGGCACATTGCTGATGCAGAACTGTTTGGATAGTTGGTTAAATAACATTTTCATATGAACAAATGTGAAGTTTATATGCCCAGGAATGCACTGTAGATGGGGCTTGTAGGACCTGTGTTTGCAGGAGGGTTAAGGCAGAAGCTCTGTCCTACGTATAAATGCGTCATTGACAGCTGAACATGAGGTCATCGTTGTGGGCAGCAGTCAGTAAAACAAATGTAGTATGTATCTTTGGATGCCCAAAGACAGGAGTGCCAAGTGAAGACTGGGTGATCCTGTTCTTCGTACACATAGCTACCAGGGAAGGGTGGTCCAAGGAGGGCACCAGCTTCCAGGCTGCCCTTTGAATGGAAGAGAGGTGCCACAAAATGACTCTAGTTTGGAAAAGCAGAGCTAAGGTCTAGTATAGGATGGGATCTGCTCCTTGTCCAGTCATCACATGCAGTTGCCTGGGAAGCTACAGGGCGGTGTAAGTGGGCAATGGCAATAACTGTGACTTCTGACTTGAATGCTGGGAAGCAACAGCTCTACTTCTGCATGTTGAGGAGCTGGAGGCACATGTGCCCATAGCCTGTCCTTACTGTGCTTTCTTCCACTTTTTCCTGCTGCCTGGGAGTCTTGCATCCTGAGTCAGGTCTTCGTGCCTCCTTCCCTGGCACCACTCACAAAGAGCAGGACCTGCTGAACTCCAGATCCTGTCCCATGTGCTGTCAAGTCTGGCTGTGAGAGACAGTGTCTCAGGAAAGACATTCATAAACTGAACTTTCTCAGGCCAGTAAGAATTATTAAGAAGCTGAAAAATAAGCCTAATGGAAGATTCAAGAAAACATGATTTATTTGCGTTGTGCACTCTCCACCTTTATCAAGCCTAAGTGCTTGGATAGGCAGAAATGCTTTCATAGCAGGCTCTTCAACTTAGCAGTCAATGGTCTAACAAGACCGAGTGGCTGGAAGTTGGAACTGGGTGCAGTCAGACTAGAAAACTAACATGTTAAAATCTCCAAGCCAGTCCATCTGTTTCTCTCAATGAAAAGCCCCATCTAACCCCTCTCAGACCATCTTCTGCACAATTCCAGTACATTTCCCCAGTGCCTGTTGGTTAAGATTACCTAAAGTGTTTTAACCACAATGTGTTCATTTGATGGCGATTGTCAGTAGGATTTGAAGCTGGAATCAGTGTCTTCCCAGCATATCTCACTGAAAGAGTCTTGTACTATCTGCTTTATTTCGAGTAAGCATTTTTAATGGGGAATTGCCACTTTTTCATGCCTTGTTCATCCTTTGGCTTCTAGGCTGATGTGACTATGGCAGTATCGAGGCAGACATGTAGCACTTTGGATGTCTTTCCATTGCGGTGAAGACAGACCCAAGTCTCTGCACTTAGTTTGGTGAATGAGGACTCATTGGGCTGTGAATGGAGTAAAAACCACTTTCCCCCACTAGTCTTGCATCCGGAGGTTTGGATGCGTTTTTGCGGATTTATTCTGCTAGACTCTCTGGATGTGTTAAAATCCCCAAGAGGACACAGGAAAGTGGGACATAAAAGCTTGGCTTTTGAGCAGTGGATGAGCTTTCACAGCAGACTAGCTTAGCTGCAAGGCAGTGTTGTTGCAGACTGCGGACAGCTTTGTATTGTGAAGCGACTGGAATGTTAAAAGCCAAATCTGGATCAGTGGTAATTAAAAGGGGGTATTAGCCAAGACATCAGAGATGAGATATTACTAAGGATAAGCACATTTAATTGGCAGGTTCATTTTCTAAATAATTGGTGTGGGGGGAGCTGTCTGGTTCACTGTTCCTGATTCTTAAAACTTAAGAGTAATTTGAAAATCATGCAAGGTGCAGAAAGATTGCTGGTGGCATGTTGGTGTTCAGACTTCTGGGCTGGATGGCTCACATTAGTATAGGCTGGTTAGTCTTGAACCTGTACCGTGGAAGCTTGTGGAAAAACTGTTGTGGAGTTCAAAAGGTAGAAAAGATCAGAAATATCATAGGATCATAGAATGTTTTGAGTTGGAAGGGATCTTAAAGATCATCTGGTTCCAACCCCCCCACCTTGGACAGGGACATCTTTCACTAGACCAGGTTGCTCAAAGCTCCATCCAGCCTGGCCTTGAACACTTCCAGGGATGGGGCATCCACAATTTCCTTGGGCAACCTGTTCCAGTGTCTCACCACCCTCTGAGAGCCCCCCTTTGGGTCTCACCCCTCCACCTCACTAGGTAAGTGAAAAAACAATTAAATACAATGAATGCTAGCAAATGTGGCTTTATATGAAGGTTTTCTGGTCAAACCAACCTAATCTTGTTTCTTTTGGAGATGTGAGTTTAAGGTAACAGCATGTTTGCAGCCTGCTTAGCATTTCATATTGCACAGAATTTAAGTCTTGTGACATTCCAATTTATATCTAAAAGGGAAAAAAAATCACAGAACAAAATTAAAAACTGGCTGACAGTAACCAGAAAGTAATTATCAGTAGGAATCCACTCAGGTTGTAATTTGAAGGGCTTCCTCCAGGATTAGCAAGAGGGGCAGCAGTAAGGAAGAATCACTGCTAATAAAATGTCTCGAGATTGACACAAATGCTGGTCAGACAGTGAGTAACTATGACAGGGCTGTCGTGATGTGGCCGGGATCACTTAATTCACAGAATCTGCTTAAAGATAATGCATTTTAAGCAAGCCAAAGGCAATTATACAGCTGGGAACAGGGAATGCAGAGCACATAGGTAAAATGTGAGGCTTAGAAAAGACTCAAACTAGATGCATTAATGATATAATAGCCAGTCAGCTCCACCAACCCCCGGAGTTTGACTTTTAGAGACAAAATTTGTCTTAACCCAGATATAGCTGTCTAAGCATGAAGTACGGTCATGGGACACAGATGTTCAACACCACCACAACCCACAAAACCCACTAGCTCAGGGCAGATCATTGAATCCTAAAAGAGATGGTACCAGTTTGCTTCTGAAAGTCTCCCTTCCTCCCTCTCTCAGCTGAAATCAAGAGATACTGTTGAATAACCTTGAGATAGCTGAAGAGGGGAAAGAAATTCCAGCTCCTCTATCTGTTGTTTTACCTCCATATATGGTTTTGGTAAAACCAGTACAATAGTATTACGTCTATTTTCTGGTCTTCACGTTCTTAAAATGCCATTGCAAGATTGAAAAAGGTGCAGATAAGAGACCTAAAACTGTTTTCAGTCCAGCCTTGTGGTGAGGTAATGCATGCACTTGAATTACTTCATTTATTGAGAAGTGACTTGATTACAATGTGTAAGTACTTTCATAGGGAGAAAATACCAGGTACTAAAAGGCTCTTTAGCATAGTATAGAAAATCATAAGAAGAACCAACTGCTAGAAGCTGAAGGCAAATTCTTAGTCCAAATTAAGCAGCAGTACCACTTTAGCCACAAATAAGGCTCTAGGTCCTGTACAGAAGAAAGGAAATTTATCTGTCTGTGATACACAGGAGGTCAGCCAAATTTGTCAGTTTGTCTCTTCTGGCCATAAACCTTAGAAATCTGTAAAACCAGAAAGGTTTAATACAAGTTTTCTTTGTTTACTTCAAAACTGCCTGTAAAAGTATGGCATTCTTACTTCTCTCAAGGTTTTAGTTTAAATCAAACAAAAGAAAAAGATTTAGATTTGGTAGTTTTAAAATACATGGTGTAGCAGTAATCACTCTCTGCATTATTCAGGGAGAGCAGATTTAGATTTCCAGATGTAATAATGTTACAAACTAAAAGTCAATGGAAAACTCCGAGACATCTCAGAGTGCCTTGTATTACTTGGCATCAATACTTCTAAGCTTTTCTGTTATCTTCTGTGGCATTGCCAGCTGCAGGCGATGGTGACAGAGTGGTTACCAGTAGCAAGATGAGACTCTTGTTGGAAGGACGTTTTAAATAGTGAGAGCTAATCCAGTCATCATTCAAGCTTATCCTTTCTTGTTATGCAAGGCTGTTCAAGAGGTGCTTGTTTTAGACATATCACACTGGCTACCCCCAAAAGAGGTGGGTAAATTCACATACGCTGCACTACAGCATCCTAGTAGAAAATCGGGTGTTCCCCTACCATCACTTCTCTTTTCCTTTCAGGTTGCTTTTACTTTTTAGGCTTTTCCACCTTTACAGAGTAGGCTGCTGCACTTCTCTTTGTTAGTTGTTGCTTTAGGCAAAAAGGTGCTCGTGTTGGATTACAAAGTGACTGTATTACAGAGGTGAATGTTCAGAGAGCTATATTACCTAAAACTTAGTATATGATCTCCTAGATTACTAAGTGCAAGTTTTCATTTCTTTTCCCCAAGTGTTAGCATATGTAGTAGTATTATTATTATTATTTCATTACATTCCTTTAGTGAACACTTTGGTTTTTTTGGTATTGTAATAAAATGAAAATAATTTACTCTCTTTTTGAGGGTAGGAATAAAATTAGGTCTCATTTTATTTTCCACTAATTTTGAATACTTTGATCATTGGGTTCTCTATGTAGATGATCTTTTTCATGGTTACTGACTGTATTCAATGCACATTTCCAGAAAACAGTTTCTAAATAACCTCAGTGCAGCAATCTAGAGAAAGGAGGACCACACTGTTACCATCTCTTATTTAAAATTTGGTCTCAGTGATTCGTTCTTAATACGTAAAACATCTGATGGCAAAATAAAGATGTCTAGGGGATACCAGCTCTGCAAGCATGCTTTTCCTGCTTGTTTAGTGTCTAAATCACTGAGATTTCAGAACTTAAGTTTTGAGAACTTATAATTACATTGTATTTACTAAATGCTTGATTCGAGAAAAATAATTAAAATGTTGGTGAATCTTATTTTAATGCCCAGTTTTACTTTGTTTTTTTCATTCTAGATAAACTTTCTCTGGAAGGAATAGTGGTGCAACGCGCTGAATGCAGACCTGCAGCTAGTGAAAATTATATGAAACTGAAAAGGTAGGAGTGCTCTACTACAAATGGGTATGAAGTATCTGACTTTGATGCTTTTATTATTGCCTTACTAAGGATGAATGACCTTAGTATCATGGTCTTACGTACGATCATATATCATGGCCTTATGTAGGATTTATACAGGACTGAAGCTGTTGCTTTTGGGGTGGATTTACTGTAGGGAGGGAATGAATGCTGGCATGAGGCTTGTACCTCCCTCTGGTATCTGGTGGGATGATGTGGACTTCTGTGTTCCATCATGTGCAAAGCTCTTACTAGAGTACGTACTGTGCCTCTTCATACCTAAACACATGAATGTATGGCTCTATTCATATATGATTGAAGCTGAATTTCCTGATGATTAAAGGTTTACATTGGTCTGGTCAGGACACGCTTCTTGAGTATGGTTTTCTATGTGGATTGCTCAAATTTAATTCCACTTAATACTGTACCTTGCTAAACAAAGAGCAACTCTGAAAAGATATTTAAAATGCCCCAAAGCAGGAAAGAGTTCAGGGAGCAGTGCTAGACCTGAGCTGGCCTGCTTGCTAGAAAAGGTAATGGCTGAAAATGTCAGAGTGGCATGGAAACCACAAGACATACATTTAACAGAATCATTTAGTGACTTCTGAAAATTTAAACCAATATATTTAGAATTTACCGTATGATTCATATATCATATGGATAATTAACTTGAATGATGTTCCCTAGTAATAAGTCAGATTTGTAATTGAATTGTGCATTATATTAAATGCATATTTATATATTTTTAAGCATATGGGGTTTAATTAAATCACCCTTTTATATTGTGAGTTTGTTGAAAATAGAGAAATGCGAAGAAGGAAAATTTCAGGAAGAGAATCATCTCTGACTAGTTTCAGAATCGTCAAAAAAAAATTCAGAAAAGGCAATTTTTTTTTTTTTTCCCCTAATTCCTGGTCTGTTTTCTGTGTATGATATACTACATTTACAGTATCTTCTGTTTTATTAACCTCCTCTGTTGTCTAAACTGCTCCAGAATTTCTATATTGTGTCCATTCAGTTCTGAGACTTATGTTCTAGCTGTTGGCAAATCAGTACCACAAGTTTGCCCATGTACAGTGAACCGCTTCATTCCAGACTGTGTTCTGTGATTGCTATCATGATTTTTGTCATCGGTGTGAAATGGAGTATGAAGCAAATGTGATGTTACTAGAAAAGGGCTTATTTCAATCTGGCAACTTTAAATATATACGAATTATAGTCTGTGGGATGTATTTGCTTCGTAATTGTTTTAATCACAGGTTGCCTGATCCAAGTGCTGTTTTGCATTTTGTACACAGCTTTCTATTAGTTGATCAGATCAGCTTCTTCTGGTAAGGCCACAGCAGGAGACCAAAACAAAACCGAGAGCTTTAGTGACATACTACTCAAACTTTGAATTTTTCAACATTCTGCTTTCTGTCACGCATGCATGCTTGCAGCCCCTACTGGGCTTTCATTTTGTTGTGTTCAACTCCTATAGGAGCAACAAAGATACAAACATGAAAGCAGGTTTTGTGTTTGGAACCACTGGCAGATGGAAACTGATGTTATTACTGTATTTTCCTTCCTACAGAAAAATTGTCAGGCTGTGCATATCTAGTTTCTAACTTTCTCTGTTGTTAAAGATTTTTTGCCTTTACCAAAAAGTTTCTGCTTTTTTTTTTTTAGTCTTATCTGGTGGGAATCAGCATGAGATTTAACAGATCTAGCAGTCACAGCCTCAGAGGAAATTGGTTTATGTCCAATTACCATCTCCAGTATTTGAGTAGTAGAATCTAACTTTTCTCTTCACTCCCTTTACTGTCTCCCACCCTCAACATGCTCCAGTCTGTATTTGTGCTTAAAAAAAAGTGACAGCTTTGAAGATAAACCACATAAGTTACAGATCTGTAGTTTCAGTCACTTTTTTATTTACCGTTTTTATTCACATTTTTATTCGCTTTCCTGTTTACTGTTGTGCTTTACATGAGAGAAACTCTCCAAAGGTGGAATTGATAATATTGATAAAACAGCAAGTCTGTTGTGTAGGCTGTAAGTGCTACAATAATAAGTTGAGTTGGGAAGGAAATAAAATTAAAACATAAATACAGTTGCTTCAAACTTTTAAAGATCTAGAAAATGAAGTTAAGCTGCTCTAATAACTGTAATAATTTGTTTTCTGAGAGCTGACAGTGACCAGAATGGATTATATACCTCTCTGGTATTAGATGCAGATATGGATCCCATCTGGTCTACTGTCTGGGTCATGGAAATTGGCTGATGGGTATGTGGCATGGAGTGGCATTTGATTTCCATGCTGCTCGGTAGAGTTGCAGGGAAAGCACAAAGTGATGGTCTCATGATGGGGCTGCCAGCAGTTAGGTGGGAGATAGGTGTGACGTGTGGGTTAAGGTCGGTAATGAAAGCACAAAATTTGGGTGAAAGTGTTATCAAATGTAGCAGACAGGAGGTTTTTTTTTCCCCAAGAAGCAGCTTTTGATTTGATTACAGGAAGAATGTAGGTGACCTATGTTGAGAACACTTTGAATACAAGCTACAAACGTGCATCTAGGGGTAACTAGTCAGAAAGGTAAAACAAAGATTGTGTGACCTTCACGTGGTATTTTCCATTTTGGAAGTTTTGTTGTTGGCAGGTTTATTTTATTTTATTTATTTAATTATTTCCATTTTCGTGAACTTCAAGTTCTAGAAGAGGAACAGATACCATGGAACACCTGCACTAGTAAAGCTTCCTGCTATTGAATTTCCTATAATTTCTTTATTAACAATGCGTTTGTTCTTTGTAACACCTTAATGATTATTTATACATTTGCAGTTACCACTGGTGATGCTCTTCTGGCTAGCTGAAGAATAATATGTGGTTTCCAAGCACCTACCCTATTTTCTGTTTGCGGGAGTGGATCTCACGGTCCTGCTTAAAAATATTTGGACTATGAGGTGAAAAAAATAGGCAGACTGTTCCCAGAAAATACTGGCCACAGAAAATACTGTCCCTACACTACTCTTTCTGGTTGGTACTTCCCTTGGCCCATGAAGCCTGTTGGACGAAGGAAGATGGTGGCATGTGAGCTGTTGTAGCAGAGGGTGTGTATCCCAGATGGGGTGCTGCGTGTGGCTCATTGCACAGCACACACTGTGTTCGCATCAGTCTTGTGCCCTTGCTGTCCATGTCACCTTAGGTAGGCTGCCTTTCCCTTCTGCCGGGCTGCCCAAAGAGGCACATCCATCCTAGCCACACGAACTGGTCTGGTTTCTTCACCTTACTGTAGTCAGCTTTCCACCATGAGGAGACATTTTCCAGCCCTTAATTTTGTCTTCTGGAGGCGTAAGAGATTCTTGTTTCCGTTACCTTCATTCCATGATCCCAGCATTTAACCACCTTGGGGCTAATGGCTCCCCAAAGAGAGAGGTCCTCCAAGAGGCTTCTCTGCACTGGAAAGGAAGGCGCACAGGGAGAGAGGAGTGTCCCAAACATACAGGATCCCTTCAGGCTCCAGATGACTTGAGGGGAGATGGAATAAGATTTTCATACTTCTAAGGTGATTTTGCTCTGCACAAAAGAGGAAAAATAAGGGACTGACATGCACCCCATCTCAGATTCTCTCTGCCAAATTACCTGTTTCCCTCTGTGCACTGATCCTCACATCTGTTCTGCGCATCCCTCTGACCACAGCAAACCCTCTTCTTCTCCAGTTCTCAGTCCTCCTTTCCCTTCTCCCCTTACTTCTGATTCTCCATTTCTCAGGGGAGCTTTTGAAGGCACGTGGAAAGCACAGCTCACACGATTGTCGAATGCGGTGTTTGGTAGCACTTCCCCAAGAGTAGATGGCAGGGGATGGTAGTGGAAAACTGGTACAGTATCAGAGCCCTTCTTTCCTTCTCAAATGCAGTGAAATGCTGATCTCCTTTCAAAATGTATTTTGGGACACTGATTCAACTCTACATAATCTGAATTACTCAACTCTCCCAAACTGTGGACCAAATAAATAATAAACAAAACAGTCCCAGAATTACAGAAAGCCTAGAAGAGCTGACATTTAACACTGCAGTGTGGCTGGTAATCCCTATCATTCTCTTAAGTAACTTAAAAATACATCTTAAAGTATCATTACTGAAGATGGTAGTTGCAAGGCTGAAAGAATTGTGTATTATCTTCTTGCTTTTTCTTTTAAAAGTTTTCTACAAAGAGTGTGATGAAAGTCCTTAGAAAAAGCTACTGAAAGAAACATGCACAATAGGGTTTTAGGAGTTGCAAACCATTCTAGAATAATTAATGAGCTTCCATATTTGAAAGCTCCTGTTTTTTACAACCATACTAAGGAGGCCACTAGAAGTCCTGACACTTGGTGGTCTTAATTAGTGTAGACAAGCTGCTCATCTTCTCTGAAATACTGTGAGAGTATTGACTGACTGACAGACAGTTGAGTATATTGCTGAAAATGAGCATTATGCAAGGTTTTTTTCCCCAAATGCCCCCTACTAGCAGAAAAAATGAATAATTTGACTAACATGCCACTTCATGTGGATATGCTTAGTTGGCTGTGAATTCCCTTTCAAAATAAATATGTATGAGTATATTTGTGCCTTTTCCACAAAAGTTGACACACTGCACAAACGCTGTTCAGTTTGTTTGAAGTGGGAGGACCTTTTTACATAAAGCTGGGATCGTATCTGCCTGTCAGTCAATGCAACCTTGATTCTTCAAGTATCAAAGATCAATTTCTTTGTCTTGAAGATTCAATACAAGACGTTCCCTAAGTTGATTTGAATAACTCATCATTCAGTACAAAAACCATTGGGTTTTTTTTTTCCCACCATGTAATAAAATATTTCCAATTCCAATTTTTCCTGTAGAATAATGTGCAATTTGTAGAAAACTATCTAATAATCGTGTCCATAGAGTTAAGCTGTACTGTTGAGAGATGCATTTTATATTTCCCTTGTGTTCCTGGACACCCACCAGTTTTTACAATCAGGTAAATA
Organism: Todiramphus chloris collaris; assembly: GCA_025345505.1. NCBI lineage: Eukaryota > Metazoa > Chordata > Aves > Coraciiformes > Alcedinidae > Todiramphus > Todiramphus chloris. The sequence goes on from JANVCC010000021.1 coordinate 41,211,669, forward strand.
ACATTCTACTTCTGAACAATTGGACTGCAAATAGCAAGCACACTAATGCTTAAGTTTCTTTGTCCATTTTTAGTCCATTTTTCACTTTTCTTGAATAGAGTAATGGAGAGGAGCAAGTAAGTAAGGTTAAAGTGAGATGAGTTCCACAGCACAGAGGAGTGGTTATTCCCCAACTCAGAGGTTAGGAGAGTCGCTTTTATTGGTTTGCTACACGTTTCTTTGTGATCTCAGGCTCTTTTCCATGTCTCTTGTCCTTTCCGTTTCATCTGTCATCTTCTACTGTTCTCACAAGTGCTGTTCTGAGACTGGATTTCAATCGCTCTTTTATATTACTGTGCTTTTTTGTTCAGTGATATTAAAAACTCCTCGTTTTGGTTGGTGCTTACAACCCTTATAATAATGCTAATACATAAGGAATAACCTATTGTCTGTCATGTAGCAAATATTTTATCATGTTTCTCTTCTGCAGCTGGATGCTGAAGGTTCCTGTAATCTTTTTACCCCATTGTTGTCTTCACCTTCTAGTAGCCAGGTGTATATGGGCTAATTTAAGGGGGAGGGGGTGGGGGTGAAAAAAAACCAAAATAAGGAAAAAAAGAGAGGCATGAAACTTTCTTTTCTTTTTTTCTTTTTTTTTTTCTTTTTTTTTTCAATATACTTGCTAACATATGAATCATCTTAGCTATGGAGACTGACACACTCTAAATTTTGGGAGAGACCATTGGTGTGATCATTGGATCTGTTTCCTTCCTTTTGCAAATGCCTAGAGACAGAAAATGAAAAAATAGACTTCATTGCTGTCTGACTTATCATTCTCCTTTTATTTTATCTGCAAAAGGCTTTGTTACAGCATAGCATGAAATTCACCTTCATTCCAGTTTTTAAATATTGTCATTTCCAGGTGACAGGCATAGAATCACAGAATGGTTGAGGTGGGAAGGGACCTCTGAAGGTCATCTGGTCCAACCCCTCCTGCTCAAGTAGCATCACCTGGAGCCAGTTGCCCAAGCCTGTGTCCAGACACCCCTGCATTTCCCTGGAATTGAAATTGTGTGATAAGATGCTGCTGGGATGCTCTTGCATTTCTTAATAATGGTCATACTGCGTGTGTTCTGTGCCTTTTAGGAAGGGGCATTGCCGGGAGAAGCCTTGCATGAAGGTGATTTTCAGAAAGAGAAGAGGTGCTTAGGGACACATATTTAAGAAGAGTTTATGGCAAATATTGCATGGACTTTTCCTTATAACCTGGGGAAGGAAATTCATAGTTGTAATTGGAGAGTGCTTATTGTCCCGTTTCTTTACGACAGAATTCATGAAGCATTACATTCCTCTTCTGCTGGTTACACTGCTTCTTTGCCTCTGCTGTCAGAGGCACTGCATTTAAGAACATATGTAGTTTGCCTTTGTGGTAATTAGCCAAAATTCCTTTTTATCTGCTGAAAGGGACAAGGCTAAAAATAGTCGCCCTGGAATATGTTCAGACTTCAGTCATAGCCAGCTTCTTCAGGCTGAAAAAAGCCGCATTCAGTACCATTGCTCACCACCAGAAGTTCTGGGTACTTGTATTTCCACTAAACCTATATGTCAGTGGCACAGATTCCTTCTCTTGAAACCGAAGTCTTTGGTGTCGTACAGTGCTGGAGGTCTTTTTACCTTACTGTTACCAGGGCTACAATCATTACAAAGATACCTCTGCTGCTAAGGTGCTTTCCAGGTTTCAATGAAGGACTTGCTTAGTACTTAGGGACATTCTTATGGTTCCCAGGGAAGTACCAATTCCTTCTTTTCATCTTCTTTTCCATCTATACCATGAAAGTCTCACTATAATGGGTTAAAATCTCTGAAAGAGTGCAGTTTTTTAATTATCATGACTTACCTTGGGTTGCTAGACATAGGAACCTTCTCTTCTTTTTGTTTACCATTGCGCTTGACCCTGTCAGGCAAGGTGGGATAGTTAGCTGGTATAAAAAAAGGCCATTTCTACATCAGTGTCAGAGTTCAGATGTAAATCTTTGTTTTTGCCATTGCAGAGCTCACTGAAGCTCAGGGATCTCTTCTTAGACACCATGCCAGATGCTGTAGTCATGCCGAGCACTGCCAGTGCTCTGGGTTCTGCTAAACTCCTTTGGCAACTACCAGGCTGACGAGCTCGAATTTACACAATATGTAGAATGTCAGCACCACAGCACATCTTCTATTTTTAAGCAACTTTATTCACATACTACCGATGATATTTGCAGCTTGTGAGAGATCAGTAGACTAGTATCATCCAACAGTTACCCTGCTGCCAAGGAGCTCCAAAAATTGTACGGTATCCCTGGGTACTAAAAAGTATCCTTGTGCAAAATCAAAAATTAGAATCACCAAGTGGCAAGCTTTCTTGGTGACATATTGATTTCTTGGGTTATTAAAATATTTCTGAAATTCATGGAACTCCAGGGAAGGTGCTAAATCAGTGGCCTCAAAGGTGACAAGGTCCATCCAAATAGCACTTGTTACTTGGGATGTCACTAGATTAAGCAAGTTTATAGATGACAAACCATCCATCCTTTATTGCTGACTTTTTTGAGGGAGGGTCTGTCTTTAGGGCTCTACTTCTTCAAAGTTGGGGTTCCCTGTGATCGGTGGGTGGTTTAATTCCTGAAGGCAAAATTCCAGCAGGAGTTTAACTCCTAGATTGCCACAGGGCCAGCTACACCACAAGGGAGGTAAAAAGAGGTATCTCCTGTGCTCCTCAAAGACTCTGAGTGCAAAAAGACCCCACCCAACTTTAGAAATTAATGACAGCATTATATTTTATGGGACAATCTTTCATTCTCTAAATACCCCAGATATTCATACAAGATAGTGAAGCAGTGCAACCATCAGTTGGTACTCAGACGCAATCCTGAAGTGTTTTCTAAAAGAGAAGATATTGTGCAGGCACTTGCCAATGCTCGAGTCTGGGATGTTTTTAGAATGGCTTGGGAGTTGAATTCAAATAAACAACACAAAATGATAAAGAAAAATAGGTTGTTGGTTTTGTGGCTTGTTTTTTTTTTTTTTTCTGAAGAGAGAGATATAATATGAAATCCTTTGAATTTCAGTCA
>JANVCC010000021.1:41214857-41273666 GCA_025345505.1 Todiramphus chloris collaris
CCCCCCCATCTGGACAGAGAAAATGAAACTGCCAGTATCAGAGGTCAACAAATTCTACTTAAGCTGCAAATGCAATGAAGGAACTTTAAAATCCTAGGATTTTCATTGACACAGCAAGGTTTTTCACAAAAGCTGTTCTACAGTGTTGCTTGCCACAGCTTGAAAGAAGCAGAGATTAATACGAAGGACCACTGCCTAAAATATTTCTTACTTATATTTGCATGCACAAATACAGCAGTACTATAAAAACGATTGGTTTTCAAATTCCTGGGATTTTCCATGCCTGCATTTAAACACAGACATATCTGCTTATGGTCTTCAGAGAAATATACACTGTTATTTTAATTCTGTTACCATCACAAGGCCAACACGACCGTGAGAGCGCGAGTTGGTTTCTCTTTTGAAGTGGCATTTTATCAACAGAATGCGACTTAAATGTCAGCGCTAGTCATGCGCAAAGCACGAAACCATTCCTTCCTTTTGAGTCTGCATCGAGTTTGAAATTTGCAGGTTGCTTTGTGCTTTTTATTGAAATACATTTCTTAAGTGAGCCTCACAGACAGCAGTCATACAGTTTCTGGGGGGTTCTGGTTACGACCTCTTAACGATGTTTCTGCTAAGCTCTTGCCTCCCTTGTTTGCAGCTAGTAGTTTGGCTGGAATTTAATCGCTGTCACGTCAGTCTCTGTGATGCTTTCCTGAAAATTTTGCACTATGCACTAAACCAGTGCCATCAGTGGGACCTGACACAAATGTGTCTGCACTGGTAGAAAGAGCATTAGAAATCTGGCCGTCTGTATGTTAATTGAATAGTACAGTGTCCTTGTGAAACCGTTGTAGGGCTGATGGGCTTTATCCATACCTGAGATTGGAATATGAGGGTTCTTCTGAGCTATCCTTGTACCTTGAATGCTGTGATGAACCCTGACAGGAAAGCATAAGAGTGCTGTGGATTCGCTGACTCTCAGTTCGTGTCTTCCCTGCTGCTCATGACAGGAAGCTGGAGCTAAGCAGTACCTTGCAGTACTTTAAGGAAGCTTATAAGCAAGATGGAGAAAGACTTTTCACCAGGGCCTGTAGTGATGGGACAAAGGGCATTAGTTTTAAAATGAAAGAGGGTAGATTTAGATTGGACGTAAAGATGACATGTTTTATAACGAGAGTGGTGGGACACTGGCACAGGTTGCCCAGAGAGGCTGTGGATGCTTCATCATTGGAAGTGTTCAAGGTCAGGTTGGATGGGGCTTTGGGCAACCTGATCTAGTGGAAGGTGTTCCTGCCCATGGCAGGCTGGTTAGAACTAGGTGATCTGTAAGGTCCCTTCCAACCCAAACCATTCTATGATTCTTTGAAAGTAGTACATGGATATAAGTTTGGACAGTTCCATACCTAAGGCAAGGAACTGCGTGTTGCCCATGCAATGAAGGCAGAAATGCCATGTTGCAGAGGTGTTGTGAAGACTTGTTTGCCTTGGAGGCAACTGTTGCAGGTGACTGCTCTGTACTTTCCCAACATCTCACAGAAAACCCCAACTGTCAAAATAAAAAGTTAAAATTAATAGTGTGTCACCTGAAAGTTGTCATCTCCTTCTGTTGCAGGTGCTTGCAAGCAATGAGTGGGGAGCAAGATATAGCATAAAGTGAAACTGATAGAGAGTATGTACTAGTGTTTGAAATGGAAGTTTCCAATAGAGTGTAATTAGTGTAGAAAAGCCCCTAAATGGACATAACAATTCAAAAAAAAGAGCTCATTTCCACCCAGGTTTCTGAAACATCTCAACACTGACAATGTTCCGCACTAACAGTGATTCTGCACAACTGAATTAATATCCTATTAATGTTGATATATATCACATCAGTATATGTTGATATATATGTTGCTTGCCCTATCAGAATTCTTTCATTTTCTCTTTGGGATCCGTTGTCTTAACTAAGGTGTTGTAACACGGCTACCTAAAGCCAATCCCAGTTGGGCCATCTCTGAACAATTTAGAAGCCACTGTGTGCACAGACCTGAACTTATAAGGTGGAGGAGGGCAGTAGTGGAACCTGCAGCTGCAGGCTGACTGAAGTTGGGATGTCTTGGAGGATAGACTGATTTTTCAATTGCTCAGTGCCTCTGAGTGTCTTTTCTGTCCCCCACTTTTCCTACTCATCTCACTTAAAGTTTGTGAGATGCTCCTGGTGTTGCCAAGCACTGTTGAAGATTTGCTGGTAGGAGTTCAGGGTGGCACTTTCTGACTCAGATGAAATGGCAAGTGAATTTATCCAGGAGCAGTCTTCATCAGCAGTTTTAAAATAGAAAACAATTTAATCCCGTGCTTCTATGGACAATTTAACTAATGGCAGAGACAGCAAACTTCCAACTTTATTAATGTAATAGACCATCCTGGCAGACGGTTCACAGTATTCATTCTGCTGCAAGTCCAGAAAAGACCTGTGAGAAGTTAACAGGTACAGCACGATCTCCGAGGTCCTGAGCACACTGGAACAGTGAGAAAAGTGTCAACAGACTGGCTCCTAACCAGAGTTCATGCCAGTGAAGTATCTTTGTTAGGTCTTTGAATATTTCAGTGTTCTTTAAGGAATATCTAGCTAACCGCTTTTTGAACGCTAGTGGCAGAATCGGGAGGAACTGTACCCTGTGACTTGTAATACAAATTTGAATTGCTGCCCTGCTGTTCCCTCAGATTGTGTGTATATGCTTGAGTGCTGACTGAGACCTTGCCAAGGAGGAAGATAAAGAAGAAATAGTAATGAATTAGGAAATGAAACAGCTCACCAAAGAGCTTTCCTCTGCTCCTTCTGCTCTTGGACTGTATTCAATTCTGAGGCTTTGTGCAGCGCTCCCGTTAACAGGCACAGGGAAGTTTGGGATTTGACAGAGTTTACAGGGTTCATTTCTGTGAATAACAGAAGGCTCTGACTTCACGATTCCAGTCTGCAGACGGTGGAGACATACAGGCTTCTGTCCTTCTGCAGAACTGGTTGAACCATGGTAACTCAGGTTAGGGTAAATTAGCAATGTGACGACAACTTTAAGATGAAGAGTATGAATGTAAAAAAATAGGCTAGCACGAGTGCTTAACTTCTCACAAACCCAGGCTCTTGTTAATCCTTAGACCACCTTGACCATGACAATACACCCACTTAAGATTTAAAAGCTGAAGGAGGTAAAAAAATCACTTGAGAAATTATTTTGGTGAAAAAAAAAAACAAACCCAGAAAGTTTATTTGGGGCTAGTAACAACAGGACACATTCTGGCTGCTAAGCTTATTTTTAAAAGTTCCTTTTATATCTGAAAGAAGGAAAAGAAAGGATCCTAGTTCTCCAACAGTGGTAACAATAGCTGTTTCTGAAGTTAAAGAAAACCCTGTGTTCAAAACCTATTACAAGGCTGAAGATTATCTGTATTGTAGTTCAATCCTTTTTCTTCTAACTGCAAAATGGACAGGAGAAACAGGAGAAAAAAAATATCCATGCCCAGATTTCTTTATGTAAAAGAAGGGAAGAAAACCCCAGCTTTCTGGAATATATTTTGAATTGAGAAGTCAAACTGGAAATCAACACTGCAATGTGGATGCATACTTGGGGATGTTACTTGATATTATTTGAGGGAAGTATGTGCTAGGTCTGTATTTACATAATACTTTTCAAAATAAATAATAATAATTTAAAAACCACAACACTTTATAATTTTCAAGTTATATTTCAAATAATAGCTTTATTTTTAATTTCAAAAAAATCTCTTTATTTTTCATTTCAACTCAGGCTTTGGCCCCTATTCTCACCTTTGGGAACTGCTTATAAAAATAAAGATCATTCAACGACTTTGCAGTCGTTGTGCATGTGCTGAAAAGGGACTTTTCAACAAAGTCCTTGAGAAGTAGATAGTCTTTCTGTAAAGTAAAAAGCAAGGAATAAGTACTGCATCCTAAAAGGCTGAACCTATGATCAGAATGTTTAAAGCACTAAGAAATAGCTATACTGCAGAATGACCTTTCAGTTGGCAAGAGGTTAATTGCTCAAAATCGTGGTTTTCAAAAGAACTGGGTGTTTTTGTAGGCTCTCGTAAAGCACAGCTATGGCTACAGCAAGTTGAGAATTTTCATACACAGTCTTTTTTTGGTATCAGAAGCGAAATATATGTTCTGTAGATGGACACAATGTATACACCTTCACGAGGGTAATTTGTTTATACTATATAAAATAAACTGCCCTTCAAGTCAGTATGATAAACCAACTGGGAAAACTTCAGTTCTATTTAGTGATTTTCTTGCTGTACCTAATGTCTTCAGAAAAACACATTTCAGATGCGCTCTTAAGTGTCAGTTGGTCTTTGTTATTATCAGCGTGATGCAGTAACAGCATCTGTCTATGGGAATGAAATTTATGATAAAATAGAGCTAATTAAATCCCTGAAGGATTTATATTCACGCATGCTGTGAAACTGAATCATACAAATATTTCCTATTAAATTGTAGCAGAATTGAAATGTCTGTTTAAATTTCTGCACGTGTGCACCTAAACCCTTTTTCCCTGTCTTTTTACCAGAAATGGAAAGTAATATGAAATAAAATTTATTACTGCAGTATCAACCAGGAGAGATACTCAGGGTAACTTGGAGAGAAACACCTTCAGCATAGCTATGCTGCCACAAAATGGAGTAGGAGTGAGGGTGTAGGTTTTAAAAATTGACACCTACATCACCTGATCTGAGTAAATTGCTAAAATTGGGCTTATCGCTATTCCTTTTTTTTAACTCTTTTTTTATCTGTTTTTGATATGAGAAGACAAATATCCAATGTAGTATCCACTACTAAAGGGAAGATGCTTCCTACAAACTGTACCTTTGGAAGGACAAAGCTAGCCAATAATTCTTCCAGATTTGTGCCTTTTTATTACAGTCAGACACAGGTAATTTTCCCCTTTCTGTATCCTGAACTGTAAGAGTTGCTTGGTGTGGTACAGAAAGAATTATCAATTAATCCATTTATTTTTTTTTAAGTAACTTTGAATATCACTTGGATATTAGTTTGCACTCTGTAGAGGATTTTTATTATATAGCATTTAGATTATTGTTTCATTAAGCTGTATGTGAGCGAAATGCTAGGCAAGTAAATGGTACATGTTAGCTGCAGTGTGCAGATGCTGGGTTTTGTTTCTGTGCATGCCTTGTGGAAAACGAGCTGTGGTTTTGTGTATTCAGTGAAGTATGTTAGTTGCTGTGTAGCCTGTGCCTACGTAATCAAATTTGTCAGAACATATATTGGAAAAAAAGGAATGACTTAGTTTAATTACTTCATTGGCCCTTACAACCTAGGAAGTTGTCTTCTGTTGCACTTCGTGTTGGTAAATGCATGTAGTATTACTGAAAGAGAGGTTTCTCATGCTTTGATTACCTAAGCATATCATTTGTGGAAGTCTAGAAACTGGCAAAATGGAGAACAAGATAAGGTTTTGGGGGAATACATAAGATTTTATTTTTTTCCTTCTGTGTATATGCTGGGAGTTCAGCTGTGAAGGAAAGTAGGATTTGTGAAAGTTACTTGGCTTAAGCAGGGTGCCATCATTCATCTAAACTGATGACAGAAAACCAAACAAATCATACACTGGTCTATTGATATTATTTTCCAACAAAAAAATTGAACTTTAAACAGGTGAAATATTCATTTCTTTTAATATACTTGTAAAAAAATACTGTAAAATGGCATGTAAGGGATCACAGTGTTACCTCCCTGGTTGAATCTAAACTGATATGTTTTGGCTATAGATACACAAGCTGGGAAGTAAAATGGCATACTTATTTTACTTGTGCTTTTATTTCTCTGAAAGGATCAGTAAATTCAGACGAGTTTATACACCTCAGGGACTTCTTGGTCCCCAAACATCTGGCTGATGAGGCTGGAACAAGACCCCTGAAAATAATATCCTCTCCTGTAGAGGAATACAACCAAATTAAACATATGTAATTAGTGATGTGTTCCAGTCTGTACATGGGCATCTGTATGATTGGTGCTGTGTAAATATTACAGAGATAAACATGAGTAATGAAAATCAGGAAGTGCCTAAGTATGCATGAAGTAATTTGGAATTACATAGATTATGGGCAGATCAATTTCAGAAACTAATGAGTGAAGCACAAGTGTCCTATGTGTCATCCAGAGCAGACAAAGAGTATTTATAAGGATGTTTGCCCAAATGTCACATATGCCATTATCTTAATAGAAGATGAAGCATAGAGTTCAGGTCTGGGATTTAGGAAATACACTGACTGCAAAGTAGAGATGTCCAAAACTTGCTAGAAAATGCAGAAGCTCTTAATAAGTTCAGAAAGACCTCCCAAAATGGACTTTTTGAAAGAGAGGGAAACATCTTGTTACACAGTCATGTTTATATGGGCCTTTTGATATATTTGTGTGTCTATCCAAGAAGTGACTGATGTACAAGACATGTATTTGTCAAAATGTCAAAGGCAAAAAAATAAAACGATGTTTTGAATTCGTGACACTTCACCAACCAAGTGGTTAGTAGGATCTTTTAGGGCCTGATCCCTAAATCCTGTCAAATCAAGGAGGAAGATCTCCATCAGGTGCAGCTGGTATTTAATCCAGCCCTTTAACAGTGGTGCAGAATCCTATTTCTCAGCTGTATTTTGTCTTCATATAATACTTGTTTTGCTTTTTCAATTATTTTTGCTTTTCTCCCTGCTCTACCTCTGCTATGTAAGCAAAGAAGATTCTGTTATAATGGTGGGGTTATATACAGAAGCTACTGTTAGAAAGGTGGAGGCCACCCATTCTGTAACATTGCCTTCAGAATGATTAAGCATTACTTTGTCATCCAAGTGCTCTTCAGATAACCTGGCTTCTCACACTGACTTGACAATTGCATCTCTTCATTAATCACTATGAACACAAGCAAGTGCTCTGGACTCGGTTACTGTCTGAAGAAGATAAATTGAACCTGGCTTTGTCTTCAGTTTTGAGTGTGAATTGAAAGTCCCCTGTGTAAAGAATTGAAGCTAAAAAGGGTCATCTGCTCTGAGCTCTCAGGGGCCAGGCAATTAGCACACGCTTCTTTTCTGCCTTCTAGTAAGACAAATCAGTAGTTTTCATTCAAAGTATGGGCATCTTCCTTATTTAAAAATAAATAAATATTTAAAAAATGTTTTGCTTTGGTTTTGTTCAGAATGTTTCTTAAGTTAAAGAGGAAAAAAAAGTTGAAAGTTTGCCAAGTTGTAGAAGTACTTTGGTTCATTGCAATATTAATAAAGAAGGGAGAGAAAATCAGAGTTGGAGGATTTAGCTATATAAAAGACATCTGACAAAAGAATCATCTTGTTCAGACATAGTTTCTGTCTGCAGCAGATAGGAGCTTTTTGGAAACAACTCTTCAAAGTAAATGACTCAAAACAAGCAGCTGGTAGGCCATCTCCAAGGAAAATGAAGCTTTCTTGTTTATTTATTAATAAACAAGATTGTAAGAAAGAGATACTTAACTCCATCAACAGTTTCTGTTCCTCATTGAAATAGCCTCATAGGGCATCCTATTTTAACTTCTGAGTGGAGATTGAAGTGCAATAGCAGCTTCACTATCTCCACCTACAAATGGATGTGTTTCTTCTAAGAACCCCCACTATAGGAACAAAATTCAGTCTGATGTCCTTAATCTCCCATGTGAAGTACTGATATTTTACGATGGCTGTCTGTTGGCCTCTCTTTTCTATCCATTGGTTATCTTTTTTTTCCTCCATATTGTGCCTTTACTCCTTTTTTTTTTGAAGAAATCTTTTCTTTATGTAATTGTGGCTTCTTGGTTATTTAGAAAACTCGTAAAAAAAAAAAAACCCTCCCAATTTTCAGTGACATGTTTCTGTCTGCATTTCATTCTTCATTTTCTCTAGCTTTAGGAGGGTGGGCCTATCCGAACGTCTATACCGATCCTTAGGGTTCTTTGCTTGGGACTACCCTCATCAGATTGTGACAACATTACTTTGTTCTAACTAAATATAGTAACTCTCAACCTTTTTTTTTTAACTTCATTTTAGTTGTTCTAGTTCTTTTCTATCATGGGTGTAAATACTCAGTTTTCTCATGGATGTCCATCTTGAACTAATAATTTAGTTTCTCTGCAGTTTCATTAATCAGCAGGAATGTTTCACTTTTTTCCTTTTCTACCTTTTTTTGCTTAACCATCTAGCTGGCGTGTTATTCCAAAGGGGCACCTCTGTATTTATTTGCATGTTCAGGGCATGACCCAGTGGGGTTTGTTAACACTCCACATAATATGCCTGTATCCAGGGGTCATGAAAGGGCATTACATTTTAGATGGGCAACTTTATGCCATGTTTCAAAGGACAAAAACAGGTGTGTGAAGAAGCTGTCCAGTCCAGATTCCGGGACTGAACTGATGGTGTTCCTCTGCATGTCTTGCCAGAAATTCTTTGGCATGGTCACTTCCCAGCTTGAGGCAGAAAACAGATTCATCCCATTTTACTTTTTCTATGTCGATCATATGAGATGTGTCTTCCCTCTGAGACTCTGAAATCAAAAGCCTTGCTTTTGAAATTACACTTACTTGAGTCACAAAGTCTTTCTTTCAATTTCTCTATCTCTCAGACTTATTTCCAACAATAGAATTGCAACAATATATGCCTTTGTGTCCTTCTGTTAAGAGGTACCTTTGAGCAGAAGCTAATTAAATCTACCACACGTTTGGAATGACATTAAAATTCACTTTTTTCTTTTTTTTTCTCCTCATCTACTGTAGTTGTTTATGACATTTGATTACTAGCCCAGTAATTAACTTTTCTCAGGCCTGTCATTTCAAGTGAGTGAGAAGAAACGACAACAATGTCTGATATGTTTTCTCTTTCTGGATTGTGAATTTTATTGATCTGGTGTTAGCGCTTAGCACATACAAATCTTCCTCTGTTTCTTCCAGACCTGCATGTAGCTGTGCTGTAGTTATAAAGGATGGACTCTGTTGCCACTCAGTTTTGGTGTGCCGTGGAGGGCCCACCTCATGCTTTGCCCTGCTCAAGGGAAGGGGGAAGTGCAGAGTCTCTTCAGTTTTCCTGCTAAATCTAGCATGTTATGCTTGTCCTGTGATATGCATCATGTTATATTTGAGGTATATAACATCATCTGTGCCTGAATTTAAGATTGTCTCTGATGGGTCAGAACAAAAATGGTCTCACCAAATGTCAGAAAGAGTTATTAGTAATGAGGTGACTTGGAGAAGACGATTAGAACAGGGCAAGCACCTGCTCATACTTCTCAGCACAATCCTTGAGTCTCTAGCAGCTCATACCTCAAGGACTGTTGGGTTGTCCTGGGGTTTAACAATCCACAATACAGTTACCTTTGGGGAATTTATCCTTTTGAACCCATATGCACTTTTAGCATCCATAATATCCTGCAGGAAGAAGTTCCATCGTGTATTTACAAGTTGCATGTTGCTGCTTTCCTGTGTGTTTACTTTGAATTTTCCTATCAATATATTTAATGCCTGCTAGTTCTGGTATTCAAACCATACAGCCATTCCCTATTTGTTGTCTTCCTGGACAAAATTATTTCATAGACTTCAGTCATATCTTCATCTCTCATTTTTTTCTCTTTTCCAGCCCTGAAGAGTCCTACTCTTTGTTTTCTCTTACAATGTAACTTGTTCCATACCTCTGTGAATTTGTACTGGCATATAATGGTGCCCCAGTGGGTCTTGTTTCTTTTATTGTGCTTTCAAAGAAGAGAAGACTGCCATTTTTAATGAAAAACTGATTTTTTAATTGCAATATCTTACTGTCCTGAGAATAATCATCCTTACTACTGAAGATGAATAGAACAGTAGTGCTGAAATCTCACTCTTGCTTCTCAAATGTTTAGCTCAGGTTCATATTCGTGATGCAGACATATCAGATGAGCATCTAGCCAACGTGCCAGCCTGACTTCCCAGCTGCTTTTAAGAAAAGGTCTTATGTGTAAGATGTCAGCATTTCTGAAGTCATCTGGCTGGCTGCCCTGATGGTGGGTAGCACAGGGAACCAGCTGGCCTGGAAGTGTGGGGCTCTGGCATTCCTGGGCAGCTCACACGGCTGGACTGCCAGGAACAAGGCATCATGGATGCTCTGGCAGCCCCTGGGCTGCAATCTAAGGTAGTTTTTGTCACTTTTGTCACCACAGCAAGCCATGGAAATGGCAATTGTGAACTGACAGGAACAGCATTAATTTCAGTCAGCAGCTGCTGAGGGTACCGGGAAAGCATATTTTGTTTTGGGAATATCATGTTTGGGTTTCCAAAACAAAATTTTGAAGGATTTCTGTTCCATGAAAACTTTAATGTTGGCTTACATCCCGATTCAACTTGGTTGTTTGGTTTTGTTTTTTTTTTCCTTGAAAACACAAAAAGCATGTAATAAGAACTCGGATTTCCAACCAGCTCTACTTATGCACTGGTGGGAATATTATGTCTTTTTTTTTTTTTCCACGTTATTAGTAAGAAACTTTATTATATCTACGCTTTTTGTATTTGTATTTCTCTCATCACTGCAATAACTGTTAGCATCCCAGTGTGATGCTTCAATTTTCTTTTGCCTAATTTCATTTCATTACTTCATTGCACAGCCTTCAAATAACCTAACTGCTCTTTTGCTTACACCCCTGACATGCACAAATTGCAATGCTTTTCAGTCATTCTGTAGCTAAGCTATAACTATTTGTCTCGTGGTCTTCTGATTACAGAGTAAATATGCGGCTATGGAAAATACACATTCTCTAATGTATATTAGTAGAAGCAGATGGTGCAATCTGTTCATCGATGGAATTCAGTTTCTAAAACTGATTTAATCTGGTTTGCAGCAAATACTGCTCTGGTACCGTCTGTCATGGAACATGTGCAAAGGGAGAAGTCCCATATCAGGTTGTTTGTATTTGGTTGCAGTGAGGTGTTTATTTCATGTGTTACTCAAGGTGTCTCATACTAGAACACCTATTGTAAAGGCAAGTTATTTCAATTCACTAGACTGTGTTCTTTCTTATTTGGTATTTTCATATATTATTATTTTTCATTACCCTTTTTGCATTACAAAGCTGTGTACTGGCAGTCCCTTTTGCAAACCTTGCTTTCATGCAGCCATTAATAGAAATTGCACTTGGGAAGAAATGATGGTGAATTATTTTCTTAATTTGTGGGGAGGAATTTGAAATGAATCATAACAGCATTTTGTGTAGGTTTGCATTTTTCCCATTGTGAAAAAGAAGTTTCCTCGTTTCTTCAGTATGCAGGATTTTTCAAAGTTATCAAGGCCAGAAAAGCTGTTTTGTGTTCTGCTTCTGTGAAGCCAAATGCAGAAAAGAAAACAGTGTGTAGTAGAAGTTGAGAGGCTCTGTACAGCTGAAGAAACATGCTAGCAGAGGCAGCTTTTTTTTCTCCCCACTTACCACAAACACAAAATATTTGCAGCTCTGGATACAGATGTTGCAAGAAATAAGGATGGGGAAGTGATAAGTAATATATATTCCATTGCCGCCTTCATCTCCAACATCTTATGGAGTTAATAAAATTAAAGGTTGTGGGGGAATCGAGCAAGCAGTCTGAAAAATATTGCACAAATAACATAATACAAAAGCATCCATTTGGAATAAGACTGCTAGGCTTCTTACCTTTCTTTTGCTTGACTGTTCTCTGCATTTTGAGAATGAAATATTTGCTACAGCTCTTTCTTTCTTTTAAGTGATTCTGTTTCCCAGTTCTTTTCTCCAGAGTGTCCTCAGCTACATTGGACTTAAGGCTAGAATTTAAAAATCAATCTCCCACGGAATTTAAACACTGTCCACCAGCTCCAAAGCTGTCAAATATCATGACTTTTACAAAAGATGGTTTGTTTTCCTCTTCCCCTAGAGATGCTAATAACTTTATTTTTGTACAAAGTCAGTAATTACTACATGTACTTCAAAGTGATAGTAGAAAGAAAGGAACATAATAGAAGACATGAGTGGGAAAAATAAAAACTGCCTTTTTGTAAAGTAGCAAGTATCTGTGATATACCATGATTGTTCCTAAAAATGTACCATGTATACTGCTGAAGAGAGGACAAGTAGCCCGCAGTTCACATCGTTCTGAACAGACCTATATATCACAGAATCACAGAAGCATTTTGGTTGGAAGAGACCATTAAGATCATCACCCAGTGCTGCCAAGTCAGTGCTAAACCACGTCCCTCAGCAACA
This sequence comes from Todiramphus chloris collaris, assembly GCA_025345505.1. NCBI lineage: Eukaryota > Metazoa > Chordata > Aves > Coraciiformes > Alcedinidae > Todiramphus > Todiramphus chloris. Next base: position 41,227,087 of record JANVCC010000021.1, read on the forward strand.
CATTACACATCTTTTAAATGCCTACAGGGATGGTGACTCCAGTGCTTCCCTGGGCAGCCTGTGCAATGCTTTACAACTTTTTCTGTGAATACATTTTTCCTAATGTCCAACCAAAACCTCCCCTGACACAACTTAAGGCTATTTCCTCTTGTCCTATCACTTCTTACCTGGGAGAAAAGACTGACCCCCACCTCTCTACAACCTCCTATCAGGTAGTTGTAGGGAGCAATAAGGTCTCTCCTGAGCCTCCTTTTCTCCAGGCTAAACAACCCTGGTTCCCTCAGCTGCTTCTCATAACACTTGTGCTCAAGACCCTTCATCAGCTTCATTGCCCTTCTTTGGACACACTCCATCACCTCAGTGTCCTTATAGTGAGAGGTTCAAAACTGGACACAGTAGTCGAGGTGTGGCCTCACCAGCGCTGAGTACAGGAGGACGATACACTGCTCTATATCCTTTGTGCACAGCAGTATGTGTATTATACTCACATCAGTGTTAAGCATTGTTAAAAATGTACTGCTCTTAAAATCTCTAATGACAAGGTAACTTTCTATGAAGTTACAAATTTATTAGTGGGTTTTATGTGTTGGGCTGACCTTGGCTGGCCTCCACATGCCCAGCCAGACACTCTCTCACTCCCCATCCTCAGCAAGAAAGGGGGAGAAGAGAAGATGGAAAAACTCACAGGTTAAGTTAAAGGCAATTTAAGGAGAGAAACCAAAGGTTGTGTGCAGAAGCAAAGCAAAAATAAAGGAGATTTCTTCTCTACTTCCCATCAGCAGGTGATGTGCAGCCACCTGGGAAGCAGGGCCCCAGTATGCGGCAAACACCTTAATAACAAATGCCCCTCTCCTCCTCCTTTCTCTTAGCTATTGTTGCTGAGCATGACATGGTATGGTATGGTATGGGATATCCCCCTGGTCAGTTGGGGTCAGCTGTCCTGGCTGTGTCCCCTCCCCACCTCTTGCTCACCCCCAGCCTACCTGCCCGTGGGGGGTGTTGGACAGACAGCCTTGGTGCTGTGCTCAGCAGCACCCAACAGATGGGTGCTTTGCTGACGCCCTCCTAGCCACCATATGGGCTCCTTTGGGGAAAGCTAATCCCAGCCAGGCTCAGGACACTAAGATAGGCTGTTTCACACTGCCATTTGATACGTATACGCACACTGAATGAAAAATTGTAGTCATGTTGGAAAACCGTACTCTTTTCTCGATAGTAATAGTTTCACAGTATATTCTATTTCATGTTTGGATTGCTAATAAATTCAGTGCCATGGCAGTTTATGAGAAACCAGTGAAACTCGTGTGGAACATTTCTTCTTGGTTTTTGTGTTGTATGGGTTCGGGGTTTTTTTATTTGCAGTCTTAGATGTGATTAAGAAAAATTATGCAGAGCAGGCTTTAAAATATAATGGTCCTGAAGCTTCTTTCAAGATTTTTTTTTTTTTTTCCTGTTAAGGACAGACTCAAACAAATTACACATGCATGGAGTCTGCTTTCACACAGATCTTGCAGACAAACCAAATAATCCAGCTTCCTATTAGGGAAGCTAGACAATGTTTTTGTTTCAGCCATTAACTGTTTTTGGAATCTGTCATGCCAGACAAATCTATAATCAAATCTTTGGGGGTTTTTATTTAATAACAGAATAGGTATGGCTTCATGAAGTCTGGGTGACTTTCTTCATGTTCACAAATAACAGACACTCTTCTGAAAATCTCTAATTAAGAGGAGAATACTAATGAGGCAGAGCTCAGACGTGCATGGAGCTAAGTTTATTTCTTAACAAATAAGCTGTCTAGGGAGTGTTCAAAAGATGATGTTCTGAGCTACCAAGCTTATGTTGTTGTTTTTTTTCTCCAAGACAAAGGCCAAGTTAGTTTTTACATTGTATTTTTAATGTGCAGAAAGAAATCTTATACTTTCTGGGTATAAGATATATAACCTATCCGTGTCCTTGTTGTGCTTTGTGGTCATCAGTGTGTTTTTAAAAGAAAGATATTTTGAAATAACTTTGAGAATTGTTGGTTTAGAATTGTAACAGAGCTCAAAGCTGAGTCTTGAGCTGCAGCCTCCAGATCCTGAAAGTATAGTCAAAATACTGAATGAGAGCTCTTACCAGGACCAACAAAAGTAAAGTGATACACCTGCGGCTCTGATGGGCACCACACACCCTGAATTATAGAATCATCAAGGTTGGACAAGACCTTTAAGATCATCAAGTCCAACCATTAGCCCTACTCTACTGAGTCCACCACTAAGCCACATCCCCAAGCACCACATCTCTACGGCTTTTAAGCACAATCATGGATGGTGACTTGACCACCTCCCTGGGCAGCCTGTTCCAATGCCTGGCAACCCTTTCAGTGAAAAAAAATTTCTTTGTGTCCAGTTTAAACCTCCCGTGGTGCAGCTTGAGGCCATTCCCTCTCGTTCTGTCACTAGTTACTTGTGAGAGGAGACCAGCACCTACCTCTCTACAATGTCCTTTCAGGTAGTTGTAGAGAGCGATAAGGTCTCCCCTCAGCCTCCTTTTCTTCAGACTAAATAGCCCCAGTTCCCTCAGCTGTTCCTCATAAGATTTCTTCTCCAGACCATTCACTAGGTTAGTTACTCTTCTTTGGTCCTGCTCCAGCACCTTTATGTCTTTCTTGTATTGAGGTGCCTAAAACTGAACACAGTAATTGAGATGTGGCCTCACCAGTGCCAAGTAAAGAGCAACAATCACGTACCTACTTGGTCCTGCTTGCCACAGTATCTCTGATAGAGGCCAGAATGTCGTTGGCCTTCTTGGCCACCTGGGCACACTGCTGGCTCATATTCAGCTGCTTGTTGATCAACACCCCCAGGTCCCTTTCTGCTGGACAGCTTTCCAGCCACTCTTCCCTGAGCCTGTAGCATTGCCTGGGGTTGTTGTGGCCCAACTGCAGGACTGACCACTTGGCCTTTTTGGAGCTCACGCAATGGACCGCAGAAATTTCCCTCATCCACTGAAGATGATGCACAGGAGCCAAGTAATGCTTTTTGACAGAGTAACACTCACATTTACCCTCTGCGGAAGGATTTCAAACACCAGACCTCAAGGAAGGTGTCTGGAGCCCGGCTGAATGATGCAGGGCTGGTATAAAAACCGTTCTCCATGCAGCCTGGTGAGTGGGAGCGGAGGTCTGTGGCAGGTGGCCCCACAGTGACTCTTCTCTCCCCGCTGCCATCACCTTCCAGCCACAGAGCAGCCTGGCAGCTCCCAGCCCTATTCCTGAGCTCCCTCCACACCGCTGGTTTCCACCTCTGGCTTTGCCGCAGCCACGTAGCCCCTCGCTGTGCTTGTGGGAGCAGAATCCCGGTTCAAACAGCAGCTGAGGGATGGAGCAGCGGGTTTCCAAGCAGAGGTGGGCAGGTATGTAATGTAGCTGGAGAGGGAGCTGGGGACAGCACTTGTTTTGCAAAATTTTTGTTAAACTTTTTGAACAAATACAGCAGTGCTGTGCAGTTGGCAGAGGAAACACAGTTGGCTGAAAGAATCTGAGACTTAAAAAAAGTCTTAAAAAAACCAATGTTTTCTGCTTTAAGCGGTGCATCTTTCAGTCTGCTCTTTGGTTTTTCTTTTTTTTTTTTTTTTTCCCTTTTTTTTTTTTTTTTTCTGTAGCTTGCAAGAGAAACTGCTAAGTTTTCCAGCTGGAGGATAAGCAAGACTGCTTTTTCACATCGACTGAGGAGAAAGACAGGTTTCTTTCGCATCCTGTGTTTGCTCAGTCATTTATAGCATAGGGTTCCTAGGGTTGCTGAGCCTATAATGCATTTCTTTTTAACCTAAAGCTGATTTAGTTTGGATCAAGCAGGTTCTCGGAGTTCAGGTAAAATCAATTTGGTTCCCTTTCATAGAATCATTTAGGTTGAAAAAGGCCTTTAAGATAGTTAAATCCAACTGTTAACCTTTGCTGTCAGGAAAGAGCGTTGGGTGGGTTAATGCAGCAGTTCAGTGTGAGCTAATTCAGCAGTTCAGTGCAAGCATATGGTTAAGCTATTTAACAGTAGCTGAACTGTACACGATTACCTTTAAGCTATCGACAGCAGAATATAGTCATTAACACGGAGGCATACACAACATTTCCTCCCAGCAGTTCCATTTCAATGCCCTTTGCAGCAGTCTCTCACTGTTTGTTTCCCAGTTTGTCTAGAAGGGAGGTGGATGTCCTCAAAAAGGCATTCCGCTATCTGGCATTTTAGGTCTGCAGGCTAAGGAAGGAAGATGTAGAGAAAAACCCTGAAGACTGGAGCCAGCTAGGTTTTCTACAGAAGCAATCCAAATGTTTCCCAGATTGCCACAAACTGTTAAATTGTTTACAGTAAATTTTAACTGGAAGATCCCCAATGGAGCCAGATGCCATGGCTGTTTGCAGAGCTATCGGGGGAGTGGTGAGGTATCTGGGAAGTGGAGTTTTAGAGCTGGGAACGTGGAGTCAAATGCAGAGTGCTGGCAGATGTAACTCCCTAAAGATGTTTTGCAGGAGGAGGGGAGGGGTTCAGACTGAGAAGAGTTAGCTGAGATGCCGTAGGGATTTATTTTTTCATTTGACGGCTTGTAGCCAACATTCTGCCTCTTTCTTTCCAGCTTCTCTTTAGCTGTAAGTGGTTTCATTGCAGAGTGAATTGACTGAGCTTGTAAATTACCCACCTTTTTATCAGTAATTCAAGACCTTGGCCTTTCCAGCTATGGTAAAGATGAACCTTTCTGTCTAACAGACTTCTTCCTAAAATTGTCCTTTCTTGTTCCCGTTAGCAAAATTTCTGGATCTGCAGACACTGACAAAAAGTGTTTGGCTTTGTGTTGCCTGGACTTGCAAGTACCCATGTTTTTAAACTATTGGTTTCAAAGCAGCAACAAGCACAGCAGATTAGTTTTGGCAGGAAAATGAAGATTGTGATTGTGAGATAAGTCTATTTATTTTACTTTTAGAAATAAATAGGAGTTGAGAATTTAAAATCCCTCTTCTAAAATCAGAATTGAAATAGTGTCTAACAAATAAATCCATTTGTTATCAATAAGTCTGGGAACTGGGAAAAATAGGAGCAGGAAAGGAAACTGCATCTTTGAAATTAGAAGTGGGAAAAGAGACTTAATCTTTAAAAGCATAATAGAAGGCATATATGTATGGTGATTCTTCATCTTTAGGCTTTTTTTGAATCACAACAGGATGTTTTTCTATAAAAGATGTAGCATAGCAAAACTGAAATTATATCAGTGGATACTCTTCAGTCAGTAGTACACAGGAGAAGAATTTTGATTATCGTTTCATTATTATAATGGTCATTTCTGTCTATAACATATACCAATGCCTCAAAGTAACTTCATTTTTAAAGATCTGTTTTGTCTTGGTTTTTACATTAGGTTGTCAGATTTTTTTCTTCCCTTTTATTTCCTCAGGCATCCCAAGTAACTGGTTGTCCCTAACTGGTTTATGATATCAAAGAAAATATTCAAGTTGAAGTTTTTAAACAGGAAACCATTTATAGCTGCAAGTTCCTGAGTACAGCAGCACACACTTTCAAACACTTTGTTTATTCCTATTGGTGGGAGAATGAGCAACCCAGGGTCATCAGGATGGACCTAACCTGATGGTCCCCAAAGTTTGAATAAGAATAGGACTTCAGGATGCATAATTTTCAGAAAGGTGTATGTAACAATGTAGAGCTGAGAACAGAGCTTGCATTTAAACATGTTCCAAAGTTCCAGTTCAAAAATCTCAGGGGCACAGACATCATTTGTCACATAGATTAAAACTGAATGTGCTTGGCACTTGCACAGTTTAACTCTTTCACCCATGATGTTGTTTTTACCAATCTGCATATTGCCAATGGTATTTCAGATACTTTATTTCTCAGCTGGTTTATTGGTTTTGTTCACAATGTAGAATGAACTTCCCTTTTAGTAAGAGGCAAAATACTTGTAAACATCTGGCTGTGAACCAGTCTTGAGCCAGCAACAGGGGAGTTAAAACTATTCCTTACACTTTTGCCTTAAATAATAAGTACACTTCTTAGTATGTTTTTGCCTGGTTTTGAGCTCACTTGCACATTTTCAAGAAGTCTGACCTCTTCCCCAAACCATGCAGTCTTTTCTTTTGTTTTGTAACTTACCCTTCTAAACCATCTAGTTGCATCAAAGAGGAAGAAGTGATGTTCTATAGTTGTTTCCTACAGGATCTTTTTTTGACAGGAACAACTAAAATATGTGTGCATGCATAGTTAAAATTGTATGTATACATAGGAAAAATGTAATAATGTGGGAGGATAATCTTCATGTTAGAAGTGTAGGGCTGAGCTTGCCAGATTGCTGACTTTTCCTAGATCTCCAGTTTTCAACTTCTGTAGTATTAGTAATGGGCTTGTGAAATTCCTGGTGCTTCACCCAAAGCAAAAAAAAAGTGCTTTTGCTGCTTATTCAGTCCTGCTGATATTTAAGACACGGACATTGAATGCATTGTACAAACTGCTGTACAGATGATGTTGAGTGGTTAGCTCAGAGGCCTACAGATCTTCACATCTATGTCTTAGCTGAACAAACCCAAAGGGAAACCTACTTTTCTCCCTTCCTTGCTGTTTTTCTGGAGCACGTCCACCAGAATGCTCCCTGTCCATCCATTCCCATTGTGTCATGCTTCTCTTCCAGTCTCCGTGTCGCTTCCCTTTCTTTTTCCAAGCAAGACTGAGGTGTCTCATGTTCATCTGCATGGCTTTTCAGAGCTCTCTCCAGGATTTCACCTGCATTTCCATTTCTTCCGACATACTGCCTGATTTCTTCTACTCAGCATTCCTTGTCACTCTGCCAGTCTCACACCTCCTCTCATGCCTGTGCTTCAGGTACCCCACATGCTCTGGACAACTGAAAAGGTCATCCACATTTTACTTCACCCTAGTTTTAAACTGTCACTGGAATAAGCCACAAGTATAAGCACCCTGGTGTTAAAATGTACTGTGTCCTGCAGTTTTATCCACTTAGAAATTAAGATTAGGTGCTCCATATAGAGATACATCTTGTAACCCCAGACAAAACCAGCACAGCACAAATGTACTTGTACCCTGGCTTAGTCCTTGGAGAAGACTATCCCCTCAAGCTCTGCTTTTGTTTGTTCTTAAACTAGATCTTCTTGCCTGTTTGGGGCTGAAAACACAGGCATTTATGATGTGTGCATTAATAAGACAATGTTGCAAGTATGGTAGGAACCAGTAACAGAGGGTTTGTTTTGCTTCTGGGCTCTAATTAATTGAATATGATGACCGTAGGATGGAAAGGACTGCAAAATCCTGACATTTGCAACATGTCTTGCAACATGCAGAGCTGCAGACTTCTCTGTTCCGGCAGAGTACATGGATTTTAATAACAAAATGTTCATTTCTTTGCAATAAGTGATAGCATGAGAGGAGATGGCCTCAAGCTACACTAGGATAGGTTTAGGTTGGATATTAGGAAAAATTTATTCACTGAAAGGGTTGTCCATCATTGGAACAGGCTGCCCAGGGAGGTGGTTGAGTCACCATCCCTGGAGGTATTTAAAAGACGTGTAGATGTGGCACTTATGGACATGGTTTATTTGTGGACTTGGTAGAATAAGTTTTATGGTTCAATTTGAAGAGCTTAAAGATCTTTTCTATCCTAAATGGTTCTATGGTTGACTGTGCAAGGCTTTCCATTCCTCCACAGTATGAGAGCAGTGGAAGGGCCTTTTCACCCAGCAAGAGGGCTATGCTGGACTGACCCAGGTCCTCCAGGAAGGGCAAAAAGGGATGTTGACTAAAGGGGGAAGTAACAAACAAAACATAGAGAGACACAAACCTGGACAGCCAAGCCTAATGGAGGCAGGGACAAGAAACAAACTTCATAAGCCACACTAACGGACAGACTACTCTTAACCTCACTTAACAGTCACATTGCATAGATGATGTCTCTGAGCTGTGATTCCTTTTTATGCTTAGACTCGGATAACACACTCCCACCCTCTCCCCAGTATAGACCCTGACTTCATCAGCGTCAGGACAATTCTAGAGGAAGTATCCACAGATACCTGTAAGCTTGATTTAAAATATCCATGATGCCAAGGAGATCTCACAATTTTCTTCATGATGATTGCATAAAGGGTATCCCTTAAAATGTTAAAGTTGGGCATCAAATAATAGGGAAAGTTTTATATTGCTCCTAAACTGCTGAAGTCTGACTTATTTTATCTTTACATTATTTATCCTCACAACCTAGGCTCAAAAACTCTTTAATCATTTGCAATTCTAAACTCAGAGAGAAAAAATGAGATCTTAGTGGTTTTAAAGAATCATTCCCATTTTATCAAACTGGAAGACCAAATGCATAAGGAGTTGTTGTTTATTGTTGAATTGCCATTCCTGTCGTCTCGTGTTCTGTACTGGAGAAAGATGTGTAGAATTGGTTTTCAGTCGTGAGTGTGGTGCCTGTCTCAATATTAGACATGAAATTATCTTATATTCACATGATTCATCGCTCAGCCTTTAACATACATAGTTGAAGATGTCAACTTCAGAAAAACCTAATACGTTTCCTGAACATGTAATAATTGCAGCACTTTAAATGCCAGGATTTCAGGACTTAAAATTAGTTATAAATCACATTCTATATTAATAATCTGAAACATTTCGTTACTTAATGCTGGCAAAATGCACTTCTTAATGCCATTTCTATACAGGTTATCCTCTTCTCTGTCTGCCTATCTAGTCTTTATAAATGGGGATGGGCTCACTTTGCTTTGACTGGGTGTGTGTGCTGGAGTAACACTCGACGCCTGAAGGAGAGTAGCATCCATGCAACAGGCTGCAGTCATCTGCCTCCATCTAACATGAGGCAGCAGGACTTCTCACAACAAAACACAACATGCTGAATTTGCATATTGCTGTTCTTACCTTTCAGAACATATGACAGATTGTTTTGTGCAGCAGCAGATGGTCATCATTATTATTAATGTGTCTTTTTACCGATGTGGCCGTTCTGGTAATTTCCCATGTTGTTTGTGGTTGAGTACTGCTACGGGGTTGTTTTAGCAGGATGTACCCCACAGGGTGCCGAGTTCCCTTAGCTCTCACAGGATTACAAAAACTGTACTTTCAGTATCTCATAGAAGTTTCCATCTTCTGCTCACTTCTTATATGACTAATATTCTGCTTGGAAGAAAAGTCAGAAAAGATGCTACCTGAACCTCCAAGGTGTAGTAGTCCAAACGAACACAAGAGAGGTAGGCGTGAAGCTGTATTGTTACATTTATTTTATTAGTTTGTTTTGGATGACATTTTGCAGGCTGTGTCGAGCTCTATCATGTTTGGGATGCTTAGGAAGATAGGGAAGCAAAGAAAAAACTTTGTTGTCTGTATTGGAGAACACAAAACTTCATGTAACAGCCTGTGTCTGGTTCAAGTGTAGAATTACTGAGTAAAGGACTAAGAGAGCATCAGTCCTTGGCTTTCCCTCCCCTCGCACCAGGCTGGGAACTTCGGTGAGAAGTCAATAAAAAAAAAAAATCTGCAAAACTGTGTGGAGCTGGAGGGTTTGTGTTTCTTCCCCTCCAAAGCTTTGGGCAGCGGGCCTGCTCTTTTCCAGTGCATCTCTGCTGCGTGTTATTGCAGAGAGAGAAGCAAACAAATTCTTCCCTTTTTACAGGAGTAAGGTTGGCTCCTTATTTACTAGTGCCTTGTGTAAATGCAGCTAAGCACAAAAAGGTAGGGAAACTTTTCTGTCCCCCCCATGCAATAATTTATTTAGAAATGCCAAGAATTCAAGCCCTAGCAGCATTTCTGACTAATACCTGCTTCTAATCTTCGACACATTTGTTTTGTGACAGATTAATCACAGGAGATCACCTATTCTAGAGGTCTTGGGGTTATTTTTTATTGCTGGAAGATACATATATTTAAAAGGCAATGAGCATCATCTCCTAGGAATGTACATATCACCTTCATTCGTCTCCCTTTATGAGCCTGCTGCATGTTGACAAGTCTTACAGAATTATTTCCAGCCTGTTCGAATTTTTTTCCCCTTATTCAACTGTAGGCACAATGACAAATCAGAGTTGCAGTATAAAATGTATTTTTCTGGGAAATGACCTTGGTGAATTGAATGCCGTATAATCACAGAATCATAGAACGCCTTGGGTTGGAAGGGACCTCTAAAGGTCATCTAGTCCAAACCCCCTGCAGTGAGCAGGGGCATCCTCAACTAGATCAGGTTTCTCAGAGTCTCAGCAAGCGTGACCTTGAATGTCTCTAGGGTTGGGGCCTCCACCACCTCTCTGGGCAACTTCTTCCAGTGTTCCACCACCCTCATAGTAAAGAACTTACTCCAAATCCAATCTAAATCTACCCTTCTCTAGTTTAAAAGCATTGCCCCTCATCCTATTGCTACATGTCCTTGTAAACAGTCCCCCTCCAGCTTTCTTGTAGGCTCCCTTCAGGTACTGCAAGGCTGCTATCAGGTCTCCCCAGAGCCTCCTCTTTTCCAGGCTGAACAACCCTGACTCCCTCATCCTGTCCTCACAGGAGAGGTGCTCCATCTCTCTGATGATTTTTTTTGGCCTTCCTCTGGACCCATTCCATCAGGTTCATGTCCTTGCTGTGTTGAGGGCTCCAGAGCTGGACACAGTACTCCAGGTGAGGTCTCACCAGAACAGAGGCGCAGAATCACCTCTCTTGATCTGCTGGCCACACTTCTTTTGATGCAGCCCAGGGTGCAATTGGCCTTTTGGGCTGCAAGTGTGCACTGTTGGCTCATGTCCAGCTTCTTATCCACCAGTACCCCCAAGTTCTTTTCCACAGCTCTGCTCTCCATCACCTCATTCCCCAGCCTGTATTGATAATGAGGAATGTTCCAACCCAGGTGCAGGAACTTGCACTTGGTCTTGTTGAACCTCATGAGGTTCACCTGGGCACACTCCTCCAGTTTGTCCAGGACCCTCTGGATGACATCCCGTCCCTCTGGTATATCAACTGCACCACTCAGCTTGCTGTCATCTGCAAACTTGCTGATGGTGCACTCAATCCCACTGTTGATGTCATTGATGAAAATATTAAACAGTACTGATCCCAGGATGGACCCCTGAGGGACACCACTTGTCACCGATCTCCATCTGGACATCAAGACGTTGACCACTACCCTCTAGGTACAACCATCCAGACAATTCCTTATCTGCTGAGCAGTCCACACATCAGATTCGTATCTCCAACTTGATGAGGATGCTGCTGTGGGGGATTGTGTCAAAGGCCTTGCAGAAGCCCAGATAGATGACATCCAGAGCTGTTCCCTTGTCCACTGATGTAGTTGTTTCATTGTAGAAAGCCACTAGGTTGGTCAGGCAGGACTTGCCCTTAGTGAAGCCATGCTGGCTGTCTCTGATCACCAACCTGTCCTCCACGTGCCTTATCAGAGCTTCTAGGAGAATCTGCTCCATGATCTTCCCAGGCACAGAGGTGAGGCTGGCAGGTCGGTAGTTGCCAGGGTTCTCCTTTCTACCCTTTTTTAAAATGGGTGTAACGTGTCCCTTCTTCCAGTCTCCAGGGACTTCACCTGACTGCCAGGACTTTTCAAATATAACGGCGAGTGGCTTGGCAACTGCATCAGACAATTCCCTCAGGACTCTGGGCTGCATCTCGTCGTGTCCCATAGACTTTTACATGTTCAGGTTCCTCAGGTGGTTGCAAACCTGATCTTCAGTTACAGTGGGAGGGACTCTGTCCCCCTGGTCCCCACTTTGTGTCCTTTTAACTTGAGGGGTGTGGAGAGAGAGGTTGCCAGTGAAGACTGAGGAAAAAAAGCTGTTGAGAACCTCATCCTTCTCCTCATCTGTTGTTACCAGCTTGCTGGTCGTTAGTAGCTTGCCATGCTGGTTAGTTGCTGTATTTCAAGGCAGAAGAGCTATATTTGATCTTGGGGGTGGAAGAGAAAACCACAGTGTGCAGGCTGGTGGCTGCTCTGTCGCTAATTTATTGGCGGTTTGGAGAGGAAAAAAAAAAATCTGCATTCACTTTTTATTTTTTAGGCCAGATATTAGCATGAATTATGGCACCAGCTATTTCAGCAAGAGTCAAGTGGAAAATTTAACTCCTTGGAGAGATGTGTGTAGTTCTGAGCCATAACTAAGGCTTTTAACTGTCACTCCTGCAAATCATAGTAAAGAGTAATAGGTAAAAAGCCACTGCCCTTTTAAATCAGTGTCACCAGTGACTCAGAGTATCTATTGATTATTTTTTTTTCTTTATTCCTACCAACAGTTTCAATTAAGATTCAGCAGATCCACTCTGAGAGAACCCTGTATAAAACGCTTCATAGGATTTTGGTTTAATACTGCTTTTAAAATTCTGGTTAAGAAATGAGCATTTTAAAGTAATTATATCTGTAACACATTAAAATGTCCATCTGAAAGGCTAGTATAATGCCCAATTCATAGCTTTTGTTATATTTTTGAGTGTATAATTACTACAATATATAAATATATATTTCATCGACTTTTTTCAAACAACAGCTACACAAATGTAAGAAGTCAGTTATATTCACCCCGACATACTATTTTCTGAATACAGGAGAATTTCAGCATGATTTTGAAAAAAACACAAAAACCAAACCATATTTTCCTTGCAAATAGTGTCTGTACCAACAAATCATCTGGACAAAATAATTATAGGTTATTTGTCTTTACCCTTTCTAATGCACTCAGCAAATTTCAGTGCTTCATCCACACATGAACCATTTGCTAATTTGGGGTTTATTGTACATTTATCAGGCACTTTACCTGTATTTGTGCATTCTGGGGGAGGCTAACTCCAGATGTGCAGCAGCTGTTGTTGCACACGGGATTGCGTGAACATATTCTGCACGGAAGCCCTATAGAAGGAAGATAGCCTGAGGCTCTGTCATTCTTCAGGAGGTCTTAAAGCTGCAGAAAAAGCAGTGAGAAGGGCAGCCATTAGGGAGAAGAGCAAGATGCATGTGTAGAATAAATGCATATTAATAAAAAGGTTTGCCTCCTGAGTCACCGTGCTTCCCATTTAGATTTCCATATTGGCATGTGGCAACTGCTGTAATTGCTTGCATTAAAACCTAATATTGGGAATGTAGTATGGTTTTATTTCTCAGTACAGTAATTTGTCAACTAGAAACAGGAAAAAAAAGTTAATGTTGTACTGTTAGCCAGTTTTTTAAAGACCATCTGAGATCTGTGGGTTGTAATTTGGAAACCTCTTGCAAGAAATCTTGAAGTACAACACTGATTTCTCTCAGAGACCACATACATTTGTAGCTGATGTATTTGTTAGTTGGTACATGCAGATCTTTCTGAAGTCATCCACCATTTCATAAACATAGCTTGTCCGTTTTCACTTGGTAGGCTTCCTAAGTTTCCTAACCCTTTTCCTAAGCAGGCAAGAAATTTTTCTTTGCTTTCAAGATTGTGTGCTGGGAAACTTCATTTGTTAAATGTAACGTCACTGCCATCAAGCTTTGGAGGCCTCTGAGAAGTGCATTAGCTCTCCTACACGTGTGGTTTTCTCCTGGTTTGTAAATTAGCAGGTTAAAGTAAAAAAACTGAAATGCGTATCCTGCAAGGCAAGTGAAAAATGTTAAGAAATAAATTGCTGGTATTCTTTTATGCGAAGAAGGATTAATTCATGGCAGCTGCACTGAAATGGGGGTTGAAATTTCCTGTGTTGTAATTTTTAAATGCCAGAACAGGAAGAGACCTTCAGCATTGAGTGGTGTCCAAAGTTCATGACAGGCTCTAAGCAAAAGAACTATCAATTTTTTGCACAGTTAAATATCTAATTTATTAAGAAGCTGGAGGGGGTGCGATGTCACCGTTCTAAAGCTTTTCCTTCTGAGGACAGTCTGAGGTGTTCAGTCCATATTTTCAGTGGTCTGGCATTTGATCTTTGAAGGGCTAACATTCTTTGGCCAGTTTCCTGAAGAAACGGAGGATATTGCAAATTTATATTGTAAAGAGTAATGAATATAAACCCACGAGTGCAAGGAGGATTTAATCATGGGGAAATGCAACTGTTCTAATCCTGGTGCTCCTCAAAAAGAGGAGACCATCTGATGTATTTCAGTTTTTCTATTACCCTTGTCTGTCGCTTACCTGTGCTGCAGCTCTAATCAGAAGGACTCAGGAACATCATCAAAAATCAAATCTCAAAATCTGGTCCACATAAATGTGGTGCCATTGTCTTGGAGGTGAAAGGAGAGACAAAAATTCTCAGTTCATCTCCAGGAGCCCCTGTCTCAGAATAGAGCAGCATCATTAAAAACATTGAGCCAGGAAACCTCCGTTATGGAAAGGAAAAATGTGAGAGAGAAGTGAGACGAAAAATAGCTACAGTGGGAGAGAGGGGGCACTGGAAAACTCCCCAGGTGGAAACAACAGGGAAAATGGTGAAGAACTACAAGAAAAAAGGTTTTAAGAATAATTAAAGCCAAACTATTAAAAAAAAAAGTCTTTGAGACCAAAAATAATTAAAAGAAAAGCAATGAAGTGGAGAAAAAGACAGATTCAGAGAAAAGTTATTGATTCAGCTTTAGCCTGTGCCTCTTTGTGAAACATGAGTTGAGAAGACCTTTGGTAAGCAGATCAAAAACATCTTTAAAATCATTTCATTAGGTTGAAGGCCAAAAGATAAACTCTTGCGATAAAACCTTCTACCTTCATTTTCTAGAACAGGGGTAAAAAATGTTCACTGCTCATTCACCTTCCAATTGATTTTCCTTCAAGCTAAGAAAAAACGTGCTACATTTAGAAATGTGCAATAAAAGGCAATGGTCGATTAAGGGTAATTAAAACTATAGAACACATGACAAGTCTACAAAGATTCAGAAGGAAGCAAGTTTATATCTATGTATGAGACAAAACTACCAGTAACTACTGTCCAGCAATATTATCTGGCCTTGTTTCCAGTTGCTAAAAATAAATTCATTTCTTAATTTATTTAGGTCGTTCAGGTGTCAAATCAGAAGAATGCTGAATTTAAATTTAGGGGTTTAGCTTTATGTTATGTTTTTTGCAAAAAGAAATCAGTGATCTTAAAACACTTGCAGTGTTTTTAAAAATACTGGTTTATCTCACTGATGTTTTACCTTGCTAAACCTGTCATTATTTTCATTAATGTCAGTATATTTAACTTTTCTTTGGTAAGAAGCAGGCATCACTTTTATTGGTCTAAAAGTCTTACATTGTGTTTAGTGAAAAATGAAGATTTTTCTTCTGGCTGTAAGATACACCTTTGGAAACAAAACAACTTCACTGATGATAGCACATTAATTGTATGTGCTATAAAGCTGTTTTCTCTGAAGGGACCTTGTCCTGCACCTTTCTCAAGCCTGGTTTCTTGCATCTTCATTTCAAGCAGTAATTCTTGAGTGCTAAACCAGAAGTAAATATGCCATCATATATAAGCTTTAAATTACATAAGGATGAGCTTGACAATATGCGTTCAACCTCTGGCCTTCTCAGAGTCTTTCTGAAGGGCACTGAAGGTCCCCTATTGTTAACTGCATGACTGAGACTTGATTGTACATTGGTTTGAACCTGGGTGGATTTCTCTGTCTTCTTGGTTTTAAAAGTGCTGGTAAAACAGTTATTTGTGCTCTGTTACTGTTCTATAATGCCAACAGAAAGGTCATAGAAATTTATATTTTTACATTAAAATATCTAAGAGAAGATCATGGAGTCTAATGGTTGCTGTGCTCTGGGAATCAGCAGAGGCAATTCAATAGCTTTTCCACCCCTCAGCTGAGTAAGCTGGGAGATTCTGGGTTCATTTGGATTGGGTTAGATCTTTTTTAAGACCAGGGGCTTTTCTTCCACCTGAGTGTCGGGCTTTTGGGGTAAAATTTGTGCTCAGACATGGGTTTTAGTATCTTCCTTTCACAGTTGCTTGGTTTTTGGCATTTCAGTATCTACAACATATAGTATCCAATAATTGAATGCCCTCTAACAAGAATAGAGCAGGAAAAACTTCATTCAGAAGAGAGCATCTGTTTTGTCTTTGCAGCGGGTTCATACTTGCAGGTTTTTAGAATTCACTTTGAGAGAGTGTTTGCTGGAACTTTTTATTAACTCTCTTTATCTTTTCTTTTGCAGATTACAGATAGAAGAATCTTCTAAACCTGTAAGGCTATCACAGCAGCTGGACAAAGCCGTAACCACAAACTATAAACCAGTGGCTAATCATCAATATAATGTAAGTAGCTTTCAGTGTTTTCCTTTCTTCTCTTCAGAAGCCTGGCTCAGGACTCCAGCATCACTCTGCTGCTGTCCTGCAGCTCTTTCACTTACAGTTGGCCACCCTCTTTGGAAATGCACCATGTTATCTGGTTTCTACCTGATTTTGTCTTCTGGATATTTTCTGTCTGTCTCAAGACCCAAATCACCCTTGGGGCTAAGGTCTGCCAATTCTAAGTCTCTCATGTTACCTGATGGAGGGCAGACAGCCTTTATCCAAGCGTTTTCTAGTGGCTTTATTACATTCTTCTCTATCTTCTCTACCTTTTTTTTCCTTTTTTTTTTTTTTTTTTAATAAATATATATATATAATTTTGAAGTTTGGGGAGAAAAGACAGTTCTGGCTTTGTGCTATGAGATGTGCAAGTGCTCCTTTGAGCCAAATATCATATGAAGGTGGGTAAAAGACTTGAATCATTAGCTTCTAGTCCTTTGCAGGAACTGACAACAAGTAGAAAAGAATAACAGTTGATAATTTTTCACAGTTTCATACCTTCATGGTACGTGTTATTTGCATCATTGGCTTTGTCAATATTACACCCACACTGCTTTTCCAGATGAGTTGTTGTACATACAAACTATAATGTATTTTTTTCTTAAAGATCCTCTTTGAGTAATTTGTATGCGTGCATATATAATTGCTGCTACTGTTGAATGTGAGAAATGTTAAGTCATACCGAAAATGAGTCTCTGTGTTAATCATTTAAACTTTTACACTTCTTATTAAGATTTTATTTACATAAAACAAATGACAATATACTGGATGAATTTTAAGCACTATTCTGAAAAGCAGTCTTATTTCCACAGAACTGAAAATAATAATCTCTCTCTCATCAGACTGGTTTGTAGTAGTTACTGTTTAAAGTCGAATCTATACATAGATGATCATACCAGTGCAACTATTTCAGCTAAGGGAATGACATTTAACCAAAATAGTCACACTGGTATATCCTGCTATGCAAATGCAATTTTATATGAGTATATTGATTTATGATGCTATGGATGTTCTACTTCTTTAATTCTGGAATAAGATACTAGGATGTTTCTTTTTAGTGGGATTCTGTGCCATTTCCCTGACACTAGCATCATTACAACAGCATGACTTCAACCTGGAGGCAATCTTTGAATTTTTATTCCAGTTGCAGACTGCTGTCGTCATATCATTACAGAAATCTTGAGTCTTGTGTGAGATTCAGGGGGTACTAACCAGGACATAACCAGGCTTCTTAAAAATGATGATGCTTGTGTCCTAATTGTAATGTTTTTATTGGTTATGTAGCAGTTCATGCTAATGGAAATCCATTGGCAGAGTGTTTACTTCTCACATCTGCCTTAAAGGTGTTCTGATGGGAAAAATCTAGTAGGACATACTTGGAGTTGAGTCACCCTTGGTCTTGCCTTGGCTCTAAAGGCCCAGGCACAACTACTTTCTACAGCATCTCTCTTTTCATTATTCTTTTATTAAGGTTGAGGTTAGATGCCTGAAAGGACATACAACTGGGAGAACAAGTACATGAACTTCTTAAACCTCTTGGTTACATTTTCCTGCTATTTTCAAGAAGTATTTGCTTTCTTATATCTTGCTGCATTGCTTGTAATCATATGACAGCCCTGTTGGGGACAAGGCTTTTCACATGAAGAACAAAATGTACAAACTGCCATACATGTTGATACGTTCAGTCATCTTCTGAGGAAAGAATGAGTATTTACTAAATAAGAAAGAAAAGAGTAGCATTTCCAGAAGGAAGAGATGATAGAATATTAAATGTGGCTAAAGTCTGACTGCTCTATGTACCCATAAATGAACACAGAATAGGAAGGAGGAGGCAAATAAATTTCACGAGGATGGGAAGTAGCAATAGCTTGTTTGAATACAAGGACAGAGAAAGTGATATTTTCTATATTTTTTAAAATTTATTTATTTATTTCCTTTACAAAAAATGTTATTAAGCCTACCTTTTCATTAGAAGAAATTGCAATTCAATTACAATATATACCAGGATTTTAACTTAGCTTTTCTCCTCTGTGAAAGGGACCTTCATTTTCTGTATAACTGTAAATATTACTCATGTTTAAAAGGTTGCAATGTCGATATTCTTGCAGCTGAAATATTTCTGTAACATAATTATTTTCTGTAATACAGCAGAAATGTTCTCTAGTGGTCCTGGTTACGCCTTTGGAGGCTTCTTTGTGGTCTCCCCTCTTGCCACTCTCCCACAGATAAAGGTTGGTACCCATGCTCCAACGTATGGGGAAACGTTTAAGACTTCTTTCAAACATCTTCAGATGAAACTTTAGATTTAGTCTCACTTATCACCTTTGTATTAGCTGTCTAGCGAAGCAGTGTAACACATCAGCTTCAGTATTAATGATACCTTCAAGAAGGCAATTTTGTCAGCTTTTCAACAAGCTTAGCAACATCCTGGGAAGGTAAACAAAGAGAAATTGATTTCTGTATGAAGTCTTGCAGGGATAAACTTGCAACTTCTGCACTCGGCAGCTTGTTCTACAATGGCTCCTCCTTGAAATCAGATCATATTTTAATGCTTTTTAAATTTAAACCCCACACCATTTGAAAGAAATCTAATTAGTTTACAGTGTACATGTGTTCTGTAATACGATTCTCAAAAGTGCTTTAAGCCTACTGCATAAAACATCCTGTTTACAAAGAAAACAGGAAGGAATAAAAGTTAAAGATTGCAGTGTAACTTGCCATGAGCAGTGTAATCACAAGACAAAAAGAAGAAAACGCCAACAGATACCATGTTTTTTGTTGTTTTGGTTTTTTTTAAATAGCATCTCACACCATGCTCCCTGTTTTTAGACAACAGTGGGAGCTGTTGCTGAAGTTGGAGGGAAACGCTAAAGTGTTGCTAATTAAAATGTGGGCAATGGGAATGCCAGCTGCAGACAACTTCAACAAAGGGAGGATTTGATAGTTGGTTTCCTGTGCAAGTTGATTTTTTTATATCAATGAATTAAGACTATTAGAATATTCACCTTGCACTTACATAGGGAATACAAACACTCTTCTTTGATTTACTTTAGCTTGTCCACAGAATGTAAAGTAGAAGCATCTACTGGGGAGAGTGTACTGAGGCACTAAAATAATAGAGAAAGAAGAATGCTGGGCATTGCAATTTAGTAGATTGTGCTGTGGTTAGAAAGACTACTTCATGTTATTTTGCAGAAGACTGTTATTCATATAATTATGATTTTATACCCAGTCATGAAATAGTCCCATTAGAGACCTAACATCAGTGGAGATAATGTTGAGAATTTCCTTATTGTTACTTTGTTCTTTTGTGTAGGAAGCATCAATTTTAAAGCAAGCAGGTTATTTTCTCCATGTGGAGAGAGTTGTAGCTAGTTGCTAGCTAAGCACATTTTTGCTATATGTCATTTGAAGAGGTACAAACAGTACCATGGATTTTTTGTTGTTGTTCTCAGAGATTGTCTTGAGAGTCCTAGCAGTTTTTCCCATTACGCCCATGTCACTTACGCATTATTCCCATAGCTCTGCCACGTACAGAAGGAATAAACTCAGTGCTTTGCTCTTGTTCTTGCTCCTTAAAAACAGAACCAAAATCAGAAAAGGAGGAGATTGATTTCTTCCATCACTTCAGCTCGACCTTCCACCCAAGGAGGTTGCAGTTAGTTTCTGTTTTTCTTCTTGTTCATTTTGGTTTTGTTGTTTAGGGAGGTAGAAAATTGCAGAAGGGGTTGGAAGAACAGGCATAATAGCTGATGTTCTAGCAGAGTGGTGCAGCCTGTAACTGGGTGTCTTTATCTTTCACATCGCATCTTTCAGCTGGCGTATTTTTGAGACAGAGAAAAGTTGCTAACCTCAAAAACAAATGCACAGGTCTTTGCACTGAAAAGTGACCTTCGAAGTATGCAGGAACCCAGAAGTCAAGTCAAGCCTTGCAAATAAAGACACTTCCGTCTCTCCTACCATCTTCTGGACTTTATCTCTAAAGTATCGGATGCTTTTCTGGCAATGAATTGAATGGATACTCCATCTCCTCCTCTTGTAAAATGTTAACGTGCATATGGTTAGACATTTTTAACATCCCCAGTCTTAGTGTTCCTTAAGCCAGTGTCTCAAATGTAATAGGGCTCTATGGAAAATCCAGTAGTGTTGTTTACCAGTTATCATCCATGACCTGATCAGCAACTGCACAGAGAAACTGAAAAATTCTGAGGATCTCTAAGTCACATAAGGCTGAAAACCCAGACTCAAGAAAGCCCACCCACTGTAGCTGATTGTAGTGGCTAATTAAAAGCTCTTCCTCTGGGAGAATACGGTGTTTATATCTTGTTTTTTTGAGAGAACTCCATAAAGTTGTAGTCATGCTTTCCTTCCCATGTGGTACAATATATCCTACAGGACAGTAATTCCTGTCTTTGACCATGAACTACTAAAGGGAAAGAATCTGGAACTGTTTTCAAACAGGACCAAAAAGTATTTGTTGTGCTCAATCAGATTATATTATCTTTAATAATGTTTGAGTTGCTCTCGTTTACACATTTTCTCTGAAAACACAACGTAACGCGGCACTGTCTGCAACTTCATGCTTGCCAGGTATTTCCTCTACCTTGGTTTCATTCCATATAAAATGATGATACTGACATACTTTGGGATGGAGGATCTTAGTCATTTGTTTATTTGAAGCGGTGTCAGTCTCATCAAGTATGTGACAGTGGGTTTTCCCTTTGGCCCTCTCCAGCATACAAAGCAAAGAAGCAGTTTTCAAATACAAATTATATTAGAAGGTGGAAACCCAGATTGTTCTTGTAGATGGAAATGAGACTTCCAAAATATACAGTGTGATGGGATTCTGATCATAATAGATGTTTTTCAATGGATAGCATGAAGTGTCAGCTTAAGACTGAGAAGTGACATATTCATGTATTTTTTAAGGCCAAAGGGACAGCTTCATACTAAAATAAATTTTAATGCATGTCTTAAACCCTGCATACTTCATTGTCCTCAGGATGTGCCCTTGTCCTCCACCATTGTGCTGAGATAGAACATGACTGTGATAGTAGATGGTTGCTCTGGAGAGGTGGTTTCTTAGCATTAAAAAAAAAAAAAAAGTGCTTGTCGTATATCTTAGTAAGTTCCAACTTAATCCAGGTGTAAATTAAAAGCATTTTTAATGCTCCAAACTGGCTAGTGGCAGAACAGTTGGAAGAGCAGATGCAAAGACCTTTTTGGCAATCAAACAGTGTGATTTAGTGATTAGTGTATTGCTTATCTTGCAGGTAGCACATTCACACATCTCATACTTCATCCTACATTTCATGCAGCAAGGGACTGGTCTCCCTACTCCCCAGGCTTTGTGTCATTTCTTTAGGTGCTTCATACAGAAACCCTTGTTCACATACCAGGACATGGGCAGTGCTGTAGGTCATAGCAGACTTTTAGATGAATGACGTTCATCCATCTTCTCCAATACCTTTATGATTATGTGAACATACCCAGAGAACTGGCCAATGGCTTTGTTGGTGTAGTTGCAACCAACGGGTAGCACCCTGGCTACGCTGCCTGGTGAAGAATTCCCTTTATGTCATACTAGGATATCATCATTTACTGTTGTGAAGGATACGGACCATATTTTGGGTTTCTAGTTTAAAAGTCTGTCAGCTGAGTAGGCTTGTTCATATATTTTTCAGTGCCATTGCAGTTGTGTTTCATGTGTTTACACCTAGATGCAGCCTACTTGCATTATCCTATACCAATAGATGAACAGAAATTGAATCCACAACAGGGCTTCCAAAGCTTAAAATTAAAACCTTTTCAAGGTCAACAGAGGCTGGTAATGAATTGTTTGCTGGACTTTCAGAAGAAGCAAATGTTTTGACATACTATTTTTTATAGTATGTTTATATATAGTTTATATGTGTTTCAATAGTATGTTTATAGGAAGGTCAGTGTCTTCGATTTGTATTCCCACTCCAGTTCCTGTGACATAGCAGTTCTGCTATGGATCCTAGATACCAAGGTGATGTGCTGTGAAGCTATTTTACGTGATGCTACAGTTTGGTATTGGTTGCAAAGCTATTACTGTTTTGAAGATTTATTTTTTTTTAATGCAGAGGCTAAAGAGTTAAATAATTACACTAAAAGGTATTAGTGGATAAAAAACAATTGTGTGAGTTTGCATGGAGAGGTTGTATCTTTAATAACACTGATATACAGTTGGACAAGCAGACAAGTACTCGGTTGCCCAAGCCCATCTGAGGTTATAAGCAGAAGCAGGAGACTTGAAGCTACATGTTGAGGACAATTACTCTGCATTAATTTAAGTGATATACATTTGCTTCAGGATTCAAAAGAAGTTTGTTGGCCAGGAACCTCTGGGCAATGGCAGAGGTGGTCTTTAACCACTTTGGGACAGATACCAAGAGACAGGCTATTTTCACTCAGAGAGTAGGAGGGAGTTAGCTGGCAAGGAAACGTAGGAAAAAATAAATTACACCATAAAACTAATCCCTCTTCTTAAAAATTAGATTTTTAATATCCAGCAGAACTGTGAATTTTCATTTCTAGGCTTCTTCTCTGAAAGTCTTCCTTTTGAGGATCAGGTATGAGACATCAGAGGCAGAATGACACCCATACAAAATTATCCCACTGGCAGCCAGGCATGTGTTCCTCATTGATCACATGCGTTTCTTCTGCTGTACTTTGTGCTGCTTCGGATTCACCCACGCAGTTTGCCTGAAAGCACTTCATGATTACATGAATTGTGTTACCTTCTGGGCCACCTTTCTTGGTTCCAAGGAGCTTGGTGGTTTTCTGTTCTCAGGAGTGATATTGGGGATGGATGGAGCAATGTGCTGGCAGATGTTGCCACTGTTGCTCTGCAATGAGTAGTGTTTGTTTGGGGAGTGCTAGTCTGTGCAAATCTTGCTCCTGATGATGAATCCTAGGAAATGCAGGAAGTATTTTTGGAGTCAGTAAAGAGTTTCTGCAAAAATCTGTGGTCATCTTGTGCAGATTATAATAGTTGAGTATTTTATAATACGCATTCTGAAATAGGATGATATGTGGCAATAAGGAGCCTCTACTTGCTTGGAAGGTTTGTTTTTTGGACTACCATAAGTACTCAGGTTTCTTCTGAAGAGATCCCATCCTCATCCTCAAAGTGCATCTTCACTTGGTGAAGATTTGTTTTATATTGGCAAAGTGGTTGCCTCGAGTGCTGTTTCTGGAGCAGGTGAAGCAATGTCCAAGGGCTGTGTGAGCATCCTTCAGGCAGGTGGTTGTTAAGATTGTGGTTGTAGCCATGTTGGTCTCTGGATTTTCCCAAGTGTGACAATTTGTAGGTTGTTTGATATTTGTCATTATACTCCAGAAGCTGATATCAACAGAGGTGGAGTGAAAATACTGCCTCAGTTTGGGTTCCTGTATTAATATTAATTCTCTCTCCAGGTTTGGGCACATCATGCAGGCTCTGTTTCTCAGATTTTTTACTGGCTGAAGCAGACATACGTATCTCAAAAGCTTATTGTGCTGAGGACAAAATGCTTAGTTTTGTATTCCTGTAAGAACATCTGAGTGTTCAAAAGGAAATTTTCCAGATGAAAAGCACTGAGTCATTGAACAGTTTTATTAAATAGAAGAGGGGGTTTATGTCTTAATGCTCAGCACTGAGAATTATAGAGCCTTATATATGAATGTCTTTAAAATGTGTTTTGTATTGGATAGATTGAATATGAGAAGAAGAAGAAAGAAGATGGAAAACGGGCTCGAGCTGATAAACAACAAGTGTTGGACATGCTTTTTTCAGCCTTTGAAAAACATCAGTATTACAACATTAAAGACCTGGTGGACATAACCAAACAGCCGGTGGTATGTACTAGTAGTCTTGTAATACAACCATTTTCAGTAGTTGCTGTTGTGTATATATCCCATAGCCCCCAAAACAAAAAAAAAGTTTAATATATACTATTACATGCCTTTGAAACAGGTCTCTAAATATGTTTCACCACAAACAGAAATCATCGAGTTATTTTTAGGACTGTGTAGGATACCAAGCATTGCAGTGAGCATGCTCTTTCTTGACAGAGATGGTATAAGTAACTTACATGGTCTCTTTCTTATTTAGGTTTGCTTTCATACTAGAAACCAAATTTTGTTATGCTCTGGCATCTCTCATGCTACTCCTGTCCTCGCTGAAGTAACAGCCTAGGTCTATTGCTGGTGTCACTAGTGAGTGAGTGAGTGGTCAGCCCTTCCTTCAGCTTCTGAACATTATCTTGGCATAGCAACAGTAGTCACTCTTTTTCCATGGGTCTAGAAAACTGTGTTCCATGGAATTAGTATTAACCGCACACATCATTCATGTTAGGAGCTCAGACATGTCAACACTCCCAAAATCACTTGGTTTCCTTTGCAAATAGAATAATTTTTAGACTAAGAGTTTGGAAGCTTGATATATGGGATTTATTTTGATTTTTTTTTTTTAAACTCTGTTTTGATACACAAACAAGCAAAGTATGAAGACGTGTGCTTATCTCGTGGTTTTATTATCCTGCAGTGTCTGCCAACCCCTTTATCTGTGACTTGTAACTTTCCAGTTCTTCCCCATCTTCCCCTGTTGAAGCATTCCTTGAGCAGAGCAGGCAGGAGAGGGGGGAGACAATGTCACCTGAAGAATCTCTGGTGCTTCTGGTGGTTTTCATTGCTGACTTTAGTTACCTGTCCTCAACTCAACTGCAGTTTTCAGAAAACTTAAAGAGAATCGATTACTTTTGAGTCTAGATGGAGCAACAGTTTCAGAAGTTGTTAGCCTAAGGCAGAAGAAGAAACAGTGACAGCTGGATTATGGAAAAAAAAATTCCTCTGTAAAAGAAGGGAAAAAATGGAGATGCTTGCTAGTTTTAATCGTGGATGTGTATCAGAGGATTTGTATAAGGTGCACAGTCTGTTTGGTTAAAAAAGCTGTACAAAGATGTTATCCAATTCAAATATATATAGGTTCACAGTGTTCTGGTACCTTGGAAGAAACTGGCTGAATAATGTATTCATTTCTTCTTTTCTATTCCTTTATCTAATAACTCCTTATCTGTGTGGCAGAGAATGCGTTTGGATCATGGGAGCTGAGGAGGAAGGAATAGGAGGAAGGTATAGAGGGAGTGGCAAGAAAATTTTAAGGTTTGGGGTTTTTTTAGTAAGATATAGCTGTGACAGTCACTACCTGTAAGTAAGTCTAGCATGACTTCTGCTAGAAATAGTCATCCACAACTCCCACTTAAGCCACAGGAGAACAAAAGTTTCCCTCCTCCTGTGATGTGATTTACCTCTTGAATGTATCTGTCTCTCTGCATCAGCTCAAAGGACCCTGGAGAAGCTGTGCTTCTGACACAAGTTCCTTCATTAAGTACCAAAAGTTGAGCAAGATTAATACAATTTTTGTCTTAGTCACTGCCCTAAGGATTAGATCTATAGAGCAAAATAGTTCACATGAATACTTCTGTTACATTTATGATGAATTTCTCTGCCTGACTGTATAGCTCCTCTGTCATCATATGCTCCTGAATATATTCTGCCCATAGCATAGTAGGTCTGTGCTGTGTCCTTTCATCTCAGCAAATCTAGCCCTTGAGGGTTTTTCCCAAATATTGTAATACAGATATATTAAAAGGAAATCGTAGACTAATTTCACCCAACATCACGTGTTATTTGGGTTATATCTTTGCATCTGTGTTTCTTATTTGAGTCTCTGCTGATGGCTAAAAGTCCCATGGGGCTCCTGGGAGATTAATCAAACCATTAAACGCTCTTCCCCTGAGAGGGCTGTGTGGTCTCCGTTGCGAGCTGCGTGCAAGAGTTGGGGCTTTCGCGTTCGTTCCCAGACGGGGTTTTGCTGTAGGTGTCGGTGCCCATCCAGCTTCCTCAGACCTCCTAATCTGAGAAAATAAATGACCCAAACCCAGTTCCTGATGCCTTTCTTCATTCACTGTGTAGCCAGCATGGTGATAAACTCAGAACTGTCTTTCAGTACATCACCTACCCCTCATCTAAAGCTGGCCTAATTTCTCATCTGGGTTCCCGTTAAAACCTTCTGTAGGGAGCCACTGACAGCACCCACTTCCATTGGAAAATACTGTCCCTTGGTTCCTGCTGCCCAGCCAGTGTTCGCTCCATGACTGAGCATCCCTGAAGCTGCAGACTTCAAACTCTGGTGTATAACTTCTGGTTTGGTTTTTTTCTTGAAAAGTATCTGTTCCTGATGCTCACGGTGACTTTATTGTTCACAGAGCAGCTATACCTGACAAAAAAACCCCATAAAGTGAAATGCCAACAGGCGACTAGGCATGATTTCCCCTTGCTGTACAGAGGTTGGCTGCTAATTAATCTCCGCTGGGTGTTCACTGCTTTAGTTTCTGTCATAGTGTCTGAGATTGTCTGGGAATGTCATTTCTCGTCTGAGTTTCTAAATGTTGAGGTTATTTTCAGGCGTGAGGAAAAAAAATGCTGCTGCTGTCTTCTCAGCTCCTGTTAAAATGAAGTTCTAGGTGCTTACATCACTGGCTATTAATATATAAAACACATTTGGCATGGGGAATTAATATCTTTTTAGTGAAGTAACAAATAAAGTTATTTTTCTTATGTAATGGTAAAAGTAACTAGTATATTAAACCCTTGCTACAGAATATATTGCATGCTACATGGGAAATTGCTGCCATTTTTATTTTGTGATCATGAAATCACAAAGCAAGTCTATTCTGATTGCAAACTGTTATATTAGGGAAACCCAGGTTTATTTGTTTTCTTTTTTAATCAAAAATAACAATTTGCAGTAATAGGCAAATCCATTGCCACCTACCTAGATCTATGTACTGAGCGCTCCCTGGAAATACTGCAGTTAATTCTAGATTTGGACTTCATGGTTGAGAACATAATATGCTTTTTAAGTGAGCAATCAAATATTTGTGAAGTGGAACCAGTATGGAACCAGTGGTCTCATGAATTTTTTCAAAATTGGGGTAGGTTTTTTGCATTTTCTTCTTTCTTTTATTTCAGCTCTAAGTAATGGTTGTCCTAAATAACTGGATAGCATTGGAACTGTGCCTGGAACAGGCTGCCCGGAGGGTTGTGGAGTCTCCTTCTCTAGAGACTTTCAAGACCCTTCTGTATCTGTTCCTGTGTGGCCTGCCCTGGGTGTTCCTGTGCTGGCAGGGGGGTTGGACTCGATGATCTCCAGAGGTCCCTTCCAGCTCCTACCATTCTGTGATTCTTTGAAATACAAGTGGGGGGGTTTCCCCTCAAAGGTTCAGAAGTGTTTTCAGACCTTTGGGAGTTAGCTCCTCTCTCAGAAATTTTTGTCCCATAATTCTATAATAACATTTCTTGGTTTATGGAAAAAATCATGTGGGAAGGTGTATCAGCAGAGGATACCTTAAACATACAAACAGATTACCTACACTTTAGCTTCTTTATTAGAATTATATGTATAGAAATGTATTGGTTCCCCTTCTGAGAAGAAATTGTGGGCCCCTGATTAGTGCTTACCAGGCTCTAAAATTCAGTATCTGCCATGACTGGAAGAAGTGTGGGGGGATTTCTCTTGATGATACAGTGTCAGACTGAGTAGTATGCTTCCAGGGGTAGGGGACAGCCTGGCACAGTGCAGACCCAGGTGGAGGGTCCTGGTTTCCTGCAGGAAAAATCTTCATGTCCCCTGAACTCATCTTATGAAGCCAGTTGCTCTCATCTATGTCCAGTACAGCAGGAGCATCTCTGATTTGGAATTGTCCAAAAGTTCCGTGTTGCCTGTGCACACAGAGTGATTTTTTGAGGGTAATGCTCTCAGCTGTCCTCCCTCAAACCACTGCTGCTTGTTTCCCCTGGGCAGCAAGAGATGACAAATAGGAATATGTTGCAAATCTTCGGTTGCTGAGGTACCCTTACCTATGGCACAGACGTTACCTCACTGTTCAGTTGGGGTTGGTTTTGTTCTTTTTTGTTACGCTGTTGAATTAAAACTCTTGGAAGTTTTGCCCGAAGAGAAGCAGAGCTGCCTGGGGAACTGGGTCTGAAAACTAATTGAAATGAAATGTAATCAGTTAACCGGGTGGGTGGTTTAGAAGCCTGAGCTGAGAATTGCCTTGTGCAAAATGTCACCCAAAGATACTGCCACCAACCAGCAGCGAGCTGCCGGGAGCCGTCGGCCATCCAGCCGTAGCGTTTTCCTTCTGCCTGAGCCCTGCAGTGTCATCACGCCGTGTGACCTGGCTTCCCAAATACAGACTTGGTCTCTCACCCCAAGAACTGCATATGGATGCAATTCGTGGGACTAAGCGCAGTTCATTTTTTTATTTTATTTTTTGCCAATTTTCCTTTATCTGTGTGGTCTAGAGCAGAATTTACCCTTGAATCTGAGTGTTTCTTCCACCCACCCTGTCATCTTTTGAAGAGTCTGTCAGTGCCACTACTGAAAGCTGCCTCGTGTGCACGCTCAGGGATTGCAAACAAAGCGTTGGCCAGGCAGGTGTACACATCTGCACATCCCCACCGAGAACTCTCTTTCTCACCTGCTTTCATAACCTTTTAAAAGACGCATTGCACAGCAGCAGCATCGCCGTACAAAAACATTGGCGCCCTAATTGCGGTCGCGGCGGGTACATTTATCTTGGGTACCCGACTGTCAAATCATGACAGCATCTCTGAGAGCTGGGAAAGCTGTGCCAAGAGATGTCTCTTGATCTCCTGCTGCCACCTGCTGGGGTTTGCATCGTGCACCCGGGAAGACTGAGGAGCCATCCCCGCGGTGCAAAATGAACTCCCTGCTCCAAGGAAAGACCCGAAGAAAGTAGTTTGTATGCACCGCCTGTTCGGTGCTTATCTTTCTTGCTTGCTGGGCAAACAGCCCTCGTTGCTTTCACACAGGCTGGAAGAATAATTTTGCTACCCGAGTCCAAACTGAAGTGCTGTCGTTAGGGTGGGATCTGGAACTTTTTTGGCTTTGTAAATTTTTGACGCGTAGCCGGAGGGAGAATAAAGATTGGTTTCTCTGAAAGAGGCTTTTTTAATTGACTAAGAACACACTTTTTATTTATTTCTCAACCTTTCCATTTAGCAAAAAATGGGAAGAATGTAAGGAAGAGACTGGGCAATCAGCCTTTCTAATTTTTTCCTATATCATCAACAAATACTTGCTGGTTTTAATGACCTGGAGTATATATTTGTGCTTAGTGGAACTACAGATACAGAAAATACAATGGTTCCAGTAACTCCAGCTTAATATATGCACTCAAGAGGATTAAATTGCACAAAGTAAGGCAGTTAGGAATTTAATGTGGGGATTCTTAAACTGTGGTCTGCTGTTGCCATAGCAATCCACTCAAGTCAGTCCCGATTAATATTTAAACAAACAAGCAGGCAAACGTCTCTTTAAGAAATGAAACAAATTACTACTGGTATTTATTGCAAAGAGTAAAGGAGTGTGCTATTAGTGAGCTGTCTTGTGTCAAAGGTTATAATACTGATATCGTAGCTTTGCCTGGTTTGTTTTTCATTTCTGTTCCTTGCCTTAATATTTGAATGTATTAGAGAATTCTCTGGCACCTCCTCAGCTCTGCTCTAAAATGAAGCCGTAATAAAATGCTTAAAGCTTTGCAAAATGGCATGAAAATCAACAGATCAGGGCTTTGTTGGGGTCTGAATAAGACAGGGAGTTTCAAGACAATCCCAGCCCAAGCCAGACAAAAAGCCAAGAATTTTTAGCTCAGGTAGAGAAGTTCCAACAGGAGGAAGATGTGTAAGATAACCCCGGCATCGCCCTCACAGAGGTGCTGGGAGCTTCCCTTCATCAGCCCCTGGAACATCCATCTAGTCAGTACCTGCCTCTCCATGCCCCAGCAGGACTGTGGAGGGCCTGCCCAGGAGCCATCACCCCTGGGGCTCTGGTGCTGCCCGCTGCATCCCCGGGACTCACACTGGGCAGTGCACACAGGCTGCTGATTACACCCTGGAGGTGCCTGTGGGTTGGAGTCTCTCACAGGGTCATTATGGCACAAATCCCTGCCGGTCAGATGAGTCCTTTTTATCCAGCAAGTCCAGTGTGGTTGAGCAGATCAGGTGACGTTGTGTCGCCTACCTCTGTAATTTGAATTTCTGCTTCCTTTCAGATATACTTGAAAGAAATTTTACGAGAAATAGGCATCTACAATGTGAAGGGGACCCACAAAAACACATGGGAGCTGAAGCCAGAATACAGACACTATCAAGGGGAAGATAAGAGTGATTAACGGAAGTGTTTACGCGGAGTGATCGCCCTGAGGGAACCACGGTGTGTTTACAGACAGGACTGAGTACAGCGCAATTCTGCAAGGCTCCACTTAAATTAAAGCAGCTGATAACTTTGTAATTATCTGTAGCTTCTTTTTTTTTTTTTTCCCAAGGAATATTTCTTGTATGTTTCTATAAGTGTTTTGTCTTTTGACAGGAAAAGAATATTTATAGAATAAACTCGTATTAGATTTATCTTTATTAGAAATCTTTTGAGTTCTCATCTTACCTTTTCTTGATAGCTTTGCGGCTTTTCCCAGCCTCCGTGACTTTGGAGGAAGATGTGTCCTAGAGGAACCCGTATTTTTGTGATGTTGCATTCCAGTAGAACCGGATTAATACCTTCCCTTCTGCTGGGATGTGTCAGAAGGCTTTGTCTGGAAGGCTGCAATGATGCACAGCCCATTGTGCTGTGTTTGGGTGGAATGGGCTTTGGGAAAAACAGCAAGAACTGCGATGCTCATCACCATCCTTAGACACCACAGGAACAAATCAACAGTTAAAAAATCCCTAAAGCAAAGGCTGTTTGATACTCGAGTCAGTGGGAAGACAACAATCCCTTCCAGGTGATTACCGAGAAAAAAAATGTCTGTCAATTAGGTACATCAAGGAATAGATTCATCTTTTGTTCATTTTTTAATGCTGTTACTTATGTTTGATGTTTAAGCATATCAATAAAAGCATTATTTTAATTTTTTCCACAATGGGCATTGGTATCGAGGTGTTTGGGGTTTTTTTTTTTCAAATTGTGTTTTTATTGCTGGCTTTGCCACTGGGTTTCCGTGTGTTTTGGTGAAGATTGCTTAATGCATCCATCTCTGTTCCCTCCGTTTTGAAATGCACATTGCAAGGGTTGACTCTTCAGCATCCTTTTTGCGGGGGAGCAGGGAGGGAGATGGGACAGGGCTACTTCATTATATTCTCAAAGCCTTTTCATTACAAAAAAAAAAGCAAAGCAAGCAGAGTGGGGAAAGAAACTCCTTTAGTATACCTGTAAATGAAGTAGAAGGTGAGATTTTATAGCACAACTTTCACGTTCTTTCAGATGTTTGCATCATTTCTGCACGATAATAAACTCATCGGTCTGTGTGCAAAAGCAAACATTCCATTATTAGTCCGCTTGGAAGCAACAAAAGGTTCAGAGTTGTTTGTGTATCTCTCTAGAGATATGCTTCCTGCTGGTGCTCAGCTTTCCATGGCATGAAGTGTCCAGTTCCTAGGAGGTGGACTGCTGAGCCTTTCTGAAAGCAAACAGTGTTCCAGGGATGTGTGCGTGCTTTCATAAATATCACTGCTGACTCCTCTCTCCTCAGGCTCTGCGGGCAGGAGCGTGGCCTTAAGGGTAAGAGTTTGATGTTTGTCTGCCAGAGCCCCAAGGAATTTCACTGAAGCAGTTTCACAAAGTCAAGGTTTGCCCCTTTCAGAGCCCTGCTAAGGACTTGGGCTGCGACAGTTTTGCAGAGTTAAAGAGTTTAATTTGTTAAAGCGACAGATACAAGAGATTGCTGTTGATAAATGCAAAATCAAGCTCGAGTTAGTAATTGCTGGGTAACATCCAACAAAGGCAGAAGCTGAAGCCTTTGTAATAGTAACACTAGGAAAAGTTATACTGTGTAGTGAAGGAGCAATTCTTACCAGGAAGGTGTCCTTGTCTTGGGTGGAGGAAGAGGAGTATAGCCCATTGACTATCTCTAATAGACCTTCAGTCTTTTCCCCCCAGAGGTATTTCCCTCATGGTTTTTTATATCCTGATCCCATCTGTCCCTGCCTTCTAGGCGATGTTTAGCATGATTTGAGTGGAGAGTTGAGTAACATGGTCATGTATGTTTAGCACGTACTCCACTAGGCTCATTAACATATTTTGGGGTGTACACCTGAGTACCCACTTTGCAGATCATTAGGCAGAGGTCTTCACTTGGACACTATAGCCTTCAAAATCTGTGTCAAAGCTGCTTGCTTTTGTTGTTTTAGCCAAAACAACTCCATCTTACCTTCACGAGACTTACTCCTTCAGCTCTCTGGTGTGCCACCTCAGCAAGACTCCTTCCCCAGAGACAGCATAAGCATGGTCACTGACATCTTAACCTTACTCCTGAAGCACACTAAATTAGTCTGCATTCCTGTCTCATGGCAAGACTGGACCGGGCCATTATCCCACAAGGACACAGCTTGCTAATGTCTGCAGGAGATATCTGAGGATGCTGAGAGGAAAGCAGGAACTCAGCCTTCATGTCTTCTACAGTACATTATGTGCTCCCTAACAACAGCCAGAGCCTGCACACATTGCTGTCCTCCTTGTGCTGCTCCAGTCCTCTGTAGATAAGTGTGTGGGATGAGAACTCTTGTTTTTCATGAGCTGGGCTCCTCTGCTGCATTTGTGTCCTGTTTTAGCAGCTAAGTTACATAGAAAGTCTAGGTCAGCTTCTCCCTTATGTTGTTCCTCATGTGGTCTTCTAAAACCATGCAGGAGAACGCCATGCAGTCCTGGTTTAGCAGTGCTGGCATTCAGTGCCACAAGCGAAAATGACCATGCCATTTCAGAGGGAAAATGTTACCTTTAGAGGGATCCCCAGCAGGATTAGCTTTTGGATCTGCTTGTATTTTTGGCTTCATGAGAGTGTGCTGGTTTACAATTGGTCTACTGTTGGGAGGGCCATCATCAGCCAGCATGAAATGCCAGAAGATCTAAGTAAAGTAGGTATATTATTGATCTGCAGAGTGCCTTCGAACAGCGTAAAGAGGCTTTACTTAGGAGTAATGGAAAGTGAACTGAGCACAGCATTTTTTATGGGGTTTATGTTGCTACAAAATTCTTATCTTTCTGGGCGTCAATAAAAACATGGAGGGTGTCAAAAGCGAACAAGCAGTGGAGTTTTCAAACACTAGCAAGAGAAAAGCTGAGGGAAGCCAAAGTGCCCTGCTTCACTTGCAGCCTTCTCTGGAGCAGTGACAGTTTTCAAGGTAAAATGGGAAACAGGGCAGTGAGGAAACTCCATTTCAAAATGGAACTAGGAAACACTACGCCACGATAAACTAAGAAAATATATCTAGTGGACAGTCCAGATGCCAGAGAGCTCATGAAGCCCTTTTTTACCTTTTTCCAACATCATTTTGAAGGCTTTCTAGCTTGTTCTGGACAACTGGAATTTTAGCCCTGAGTGCAGCCACAAAATCCACGTGGCCTGAGAGACAGGCACAGTGAGCCCCCGGGGTGCTGACCAAGAGGATGAAAGATGCTCTCCTGTGCCAATACTGGGACCAGTGCCATGCGTCCAAGGACTCTGCTGGCTCCTGCCTCCTAGAAGTACATGGTAAAGATGAAGGTAGAGTTGTTAGGTGCCGCTGCAGGTGGCCAAGCCACAAGGTCTTGCAGCATAAACTAGCCCAGAGCCAGCAAGGTAGACACGCTGCTATGGGCCCCACATTTTTCTTGCTGCAGTTTCTCAAGGCACTGCAGGACCCACCTAACTTCATGCGAGGCTGTGATGATGAGTTAACATTTGGGGCAACCTCATCTGGATCCAGCATGCAACAAACAGCTAAACCTCTCCAGCTCTGCTCCCCTTGTTCTGCAGGGGGGACCTTATGCAAGTGCTGTTAGTAGGATTGCCATCTGCCAAAAGAGAAGAGGAAGAAGAGGCTCATAGACATTCAAGTCTGATGCCCTGGCCCCCATGTTTGGATTAATTTAAATTCTGCTCTTGTAGCAGTCATGAACACTTGAGTGTCTGCTGGTATTCCCATGTGCTGCTCTCTCTGCTCACTGCTCAACTCTTTGCTCATGCAGATGTTCTTGACTAGCAGTGGTCAAAACATTGGTCTATGAGCGCGTCCCATAGGCACTAGCAGAAGTAGCAATGTGCTGAATGCCATTAAATGAAATTAAAAGTATGTCTCATCTAGCATTACTTCTCCCAAATGACCAGTTCAGGTCATCAGAAATTTCATACTTGGTAAGCCCAGTTGGTAGAGGCACGGGCCTGAGCTGATGCAAGGTGGCAGTGACACAGCCGCTCCAGTAGAGAAAGCCATGTGCCAAGGGGCTGGGGATGGGTAAGAAGGCTGCCACTGCTGCATGGGGAAGGGAAGTGGATTTGAAGCCAGAATGGGACAACCTGGTCCTGGCGCTGCCCTGCTTCCCTCCTCACAGCTCTAAAGATCCACCTGCCTCTTCCACAGCGCATCCTGCAGCCAGCCCAGAGGCCGCTGGTGGGATGGGCAAGGCTGCTTGAGGCATGGGAACAGAAAGCACCAAGTGTGACTATCAGCTGTGGGCTTGCAGAAAGTTACGTGGCTACAAGACCTCTGCTGCTGACACCGTGTCTTCGACACAGAGCCCTGAGTGGGATCAGAGCTTGCTAACTGCTATGATCCAGTGGGTGCTCCCTACAAGTTGTCCACGCCTCGAGTCAGCTACGTATTGTCTTCACCAGCTGCTTGGAGTTGGCACCAGCTGAATGTACCTCTTGCATGGGTCAGCTATGCCCACCAACATTCACACGTCCCTGTCACCAGGATGGCATTTTCATTACTCACTGTCTTTACTGACTCCTAACAAATAGTTTCCTCATTAACACAGTATCAGAGCAGACCATTGCTCCAGGCTCACCTGGAAGATAGCTCTGCTTCCTGAGCCTTTCAAAGAGCTGTGGCTGGGTACAGCCTGCCCCATCTCTCATACCACTGGCAGGACTGGAAGACTCATTCTTGGCTCTCCTAAGACTATCTGGCTGCAGGGTCAGCCTTTCTCATGGAGTGCTTAATTCTTCACAGAAGGATGACAAAGAAAGATCAGAAAAGGCCCTTTCCAGAAGAGCTCAGCACCTGGTGCTACAGCAGGCATCTTCAGGTTCAAACCTCTTGTCTGGGCTCAAGAAGGTCAAACTCTTACACCCTCAGCTCTCATCAAACTCAAAAAATGTTTGAGTTCATGACAATTTGGAATAAGGAACTGATAAATACCTTTGGGTGGGAACCATGTAAGCCAGAGGGGTCAATGAACGCAGGGGCCATTGGGCATCGCTTCAGCCAGGCACACCCAGGGCTTGTGTGATGAGTGAGATTCGAGTGCCATCAACTGAACTTCGTGACCCTCTTCAGTGTGTTTGCAACTACAGGCAAATGGATAGAAGGGAGAAGCTGCAGTAGTTGGTTTTCAATCTTGAAGAAAATGACTGTTTCTTTTCCTCTCTACTCCATTGACTAGTTTTACCTCTGGATATCATTCTTGAGTGGGATTCCATGAGGCCCTGAGTACCTCCAGGAGGCAGGGAAGGCTTTCAGCAGCTGCAAGACAGATAACCAAGTACCAGAGGAGCAGGCAAAGGCTTGATTAAAAGCAAAGAAGTAATGGAGACCTTCCTCGGCCACCTGAGCCTATGCTTGCACTGAGCCAGCTGCCCCCACCAGTGTGTTGTGGGAAGGTTGGTAGCCCTGAGGGAGGGAGATGAGACAGCCCCACCCTGGGCTTCACAGGTCTAATTTAAGGTCTTTTTTTTTTTTTTTTTTTTTTTTTTTTTTTTCCCCAGGGACACTCACATAAACCCCAGCCTCCCTCCACCACTCAGCCAAGCCCAGCTCTGGGAAGAGGCTATTTATACTCCAGGCTGCAAGCAGCAGGGGCTACATCCATAGAATCATAGAATAGCAGAGGTTGAAAGGGACCTCTAGAGATCAAGTCCAACCCCCCTGCCAGAGCAGGATGACCCAGGGCAGGCCACACAGGAACAGATCCAGGCAGGTTTTCTAAGTCTCTAGAGGAGGAGACTCCACAGCCTCTCTGGGCAGCCTGTTCCAGGCTCCATCACCTTCACCGTAAAGAAGTTTCTCCTCATGTTGAGATGGAAGGTCCTGTGTTCTAGCTTGTGACCACTGCTCCTCGTCCTATCACTGGGCACCACTGAAAAGAGACTAGCCCCTTCTATTTGACACCCACCCTTCAGATATTTGTAAACATTAATAAGATCTCCTCTCAGTCTTCTCCAGGCTAAACAGCCCCAGGTCTCTCAGCCTTTCCTCACAAGAGAGATGTTCCAGTCCCTTTGTCATCCCTGTAGCTCTCCATTGGATTTTTTTCCAGTAGTTCCCTGTCTCTCTACCAGCAGCTGCAGGCAGTTTTATTGCTGCAGGAGGCAGAGAAATCATCCCTGCCTGCACTGACTGGAGGAGCTGAGGGTGCCTGGCTCAGGTGCAGACACAGCTGTAGGTAGCAGAGATGAACCTCAGCCCTTGAACCAGACTATTCCAGTAGCAACAGTGGGGTTTTGCTAGCTGAGCATCTGCAGGGAGGGAGCATCCAGCTTTACACGGCCTTTTCTCAACTACTCTATTACAAAGAATTTGGGAAGCTAACCCTTAAATCCTTTCTGGACACCTAATTTTTTGGCCGTTCTCTATAAATATCAAACAGCTGCATGCCGTTGGCAGGGCTGCCAGCATGCCCATGCCTTGCTGAGGCTGGGAAGGAAGGAGGCCACTCTAAAATGCCACCAGTGCCTTCCTTCCACCGCCGCTGGTCACAGCCAGGGAGGTGAATCCATCTGTTGGCTCCCAGGATAACAAGAGGGCTGCAGAGAAACAAGTGCTCATCTTTTTTTTTCTCACCACATTCAACCTCAGTGGCAAAGTTGGCATCATACATCCAAACAGTCTAAAAAGCCTGACTAAGGTGTTTGGCTCCTTTCTGTCAGAAGTGGAAGGTAACAGCAGCAGGTCCAGTGGCTCAGAACACCCAGCAGATACCCACAACACCCTGCCGTAGTCCGGCAGAACCCACTTCCAGGGTCACCAGCACTTGCTGGCACCCAGAAGAAAAAGCACACAGCCCCAGACCTGACCACAGCCACGTGGCTGTCATCTTTGCACAACAGCTTCCAGCTGCAGCTTCAAGCAAAAGGCAGCCAAGGCAGAGGAACCACAAACCAGCAGGGTTATGCTCCTGGCAATGGATTTTGGGCTGTTCATGGCAAAGACTTTCAGGCTTGGCTAGGGATTTTTCCCTCCTGCCAAGACAGTTCTATAACTCTGAGCTAAATGAACATGGTGTTTAACTGCTGCTCTCACACTGTGGGTTAGAGGTGGCATGGAGAGTTACTTGCTGGCTGGTGAAGGGCAAAACATCCCAGTTTATATAGGCTGTCGCATCTGGAGCACGAGGCTGAAAAGCTAAAGCGCAGCCAGAGGTTCACGGGAGCAGAAAGAGGTGCCTTAACCTGCTCCGAGCCACCAGCAGCGCCTGAGAAAGCAGAGGTTTCTTGATACAGATACTATTGCTGTTTAATAAAAACATCCTCTCTAGACAACTGTTGCCGGAATCACTGCCTGGACTGCAGCAGGCTGGCCTGAACCAGCTCCACAGTCAGATGGGAAGGAAGCAAGTGGCAGCTTTTTTAATTTTTTCTGCAACTTTTTAGAAAAATAATCCAATTTGAATTCTCTGACAACAGCCATGTCCTAAGCTTACAATAAGTCCCTCCTGGTATTGGGCTAAATCCACATGAAAGAAACAAAAATGACCCAAATCAAACCCAACTCTCCTACCCCTGTCCATTATTTAAATGTTTCCCTTTGCAGGTTCTCCCTCCTTGTGCCAAAGCTGGGGGCTGCACAAGGACCTTCACCCGCCCAGGCTCCGGCACCCACACCCTGCCCATGCCGCATGGGCAAAGCCAAGGGATGGAGCCAGGCTGGCTTGGCTGGGTACCTGAGGGGGAAATAGGAGTATCCAGCTCTCCGTGGCCCCACCAGCACCTCTCCCAGCACACCAGGTGTTCCCTCCACTGTATGAACACCCCCAAACCTGCACCCTTTCTCCTCAAAGCAGCCAGATACAGAAGCATTCAGGATGTTAACAGCACAGTCTCAGAGGTGGGATTTTCTTGACGGCACTTGGCTGAACCCCTGCCCAGGCTGTGCTGAAGATGCTGCAAGGATGCTTGGAGAGGGGGAAAAAAAAAAGAGTGAATTTGCAGATCTAACTGGGGCACCAAAACTGTGAGACAAAGAGCAGGCATTGAGGGGGAGCAGCGGAGTGGGAGCGTGGAAGGCCAAGGTGACCACGGGACACGTGCACAGCAGTTGCTGCTTCCTCCAGCCCTCTCTCCCTTAACCACAAAAGCACAAAACTAAAAGAGGATTCCCTCCCTGCTGCTTTCTAAACAATCAGCTTCCTTTCCCCTGCCAACAGCAGGCTCATGGTGGGTGCAGAGCAGATCCAAGCCGGCAGAGGAAAGGTTTCTGCCCAGCCGCTTAACCCGCTACGTGAGACTCAGGAGAAAAGCTATTTGGATCCTTCCCAGCTCCACAGCCCTTCCAGCCACAGAAAACATCTTCCCAAGAATGTGAGATACAAGCCTGATAAGGATGTGTTTTAAAACAAGACTGAGATAGGTTTTAAAGCTGTTCTTCGCTTCAGGCTGCATTTAAGCAGCACCAGGGTAATTTGTTAGGATGGGGGACTTCTCTCAACTCAGTAACTCGAGGTGTAGTGGTGACAGCAGCATAAAACTCTTGTCTTCTCAGACTGCTTTAGCTCTGCAAGCATTAGGAAACAGCTGCTTGAAACAAAGAGGGGCCAGAATAGGAGGAACTGGGTTATGAGGAAATACACCAACTTCCTTTTGGACTCAGGAGTCGCATCACAGGCTGTTGAGAAGTGTATTTACCAGCCCCGGGCCAGCCCCTGAACAGCATGTAGTGACTCCCAACACAAGGGGCTGGATCCTGCCTTTCTCACCCTGCCTCCACTGCAGCCAGCTACCACCGCAGCACAGCTGAGACAACTGCTTGTCACCACCATGGTCCTTCCCTGCCACCAGGTGTGGTTTAAGCTCTCCTCGCTGGTGCCTGGCAGGCTCAACACTGCAGAACAGCAAAACTTGCCCTTTTCCCGGAGAAACCAAAGGCAGCAATGCATTCTGGGGCAGCGCAGCACAGACAGCAGCAAACCTGCTTCTCCTGCAGAGCAAAATCCTGCATCTGAAGAGATCTTTGAACTGACGCTTTCCTACAGCAGCCTGAAGGGACACTTCCCACCAGAGGCTCTGCCATGCAGAAAAGCACAAGATGTAGAGAGTGTAAGCCACTAGTTTGGCATGTTTGCACACCCCCGTTAAACACCCCAACCAGCCGGGAGTACAGACAGGACAGCACGTATAAGCCACCCAACCCAACAGCCAGGCTGCGCTCAGCATCCTCTTAAGCAGCTGCTTTTCAAAGCAGCACCCTGTCATTTGTACACAGCTGCCACAAGGCAATTTGCTCCAGGCCTGCACCCAAGGTTCCCAGCCTCAGAACCCTGTGAGCAGGCAAGGAAGGGAAGAGCTGTTTCCACTCCCACATACCAGCTCTGCTCAGTTTTCAACACTCAGACTCACTGGAAATTGGAGGCAGAGGTAGCAGGGGCTGCAAGCACTGTCCCACCCACAACCAACCTCACTCCTCTGAGAAGCAACAGTCTCAAACTGTGTATTTACTCTCCCCTTCCTTGAAGGCTCTCAGTTTTCAACAGATGCAAGAGGTAAGGCCAAGATAACATCCTCACCTGGCCCCATTAAACAAACCTTCTGCAAGGAAAGCAAGAGTTGGCTTACAGCGATTTTATTTGGACTTTGAACCTGCCTTTCAGCCCCACTAGGTGAAGGCAGAGGAGCATTCATTTACATTGCTCAGATTACACCAAAACTGTACTTGAGCCAGAAGTGCAGCTGGCACAAGACTTTCTTGGGAAAGTTGAAAATAATATGAAGTTCCCATAGAACTAAAATAGGGTGTGTTTAAACCAGCCCCGAACCTCCGAGATAACGAGGGCACGCTCCACTCCCACCTCCAGACAGTATCTCACCCCTCCCAGTCTGCTGCCACATCTATCTTAGCCCCGCAGGAACCTACCTCCACCTTAGCCCTCCAGCACCAGGGGCAAAAACGCCAAAACTCTGGTGGCCTAAGGCCTCACAGCTGGCAAGTGTGTTAACACCCTCCCCTTTCAGGCACCTTAACCTCCTATACCTCTGCCACCCCCAGAGCTGGAAGTTCAAGTTAGTGATTTGCAGTCCACAGCAACACCACCAGTTGCAGAGGCAGCCCTGCTGTCAGCAGCAACAGCTGGAGCTCTGAGGGTGTTTGTGCTCCTTTATTCAATCCAGACTGCCACCAGGTCAGACAGGCAGAAAGCGCAAGGAACCCCTTACTGTCGCATCTCAGCAAGAACCAGAGAAGCAATGGTCATGTGCTCCAGGTCTGTCAAACAGATGCATTTCCTGAACAGCAAGTTATACTCTGGTAAGGCTCGAGCCCATACACGCACCTGCTTTGCAGTAAGCAGGGACAGGCCATTCCGACACTTCTCTCCACATACAGAAAACCCCCAAATCCTGCAACTTGACCAAGTTCTATTTAATCTTCTCCTGAGCAGCTGTGAAATGCACGGGAGCTAGAATCACAGCCCAGCTGTGTTAAAAAAAACCCTAGCAACTTCCCCCTCTCCCCACATGCCTGGGCTCCAAAAGTGCTGGTGTTAGACTTCTGCTACATCCATTCTCTTACACCCTCATCCTGAAGTCATACTACAACTGAGGACAGACCCAAGTGTCCTTGTCTGACAAGGAAGCTCAGCCAGCACTCAGCTTGAGTAGCACCTATTCCATTTTGGGTTGTTACAGGGTTTTGTGTTGGTTTTTTTTAATTATTATTAATTTTTCTGTCTTTTCCAGAGAGAAGTCTCTGTGCCTTCATGAAAGATGAAGGTGGTCCACTCCATTACAGTAAGATTCCTTGGGCTTTGCTTTACTGACCTCAGCCTGCTCTTCCACGCCAATGCCAGAGGTAGAAACTGCGCGAGGTCCATCTGGAGACAGTCAAGCTGTAGCGTGCTAGGACCAGATGTACCATGCTACCGAGTGTACCAACCTCTCCTGAAAGAAACACACTAGACCAAAAGGCATCACCTAGAATGGGTTTAAATGAGTTTTATTTTAGACAACCTACATGACAGATGTTTGTGGTTTTGGTTTTTTTTTTTTCCTTTTTTAAACAATGCCT
Organism: Todiramphus chloris collaris; assembly: GCA_025345505.1. Lineage (NCBI taxonomy): Eukaryota > Metazoa > Chordata > Aves > Coraciiformes > Alcedinidae > Todiramphus > Todiramphus chloris. The sequence continues at coordinate 41,268,702 of JANVCC010000021.1, forward strand.
CCACTCCAAATCAGGGTCAAAATAAGTGAATAAAGCTCAAGATGACATCAGTCCGGTTGTTAGACATCGCCAATTCCTGGTGTTGTGCCGATGAAGAAGAAACAGCAGCCAGCTATGAAGACAGGTGATCCAAAACCATACTGATTGATTCGTTACTGAAACAAGAGTAGCAAGGGTTAGTTCAAGGTCATGACAGTCAGAGCAAGTTTCTGTAACTCATGTATGTATTCCCTAATTCAATCTGAGCTGCCACAGGCAGGCAGGCAGAAAGCGCAAGGAAGTTATTTTTGCATCTTAGTGCAAACCAGAGAGCAACAGGGAAAGTGCTCATGGTCTATCAGAGGATGCTGATCGTTCCTGCCATCGTACAGAGCAACTGGCACCAGCTGCCGAGCAAAGCAGACAGGATACTCATTCACACCCTTTTGCTTGATGCACCAAGTTTCAGGTTTCCTCTCCAATAAGAGGATGTCCTAAACAAGTACTAAAGCTTTGATGGATGTGCTGTCTCTAACAAGAGCTGTACCAAGAAGCTGGAACAATTTTTGCCTACTGGAACACCCTGCTAGTGTCCTTTTACTTCATAAAATCATTTAGGTTGGAAAAGACCTTTAAGATCACAGAGTCGAACCATTAACCTAACTCTACCAAGCAGGCTGCTAAACCACATCCCTAAGCACCACATCCACAAGTCTTTTCAAGTCATCCAGCGATGGTGACTCCACCACTTCCCTGGGCAGCCTGTTCTGATGCTTGACAACCCTTCCTGTGAAGAAGTTTTTCCCTAATAACCAACCTAAACCTCCCCGGTACAACCTGAGGCCATTTCTTCTCACCATATTGCTTGTTACTTGAGAGAAGAGCTCACCACTCACCTCTCTACAACATCCTTTTAGGTAGCTGTAGAGCACCAAAAGGTCTCCCCTCAGCCTCCTTTTCTTCAGGCTAAATAGCCCCAGTTCCCTCAGCTCCTCCTCACTAAGAATTGTGCTCTAGGCTACTCAGCTACTTCACCATAAAGCAGATGAGTTACTTGAATTACGCATCCAAAAGGTGTGCCCAAGGAGGAGAGATGCACACAAGCTTCTGCTCTGAGGAGGTACTGTCCAGGTGACTGCCTGTTCTAGGGCCCAGGACAGACATCACCAAGCACCATCCAGCTGCAGGAGGTGTGGGTCTGTTTTGACCAATAAAAGTGTTCCCTTAGTCAAGCTGCTGCTAGACACACTAGACACACTAGACACTGGTTCATCTTTACATGACTTGCATACCAGAAAGCCTCGTAAGAGGCTTTACAGATAAATTTAGCTGGCTATAAACAGACTTTGCAAGTCCACGATGACTGGGAAAAGCAATTGGTGATCCCACACTGCCAGGCTGCAGTGAATTCCACGGCTCTCCAAATAAGCCAAAAATTTCAAGTGCTGGGATCCAAATACTGTTTTGTTGCAACTATAATCCAGCAGAGAGTAGTTAAAGTTAAAACAGACCATGGGAACTGTCTGAGCTCAGACAGTTGGAGATTCCAGATGGAATAAGGTTAAGTACTCAGTCAAGTACTACCGTGTTCCCCAGTTTAGTGCACTATTTAAACAGACAGTTCTCATATAACAAAATAAAGGCATCAGATTAAACGAAAGAAGATGGAACGTGACTATGTAAGGTACTAACCACCACAAGAGGGATGTGCAGTAGAAACGCTCTATTTCAGAGGACATTGTCCTTAATAGTTTAAACCCATTACCAATTACACACATCTCACCCAAGCAATTCTTTCTGCATTTCTTCACTATTAAGTCATCACAAATCACTGCAGCAAAACCACGTCCCCTTTTCAGTATGATAGCATACAAAGGAAGTTTCAGACACTTTATTCATAAATATGAAGTGGCAATTACGCTGCACTTATGTGAACTTTAAGTTTTTTACCTGGCAGCTACTGTTCAACAGAGACACAACAGAGCAAGCGACGCGCTAGAAGAGCTCGTGGGGGAGTTAAGCATATTCATCCAGTTCAGGTCAGTACTTACACATTTCTCAATTTCCAAGCCGTCCTTAAAGAAAATCATATAGGGGGTCACACCATCCTCACGGAAATCCAGGAGAGCCACCATCCCGTCTGGATTCATGTTCTCTCCTACAAAGAACTTCAGAGAAAAGTGTCACTAAGACATTTCATGAGCTATTGCCTGGAGAAAGGACATTTTTATAGAAGAAAGCTGTAACACCTCCAAGTTCAGTTTAAAAGTCTCTCTGAGCAGCTGCAGGCATTCTGCTTTCTGCAGCTTGTCCGTTTTAGTACCACATGGCTTTACCAGACTGCTACGAACAGCAGACGCAGCAGGTGCCAGTGAGCCATCTTTACCTCCACAGTTCCAAAATAGTGATAACTACATTTGTAGTTATCTACAATGCTACAAGCTAAAATGAGATCCTCCAACAGCTAAGAAGAGTCTTTTGTTATTTCTCTTCACTGACTCTCAGAGCCCTGCCCCTCTCAAACTCTCAGAGAAGAGCAAGTTAGATGTCCTCACAAATGGAGCCCTCAAAACTCTCAACAGGCTGGTTCAGCAGATAAACCAGTCACAGCTTGTATCACTGCAGTAAGGAGATTCAAGTGTCATTACCTGGTAGTTTTTGAAGTTAGCAAGGATGTGTTTGATTTGTTCTGCAGCCCCTGTCATGAAAGGCTTTACTCTCTCTGGCTTGTGTTCCTCGAGTCTGGCTTTGATTCTGGAAGGAAAAGAAAGACTCTGAAAACATCTTCTAGCTTAGTAACTTCACTATGCGGCATCACATCATAGCAGAGTTACTTGCTGTCAAACTGATTTTTCTGCCTTTCTCCCTCAAAGCCCCAAAATTTTATCTTAATTTTGCTAGTGAATAAGCAGAACTCATTATCAAGCTTATTTTACTTCTAGGCTAGTGGTAGGCAGAAATCAGCAAGCCATTTCCACAGCACCAGGAGTACTATCAGTAACACAAAGCATTTCAACCTTTAACACTAACCCACTAAACCACAAGCAACAGAAATGCCCTGAATTAGCAGAAAGTTCCATTCACACATATTGTTTTGGGACATTTACATTGCAGTTAGAAAAGCTTCAGGAAGCTTTTCTTCACCGCCTCACCCACTTCCACATGAACGTTTGGCATAGAAGAATCCAAAAGAAAACAGCAAGGTTACAAATAATATCCAAATCACATGATCAGATCCTCCACCTCAGCCAAGATAAACTTAGATATTCCATTACCAAACCTTTAGATCTCCAGTTTTGCCAAGTATTAAGACATTATTCAGGTTCATGGGCAGTCTGGCACCCGTATTGGAACTACCAGAAATAAAGTTCAACACTGTTTTTTAAAATCCCAGCAACCTAAACATTTTACAATCCCACTTAAAGCAAAAGCCTACTAACACTTACGCTTTCATGTAGTCCTTGATGTACTTCTTGTAGGATTCTTTTGTAAAGCTGGTTTCCTGAAGATGGTGGTTTATTACTATATCAACACCAGTTATGACCGTGGCTTCTGTTCCATCTCCCTCAGGACCTTCAGCAGAGGCATTGCCACCAATTAGAGAGTCATCAATTTGACCCTCTGTCCTGGTGACCATCTAGATTTAGAGACATCAAAAAACTTAACGGCTCTGCAAAAATCTTAATGCTACCGCTCTTACACATCTATGACCTGACAGCAGGGCATGACTTCAGAGCCACAGTTAAATGCAAGGAACCCAGCTGCAGCCCGAGCACACATTTCTTAGGCCAGGCTGCTCTCCCAGTGCCTGACCGAAGCTTTGTTACACCACCAATGCCACACTCCAACTCGGCTGCCCTGGGCCCTCTCATGCACCACTTGCCTCGGCCACAGGCACCAGGCCGTGCTGGGTGTTCCCCTCCGGGGCCCCTCACAGGGAAGCCAGCCCCCTCTCCCCAAACCCTGCCTCCGGGCTCTGAGTCACGGCAGCGAGCCCTGCCTGCCTCCCCCCACCCTCCCCCGGCGCGGAGCGGCCACTCACCTTCCCCTCCACTTCCAGGCACAGGCCATTCGCCACCTCCCGGATCTTGTAGATGTCCGAGAACATCTCGTCCTCTGCGGGGGTGACAGAGACACACAGGCGGGCGCCACCGCGTCAACCTCCGGCCTCCACCCTCTGCCTGCCCGCGCCCGGGCCTGCCCGCAACCACCTCGCCGCCCTTCCGGGCCCCGCTCCGCTCTTGCCTCGCCATCGCCCCCACCCCCAGGCCCGTCGCTCCAGCCTGGGCCCCGCAGCCTCGGCGCGCCGTGACACCCCTCCTTCCCCCCTCCCCCCCAGTTCCCGTACCCACTCCCCCGCCCGCCGCGGCCGCTCGCACCGCACATGCGCGGCAGCGCCGGGCCCAGACGCCGTGCCAAGGCCGCGGCCAGACGCTTCCTCCGACAGACCGACCGAGCGCCCGCCCCCCCTCCTCCTCCTCCTCCTCCCCCACACAGCCCCGCCGCCCTTACGGCTGATGCAGTCCCGGTAGATGATCATGGCGTCGGTGACGAGCGGCGAGGGGAAGGGGAAGCGGTGGCGGCGGCGCGGGTCTCTGCGCAGCGACCCGAGAGCGGGCAGGAGCGAGGCGGAAAGGGCCGAGTCAGCGCCTGCCGGAGCTCATATAGCGGGCACGTCCCGGCGCGTCACCGCGCACGCGCGTCCCCGCCTCCCGCCCTCCCCTCTCCTCCCCCCCCCCCCCCCCTCGCGGCGCCCCCGTGCGGCCGTTGGGCCCTTAGCGGGGGGAGCGTCCGGGGCCAGCCCCGAGAGCGGCGGGGCTGTTCTGGGCACGGGGACGGTGGGGGTGGCTGCGGGGCCTCGCTCAGGCCGGCAGAGCCGTGCCGGCGGGAGGGCGGCTGTGTGCCCGTGCTGAGGAGGAGGAAGCGGCGGCGGCGGCGGCGGCGGCAGGGGGACCGGCAGTTGAAGGCCAGCCCTCTGTGTCCCTC